>JASEVX010000002.1:91971008-92614412 GCA_031761405.1 Serripes groenlandicus
GAAAAGTTGTCCTTTCTGCTGATAATAAATTTTCATAGTGGGACAGCAAAAATTCGGGGAGAAAAATAACTATCAGGATTTAAAATTAAATGAAATTGAAATCCCTCTCCCAAAGTATCCTGGTTCAACGGCATTAGATTACATCTTTTTAGATTAGAGTTATTTCCCTTGATTATACTCACTTTGATTTATCTACAGTTGGAACCCCTTGGGACAACCGTGTATTTTATGTCGCAGTGTTAAGTCCTGTTGTCGCTATTGATTTTCGCCACTTCATTTGATCTTGTGTGACAACGCGGTGACGGCAAGCCTTGTCGAGTGTCACACATCAAAGTTTCCATTCGTATAATCTGATTGTGCTTTGGAATTAGACAAAAACCAGTCACCTTCCAAAGCTTGACACTTTTGTATTGTGACGGAAAAAAAGTCCATCAATGTAAGGAAGGATGGAGGAAGTTTTCTGAAGCCAGAGGTGCAGATAAGGAGGGTTGTACAGCTCTTCCCAACAATATCTTTCTTATTATGCTACCAACCCCTATGATGTGAGAACTCAAAACAATCGTCTCATTGAGATGATTCTTTTGAGTACCAACAATATAGGGTTAGAGAGTCAAATAAAGATTTCAGAACATGCAAATAGACCCTTATCAAGAGCTCTGTGATGCCGTATAAAAGAAAGTCAATATGGGACCGTTGTATATTTACTGACGTCATCCGGATGACAAATGAACGTTTTTAATCAACTTTGCCATTTTGAGACTTTCGTCCTGTGAAATGGACTCCGCAAACCACTCGATCAAAACATCTTATTGTCACACATGTTTTTTAAACCCTTTCCCACCCACCACACAAAGCAAATCTGCAGCAGAGTACTTTGAACACATCGAAAGAAAAATATGAAAATTTTCTATAAAGGAAATCACATATTTGATTATCGAAGAATTGAAAACATATGTTGTAAAAGGAGAACCATATATTTTCAAAAGTGGCATAATATGCTGCAAGCACTTATGCATGTGGGAAAATATATCCATATATTTTACCCCCCTTTCCCACATACAACGAGTCTGCAGCAGACGACTTTGAAATGAATTTGTTGAAAAGCATTGTTGCAAAAGAGGAAATTGCTTTTTTTGCTAAAATGATTTTAAAAGTTGAGTGCTACAGAGGCGTCAGAAAGCGTATGTATGAAGGAAAGGGTTAACCATATACCTCATGCAATCTTTCAAAGGCAACTGAGTATTAAATTGTAATGCATGGACAATGATGAAGAAAGCTTGATTATAATGAAGAGTACAAAACATTGTGGGAATAGGAAAAGTTGTCATCATGAGCTATTTCTTCATTTCCCACAATGTTTCCAAAGCTTTTCTGCAGCGGAATTAACCCTTGTCACAAAGTTTTCAAAAGTCGTCTGCTGCAGAGGCGTCAGAAAGCGTCTGTATCTGGGAAAAGGTTAAGTGTTTCAAATTGTTGGTTTGAAAGAACATATTCAGCTTGAGCTTTTTTGCTTAGGTCCATATGCACAAACAACAAATCTGAAGCAGACAACAATATTGAGGCAAAAGTAGGGGAAATCTCTAAGGTTTAAATATTTTTTTTTAAAACTTAACCCTTTCGCACTGATAGATGCTTTTTGACGCCTCTGCTGCAGACGACTTTGGAAAACACTGACAAAAGCAAAATGTGCATTAACCCTTTCTCTCATATAGACGCTTTCTGACGCCTCTGCAGCAGACAGCTTTTTGAAAACATAGTGACAAAAGAAGAAATTGCACAAAACGTGCAATTTCTCCTTTTGCCACAATGTTTTCCACTTTTTGTCATAGGTTATCCGTTCAATTATGGAGATTTTCTATTTTTTGACAAAATACGTTCAAAGTCGTCTGCTGTAGAATTGCCGTATGAGGGAAAGGGTTAAATAAACAATTTCTCCTTTTGCCACAATGTTTTCAACTTTTTTCATTAGTAATGTACCTTTATTTATAGAGATTTCCCATGATTTGTATATGGTTTTTAAGTCGTCTGCTGCAGATTTGTTGTGTGTGGGAAAGAGTTAATTGTACAGAGGCTTATGTATGTAGGAAAGGGTTTTTGTCTTTTTGTAGCTGAACATTTATTTTTAATTTGTTAAAACCTTAATTGTCAACAATAGTTTATCAAAATACTTATAAAGTTTGATTTGATATAAAAACATAAAAAAATTGATATTGTACACCGTTAAATTAATAGAATTGTCACTTTAAAAAGGGGTATAAATTACGTCTGCAGTTCCTTTGAATTTGGTCAATTGACGTAAGTAGGTATGTCGTAAGTTGCACAGGAAGTTATTGATGTGCAATAGGAAAGTTTCGTTTGATGGATGACTAGCCTAGAATGGTTCACTTCTTATTCGTAAGATTTATTTGAATAACAGTTACAAGCAAATTCACTCTTTCATTCCTGTCTTGTGGTATAATTATGTAAACTATAAATGCCACCTTGTCGGGGAAAATTGATCCATTTAACTCATTATTCCATGGGATATCCTTTTAAATTCTGAAACAATACATGCTTCAAAATGTAAATTTTTCGTTTCTGTTTAAATTTTGTGTCATTACGTCATATATCATCTTGGATTCACGTATTTCGGGACAGTTCGGAAAATCACTTGTCAGAAATAAATGCCTTTCATTTGCTTCGCTGTAAACTGGTGACACATTTAGAATGCAAGATTCCTACATTAAAACCGAGGAATTAAATGTAAAATATCGATTCGAACGTTTCAGTAAAGCACAATTACACGAAAATGTGATAAAATTGTCTTCAAATTTATTTTCACGGGTTGACATGGACATTTTTCAATTTGATCTTGCGAGGAAAATATTTATCATTTTTAAGGAGACGGTTTTCTACAATTGGGTTCCAAAGAACTGCAAATTTTCCTCACAGTTTAGGATTTATTTATGGTTTGTACAGTTTGAGAGAGGAACTGTGGATTGAGTTTGATTTACCCTTTCCAACTTGCAGACAACTTTTGATGCATCTACAGCAGACGACTTTTGAAAACATTGTGATTAAAAGAAAAAATTGTTCATGATGAGCAATTTCTACTTATGTCACAATGTTTTTAACTCTTTTCATAATTTTGCTCAGATGTTTTCGTCTGCTGGTGATTTGTTATATTTGGAAAAGGATTAACTGTAAACTGATATGATATTGTTTAGAGTAGCCGACTCTTAACCCTTTCCCACATACAACAACTGCAGCAGACGGCTACAATGGTTTCAAGAGTCGTCTGCTGCAGATGTGTTAAAATGCATCTATAGGTAGGAAAGAGTTAACTCTTTAGCTCATACGACAATTCTGCAGCAGACGACTTTGAACGTATTTTGGCAAAAAATCTCCATAATTGAATGGATAACCTATGACAAAAAGTGAAAAACATTGTGGCAAAAGGAGAAATTGCACGTTTTGTGCAATTTCTTCTTTTGTCACTATGTTTTCAAAAAGCCGTCTGCTGCAGAGGCGTCTGAAAGCGTCTATATGAGGGAAAGAGTTAATAACATCTAAGGAAAAAGATTAAACAACTGAAAATTTGTAATTATAATTTATTAAGACATTTTCAAAACATTGTGAAGAAACTAAAAAGTGCTTGTTTAAGAGCAATTACTCACATGGGCATGAAGTGCTTCATCGGAGCATGAAGTGATCAAAGAGAGCTTTTATGATCTTATGTTGTCTGTACTGTGATGTCAACAATTTCGTTAACCCTTTCCCTCATAGACGCTTTCAGACGCCTCTGCAGCAGACAACTTTTGAAAAACATTGTGGCAAAGGTGAAATTGCTCATGACGAGCAATTTCTCCATTTGCTACAATGTTTTCAACTTTTTGCAGTAATTATGCCTTCATTTATACAGATTTTCCAGGTTTTTGCCAACATGCTTTCTTCAAAGTCGTCTGCAGCAGGTTTGCTTTACTTGGAAAAGGGTTAACACTTTCCCGCATACAACAAATCTGAAGGAGACGACTTTGATTTAGGAAATAATTTGGACACTAGATGAAAGTACAATCATTAACCCTTTCCCTCATATATACGCTTTCTGACACCTCTGCAGCAGACAGCTTTTTGAAAAACATTGTGACAAAAGAAGAAATTGCTCAAAACGAGCAATTTCTTCTTTTGCCACAATGTTTTCCAATTTAAGTCATAGGTTATCCATTCAATTCTAGAGATTTTCTAGTCTTTGACAAAACATGTTCAAAGTCGTCTGCTGCAGAATTGTCGTATGAGGGAAAGGGTTAAATATCTTCTCTTGCTACAATGTGTTCAGATGTAGGCAGTTGCAGATACTTCGAAATGTGTCTGCAGATTGGAATGGGGTAAAGGACGGCTACTCCTATACATCTGAGTTAATTGCATCCAAACTTTACAGGAAAGATCCCTAGCTACTCTACTTCAAAAAAGGTTGAAATAATTAAATTCCCTGCAGATCTGTGGTTGCTTTCATGTGGCAACCAGCCGAGCCCCGGTAGCTCAGTCAGTAGCGACTTGGGCTGTCAATTCAGGGGCTGTGAGTTCGAATCCCAGCTCAGTCAACATTATTTTCGGCCGCCGTGATATGACTAATAATTATTGAATTTGGCGATAAGCCCCAATCAATTATTCATATGGCTGGCTACCAGGGGGGAAACCAGAAGAAAAATGTGAAAAACTTCTGAAACTACTAGCCGAATTTTGAATTAAATTCATGTGAATGATCTTTAGGTAGTACCATCTACTAAAATGGCTTAACCCTTTCCCTCATACGACAATTTTGCAGCAGTTGATTTTAAACATATTTTGTCAAAAAATATAAAGTCTCTATAATTGAATGGATAACCTATGACTAAAAGTGGAAAACATTGTGGCAAAAGGAGAAATTGCTTGTTTTGAGCAATTTCTTCTGTTGTCACTTTGTTTTCAAAAAGCCATCTGCTGTAGAGGTGTCAGAAAGCGTCTATATGAGGGAAAGTGTTAAACAAAATTGATATGCCAATAAACATGAATTTCAGGGGCTGCAATGTTTCAACTCTATAACATATTTTATTATAATGTATGAAACAAAATTGATTGGCCACCAAACATGGCTTCCAAGAGCTGGGACATTTCAACTCTATAATATATTTTATTATAATTTATTAAATAAAATTAATTGGCCACCAAACATAGCTTTCAAGGGCTGCGATATTTCAACTCTATAACAGAATGATTACAAGAGAAAGTTGATGCAAGGCATCAATGTCGCCGGAAAAGACTGCATTGATTTATTTATGTATTCTTGACTTTCCTTAGTCTATTCAGGGACACTATATAATATAGTGTCCCTGGTCTATTCAAACATTTGCTTATAAATTTTATATTCATACCTATACATTAGGGTATCTATAAAAAATTAACGAAATGTGTACACATTTATCTTGGCTTAAATTTAATTTTGCTGTTGTTACTTATTTAAATAATAGTATTCATTCATATAATTTCAATGTTTGTCAATCTTATTCGAATCACAAGGTAAATATCCTGGTATTGCTTTAAAGGGAGGTAATTTGAAGAAAACAAAAGTCTTCAAAAGGAGAAATATATCAGCATTACCGTCTACAGTTTAAATTGTTCTATTGTTTGTGGATTTAAAAATGTTCTTTTTTTCTTATTTCTACATGTACAACGAAATATTGCGGCTTCTCTTTGACGCTTTGCGTCAAACATTCGTCTTGTACTTGTCTAAAATAAAATAATATCACTCGCTTTTTCATATCGAAATGCGCATGCGCGAAAATCGATGTTAAAGGTCACGAAACTACACAACAGAATATAGGGTCTATATTTAGCTTAGAAACAGTTCCTACTTTAGATATTCATGGATTAACATTATTAAATGAATTCTACACAAATCAAGACATCTCTTTGAACATGAAAACAACATTTAGTAAGTTAAAATTGCTATTAAAAGGAGAATCCGAAATTGACCTCAATGATGACACATAAGAGTCTGCATTAGGGGGTGTTGGTTCACGTCTTGAAGGGACCACTTTTGTCTTCGTAAATAAGACAAAAAACTTAAATGCGAGTGAAATAAAAAAAACTGCAAACATTAAAAAATCGGAATATTTATTTCATTTTAAATGTGTCATTTATTAGTGTTCGTAAACAACCACAATTGTAATTAGTTCAAATCATCTAGATTTGTTTCTTTCTAATAATAAGCCGCCCTCCCATGTGATTTCCGAAAACCTATTAAAAATAGAAGTCGCGGGCTTCTGCCCGGCGACTAACAAGAGAAAGTTGATGCAACGCATCAATGTCACCGGATATCCAGAGTGCAGTTATGCATAACACTAACATTATAGTAGTTGAATAAACAGTTATCAACTGAGGGGCATATTGGAACATCAGGGGTGGGGTCAAGTGAAAATGTATCATAACTTGCATTGTTTTGTCAACGAAGTGAATGATAATTGAAGCCTTTCATTGTTTATGATCAATATCCATTCCAAAGTAGGTTGACCATACACTCAACCACCTAATTACAGTGATTTCATTAAGGAATAATTATAAGATTTGTGAATTCCACATTCACTTTTCAAGATGTTTGCCAGAATATTTGAATTTTATTATTTTTCAATAAAACCACAAAACAGACAATTTAGGATTTGCATGCAATAGCACGTCATTTTACCTTTCCTCTATTAAAGTCAACAGTGGACACCTTTGCAGCAATCTACTTTTAAAACAATGAGATAAGGGTTAAATCGCTGAAGACATGAGTTTTCTCTTTTTCTCAAAATGATATTAGCTTGGCATCCTAATTATATTATACTTTAACAAATGTTGAAATGTAGTCCAATATTTATAAATTAGACCACCTTCGAAATATAATATCAACTAAACAGTTAAATCTCATTGAAATTGTTGTATAATTTAAACTTAATTTCGAACATAAACTGAGCCCTACAACATGTTAATTTATCTTAATTCTTTCCATCCCTTTTTTAATGAAAATAACAAACTACTCATGTTTTAAAATTATATTATGATGGCGCCCTTGTGTCAATGATGCATAACAATATGCAGATCGGAAGCAATATGCTTTTAGGGAATTAAATGACACATTTAAAATTGTCAAGGACGAAATAATTTTGTACGAAAGACCCGATTCTTTCTTATTCGCAGAGGTGTCGTTCTTGAAACTCTCTTTATAGGCAGAGAGTGTTCGTTCAAAGTAATTTTTCTATTAAAACCAGTTTTATCTCGGTTTGTTCTTTTCTTCATTTGATTCGAACCAAATAAACATTTTAAATCACCTATGATTTACTATTTGTAAGTGAGTGTAAAGAGCGCCTCTCTGCAAAGGAGATTGATCTACGCAGTTGGTATTCGCGAGTATGTAAACAAATTTTAGACTGTGCGACGTAAAGGTTTGTAGTTATCGCAATTTGATTACACATAGTATATAGTGTAAAATAAAGTATACCAGTCTAACTAATAGGGACTGTTTTGTATTCGTAAATAAAACAAAAAAACATAAATGCGAGTCAAAATAAAGGAACTGAAAATACCTAAATCATCGGAATATTTATTTCATTTTAGATGTGTCATTACTTAGTGTTTTTAAACAAACACAATTGTAATATGTTCAAGACATCTAAATGTGTTTCTTTCTAATAATAATCCCCCCTCCCATGTCATTTCCGAAAACCTATTAAAAATAGAAGTCGCGGGCTTCTGCCCGGCGACTAATAATGTATTACAGTGCATATAGCAATCTTTTTAAAATATCTTCTCTTCTGAAAGTAGAAACCCATTTTGAAATAATTCACAAGAATTATTGGAAGCTACCAAAAGGCGGCTTCCAGTAGGAATGCCTTATAATTAATCTCAAGGAGATGTATAGACCTGCCTGTGTGACCATATATCAGGATTTCTCTTTGTCCTTATCAAGTATATAAATTTAGGGTAAATGACTTTTAAAACATCTCTTTTACACTCTATATACATGTGTGAGTTTTACAAATTAAAAAAAGACCAAGGCCGGTATTTTAATTCAATGTCTGTTTATTTTTAGTACAGCGAAATTCATACTGTATCTAGTCTAAATAGTAAATAGTGAACCATTCTACTGAATATGGTTACCTACATGGTATGCTTTATAATTTCAATAGTATCTCAAACCGGGAACCAAAAAGAGGTGCGCTAAATGTAGTCTGGTTCCTGACACCCTATGATAGTACGCAGTAATAAGAGAAAGGAACTCCAGACTACGCTAAATGAGCCAATGAAAATCTTGCCTTTATATAACTTGTGTTCGTATCACGTCACTGCGTGGTATAAACATATTTACGCAACTAATTGTGTTCATAGTCGTCTGCTGCAGATTTGTTGTATGTTAGCAAGGGTCAATTTTAAAATTTCCCACAATGTTTTCAAACATAATGTAAATCCCAAAATCATAAGTATGATAAAAAAGGATCTGTTGCATAAGGATTAACCTTTTTCCAGAGGCAGATGTTCTTTGGCCACATTGGTTCCAACCCATAATGATTATACTTTCAGTGGACAGATATTTTCATTTTTTTTTGCACACATGTTTAAAAAATTTAGTCAAAAATATGGAAACTCTACAAATGAAAGGACAATTATATAATAAAGTTGAAAACATATTGGCAAAACGAGAGACTGCTTAAAATTAGCAATTTCTCCTTGCTGAAGTGGTGTGACAATGCATCTACATGTGGGAAAGTGTTAATTGAGCTGTCATTGATCAAGGGGGGTTACCTTTCAGGAGTAAATTATGCATGATAATTAGTTGATTTAGTTAATGTTCACTTTGAAGATTAAGTCAAGCCAGAAGCGGATCATTTATTACCAATTGATGGACAAGACAGTTGTCAAATTCATGCCTGGCCACAATACCTTTACCCTTAGGCTACAACAGTTTAATCCTTCAGCAAATGATGACATTTTGAAAACATTGTAAGAAATGTAGAAATTGTCCATTAGATTTATTTGTCTTACAATGGTTTCTGCACCAATTCAATGATATAAAATGTTGTCTTTTTTTCTTCAAAGTTTTACTGCTTTGAATTTTGACACAGTTAAACTTTTCCCACATACAACAAATCTGCAGCAGAGGACTTTGAAAACATACCCGAGAAAAATTGGAAACTCCCTTTAAATGAAGGGACAGCTTGTAATTGAAAACATGGTTATAAAAGGAGAAATTGCTCGTTTTGAGCAGTTTCTTCTTTTGTCGCCATGTTTTCAAAAAGCAGTCTGCTGCAGAGGTGTCGGAACGCGTCTAGATAAGAGAAAGGATTAAAATCGGGTATTTGGAAGAGATTTTGCTTATTTGCATTCATCCTTGTCCAATTACTGATATACTAGCTTTAGACTACCAAATTAGAAATACCTGAAGGAACATTATATGCATTATCCCTTTACCACATAGAGCTAATCTGATGAAGACAACTTTGAAAACATTTACCAGAATACGATACGATCTCTATTATTGAAAACTTTGTAGAGGGGGTGAGGTTGCTTATAATTATATAATGTAGTTGTAGAGACCAATTGCTCTGATTGTGCATAACATTTTAACCCTTTCCCTCATATGGACGCTTTCTGACGCCTCTGCAGCAGACAGCGTTTTGAAAACATAGTGACAAAAGAAGAAATTGCTCAAAACGAGCAATTTCTCCTTTTGCCACAATGTATTCCACTTTTAGTGATAGGTTATCCATTCAATTTTAGAGATTTTCTATTTTTTGACAAAATATGTTCAAATATGTCTGCTGCAGAATTGTCGTATTAAGGAAAGGGTTAAGCTTCTATAGCCCATTTCATAGCATACACTATGTCATGTTAAAGCGACTGAACTCCAGATACCCAACTGTCGAAAAAAAATAAAATTTCCAATTTTAAGAAAATAAGTGTTATTTTTGTATTTGGGGCATTAAAATATGATAACTGACATATTACATACCCCTATAATCGGTGAGATTGTCTTGTTTTTGATACTTTTTCCATCGCAAATTCTACCCTGTCAGTAACGGGGTATGGATTTTTAAGTAGGAAACACCTTCATCGGGACAATTGAAAACGACTCAAGTTCACTTTATTGATAAAAAACGATATATTTTCTACCCTGGTTTTACTTGGATAACATAAAGAATAACATTTAGGGCGAATTCAATTTTTTTTTTCCTTTTTTTTTTTCCGTGCCATCTGGATTTCAGTCGCATCTAACAGGGACAGATAATTTCAAGAGGCAAAGTTAGATACAAGGGAGTTCGGGTGCGATACCATAGCTCTTTCTGAAGACACCTTGGTTCTATGCTCATTGTATAGCCCTGATACATGTGAGGCCATTTTCCTGGAAAGGACAATAGATGCTTGATCTCTAGTTGAGTAGGAGACACTTAAAAGCACCTCGGACATTTCCAGAACCCAGACTAGGGTTTGTACCTCAGACCTCTGTGAAAGGGTCCAGAAACTTGTTGTTTCCTGGTTAACTTATATTTTAGGGTTACAATTATGCTGTGACAACATATGAATTGATTGTATGGTGTTTTTCGCCGCTATCAAGAATTTTTAGCTCCACTGGCGCTTATGTCATGGCGAATTGTCCGTTGTGTGTCAACTTTTTGCTTCAAACAACTTCTCCTCTGTAACCAATGGGCAAATTGGCATAAAGCTTCACAGATAGGTAGCCTGCTCTCGATGTCTTCTCTTAAATACCTTCAATTTTTATTGATCCATGCAGAATTCTGGTTTCCATGGCAACCAAAAAGATTTTTTTTGTTTAAATGTTCTCTCCTCCCAAACTGGTTGGCTGATTTGTGTATAATTTTTGCAGAAATCTTCCTTGGGTGACCCAGTCTATCAGATTCCTTCAAGCCATGCTGATTGGGAAAAAAACATGGCCGCCAGTGGTCAGGACTGTTTTGCCTTATATGGCTATAGTGAAAACTTTAAAAATCTTCTTCTCCAAAAGTATTTGGACGATTTCCAAATAATTTTGTAGAAATATTCCTTGGGTGACCCTCTATCAGATTCCTTCAAGCCACATTGATTGGTAAAACAACATTGCCGCCAAGGAGCAGGATGTTTTGCCTTAAATGGCCATAGTGATTTAATTTTTGCCTAATGCAGTGGAGCGATACTGGCCCTCTTAGGCCTCTTGTTCAATTATATCTTGGTGTTTCCTGTGTAAGTTAAGTTACGAGTACTACCATTCCATTTAGCCTGACACCAGCCGGTCGGTATTAATGCTAACTCCGCAACTCTAAGCGCAAAGGACTGAGCAGTCATTACCCACCATTTGTATTTGGTATAACCTAGCCAGGGATTGAACATTAGCCACCTCCCACACTGGAGGTGGATGCTCTTCCATTACACCACCTCATGATGAGCAATTTCACCATTTTCCACAATGTTTACAACTCAATTTAATAATTAAACTGTCATAAATGGAGATCTTTTACATTTTTGAAAAGATGTTTTCAAAGTCATCTCCTGCAGATCCTTTGAATGTGGGAATGGTTTAAGTCATTAAAAAATAATCCAATGAATTCTCTGTTATTAACCCTTTCACACATACAACAAATCTGCAGCAGATGACCTTGAAAACATATTTTCAGAAATTATTGTAAAACTATAAATGAAAATATAATCGTTGAACAATTTTTTCTTTTGGCACAATATATTCAATGGTAGTCTGCAAGTGGGAGAGGATTAACACTTTCCCACATAAAGACTCTTTCTGAAGCCTCTGCAGCAGACGACTTTTAACCCTTTCCCTCATACAGCAATTCTGCAGCAGACGACTTTGAAGGTTACATAATTTTGTCAAAAAATAGAAAATCTCCATAATTGAATGGATAACCTATGACAAAAAGTGGAAAACTTTGTGGCAAAAGGAGAAATTGCATGTTTTGTGCAATATCTTCTTTTGTCACTATGTTTTCAAAAAGTCGTCTGTTGCAAAGGCGTCAGAAAGCGTTTATATGAGGGAAAGGGATAAAAACATTGTGGCAAAAGAAATAATTTCTCATGATGAGCAATTTTGTCCTATTCGCCACAATATTTTCATCTCTTTTCAATTATTTTACTTTCATTTATAAAGAGTTTCCATAGTTTTTGCTTATTGCCACAATGTTTTCAACTCTATTCAATAATCATTATTCTTTCATTCACAGAGGTTTTTCATATCTTTGCTACAATATTTCCAAAGTCGTCTGTTGAAGATTTGTTGTATGTGGAAAAGGGAAAAAGGGGAAAATGGGGTAACATGTGTTAAAAACGGTCAACAGTCAACAAAGTCACAGAATCATTAAAGATTAACCTTGCTTCCTCATCTATAATGTATGGTTCACCCTCCGACTGAGATTTGAAGTGTGTCGTAAAGGTAGAATAAAAGACAGTTTGCACAATTTCCTGTCATTAACCCTTCCCCACATGTAGCTAGTAGACACATCTATAGCAGATGACTTTTGAAAACATTTTGGGAAAAGGTGAAATTGCTCATAATGAGCAATTTCTCCTTTTGCCATTAATATTTTCAATTCTGATCAATAATTGTACTTTCATTTGAAGAGATTGAGCATATTTTGGCCCTGATTTTTTCAAAGACGTCTGCCGCTGATTTATTGCAAGCGGGAAAGGGTAAGGCTTGGCAAAAGGTTCCCCCATGGCCTTTGTCCCAGGTCTTTATTGTATTATCACTTACCTGGGATCAGCACATACAGTACAATATCTAACCTGAAATCATTTAACCCTTTCCCACTTACAACTAATCTGTGGCAGATGACTTTGAAAACATTATAGGAAAGATTATTGAAAATCTCTAAGGACAGTTTAATTATTCAAAAAGGTTGACAACATTGGGGAAAATGGAGAAATTTCTCATCATGAATGCGTATGCATATGAGAAAGGGATAAAGCACTATAGTCCTCTACAGCATGAATGACAATACCAAATTAAATGATGTACAGATGTAATTGTCCATGACCTCTTAATTATGGAATATTTTGTCAAATTGATGTTTACCTGCTGAGATGGGTTGTCTGACCTGCAGCAATGGGGGACAAAAGGCATAGCTTCTCCTCTGACTTTTTCGAAACATTTTGAGAAAAGGAGAAATTGCTCAAAGCTTGTAATTTCTCCTTTTTCATCAATGTTTTTAAGTCTTTTGCAAATGTTGCATGTTTTTCATCAGATATTTTCATAGCAGATGACTCGTCAAATTTCCAATACGGGAAATGGATAAGATAGGTTTATGTTCATCCCATGAGCACACTGAAGTTTCTTGGTGAAGTTTTTCTCTGGGACTGACTGAATTTTAAAACAGCATTGATGCATGTCTTGGGATCCAGCAAACCGATGTTTAGTGTTGCTGTCTATAACATTAGAATAATGGACAGGGGGACAACACTCTTCTCTCACGACATAATCCTTTCCCACATTCAGATGCTTTCTGATGCTTCAGCAGCAGACGACTTTTGAAAACTTGGTGGCAAAAGTAGAAATTGTTCGTAATGAGCAATTTCTCTTTAAGGCACCATATTTTCATTACAAGCAATTTCTCCTTTTGCCACCATATTTTCAAGTCTTTTCAATAGATTAACTTTCATTTATAGAGATTTTCCATAGTTTTGCCTAAACATATTTTTAAAGTCGTCTACTGCAGATTTGATGTATATATATATATGAGTTATTCATCTTAAAAGTAAATTAGCATCAAAGTCTTTTTAATTTAACCCCTTATGTGATATCAAAAATTTAAGATGCTTTTGCAGCAGAGGAAACAGGCATTTCCTCCTCTGCCCACAAGTTTTTTAACTGAATATCATAATTAGACATAGAAAAGTTCAGATGTTACGTTTTTATGCAAAGGTATTTTCAAAAAAGATGGCAAAAAGGATACCGTACAGGAAGAATGCAAGTATTACCTGTGCCTGTCCACACAAAAAGGTACAGTAAACAGTTTAATGCAGATCAGCCTGTACATCTGCTTTAACCCTTTCCCTCATATAAACGCTTTCGGACGCCTCTGCAGCAGACGGCTATTTGAAAACATAGTGACAAAAGAAGAAATTGCACAAAACGTGCAATTTCTCCTTTTGCCACAATGTTTTCCACTTTTAGTCATAGGTTATCCATTCAATTATAGAGATTTTCTACTTTTTGACAAAATATGTTCAAAGTCGTCTGCTGCAAAATTGTTGTATGTGGGAAAGGGTTAAGTCCTATCAGAATATACACAAGTTGACAGATTTGATTTAGCTTTTAACAAATTTATGTAAGTAATACATGAACAGTGGATATGATATCAGACTGCAGGTACACATGCTGATCTGTATCTACACTGTTCAACTTGGTCCTTGTCCCAAGAACAGATGCATTTCAATGTTTACAGATAGCTTTTGTTGGAACTGCAGCAAGAATTGTTGAAATCATTTTGATAGAGAAATCGTTCCAACACCTCTGTATAAGCATTATACTTTAATTTTCAAGATAATACAACTGTTTTGTAGGATGTTTTGCAAGATTTGAAATGATTTTGCAATAATCTTTTTCCGTTGTACTCTGAAGCAATATCATATTTTTAACTCCTTCAATCATAAAAAAAGTTTTCTTAGTTATTGAGTACTGATATTTTAAAATTGTCTTCGATAAAGGAAATATTATGAATTCCATATCACAAATTTAAGAGCTAAGAGTTGGAAAAAAAAAGACAATGAACCTTTCATTAATAAAATAATTGCATGCAACAATTAATGTATGTCAGGAGACCATTTGAATTATATAGCAATATTGTATATTTCTTGGTGACAAAAATAGGTATTTAATTTTCCTTGGGGTAAACTGTTGAGGTTATGATGTCTTGGCTTCCTGATGTTACAGTCCTTTTTAGCAGTATTTGACTTAATTATTTATTTAATTATCTCTATGGTTAGTTCTCAAGACAATTGCATGTCTTAAATTGAGACGCATCAAGCCAAAATGGGGCCCTTATCAGATTAGCTTCCAGCTAGGGTTAGAAAATGATGAGTAAAAAGGTATTTTTACATCGTTCTTATTAGCAATTAAACCCTCCTGAATTGTGGGTATTCAAAAGAATAGTCTCACTTGGATGAATATTTTGAGTACCCATTATATATGGTTTGAAGGTCAAATGAGGGTTCAGACTTTGAGTTCTCCAAATATACACAGACTGCCTATAGCATGTGGTCAAATGAGGGTTCAGACTTTGGGTTCTCCAAAAATACACAGACTGTGCCCACAGTGTGTGCCATCAGTTAATCCTTTCCCACATGCAGACACCTTCTGAAGCATCTGCAGCAAACACGTTTTAAAAACATTGTCTGCTGTAATACTGTTAATCCCTTTCCCATACATTGGGATATAAATGTAAAACAATCTGTAAATGGAAGAATGATTACAGTTGAACGCATTGTGGAAATTTCTTCTTTTGTCACAATGTTTTTATAAGTCATCAAAGGATAACATGACTGTTAGAAAAGTTCCTTATAAAGATATTGGCACACTTATTGGTTTACCACACTTGTCCAAAATACATTATATCACGCAATCAAGATACATGGCCTATAAAAATACATGAGCAAAACAGAATGAAAAAATATCTTCACCAAAGAAATTAACTTAAATTTTACTCTTTTTGACCAAGTAGAAAATAAATATATAAAAGAAGAAATTTACTTTCAAACAACTGTTTTCCAGAGCACCTTGGATAAGTTACTATTTCAGAAAATATAGACAAGCTTTTTCCAAACATAAACATAATGCTGAAATATGGTATATAAAAGTGGTCATTTAATCCACAGTGACTTTAGTGTACTGGTCAAAGCTCCGCAGACAAATAGTCCCTAAAAAAGGCCTCGGTGTTCCTAGAAATGAGAGTACACCGTCACCAAACTGCATTCAATATGTGACAATGAGTTTAAATTCATTGTTATGAACTGGAACTGTTTGATTTGATCATTTTATAATTTTTGATCTTAATAATGTCTGATGGTGAGAAAACCAGTTTTGGCCCAGACCGATTGTGTGCAAAATGACAGGAACCGTCTTCGCAGATTGATTTCTTTTTTGCATACCGGTAATACATGCCCCCCCACCCCCTCCCCATGTTTTTAAAAAAATATTTTATAGCTTTCAATGACAAAAGTGTCATACCTGTAAATGTTGGTAGACAGTTTGACAATTCAGTATTGAAACTTATTGATTTACATTTAAATAAAGAAGGAATTAATTGTTAACCCTTTCCCTCATACAACAATTCTGCAGCAGACGACTTTGAACGTATTTTGTCAAAACATCTCCATAATTGAATGGATAACCTATGACTAAAAGTGGAAAACATTGTGATAAAAGGAGAAATTGCATGTTTTCAAAAAGCCGTCTGCTGCAGAGGCTTCAGAAAGCGTCTATATGAGGGAAAGGGTTAATCTTTGACCTAAAGTCAGAACCTAATTGCACAACTACTGTTAGGTTTGGCACTTCATCTAATTCAGTAAAAGGTTGTTTTAATGTGACGGAGATTATAGGAAATTGGCTAGTAATGGAGTTAGGGTACCTCTACGTAGTTGATTATATGTCATGTTGTCATGTATCACCTATAAAATATGCAATGTATGTCTTATTTAATGTCATTGAATATGTTTGTTTATCCTTCCATTTGCTGGCCAAGTGTTTCTTACTGGGAGTAAAGTAATGAAAAGTAAAAGATGAATGCTAATTTTAAAGATATTATGGCACTAGCATGCTGAATGTAGAATTATCTGGGTGTGAAAACATTTTATCTATGTAGATACAAATTTAGTGGTACTCAATTTAAAAGTTCTCTTAAATGCTGGTAAATACAGGTAGGACCGAGGTGTGAACATATTTAACTAGTTGGCAAAGTTAGACTAATATTTTGACCAATTAAAGATCCTAATAGTGAGACTAAACAAACTTGGCACACATATTAAGGACAGTGCAGTTGTCTGGTGCCAGTCTTGTTTAAAATCTAAAAATAGTATTTTACTATATATTGAAAAGGTACATTTCCTGTTCTATGGCATGCAATGTAGACCCATTTCACTGAGGTGACATTTGGTTTTTAATTATTGGCCGGATTGCTCAAGCAATTCCGGTCTATAGATTGGCGATGTCCGTCTGTCCGTCTGTCTGTCTGTCTGTCCGTCAACATTTTGGTTAAAGTTTCAGGTTAGGCAAAATGGTTAAAGTTTCTGGTTAAGCAAAATCTCAGACATGGAAAGAGCTACAAACTTGAAAATTGGTCTGTGTGTAGCCACTAACATGTTCTTTTGACTTCCATGATAACTCTTCACCTTCACCTTGCTATTGCCCGTCTGTCTGTCTGTCTGTCTGTCCGTCAACATTTTGGTTAAAGTTTCTGGTTGAAGCAAAATCTCGGACATGGAAAGAGCTACAAACTTGAAAATTGGGCTGTGTGTAGCCACTAACATGTTCTTTTGATTTCCATGATAACTCTTCACCTTGCTATTGCCCGTCTGTCTGTCTGTCTGTCCGTCAACATTTTGGTTAAAGTTTTTGGTTGAAGCAAAATCTCGGACATGGAAAGAGCTACAAACTTGAAAATTGGTCTGTGTGTAGCCACTAACATGTTCTTTTGATTTCCATGATAACTCTTGACCTTCATGTTGCTATTGCCCGTCTGTCTGTCTGTCTGTCTGTCTTCTGTCTGTCTGTCTGTCTGTCTGTCTGTCCGTCAACATTTTGGTTAAAGTTACATCACAGCAACTTGCGTTTTAATTTGCTTTCTACAGTTTTATAGTTATATCACGGCAACTTGCGTTTTAATTTGCTTTCAACAGTTTTATAGTTATATCACGGCAACTCGCATTTTAATTGGCTTTCAACAGTTATATAGTTATATCACAGCAAATTGCATTTTACTCCCCTTTCAACAGTTTAACAGTTATATCACGGCAACTTGCGTTTTAATTTGCTTTCAACAGTTTTATAGTTATATCAACTTGTGTTTTAATTTACTTTCAAAAGTTTTAAAGTTTTATCATGGCAACTTGCGTTTTTATTTGCTTTCAAAAGTTTTATAGTTATATCATGGCAACTTTCGTTTTAATTTGATTTCAACAGTTTTATAGTTATATCACGACAACTTGCGTATTAATTTGCTTTCAACAGTTTTATAGTGATATCACTGCAAATTGCGTTTTAATTTGCTTTCAACAGTTATATAGTTATATCACAGCAAATTGCGTTTTACTCCGCTTTCAACAGTTTTATAGTTATATCACATCAACTTGCGTTTTAATTTGCTTTCAATATTTTAATAGTTATATCACAGCAAATTGTGTTTTAATTTGCTTTCAACAGTTTTTGGCTGGATTGCTCTAGCAATTACGGTCTATAGATTGGCGATGTCTGTCTGTCCGTCCGTCTGTCTGTCCGTCCGTCTGTCTGTCTGTCCGTCAACATTTTGGTTAAGTTTCAGGTTGAGGCAAAATCGGTTAAAGTTTCAGGTTGAGGCAATCTCAGCACTGGAAAGGGTTACAAACTTGAAACTTTGCCTGAAGGTAACCAGTAACAAGTTCTATTGATTTCTATGGTTACTTTGACCTTGACCTTGGTTTGTCGATTTTCAAGGTCAAATTGCCGACAATCCGGCCTTACCGTCTTCAGCGGTTTCTTGTTCGAAATATTTTGCTTTATCATTAATTTATGACAAAGCGCCTTATACAGCATTTCAAATGCGGACAAGAGAGAAAAAGAAATTTCCTTTCGAAAAATGCGTAGTTTTGTGTTCTTCATTCTTCATTAACCCTTTCCCTCATATAGACGCTTTCTGATGCCTCTGCAGCAGACGGCTTTTTGAAAACATAGTGACAAAAGAAGAAATTGCACAAAACGTGCAATTTCTCCTTTTACCACAATGTTTTCCACTTTTTGTCGTAGGTTATCCATTCAACTATGGAGATTTTCTATTTTTTGACAATATACGTTCAATGTTGTCTGCTGCAGAATTGTCGTATGAGGGAAAGGGTTAAACAAACATAAGCTGAAATGGATCTACATTGCATGCTTACGTATAATTAAGAATCTAGGGGAGACTCTTTTTCTAGGGGATTTTGACTATACCCTGACAATATTGGCTAGGGAGTTCTGAGCACCCTGAAAAAAATCATATAGGGGATTTTGAATACCCTGTATTTTTCACCTAGGGAATTTTGACTAACTAGCCATATTTGGACCTAGGGGATTTTGAGGTACATTCCACGTCACGTCAGCTCAGTGATGTCCCCGAGCGGTAGTTTTACATAAAAGCTATTTTCTCGCTTATAATTTCATTAACTCAAATAAAATTTGGTACATAACTTAATTGCTTTGACTGTAACATCTTTGAAAATAATAATTCCACTCAAATATCTTACAGCCATTGCAATCAGAAAAATTTGCCGTTGAAAAGGAAATGTACCTTGTCAATATATAGTCAAATGCTTTTTTGATTTTAAACGAAACTGGCGCCTGTGTCTAATGCCTAATTGTGAAAAGTCACAAACAGTATAATTGTGTTATAATCACAGATAAATTTTTTGCCTTCAGGAACATGAAGCTTTACCCTTCCTTTTATACTGATGAAATGTTAAGCCTCTTAAGCAGTTGCCAGGCTTTTGAAAACATTGTGACAAAAAGAGAAATTTCTTCATTAAATTTGTCACAATGTTGTCAACATTGTATACTTATACTTTTATTTCTAGACAATTACCTTGTTTTCAAAGCTGTCTGCTGAAAATATTTTGTATACGGGAAAGGGATAAGTAGTTGTGCTTTGTCTTGATACCTTTATGACCTTTATTGGTCAGTCATGATTATAATAGGCTCTAATCCTTTCCCACTTACAACAGATAACAGATAACTTGGAAAACATCAAGACAGAAAAAGTGGAAAATAATTATGTATAATATTGAATTGACTTGACAATATGGTGGGACAATGGAAAGTTGCTCGTCTTAGTTAACCTTTTCCCTCATTTTACAGACACTTTCTGACGCCTCTGTAGCAGACAGCTTTTTGAAAACATAGTGACAAAAGAAGAAATTGCTCAAAATGAGCAATTTCTCCTTTTGCCACAATGTTTTCCACTTTTGGTCATAGGTTATCCATTCAATTATAGAGATTTTCTATTTTTTGACAAAATATGTTTAAAATCGTCTGCTGCAGAATTGTCGTATGAGGGAAAGGGTTAAGCACAATGTTGTACTTTGAATAAACCTGATGAATACAATGTGTCATCAGGAAAGTTGGAAGTATTGAGGTATCAAAAACAATTGTTTGTCTTCAAATTTTGCTCCTTTTCTAAAATGTTTTACTTTAAAAGTACCTGATAAAATGCAACATCTGTCAAATTGGTGGTATTATATTGAGGCAAAGTTGAAAGCCCTTTTCGACAATGTTTTGTGTTGTTTGTGCCACTATGTTTTCAAAGTCATCTGCAGCTTTGTTTTATGTGAGGAAGGGTTAATTTGAGTGTGTGTGTCTATGCTTATCTACAAAGATCTTCTGTGACAACTAAGGACATCTGGTTCTAATAGACTGTCCTATGGGATAGAAGACTGTCTCACTGGAAACACATGTGTAAATTGTCCCTTGACTAATCACATAATTAAGGACAAACCCATTCACATAGCCTCATGCAAGACAGGCGTAACATCATCTTGTATCCAGGCATAATTAAATCTCTTTTACCATTATTTCTAAAAAAAATTACCTTGTGCAATACAGTTGTTACTTGCTTTAGCATCTTGGTTTAATTCAACCTTTTTTTACATTTTTACCTATGGTGACTGAACAATCTGAAGCAATAAGCAATGTGTATGATGTACAGCAAACAAATGTATCTATTTATTCTTCAATGAAGACAAGCCTAAGATAAGGAGAAATAACGCTATCCATCAGCAGCAGATGATATCTTTTAAAAAATATGAAATATCTCTAAAAATAAAAGAACAGTTAAAGAATAAAGTTGAAAACATTAGAACAAAAGGTGTAATTGCTAATTATGAACAATTTTTCATTTTGTCACAATGTTTTGAATAGTCGTCTGTCGTCAGAAAGTGCCTGTAGGTTGGAAAGGATTTTCAAAAAAGGCTGGGGAGAAATATACTTGTCTGTTCCCCCACAGTATATGTAATACTGTATTTCTTTCATTTAGAGACATTTTCCATATAAATTTGCCTCTATAGTTTCAATGTCATCGGCCGCAGATGTGTTGTATGTGGAAAAGGTTATAACCCTTTTCCTTCTGCAGTGCAAGTTTTGAAAAAAATGTGGTAAATGGAGAAATCGCTCATTATGTACAATTTCTCCTTTTTGCCACAATGTTTTCATCTCAGATTCAATAATTACACTTTCATTTAAAGATATTTTCCATATTTTTGCTCAAATATTTTCAAAGTTGTCTTCTGCAAATTTGTCTTATGTGGGAAAGTATTAACTCTCTTCCACATATATAGAGTCGCTTTCTGACGCCTCTGCAGCAGAAGACTTTTGAAATCATTTTGGCATAAGGAGAAATTGCTCATAATGATTTCAAGTCTTTTCAACTCTTTTCAACTCTTTTCAACAATCATAGAGATTTTCTATAGTTTGGACTTGGATAATTTCAAAGTTGTCTGCTGCAGATTTATTGTATGTGGGAAAGGGTTAAAGTCTTTGGTATGACTCAATCAGGAATTGAACCCTGGTCTCCTGATCTCCAGGCAGATGGTGAAGCACTAAATCCACCATTTAGGTCCTTGAAACAGCCTATTCACTGAAAAAAAAATTCACACAGAAATCTGAATTAAGCAAAGAAAAACCAGACGTTTGAAAGAAATAACATTTCAAACTACAAAGATTTTGAGCCATTCTTTTTTTACTTGGAGCAATTTCTTTTTCGACAATGTTTTCAAAATTCTTCTGCTGCAGGGTCAATAAAAAATTGCCTCACTTTGAAACCATATATATATATATAAGTTTAAAACTTTCCCACTTGCAGATGCAATTAAAATCCCCTTTTGCCACAATGTCTGCAACTCTATTGAAAAGTTATTCTTTCAATTAAAGAGATTTGGAATTCTTTTGCTTTGAGGATTGAAGTCATCTGCTGCAGATATGTTGTTTGTGGGAAAGCGTTATTTTGTTACGGATACAATTTTTACATGAGGAAAATAAAGAATTAAGTAGATTTGAATTCCTCCAAAGTGTCAGTACGTGTAAAATGGTTGTGTGATACTTAGAGATAAAAGTCACCTGGTTAGACACGATTTGAATAAATTGAAACTTTCTGCCAGACAACAAGCAGGCAAGGGTTCAAAATGTCTTGTGCTAACATCGTGTTATGGTTTGGTTGGGAACTATTTCAAGATAGGTTTCAACAAGTCTTAATACGTTTTCTTCACCCATTTCAATTCCATGAAGAACAGTAACTTTGGATAATGTTCTACGTCTCATATTTCCATGATTTTATTGAGAGCCCAGAGTCATTTTTGCTTTCTTAGATAATATTGAGCAGTAAAATACCAATCAAAAAGTGACACAAAATATATTACAGACCATATTCTCCGTGCCATTGTAGTTTGTCAATTATAGGGGAATTTCTTTACAGTGGCTAAAATGGCACCTTGGACTTTACACAAGGGGTCACATCCCATTGTGGTCCTTAGCTTGTTGATCTCGGATATAAATTCTATCCTCAAACATTGTAGATCAAGATCAGACTGCATTAATACGGAGTTTCATCTTTGTCTGGAGTGTTCATCATTGGGAATCATCATAATAATTTTCAGCCACATCGTTCAATGTACTATGAAAGAACTGATGTAAAATTTGAAGACAGAAAACTGAATTATGAAAAACTGGCATGTTAAGAGTTAGTATTAATCAGCATGCATGAGAATAAACAGCAGAAATAGCACTGATATCCATAGAGAGCCATAATCGTCATGGTCGAAAAACAGGATCTGAGAAAAGCAATTAAGTGTACGAAAAATTGGAGACATTAGGTCTCTTGTTTCGGGGATGATTCGTAAATATAATTGGAGGTTACGACAGCAATCTTTGGAGTGTCTCCTGTCGATGTTTTCAAAAGCAAATAAATTTATCAACGGCAAAAAAGTCTGTCAAAATTTCGACACCTTCCAAAATGGCGGCGGCAGCACGTATCAAAAAGAAATTGGTTTTCTTAATTCGAAGCTAATTGAATACTTACGCATGTTGTCAATCATAGGACGGTCCTGTAAATAAGTCATAATCGTGTTATTACCGGAATTACGAACAAAATTGCAGTTATAACTCATATAAAATTTTGATAAATAGCAAATTAAGTTGCAAATTTGTTGTTTAAATATAAACACTACTGGTCCTATGGGAGGCTTTATAAGACAATAATTTATATCCAAAGGAAAATTAGATTATTATTTTTTTGTCATTCAATTTATACGTATGAATTTTAGCAATCTACTTTCTGGACAGAAAATCCTTTCATAATCCCATTTTTTTTTTTATACAGAAGCCAATTTGAAACAAAAAGTATTTATTTTTATTTTTTTTACTTGTCTATTAACAGTTTTTCAATTGTATGGGCATTTCCTTGGCAATTTACAAGCAATACCAGTATTATTTATCCTGAAACAGATGAATCTAACATAATGCTATCCCCTGCACAACCCTGCTTCCATCACCACCAATTTGAAAGTATTATATATATATTAATTGGGTATGACCAGACTGGGGATCAAACCATGCTGTCTCTCACTTCCAAGGCAAACACTGAATTTACCCTTTCCCTCATATAGATGCTTTCTGACGCCTCTGCAGCAGACAGTTTTTTGAAACATAGCGACAAAAGAAGAAATTGCTCAAAACGAGCAATTTCTCCTTTTTGCCACAATGTTTTCTACTTTTAGTCATAGGTTATCCATTCAATTATAGAGATTTTCTTTTTTTTGACAAAATATGTTTAAAGTCGTCTGCTGCATAATTGTCGTAGTTTGGTGTTATGGTACTTTTTGTGTCACCCTGGGACTTAGGGATTACTTTTTTTTTTGTCCACCATCTGTCTGTCTGTCTGTCCGTCATACTTTTTTCGTCACACTTTCAATGAGCAGGTGCAGGTGACACACCGTGCTCCGCGGAGCACTCCATTCTAGTTTGTCCTCCAAGTTACTGAAACTTATATGGCATTGAAATTTGAAAAAATTGCTAATCATCACTATTAGAGGTGCTTCCAAATACAACACATTTACAGTGAAAATTTACTTGAAAATATCTAGGCAAAACTTTAAAACATAAATGGAAGACAATGGTGCAGAGGTAGAGTGTCTGCCTTTCATACCAATGGTACCAGGTTTGAGTCCTGTGATGAGCGGGTTCTGACTTTGGGATTTTTCCACACTAACGGCATGAGTACTGGTTAAGTCTCCAGGAAGCAGACAACAATCGAGTGTGATTAATATAAGCTGAAAGCTTGTTTCGCAATCAATGTAAAATAAATAAGGTTAAACTTATCCTATAAACGAAAATATTATCATGGAATAGATTTAAAAACATAGGGATTATGAACAATTTCTGCTTTTAAATTGTCACACATTGAATTAAAAAAACGTCTGCTGCCGATGCCCTTTAGTCATTTAAGTCTGCTGCAGAATTGTCGTATTAGGGAAAGGGTTAATGTAAGTATAATTATTGAAAAGAGTTGAGAACATTTTCGCTAATTGAGAAATTGCTCATCATGAGCAATTTCTCCTTTTGCCACCATGATTTCAAAAGTTGTCTGCTGCAGAGACATCAGATGCCTCATACAACAATTCATTAGCAGACGACTTTGAACATATTTTGTCAAAAACTAGAAAATCTCTATAATTGAATGGATAACCTATGACTAAAAGTGCAAACAATTGTGTCAACAGAAGAAATTGCTCGTTCTGATCAAGCAATTTCTTCTTTTGTCACTATGTTTTCAAAAAGCTGTCTGCTGCAGAGGCGTCAGAAAGTGTCTTTATGAGGGAAAGGGTTAACATCATATGAGGAGATTGGTTTACAAACTGAAAGAAAATAGCAGTTGCATAGCAGGCCATGGTAGGAGACATTGAAGGCTTCTGTTTGGCCCAATATCGGTATCCCACTTCAGATTTTTGTTTCAGAGGAATTTTTCAGGCTGAGCGATGTGACACTTGTTTTCAGCCTATTTTAGAGTCCAGGAATTGTCAGAGTTCCATGCTATTGAATGACGATGTTGCTAGTTTGTGGGACAGCGGGAAATCTTTAATTAAATATCAAATGGCCTGTGTTTAAGTGCATTAATGTCTTTAAATTCTAAGCTGTTTCCCTTGAAACCCTTTATCCTTTATCTCATAAATCTTCCCGCATTTGGTAATCCCTGTTTGAATGTCGGAATCTGTCCTCAATTTAACACTTTCCCTCATGTGGACGCTTTTTGACGCTTCTGCAGCAGACAACTTTTGAAAACATGGTGACAATAGAAGAAATTGCTCAGAACAAATTATACCTCCTTTCGCCACAAAGTTTTCAATTTTTTTTAATAATTGTACCTTCATTTATGATGATTTTCCATGTTTTTGCCTAGATGTTTTCAAAGTCGTCTGCTGCAGATTTGTTGTATGATGGAAAGGGTTAAACCATGTACTGGATAGGCAATTTTTGTAGTTCTAATAAGATATATGATGAAAGTAATTTGGTAGTCATATTTTGCAACTTTTTCCAAAATACTAAACTCTTTCCCACATACAATACATCTACAGCAGACAGTTAACCCTTTCCCTCATACGACAATTCTGCAGCAGACGACTTTGAACGTATTTTGTCAAAACATAGAAAATCTCCATAATTGAATGGATAACCTATGACAAAAAGTGGAAAACATTGTGGCAAAAGGAGAAATTGCACGTTCTGTGCAATTTCTTCTTTTGTCACTATGTTTTCAAAAAGCTGTCTGCTGCAGAGGCGTCAGAAAGCGTCTATATGAGGGAAAGGGTTAACAACATAACTTCTAGTTGAAAATATGAAAACATATATTATTGAAAGTATAATCCTTTCCCACATACAACAATTTTGCAGGCAAAGAAATGTAAAAGTTCCATTAATGAAAGATAATTTCCCCTTTTGCTACAATATTGTCAAATTGCGTCAGCATGTGGGAAAGGGTTATATTTATTTGGAATACCCCTTACATGAAGCCAATTCTCGGAACAACTAAGACACCGCAAGATCAAAATAATGTTTTGTTTTATGCCAAGTTTCCAATGTACAAGTATAGTTTTCAAAAAGCCGTCTGCTGCAGAGGCATCAGAAGGCGTCTATATGAGGGAAAGGGTTAACAAAAGGGTTTTTTCGCAGATGCATCAAAATTTGCAAGTGGGAAAGAGTTAACTTGAGCATTGAAAAAATCTTTTTAGAGCCCTCTTTGCTGCGACAGGTCTCAAATGTAAAATGACACTTACAAGTCCTGTGACACTGTTTATTTGTACCCTACTGGGCCCATGATGGAATTAACACTCCTGCCCTACAGCCCTTATTTCAAAGCTACTGATAACCAGAAAAGTTTATACAGTAAAACCATAATTTCTCCATCAAATCCCATATTGTAAGTACTGATTAGAATCGGCCCGTCAAGATAATTCCAATGTATACCAACAACATAGGTTTTGTTGAGGATATAAAGAGATATGGGAGGTAGAAGATCAGCCCTTACTTGCTTACCAAGAACCCCTCTGGAGGATTGGTGATGAGAAGATAAGGGGAGAGATGAGCATCCTCTAATCGGTTACACACATGTGAAGTGGCATTCGGCTGATTATCACATTCACACCTTTAACTTGGGACCAGGGCTATAAATATTTCTTGGGACCAAACCAGGGATTTTGCCCTGTTACTCATAGAAACACTTTCTGATGCCTCTGCAGCAGACGGCTTTTGAAAACATTGAGGCAATTGATGGAGAAATTGCTCATGATAAGCCATTTCTCGATTAGTCACAATGCTTTCAACTCTATCCAACAATTATACTTTCATTTACAGAGGTTTTCTACTTCTTTGCTCAGGAGTCTTCTGTTGCCGATTTGTTAACCCTTTCCCTCATATAGATGCTTTCTGACGCCTCTACAGCAGACAGCTTTTTGAAAACATAGTGACAAAAGAAGAAATTGCTCAAAACAAGCAATTTCCTCCTTTTGCCACAATGCTTCCACTTTTAGTCATAGGTTATCTATTCAATTATAGTTTTGAAAAGTATGAAAAAATTCACTATTTGTTTTATCTTTTCGTTTCCACTTTAAAATTAAAGCTGGAAAAAGTTTTAAATATATATTAAAATTTAAAATAAAGTACATGTACAAAATGTTGCCTTCATAACCCTTCTGATAAAAACTTTCAAATTATTTATTCCTTAAAGTTGATGTTTTTTTAAACAAATATATTCATTTAACCCTTTCCCGCATATAGACGCTTTCTGACGCCTCTGCAGCAGACAGCTTTTTAAAACATAGTGACAAAAGAAGAAATTGCTCAAAACAAGCAATTTCTCCTTTTACCACAATGTTTTCCACTTTTAGTCATAGGTTATCCATTTAATTATAGAGATTTTCCATTTTTTGACAAAATATGTTCAAAGTCTTCTGCTGCAGAATTGTTGTATGAGGGAAAGGGTTAAACTCTTTATAAGTATGAATTTACATTGTCAAAGAAGTCATCTGCTGCAGAGTTGAAGGTGTGAAAAGATGAGAAAATGAAGCAAATGGTGTTCCACTGACTGCACTAATAAATGAGTTATGGACAGCCTAAGTAATTAGTGAAACTAAAAACACCAAAGTGCGTGGAGATTTGGTGATAAAAATCTCTGGCCAGATAAATAAACCCCTAAAATATTGAAATTTGAGCAGACTTCTGTATATTCATGGATGACTTCTGATAAGCCCTGCTGCTATCTGGTGTCCAGAACCTCCTGCTGGTTTCCATGGTAACAGGGACATTCACAGTTTGTGTCCCTTGCAGTGGATTTTTGCAGGAACCACATGTGTGCATAGGTAAGATAAGAAGAGAAGTCATACAAAAAGGGGGCCTTTTAATTAACACTTTCCTACATGCAACAAAACTGCAGTGGGCAATATTGAAAAAAAGTACAAATATGCAATCTGCATAAATAAAAGTTTATTATGGAATAGACTTTAAACATCGCGGTAAACAGAGAATTTGCTCATATTGAGCAATATCTTCTGTTGCGAAATTTCTACCGTTCTCCCTTTTTATATTCTTGATAATTGCTAATTATGAGAACCCTCCAAATTGTAATCATGAAACAAAATACATGTGTAAAAAATAAAAACCCAAACGCTAGTAAAATAAAACTGTCATTTATAATTATAAGTTAAAGGGTTTTGATTGAATGGGGCTTAACGCTGTTTTCAACAATTCTTCAGTCATATCACGGCAGCCAGTTTACCTTCTCATATGTTTCCTGGTTTTCTCACACCAGTACTCCACACAACATACTTTCCAAGCAACTGGCTGCTTTTCCACATAGACAGTTAGCCCATTGGTGAAAGACGAATGACGCTTGTCATAGTGACTTTTGTCAAACGTCGGAAAGAATGTTGGCCAAGCTGGGGTTTAACCCTTTCCCAGAGAAATGGGAATTCCAAAAAATTATTTAAGTCGGTAGATAAATATTTTAAAGATGGAAGGAAAAAGGAGAAATGATCTAGTTTCTCCTTTTTTCCAAAGAAAGTTTTCAACGCTGAATCAAAATGATATGAGAATCTTTCTCTCAGATTCTTTAACCACATACATAAAATCTGCAGCAGACGACTTTGGTAGCAATAGTGACACAAACCTGAAAAATCTCCATAAAAGATAGCTTAATTGTTAGATAAAGTTGCAAACATAGTGGCCAAAGGAGAAATTGCTCATCATAAGCAATCTTTGGCCACAATGTTTTCAAAAGTCGTCTGCCGCTATTGGGTCAAAAAGCGCCTGCAGGTGGGAAATGGTTATGGCAGACAAAGTATCATATCAGGTAAATGATTTAACCCTCAACAAATCTGCAGCAGACAACTTAAAATGTCCTGGAAAAAATAAGGAAAATCTCTATAAATGAAAGAATTATTATTGATAAAGACTTAAAACAATTTGTCAAACAATTTCTTCTTTTGCCAAAATGTTTTCATATCTCTTCTTTGAAACATAGGTCAAAATTCATTGGTATGTCTACTCAATAAACTTCAACTTGTTTTTCAAGAATGCCAATATTTTTTCAGAACTGACAATTAAAAATGTCGGATAAATGGTGAAAAAGCTTTAATCAATCTTTTCATAAAATTCATTGGCATGAAAGTAAGGATTCATTAAACTTCATTTTTGTCAGATTTGACAAGCATTATCTCAGATTAAAATTGTCTTATCAGGTCTAAAAACAAATTGTCAGCCTTTTCTTAAAATTCATTGGCATGAAAGTATGGATTCATTAAACTACATTTTTGTCAGATATGACTCTGATGAAATTGTCATATCAGGTAAAAAGTCTAAAATTTTGATCAACCTTTTTGGTGCCGCAGCTTCTAGGTAGATCACTGCAGTACCTCCTGTAGATTCTATATTGACAAGCCCTAAATCCTGATTGGACAGAAGGACAGTAAGAAAAGTGATGGAATAAATAATTAAGTGTCCATCTGTGCTTAGCCTTGGTACTACCCCACACCCCCATTAAGAGGTTACAGTGAAGGTTAGGGACAGTTGCTCAGTGTTGATTGATTGGAACAGGTTTTTACTAGGAAAAGATTGGCAGTACACATATGTTGAGTACTTTAGCTACTTTGTCACAGAGGCTCAATTATTTATCTGTGGTCTATCTGGTTTTATTTTATCACCAAGTGAAAAAGTTTTGTGACTGAAATTTGATACCTGGTACATCCATCCCAACCTCCTCTTAGAAATAAATATCTGCAAGGGAGTTTTATTCAGGGAGTTTGATGCTAGGAGTGATTGTTTGTGTGTTTTTCGGTATTATAGGACTTTTCAATAGGGACAGTCATGTAGAGTGTGGTCGTGGTGGTGCCTTTCTCTGCGGGAATCTGACACAGCAAAAGTAGATACAGGCTATGGGACATTCCTCTAATAGCTGATACTCTTTTCAAACTCGTGTCTTAGAACTATTGACAATCACTTTTAGCACCTAGGATTAGTTTTCTACTAACTGTGGCTCAATCCTGGAAATCAGAAATAATGGACAGTATAAGAATAAATAAAATTTTAGATTTATAACAAGAATTTATGATATGATTTGTAAAATCACTACTTGATTAGTTTTGGGACTTTTGATTGTGCTTTTGGAATATTTGTGACTGTTACAAAACATTTTTTGTGGATAATGCCAGAGAAACGAGTTTCGATGGAGACCATTTCTTGTAAAAAGGTAACATTTTCATCTGTCTAATGTTCCTTATTGATTATTTTAGATGCAGAGCATCTCCGATGTAGTAAACCATTTCGCATGTTTCTGTAAAATTATGTAACCTTTAAAACTTCTAGGAGTGGACATTAAACAATCTATGTTGGTTGGGCATGGAGTTCTTAGAAATAATTAGTGTAGACTTTGTAATTTACTTGGCGTTTACATACTATAAAAGATTTGAACGAGCTCTGAAGACTTACCCCGTTCCCACATACAACAAATCAGTCGCAGACGACTTTGATTTGAAAACAGCAAGAAAATATGTCTGGAAATTCACTATTAATGAAATTTAATTAATAATTAATTTAATTAGATAGAGTTGAAAACATTGTGGCAAAAGGCAAAATTGCTCATTATAAGTAATTTCTCTTTTTGCCACAATGTTTTCAAAAGTGGTCTGAACTACATGACATAGGCATCAGAAAGCGCTAGCTTTAATAAATTTACTTGAAGTTTCTGTTGAATTATAATAAATAATTTTGAACAATAAATTTACTTGACCTTTACATTTACAATGTATATAATTTTGACCAAGCTTTGAAGTCTTAATAAATTTACTTGACTGTTTACATACATTAATACTTTAAATTAATTTTGGTCCAAGATCAGAAGCCTTAATGAAATAAGATATGATAATATATAGCTACTTTTTAGTCGTGAACCTTTACACGATACCAAACTTACTGTTGATGCCCAAGCCGCTGACAGATTTGAAAAAACTTACCGCTTAGAAAAGGGAGGACAGTAAAATATTTAGAATTTGAACTGCAAACCTTTCACATTTAAACAAATAATAATTAAAAGCTAAATATATATAATTAAAAAAAAAAATGTAATAAATGAGGTAGTTGAAGAACAAGTCTTGTAATGTTGGACATATATTTAAATTTATAATTATATATTTGTATTTATATATAATAGTTATTGTTTATTTTACATGTTGTCTATTAAATTGTTCTAATAAATTACATTGACATGATAATATTATTTGATTGCGCTGAAGAATATTAAAGATATAATATTCAAATGTTTTCCTTAGTCTATGAATAATGTAAGACAGGGTCACAGCTTTTTCATTTACTTGCCTTTGGATACCAGATTGTTTTTTATCAATACTTTGCATGTAACAGAACAGGATGAAGGGTTTTAAAATCTCATAAAGGAAAATCTAAATAATAAGGAATTATCTTAAAGAGCTATCTTCTGTTTTTGATGTGTCATGTATGACAAAGAGGTTCATGCTGATTCATGGAAAACATTTTTCATTTTTCTGATAATCAATATTTATTGATATGGTTCAATTGTATGTTACGTACATGCTTCAAAATATTCAAATGAAACAATGATATCAACCTTTCCATAATTCTTATATCTAAGGTGTGCTCCACTAATATTTTCAAAACAATCTGCTGCTAAGGCATAAAACGGTCACCTTGATCGGTGAAAGAGTTTATGCTTTTTATTTCCTGGCAGAATTTCCAAAAGACTAAAAGATAAAAGAAAATTTAATGTTATTTAACCATGTACAATAGAAAGAGATTAATATTTTAATTATAAATTGGATTAGAGATAATTGTCTTAGAAGTCAAGCGATTGAGAAGTTCAAGAAGTTCATCATATAACAAGTGTTTTCTTCACATTTTTTAATCATAGATCATTATTCAGACAGGCTTCTTTAAGTTTAAACCCTTTCTTAGAACTGATGACTTTGGGAAACTCAGCAGCAGACAACTTGGAGAAAACATCATTAACCCTTTCCCTCATATAAATGCTTTCTGACGCCTCTGCAGCAGACGGCTTTTTGAAAACATAGTGACAAAAGAAGAAATTGCACAAAACGTGCAATTTCTCCTTTTACCACAATGTTTTCCACTGTTTGTCTTAGGTTATCTATTCAATTATGGAAAATTTCTATGTTTTGACAAAATACGTTCAAAGTCGTCTGCTGCAGAATTGCTGTATGAGGGAGAGGGTTAAGCAAAAGGAGAAGTTGCTAAAACAAGCAATCATTTTGCTATAATGTTTTATATTCTGTATTAAAAGTAAACTCTCAATTTTGAAGATATTAATTTAATAATGTAAAACTTGAACCCTGCTCTTTACTCAGCAGTTACCCGGCCGGGTAGCTCAATTGGTAGCGTATCTGACTCGTGATCTGGAGGTCACGGGTTCGATACCCGGTTGCGGCGACATTCTTTCGGGCGATGTTTTCCATTGCCTCTCACCTCTGATCTATGTGAGAAAGTAGTCAGTGGCTTCGAAAGAATGTTGTGTAAATACTGGTGTGGGAAAGCCAGGAAAACATGGGTAGGTGCACTGACCGCCGTGATATGACCAAAGATGTTGAAAGCGGCGTTAAACTCCAAACAAAAAAATTACTCAGCAGTTGTAATTTATTATAAACAAGATCAGTGCTGGAAGACAAAATCATGCTTTATTTGACAATGAATAACTCTGATTGAAGAAATGGAGAGAATCATTAAACATTTATTTTAATCCTGACTGTACAAACAAGAAAATGAATTACAAATAAATAGTTAAATTTCGTTTAACAGAGTGAGACTGACTCTATTATATTAATTAATGATTTATTTACTTGATATGCCTGACAACTTAAGACTTGTCGGATTTAATTAAGAATATTTCTGGCAAAAATTTATCTTTCTTAGAAACCAGACGAATATCTTGACACCAGAGTTGAAAATATTTTGTTTTATTTCTCTTTTTCCTACAACGTTTTAATAAATTACGTTTTAATAAATTTTCTTCTGCAGAGGCGTTGGAGGTTGTCTGTATCATGGTAAGACTGAGAGGATAAATCTTTCTATGCAGCAGACAACTTTGAAACATTTGATAAAACATATAGATCCTCTATATAAGTGAAAGAACAATTATTGAATAGAGTTGAAACCATTGTGGCTAAAAGAGAAATTGCTCATTGTATATGCTTGTACAACGTCACAAAGTTTAATTTGTCTGCTCTAGAGGCAATAGAAAGCATCTTTAAGTGGGAAAGGGTTAAAAATCATGTGATATCTACCCAGTAATCTGCTGCAGGCCTTCTCCATGCTAATAATCACCAAAATTCTCAAATTACAAACACTTCATAATTGATAAAGTCTGCCTTCACAGGATGTGTTAAAGCATGTAACCCTTCAACCACCAAATTTATTTAATGGGTTCTTCCATATTTTAGAAAAGGATGATTTCATTAACATTTTTTTAGGGTTAATTATTTCAAATACAGTAGACATAATTTCCCCAATTTAAGAACCCAGAATAAATAGAATTTAGAAGAACCAATATTAAATGTTAATCTGCATGTGTTTTAAATCTACATATTTCTTTTCTTAACCCTTTCTCACTGCAGACGCATCTGCAGCAGATGACGAATGAAAGCATTGTGACAAAAGGCGAAATTGCTCATAATGAGCAATTTCGCCTTTTGTCAGAATGATTTACATTCAATAATTATATACATTCATTTAGATTTGCACATAATAATAATATCTCATATTGCCGCAATTATTATAACTATTCAATAAATTAGTTATACTTTCATTTATTGAAAATTCCCGTAAATTTGCCTTGTCATTATTTCAGTCTTCTGCGGCAGGTTTGTTGTGAGTGAGAGATATTTTTAAAAAACAATGTACATGTATATTGCTGAGGCTGCAAAAGTCATCCGTATCCGGCAAAGAGATCAAGGGTCATCATTGAACTCTTGTAATCGGCTAAGATAATCCTTTAATTAAAAGAAAATCTGTATATTATAAAGAAGTTTGATTGAAATAATTAGTTCATACTTACATTGTAAGTCATAAAAGTAAGCCCTTGTTATTTTTGACACTTTACAACTAAACACATTTTGGAAAAAGGATAAATTGCTAAAAAAAAATAATCTCAGCAGCCTTACCAATTATAATATTTTTCAAATTATGAATTCAAAAATTATAATTTCAATTTTTTGAGATAACAAACCTTAATCGTCATCAGAGATTTTTCAAGTTGACATGAAAAAAGTATTTCATTTTAAAATGTTAAACCGTTCCTGCACATATAACAATTCTGCAGCAGACGACTTTTAAAACATCTAGAAAAATGTATTGAAATTCTCTGAAAATGAAAGTACAATAATTGAATAGAGTTGAAAAACATATTGACAAAAGAAGAAATAATAATAATAATAATAATTTATTTTACGAAATTGCTCGTTTTGAGATATTTCTTCTTTCGTCGCCATGTTTTCAAAAAGCCGTCTGCTGAAGAGGCGTCAGAAAGCATCTATATGACGGAAAGGGTTAATCATTTAGCAGACATATACACGTATATACATACTGGTTTGAAATTAAGGATAATTCTGATAAGGAAAACTTTATTCTTCCAATTATCTTTTTTATCAGGTGATTCTGAAGCAGGCGACGCAGAAAATATTGTATCAGGTAAACAAGTATAGTGAGTTAAAAAATAAGCTGTTTGAAAACAGATGTGCTTCAAACTCACATTTTGAAAAAGGCCAGAGCTCTTGTGAAATAAAATAAAAAAGACATTAATAACCCTTTCCCTCATATAGACGCTTTCTGACGCCTCTGCAGCAGACGGCTGTTTGAAAACATAGTGACAAAAGAAGAAATTGCTCAAAACAAGCAATTTCTCCTTTTGCCACAATGCAACATTTGAAGACATTGCGGCAAAGGGAGAAATTTGCTCATAATTGAAAATATGAAAATAATGGATTAACCCTCCTTTCCCATATACAGACGCTTTTTAGACACTTAAATTCTGCAGCAGACAACTTTTCAAAATATTGTGGCAAAAGTAGAGATTTCTCATTACAAGCAATTTTCCCTTTTACATCAATATTAGAAAGATTAGAAGAGAATTTTCCTATTTTTGCCTAGAAGTTTTCAAAGTCGTCTGTTGCAGATTTTCTGTATGTGGGAAATGGTAAATAATTTAATATAGTTAAAATCTTTGTGGCAAAAGGAGAAATTGCTCATAATGAGCAATTTCTCCTTTTGTCACATTGTTTTTAAAAACCTGTCTTGGAAAGGGTAAAGCAGCCGTTTTTCTCTTCTGATATTTTCAAATAATTAAGCTTAGCCAAAACAGCGCAAGTCTTCTTCTTCATTTTACTGGTATGAATTGAGCCCCCCCCTCCCTGAAAGGGTTAAGACTTTTGGGAAGTTCCACATTGATTATGATAATTTTTAACTGCTGCCGTGTGCCATAATGGTAACGGTATATCCCGAAACCAACAGTTGTCTTCGGCATTATTGGAAACATTCCGGTAGTTCAGAGTTCATAAAAACATGCTTTCGAGTTATGTCAGATTATCCGTCTTTCTTTTGCCAGGAGTTTTTTCTTCCGTCTTTTTTTTTCACATTTCATATTTTACATGATTATTTTTTTCATACCTTAAAGTTAAACAAACTTCAATAACTTATGCAATCCTATGTTAGATTATCTATGTTACATAAACTCAGATTGAATGTTTAAGCAGTTGATTGTTTGAACATTAACTTTTTAATTAATCAAACAGATGCTGGAGTGTTCCTGGTGCTATTTTTATTAGCAGATGGCCTAATGATTTGATAACAGAGGCTCATTTGATTGTTCTAAACATGTCAACTTTCACATAAAAAAAAACATTGTTCCCATTGTTTGAGATAATTCAAGACATAAGCAAGTAAAGACTGCGTTTCAAAGTGAAGTTAACTGTTTTATGGATGTAGATAGCCAATACGGAGGAAGGAGCTTCAATGTTGAGTTAAAAGTAATTATTTACAAACAGCTGATCAGCGCTGTCGGCTTTAACAAAACTTTGTGGAGTGTAATTCTTAGGACTTTGTTATACTATTCCCTGTGTTTCTGAATAGCAGATGGACTCTCTGCCAAAAGGATCATATTTGTTTAATTGCAAATCAATTATGGATGAATAAATTTCTTCGAAGTTTGGGAAAAAAATGTTCAAGAATCAGATAGTAACCTTTTTCTAAGTATTTCCATAGAATACATTTTTTACCTGGATTTGGATGTGTATACCTACATATGTATCATTTCACTGAATGGATTTAATAATCAGTCTAACAAAGTTTTGTTTATTTTAGTGTGTGTTTAAGACAACTAAAAATATCTTGTGCCAAGAAAGGAAGAAAAACAAGAAGTTAGAAACAAAATGGTTGAAAGTGGTACCGCCACACAGTCCTTGTTAGATTTGACGAAAAGTGAGCGTTATCGTCGTGTTTTACAATACATTTCTTCAGCACCTCCTCGACTCTGTTTTCAGGCAATACGCTGTACTACACCCAGTTGTCCATGTGAATGTTTTTCACCGGCGAAATCGTGTCTACGCTCCTGTGAGTCCTGCAAGCATGGATGGGTAGCCCATGGTGAGTGAAATCTTTTCTCGTTTAACCCTTTCCCACATATAGACACTTTCTGACCCCTCTACAGCAGACAACCTTTTGAAAACGCTTTGACAAAAGAAGCAATTGCTTTAACAAGCATGTTCTCCTTTTGCCACAATGTTTTCAACTCCATTCAATAATTATTCTTTTATTTAATTAAATTATCCATATTTTTGCTAAGATGATTTTAAAGTCGTCTGCTACTTTTTAGTTTTATGTGGGATAGGGTTAATAATATACCCATGTTACTAACACTTTCCCTGAGTCAAAGAGGACCTTTGAAAACATTGTTGGAAAAGGTGGTTTGCTCAAAATGAGTAGTTTCTCTTATTATCACAATATTTTCTACTCTGCCTAAAAATTGTTATTCAATTTACCCAGATGCCACTTTTCTTGTTAGTTCCAACTACAGTGGTCTCTCAGGGAAATGCTTATGGCTTAAAAGTTCCTATAAGAACCTAAAGGTTGAGTCCTAGCTCGTCCAAGATTCTTTCCAAGAGTCCAGTGGAAACAAGCACCCAGTTGTAGGAAATACTGTTAATGCATGACTGGTGTACTGATGCAAGAAATTAAGCCTGAAAACATATGGGTAGATAAACTGGTCTCTGCGTTATGTCTGAGAACAAATTATATTGAATTGAAAACAAATTTTGAAAAACATTTTGGCAAAAGGAAACTTTGCTCTTGCTTTGCCACAATGTTTCCAAACAACAATCAATAATTATTCTTTTATCTGTAGAGATTTTGTGTGAAAGATTTAAAATATTTTATCAGGTAAACAGTTGAAAAACGAGAGTATATTCTTAAGTCTGAGGCATTTTATTTATCACTTCCCCACTAAATTAGTAAAACAAATTTGCAGCAGACGACATGGAAATCATCTATGATAATATTGTGGCAAAAGGTGAAATTGTTCATTATGAGCAATTTCACCATTTGCCACAATGCTTTCAAAAGTTGTCTGCTGTTGATGCATCAAAATGGGTCTGTTAGTGGAAGGGTTAACATACAGCCGCTTTCTGGTGCCTCTGCAGCAGACAGATTTTGAACACACAAGTTACTCATGATGAGCAATTTCTCCATTGGCCACAATGTTTTCAACTCTATTCAATACTAATTTATACATCCGTTTATAGAGATTTTCCACATTTTTGCAAAGATATATTCTAAGTCGTTTGCTCCAAATTTATTGTAACTGGGATAGGGTTAAAGGGAGGGAGGGTTTACCTTGACAATTGTACTCATGCCATGACGGTTGCCAGCTAATGTCAACTTGGTGCCAGGAACCCACCAGCCATTTCCACGGGAGAGAGATCATTACTCTGCAGTCTCTGGATGTAATGTATTTTCCTGTAATGTTGATGGTTTAACCCTTTCTGAAATTAAACTGAAGTCTAATGCAGACCAGCTTGAAGATGTTTAGGCAAAGTAATATAGCTCACTTTATAAATGAAACTGTTATAACAGAAATATTCTCCTTGTTCTACATGCAGTGTTTTCAAAACACTTTTGGCTTCGGACGCGTCTAAAGGTGTCTGAATTTCGGGAAGAGTAAGCACATATCATCCACTGATACAGATGACTCTATACACCTCTGTAGCAGACGAATTTTCGAAATCATTCCAGAACAAGCAATTTCTCCTTTTCCCACATTTTTTTTCATCTCTGTATCAATGTTAAACTTGCCCACATACAGGCGGTTTCTGGCGCCTCTCTGCAGGGGATGAATTCTGAAAACATTCTGGCAAAAGGAGACATTGCTCATGATGAGCAATGTCTCCTTTTGCCGCAATGTTTTCAACTCTATTTAATTATTATAGTTTCGTTTACAGAGATTTTTCAAATGCCTAGATTCTTTCAAAGTCATCTGTCTCAGCTTTGTTTTCAGATGTAAATATTTTCAAAGATTTAGTGACTCTAAAATTACTGTGTCGGCTAAATGGATATAACTGCTCTTCGTTATATTAGCTATAATATGCTTCAGTTTTGTGGAATATTCCCTGATACAGATAACTTTTGTTTCTTCTACCACTGCTGAAAACATTGCAGAAAATGGAATATAATTATATAGCTCAAAACCTTAATATTTTCCCTCTCCCACCATTGTTTTCAAATTTTTGGAGGAAAAAGCAGATTTTTTCAAAGTTGATATTCTTACATATCACATCAGGTAAAAGGCTGCAGTTAATGACTGAAAAAATGAGAATTTATTATATTATAGAAACTGTGATGCCTCGGGTGCCACGAAATGTTTGAAATAAATTCATAAAAAAGCATGAGAATATAATTTATATTCAATAAGTATTTTATAATTTCTTTATTAAATGTTGAGAATATTATTAATATAAAATGATATTCTAATTTTTTACTTTGACGTTCTGGTACCATTTTATAGGTGCTTTTGCATTCTTTTGGACTTGCGGAAATGTCAAACAATTTTTATAAAATTTAATACATCCTTACTGAAAAAATGTAGAAAATATATGCAAGACAGGTTTTATTCATGCGTTTTCCACAGCAGAATCATTCTTACCTCATTTTTGTAATGAAACAGACACATTTTGCTTTTTCTGTAGTATTACAAAATTACATTGTTGGATAAAGAAAATAAAAAAAGATTTTCGTTTTTTTTAACTTTGTATCAAAACTGTATTTTCATAACTTATATGTTATATTCTTACATATATGTAAAAGTTCTTTTTCTTTACTGGGAAAATTTCATATCAATTAAATAATTAATTGTTTATTTTGAAACACATATATAACAACAGATGACTTTGAAAATATCTGGCAAAATAATGTAAAATCTCTGTGGGAAAGATTTAATTATTGAAAAGAGTTGAAAGCATTGATGAGCAATTTCTCCTTTTGCCAAAATGTTTTCAACAGTCATCTGGTGCAGAGGCATCAAAATGTGGGAAAGGGATGATTTCAATGTCTTCAGGGAAGGGTAGTCCTTAACCCTTTCCCTCATATGACAATTCTGAAGCAGACAACTTGGAACATATTTTGTCAAAACATAGAAAATCTCCATAATTGAATGGATAACCTATGACAAAAAGTGGAAAACATTGTGGCAAAAGGAGAAATTGCACGTTTTGCTGCAGAGGCGTCAGAAAGCATCTATATGGGGGAACAGGTTAAGGTAACTTTCAAAAAAATAATGTTTTTTCCTATTTTCTATTATTATTTTTCTTATCATTCGATATGTGATGGAGGGAAAAGAAGCCATTGCTCATTTTAATTAATGTTTTATTTTCCCACAATGTGTCCTAAAAAGTCTTCCATCTCGCGAAAAGACGGGTAATAATAAGAACCTCCTGGAGACAAATTCCTGGCCATTACACGATTATTCCATATACAGAGTCAACGTTGTAACCTTTTTGGCTGGTCACTTGTCATAAACCGCCCATTATTTGTGGACAGGATATGGACCTCCATGACCATATTTGGACAAGGACCAAGAAAATGCCGAAAATGTATCCATCTTCGGTCATCTATCCCCGTGGCGGTCCGTCACAGAAAGATATTTGTCGGTAAATAAATGATTCCCGTGTCAAAGCACCATGTTTGACAAATTCCAATTTCCGATAGTGGTGACCTATTGGATCTAATTCTGGACACTTGATTTTAGCCAATATCCCCACCGACTCTTATGACATTGAATGATGGTGACAAATTGATATGAGATGAGTCGCTTATTAATTTTGCATGTGACTACTTGGTTGAACAGTTTATAAAATGATACATTTGAGGACATTCTTCCCAGTTCATCAAATCTGCAGTCGACGATCTTGGCAAATCTATGGAAAATCTCAATATATTAACCCTTTCCCTCATATAGACGCTTTCTGACGCCTCTGCAGTAGACGGCTTTTCGAAAACATAGTTTCAAAAGAAGAAATTGCACAAAACATGCAATTTCTCCTTTTGTCACAATGTTTTCCACTTTTCGTCATAGGTTATCCATTTAATTATAGAGATTTTCCATTATTTGACAAAATATGTTCTAAGTCGTCTGCTGCAGAATTGTTATATGAGGGAAAGGGTTAACATACAGTTGAAAAAAGTTGAAAACCTTGTAGGAACAAGACAAGAAACCTTTTGCCGCAACATTTTTTATTACATATTGTTTTGTTTGTCAAAACCTGTCTGCATTGATCAGTTTATTTAATGTTTTAAACCTTTCCCTCATGACAAATCTTCAGCAGACGAATTTGAAAACATCTAGGCAAAATGATAACAAAATCTCTGTTAGTGAAGGTATTAAGTTGACGAAAAAAGTTGTAAACACTTTGGCAAATGGGGAAATTGCTTGTTTTGAGCAATTTCTGATTTTGCCACAATGTTTTTAAAAGCCGTCTGCTGCAGTGGCATATAAAAGAATATGTAATTGTATATGGATCAGAGTTTAGGTCACCTACTCTGAAAACATCTTTTAAAATAAATGACTTCAAATTTATTTATATCTAAAAAGAAGACAAGTATGGAAATAAGTGTTTGAGGTTTTATGTTACCCTTTCCTACATGTATACAACAAATCAGCAGCAGTAGATGACTTTGAAAACATAGTGACAAAAACCTGAAAATGATAGCTTAATTGTTAAATAAAGTTGAAAACATTGTGTGTCAAAGGAGAAGTTGCCCTTCATGAGCAATTTCACCTTTGGCCACAATGTTTTTAAAATTCATCTGCTGCTTTTGCATCAAAATGCGTCTGCAGGTGGGAAAGGGTTAAAATTAAAGTGCAATTTTTACTGTAAATATTGATAGGAAAAAAAACAACATGCGAAAGTCTTAATTTTCTCTACATGTTTAGAATGTTTTAATCGTTAAATTTTAAACAAAGGATATGTTGTAAAAATCAAATGGGAAAGTCAATTCACATGAATAGGAACACTAACAAGTAAAGGATGTCATTTTTGACAAATCTGTCTTTGTTTCTCACAAATGCAGGAAAATATTAAAAGAATAAAGAATTGCAACACCAGAAAAAGAGGCATTATTACAATTGCCAGAGGCAAATATAAGTCAAGTTAGGTTAGCCTGCTTCATTGTAAATGCAGAGCTCTAGATGAGGAGCATTTTGCTTGTTCTAAAATCCTTATTTCATCCGCTAACCCTATGTTGTTTGGTTAGACAATAAGAGAGATATTGTGGGAAAAAGAACGAAATGCCTGTTTTGAGCAATGACTCCTTTTCCCACAATTTGTTCAAAGGTTGTCTGTTGCAAGGGTGTCAAATGTCCTCTGAATCAATGTTTCCAACATACAGCAAATCTGCAGTAGGCGTCTTTGAAAGTGACTATTAAATAATGTGGAAAACCTCTATAATTTGTAGGTTTAATTATTGAAAAAGTTGAAAACATTGTGGCAAAAGGATCGAGAAATTGCTCGTTTTGAGCAATGTCTCCCTTTGTCACAATGTTTTCAAAAGTTGTCTGCTGCAGATGCGTCTACAGGTGGGAAAGGTTTAACTACACTTGACATAATGTTATTCATTGTTGTTGCAATCTACTTGGATCCATTTTCCTATGAGAAGGAAATAATAAACATGGGGAGGGTTTTTTACCCAGTATTTTACTATTCTGTTGCATGATAAGTCAAAGCACATTTTATCATAATTTTCATCTTGAGGCAGGAACTATAAACCATCATAAACTCCTGTCACGCCCAGTTTGACAGTCACGATTTTAAGACCAGTCTCGGGGAGAGTGGAATTGCCATACAATCTTGAGGAGACTTTATGTAAGAAAGGACAGGACGTCAGGGGATAGTTTTATTTATACACATTGGCCCTACTTAAACGCTTTAGTCCCATTTGTGTCTCTATATTTATTTGACGGAAACCGTACATATAGCGGACCGAAGGATGTAATTTGGCAGATTTGCCGGGCCTAGTCTATAATCTGAGTCAGACGAATGACGCTCAATGACAGTCCTCTAAAAGACTCAGATCAATATGAAAAACATAGCGGACATTTTTGAGGAGAGTGTTTGCCATAATTTGTAGTTTTACAACAACTTTATGGCATCACCTATTGCTGGATGGAATACTGAATTCATAAAGGACGGTTTAGGACGTTTTGTTGTCACAGAATGTCATAAATTTCCGCCACATACTCTATTTGTGCCGGTAAAACGTCAAGATGGGGGGATTCATCATGTTTCATTACTTTCTCAATATTTGTACCATCGTCTGATGGGAAAACGACATAAAAACTTTTTTTCCAACCACAGAAAAGGACAATTTCTCAGTGCCTAGGACAATAAAAGGGATGAAAGATGCAATTTACCAATGATGGTCCTGGATGAAAATGCATTATCCCTTATCTGTTGTGTTTTATGGAATTGACTCTTCTATCTTTGAACTTAAGATGAGTTCATTGGCATTTTTGAGGACTTTAAACGCCCTTAATTATTGATTTAGGGGACAATTGAGGGGACGAAGATTAGCACCTATTGGTCAATTGTTCTAATCTTTGATCATTTATTTATTCCCTTTTCCCACTTACAACAAATCTGCAGCAGAAGACTTTGACATCTTTTGGTAAAATATTATGGACACGCTTTATAAATGACAGAACAATTATTGAATAAAGATAAAAACATTGTGGCAAAAGAAGAAATTGCTATTAATGAACAATATCTCCATTGGCTACAATGTTAAAGTTGTCAGCTGTGGGAAAGGGTTAAACAATAGTGGGCGGAGGCCTTTTTTTAATCCTTTCTCTCATATAACTTTTATAAACCATCAAGAAAAAAATAAGAAAAATCTCTATAGATGAATGTATTATAATATATTGAGACAATTAAATTTACATCAAAATATACCGTTGTAGTTATTGTTAATTTATTACAAACATTTTAGCAAAAGGAGAAATTGTAAATTATGCGCTATTTCTACGCTATTTCTACGTAGGCACACTGTTTTCATCAGTCAAATTTGCTGCAGATGTGTCAGAATGCATCTGCACATGGGACAAGGTTAACCCTTTCCTACAAAAGTATAGAAAGTCTACTTTTTTAACAAGTTTAAAACATTGTGGCAAAATGAAAAACAGCTCTTTATTAGCAATTTCTCCTTTGGTCAATATATTTAAAAAGGTTATCTGCTGCATATACCTCTTTTATGGAGATTATACAAGTTTTTTCACTATGTTTTCAAAGTTGTCTGCTGCAGATTTGCTGTATCATGGGAAAGGGTTAACTCTTTCCCACTTATATTTGTAGATGCATTTTGACTCATTTGCAACATACACTTATGAAAACATTTTGCCACAATGTTTTCTTTTCTATTTAATAACCATAGTTCCTTTTCTTGAGATTTTTCATATTTTTGCAAAGATATTATATAAGTCATCTGTTGCAGATTTGTTGTATGTGGGAAATTAATTCGAGGATTGTTTCACCTATTGTATTATACACTGTATGCTTTTTTGGTTGAATATCCTGTTAGTTATTGAATAAAATAAAATAAAAAGGAAAAGATGAAAGACAAATGATGATTATTTTCAACTTGAAGAACAAATGTAAAATCTGTGGTCTTGGAAAACATTTCTTCAAGCCTACAAAAAAATCCTCTTTAAAAAGCACACAAAAAATATGGAAATGACATTTGTATTCACTCTGACTTGCCAAGTGACATTTTACGAACCCTCAAAGTTGTTTAGAGTCTCTGGATAAATATTAAAGATAAAGACACAATCAAAATAGACAAACAATTGATTCTGTAAATGGATTCTAAACTCGCATGGGACAAAAGACATCGTCCAGAAAATGGAGTTTCCACAGGGATGCACAAAGACGGAGTAAAAATCAAAGTTCCCATTTATTGTCAACGAGAATTGTGTATGAGAAAAACACAAGTGACACTTGCTACTTCCCCTTCCCTAGCCGCAAGAAAATCAATTTTTGAAGTGTCTTGTGGTATTAATCATTTGTCATAAAGAGTAATTCATGGCTGTATTTAGGGGAAAATACAATTAAAATTGTCAATACTTACGTCTCCTTCTCATCCTAATGTCTCGGGCTTCTGCGACATTTTGAATTACTGGCCGGAGTTCCCATTTCGGGCTAATTTCCTTTCACAAATTGTACGCTATCAATATAAAAGATTATTTATCAGGCGAGGGTGACACACGTTATTTTTGTTTCATTTTCTGTTGATACAGGATAGCTATACAGAGGACAGTTTCCATTATAAGAGTTGAGGAAATTTCATTTATTAGTCGCCGGGCAGAAGCCCGCGACTTCTATTTTTAATAGCTTTTCGGAAATCACATGGGAGGGCGGCTTATTATTAGAAAGAAACAAATCTAGATGATTTGAACATATTACAATTGTGGTTGTTTACGAACACTAATAAATGACACATCTAAAATGAAATAAATATTCCGATTTTTTAATGTTTGCAGTTTTTTTTATTTCACTCGCATTTAAGTTTTTTGTCTTATTTACGAAGACAAAAGTGGTCCCTTCAAGACGTGAACCAACACCCCCTAATGCAGACACTTATGTGTCATCATTGAGGTCAATTTCGGATTCTCCTTTTAATAGCAATTTTAACTTACTAAATGTTGTTTTCATGTTCAAAGAGATGTCTTGATTTGTGTAGAATTCATTTAATAATGTTAATCCATGAATATCTAAAGTAGGAACTGTTTCTAAGCTAAATATAGACCCTATTCTGTTGTGTAGTTTCGTGACCTTTAACATCGATTTTCGCGCATGCGCATTTCGATATGAAAAAGCGAGTGATATTATTTTATTTTAGACAAGTACAAGACGAATGTTTGACGCAAAGCGTCAAAGAGAAGCCGCAATATTTCGTTGTACATGTAGAAATAAGAAAAAAAGAACATTTTTAAATCCACAAACAATAGAACAATTTAAACTGTAGACGGTAATGCTGATATATTTCTCCTTTTGAAGACTTTTGTTTTCTTCAAATTACCTCCCTTTAAAGCAATACCAGGATATTTACCTTGTGATTCGAATAAGATTGACAAACATTGAAATTATATGAATGAATACTATTATTTAAATAAGTAACAACAGCAAAATTAAATTTAAGCCAGATAAATGTGTACACATTTCGTTAATTTTTTATAGATACCCTAATGTATAGGTATGTATATAAAATTTATAAGCAAATGTTTTCATTAGTACATTCCTAATGTTTGAATAGACTAAGGAAAGTCAAGAATACATAAATAAATCAATGCAGTCTTTTCCGGCGACATTGATGCCTTGCATCCACTTTCTCTTGTTTCTTCTACTTTATTGGCTTGTAACATGCAACTCGCTGATGAGATATGGGGTATGTCCAACACTCAATGCACACCAGTTGTAAATCCATCTTTGTTGATCATAATGTTACAATGGTTTTACAGAAAAAAAAAAAAATTATGTTTGTCCATGGTTAATGTCCATAGATGAACCTTCTCCATTGCGTCACAAATAAAGTTTTGAATCGGCGAAAATTCTGATTTATGTGTAAATGTTGCATGTATGTTGATATCTACTGAATTAATTAATAAACCTCAACTTTTCCCACATGTGAATCATCACAACGCATAACAATTTTATGGGAACTGCATGAGTTTGAATCCTGTGGCATTGCCGTTCTCTCCGATGCTTGACAAAAGTTATTGTTATGAGTGTCTTTTGTAGGTAGCCAGTTGTCTGGGAATTAGAATGGTGTGTGGGGTAACAAATCATTCGTACTTTCACTGCTTTTGTTTCAAACTCGTGTTTGAAAATGGGACTTCTAATATTTGGACGCTGTGGTCGAGTGGTTAGCGTCGGGGATTTCGAAACCGGGTGTCCTGGGTTCGATCCCCAGTCGCAGCACTACGGTCATGGTGGAGTGCCCTTGGGCAAGGCACATTTTCTAGCCTAGTACTGGTTTGTTTACCCAGGGATCATGAATAATTAAATTTAATTGCGCGCTAAATGACCTTAGCTGTCGATGCGCCGTAAAAACAATATTCATTCTAATATTTGGAACCTTTTCCCACTAAAAACAAATCTGCAGCTGATGTAAAATACATCAGTGTAAACATTGTACAATCTTGGTGAATGATAAAATGATAGTAAATTTATTGAAAATTCTAAATTTAAAATTCAAAATTCGTCTGCTGCAGATCCATCAAACAAAGTATGCATGAAAGTGGGAAAGGTTTAACCCTAATCCTATATAGACGGTTCCTGACGCCTCTGCAGCAGACGGCTCTTTGAAAACATAGTGACAAAAGAAGAAATTGCTCAAAACAAACAATTTCTTCTTTTGTCACAATGTTTTCCACTTTTAGTCATAGGTTATCATTCAATTATAGAGATTTTCTATTTTTTGACAAAATATGTTCAATGTCGTCTGCTGCATAATTGTCATATGAGGAAAAGGTTAACCCTTTCCCGCATACAACAAATCTGCAGCAGATGACTTTCAAAACATTTAGGCAAGAATTTGGAAAATCTCAGTAAGTATAATGACTGAAAAAAGTTGAAAACCTTGTGGCAAAGGGAGACATTGCTTGTTTTGAGCAATTTCTTCATTTGTCACAATGTTTTCAAAAGACGTCTGCTCTAGAGGCATCAGAAAGCGTCTATATATATATATGGGAAAGGGTTAACCACATTTTTTTCCTTAAGTGTTTTCAAAGCAGACAAAAATAGAAAAAGTATCAAACCTCTAAATGCGAGGCAAATCTCTTATATTTAATTTTTTTCCAAAAAAGAGGCATTTACAGCTAAATTGCATGACACATTTTACGAAAATCTTTGATTTTAGGACCCATGCAGGAACTTGCTTAAAACTGCCTAAATCTAGTTTTGGATACAAATTACCGCTGATAGGGTAATGGTAGAAAATTGAATGATGTGCGCTAAATTCATGTAAATTGTTTAAATTTTAGAATAAACGTAATTGGGAGTCTGACTTGATTTGAAATCTGATTTAAACGGGTTGAGTTGACAATCAAAAGGATTGGCTTAATCCTGCCTTTTTTTTATCCCTTTCCCACATGCAACATTTCTGCAGCAGACGACTTTGATAATATCTGGACAAAAAGGTGAAAAATCTCTGTAGACAAAAATATTATTACTTAATCAAGTTGAAAACATTGTGGCAAAAGGAGACCTTGCTCGTTTTGAGCAATTTCCTTTTGTCACAGTGTTTTCAAAAGTCGTCTGCTGGAGAGGCTGGTTAATCCTGCCTATAAAATTTATCCCTTTCCCACATGCAGGTGCATTTTGACTCAACTGCATGCAGCTTTTAAAAACATTGTCATGCTTATTGGCAATTTCTCCATTTACCAAAATGTTTTCAGGTCTGTTCAACAACTATATTTACATTTATACTATAGAGATTTTCAACATTTTTGCAAAGATGTCCTCTGCTGCAGGTTTGTCTTATGTGAGAAAGGTCTTCTGCTGCATGTTTTGTGAGAAACAATTGAGTTAATGTCTTCTTTTCTGTGGCAATTGTTTGGGGATAAAAATGATATAAAGATACATAAATTAACCCTTTCTCACAACCCCTCTGCAGCAGATGACCTTTGAAAACATTTTGAGCAATTTCTCCTTTTGCCACAATGTTTTCAACTCTATTCAATAATTGTAGTATTTAGAGAGAAATTCAATATTTTTTTCCCATACGATTTTTTGTATGTGGGAAATAGAGGTTAATCATTTTACCAAGATGATTTCGAAGCAGATCATTCCCAAAGATATGTTATAGCGTAAATGGTTAAAAGCAAAAGATGTGACAGTATGACTCTACCAATTTGTCATGTCCCCAAAAAACATCATTGTCAATTTATCCACAGTGTTTGGGATATTTGCCTCATGTTTGTCTATTGACATTCCCTGTGCAGTGATAAATGCCTTGACCAAACGGTGACGGCTTCCCCATCAATTTCACCGAGTTTCCGTCCAATTATATTTGTCTTGTACCCTGGTGATCATCACGAATATCATAAAATGATCCGTCATCCCGTTACTCAGAAAGGGACTGACCTAATCGTCATTTTTGTTTACACTCGAGTGATCGTCCTGCGACATATTTGTATCTGGCAATCAAACATTACTTCAAATGGTGGTAAAATGTACAGACAGCTTGACAGTCTCATTAGAACGGGGCAGTGCCGGCCATATTTGTGTTTTATTTGATCACTTTTTTTTTTTGCCCTATCATTACCCTTTTCAGTATGTGTTGTCTACAGCAGGCTTTTCCTTAAAATCTTAGTGAGAACAAAAATAAAAAAGCATCTTCTGATAGAAACATTTCCCTGACATACAATAAATCTGCCGTCTTTAAAAAGGTAATTTATAAGTAGAAATATAGATCATCACAATAAATGAAAATATAATTATTAAAAAAATAATCCATACTGCTCATAATGCTAAAATGTTTCAAATGTCGTCTGCAGCAGATGCGTCAAAATACATCTACAAGTGGGGAAGGGCCACATATAGATGCTTATGAGTAAATAGTTAATGAATAAGAGTTAAAAACATAATGATCAATTTCTACTTTTGCCACCCTGATTACAAATGTTATCATCTGCAGATGCGTCAAATTGTGTCTGCAGGTTACCAGGGAAGCATTAACCCTTTCCCACATACAACAAATTTGCAGCAGACGACTTTGAAATCATCTAGGCAAATTCTCTATAAATGAATGACTGAAAAAAGTTGAAAACATTGTGGCAAAAGGAGAAATTATTCTTTTTGAGCAATTTCTCCTTTTGTCACAATGTTTTCAAAATAAGTCTGCTGCAGAGGAGTCAGAAAGCAGAGGCATCAGAAAGCTTCTACATGTGGGAAAGGTTTAAGAGGAAATTATGAAGGTGTTTAGTATCAGCCAGGATGGAGTTGTCAGGCCCTTGGCATCGTTTCCTGATCTCTCCCTGACTTTTGAAACATCCAGAATGTGTTTTATCAGGTGAAAAAAAAAGATGACAGCCTTTTAAACCATTACCCCCAATAGACCCAAACAAACTCAAATTGGAAACATCTGAAAGTTTGTTCAAAGGAAGGTGTTAACCAATACAGATACATTTTGAAGCCTCTGCAGCAGACGACTTTGAAAACGTTGTTGCAAAAGGAGAAATTGCTCATAATGAAAAATTTCCCATTTTGCCACAGTGTTTTCAACTCGTACGTAGTAATTTAATAATTATACTTTCATTTACAGAGATAGAGATTTTTTCATAATTTCATATAAGATTTTTTTAAGTTCATCTGCTATAAAATTGTTGTATGTGGGAAAGGGTTAAACGGAGTGGTTAGAAGAATTTAATATTTGTTGTCATTTCTTCTCCTTTTGGCGCAATGTATTCAACTTTATTCAATTCTTATACTTTTATTTTTTAGAGACTGTTCATGTTTAAGGAAGATGTTTTTTAACCCTTTCCGTCATATAGACGCTTTCTGACGCCTCTGCAGCAGATGGCTTTTTGAAAACATAGTGACAAATGAAGAAATTGCACAAAACGTGCAATTTTGCTTTTGCCACAATGTTTTCCACTTTTTCTCATAGGTTATCCATTCAATTATAGAGATTTTCTATGTTTTGACAAAATACGTTCAAAGTCGTCTGCTACAGAATTGTCGTATGAGGGAAAGGGTTAAAGTTGTCTGCTGCAGATTTGTTGTATGTGGGGAAGTGGGGAATGGATAAAAAAAAAAATCGCCCACCGATTGCACCACATAATGTTAACCCTTTCCTACATACAGCAAATCTGAAGCAGATGACTTCGAAAACACATTGGCAAAAGTATTGAAAATCTCTAGAAATGACTGTATAATTATCAATTAAATAAAATTTAAAACAATCTGATGAAAGAAGAAAATGTGTGCATTATGAATAATTTCGTTTTTGTCATAATGTTTTCACAATTTGTCTGCTGCAGAAGTGTCAATAGCGTCTGCATGTGGGAAATGGTTCGAGGGGGATATTGACTGGCGTGTGTTAGTAATAATTAACAAATTTTCTTTGAAAATATCTGAGTATTATTGTGATGATTGTGCTATTTTAATTGCATACATATGTTGCGAACTTTTAATTAATGAATTCAATGAAGACAACATGTGTGTAATTGCATTTAACTGTTTTCACAGTAATTTTGTTTAACCCTTTCCCTCATATAGACGCTTTCTGACGCCTCTGCAGCAGACAGCTTTTTGAAAACATAGTGACAAAAGAAGAAATTGCACAGAACGTGCAATTTCTCCTTTTGCCACAATGTTTTCCACTTTTTGTCATAGGTTATCCATTCAATTATGGAGATTTTCAATGTTTTGACAAAATACGTTCAAAGTCGTCTGCTGCAGAATTGTTGTATGAGGGAAAGGGTTAAGCAATGGGCAAAATAGTCTATGTGGGAAGGTATAGCCAGTTGCCCGGGAAGAATGTTGTGTGAGCAAGTCATGAAAAACATGGTTGTGTGAGCAAGTCATGAAAAACATGGTTGTGTGAGCAAGTCATGAAAAACATGGTTGTGAGAAAGTCTGGAAAAACATGGTTGTGTGAGCAAGTCAGGAAAAACATGGTTGTGTGAGCAAGTCAGGAAAAACATGGTTGTGTGAGAAAGTCAGGAAAAACATGGTTGTGTACATGCAGTGATATAATGCCAAAACTGTTTAAAATGGCTTTCGACTCCAGTCATTCAATGTTTATGCAATGGTAATATCCTTTATCATTTAAACAGAAACCATATTCAAAATAAAAGAGATGACATCAGAATATAATTATTTATGCATAATTATTTGACAGAAGTTATTTTTCCCACATACAGCAATTTTCCAACAAAGCGCTTGATCTCTTTGAGGCAAATTTAGGAAAACATCTATCAATGATAAAAACATGAATATAATATTTAATATAGTTTAAAACATTGTGGTAGTTTAGTTTAAAATTATTTATTTTACATCAATCTGGAAACAAGCTTTTAAGCTTATATTAATCACGATGTCTGCTTCCTGGAAAATTAACCAGTACTCGCGCCGTTTGTGTGGAAAAATCCCACAGGCAGAACTCGCTCATCACAGGATTCGAACTCTGGACCTTTGGTAGAAGAAGCTGATGCTCTACCTCTGTACCACTGTCTTCCACATTGTGGTCAAAACGAGTAATGGGAAGATATATAGTAAAAGAGTTCTTGAATTTAACCTGATGTGATATGTTTAGACAGCTGCTTTGTAAATAGTATAATTTTCTATCTGTCCACAATATTTGCAACTTCTAGCTGCTTCACAAGTCATCTGAACATGTCTGAATTAAGGTGATTGGTTTAGAAGCAGAACAAGTTTGTATACCCAAGGAAAGAGAGGCAATAGTCATATATATTCTAGCGATACATTTTTATCTTAAAAATTAATATTTTAAAGGAAAAATGCATTTGGATTCATAGATGGAATTCCCAAAATAACTAGATGACAGACTTAAGATTGATATTTGAAATTAAGTTGAAATTATCACTTCCATTTTGTTTGATGGACTAGATTTCTATCCTAATTCAATTCCATGACATGTTATATCTCCCGGCAAATTAATAATTGCATAAAATCAGTATTACATCTCGCAGAAAGTGCTAATATGACAATTTACTGAGTTTTTTGCCTTCTATTTGCATTAAGTTAGTGATACTCGCTGTCACATCGTAAATTTCTAGTGGCACTCTGGGTAACCTCTATACCTCAATATTTTACAGAATTTCCATAACCCTTTCCCACATACAGCAAATCTGCAGCAGACCACTTTGAAAACATGGTGACAAAAACCTGAAAAATCTCCATAACAGATAGCTTAATTGTTAAATAAAGTTGGAAACATTGTGGGCAAAGCGGAAATTGCTCATCTTGATCAACTTCATTTTCACCTTTGGCCTTAATGTTTTCAAAAGTCATCTGCTGCTATTGCATCTAAATGTGTCTGCAGTTGGGAAAGGGATAATTCTGTTGCCTTAATTTCTTGTCAATATCAGAACGTATATTTGTCTCGATAATGTCGCCTTATGAATGATTCTACTTAAGTGATATGATGTGAACTCGTTTCCTTAACTGTCAATTTCTCGTAACGACTTTCGATTCATACCAGGGGGGTCAACTTTGCAGCGGATATCTTCTACTCGATTATGACAATTTTTCAGCCGTTTCGATTATGATTTTTTCATTTCTTCAATCTCGGGGAATCTATTCAATAGCAAATGATAAAATATGACTAATTTGCGCAAGGATGGGTTGAAATGGGATAAATTTTGTATCATAATATGGAATAGGCTGTACCAGATCTCAAAAGACTCGTTAAGTTAAGGACGGCAGTCAATTGTCATGAAGAAGTTTATTACGACTCATTGACTTTCTCCATCTAAATACCCACTGGGGGATGTGGAACAACAAATTAGTATTAGTCTTGCTTGTCGGAGCTGTCCTCTAATTTCATTGGATTCACTTGAAACGGTGACATATTATGTATGCCCTCAACAATTCTGTCTGAAGACTCTTGTCAAAGTAAACCCTTTCCCACATACAGCAAATCTGCAGCAGATAACTTTGAAAACATTTAGGCAAAAACATGGAAAATATCTATAAAGGAAGGTGTTATTACTGGAAAAGTTAAAAAACATTGTGGTAAAATGAGAAATTGTGTCTGTATGAGGGAAACAATTAACCATTTCCCACAAATTTACTACCTGAATTTTGACGTATCTGCTGCAGACAACTTTTAAAAATGTTCTGATACTGATTGTTTGATGTTTTACGCCGCTTTCAACAATTTTCAGCTATATCATAACATTACCTGGATAACTTACTAGTACTTCTGCTTCATTTATCCTAACACCAGCCAAATTAAGTCGTAATGCTAACCTCGCAACCATGAGCTCCAAGGAGGGTAGCTATTACTACCATTTTTAAAGTCTTTGGTATGACTCGGCCGGGGATTGAACCCACGACTTTTGATGCAGCAGACGATCCTTAACCCTTTCCCACATACAACAAATATACAGCAGACAACTTTCATAACATATTATAGTCAAAAATATGGAAACCGTCAATAATAATCTTCTTTTGCACAATGTTTTCAAAAGTCGTCGGCTGCAAAGGCATCAGACACTTTTTTGACTATATGTTCACTGCTGCTTCTGTATGTGGGAAAGAGTTAAAAAGTTGATGTTAAAAGAAGAAGTTGCTCAAATTTTGCACTTAGATCTGCTCTGATATCAATATTACACTTTAAAAATTAATATATTATCATAATGTTTAAATATTTGTTCTCAAAGCATAATAATTATATATTACTGAAAATATCTTCTTAGTTAAGGTAAATGAATATCTATTGTTTATTATAAGGCTTATGCTATATATAAAACATCGAAAATTAAAAAGAAAATAACAAATTTGAAAGACTGGGTAATTTTATTTTGAGAATTTGAAAAACTGCTTGTTCTTTTTGTGGGAAAAGAAGTTTAAACTGAATAAAGGTACCCTTTCCCACCTACAACAAATATGCAGCTAACAACTCTGGAAAATATCCAGGCAAAAATATGGATAGTGTATATAAATGAAAAAAAAAAGATTATTGAATGGAGTTACAAAGGTCGTGGCAAAAGGAGAAATTACTCATTATGAGCAATTTCTCCTTTCGCCACAATGTTTTCAAAAGTCGTCTGCTGCAGAGCCTTCAAAAGTCACTTGTTTCAGAGAAAGGGCTAACCTTACATTAGTACAGTCTTCCGAATGGTTGATGAACATAGGCGGCCGCCAGAAAATTAGTATTTATGTTTGAAGTCTGGGATATAGATCAGTGGTAGAACAACGAGACATTATCTCCCTGACAAGGGCGATGGAAATTGACAAATTTCATAGGTTCTTTGTGGCTGTCAATCAGAGTGGCATCCACCTTGAAGACGGAAACGAAAAATCAACCAAAATTTTGCCAAAACCTTGCAACTGAACACCCAAGCTCACGATTAGGAATGAATGTTTCGAACGGTTCTATCATTATTTTGTGTTCAAAACCTATGTTATTGGCACTCATCAGTGTTGGCTCTTCAAGACAAATTTCATGAGACCCCTATAAGGACATGTTTGATTTAGAAATCAATGCTTTAATTCGCATTTAAATACAGTTTTACTAGGGTCTTACATAGACTTAACTGAACGACATCTGGAATGTCCATACTTGTGGTCTGAAAAAAATATTTGACGGTGAAAAAAAACCCAATTAACCTTCATCATTAGGTAATGTGTGAGAGGTTAACCAATTTCTGCATGTTCCATTTCCAGTGCTCAATCTTTCTACCAAGAAGGTAAAAAACTTCAAAGTTCAAAGGCTATCTTATTTTTTATCCTTATCTTTTGAAAATGAATTACTTTTTCGTTTTGTAATTACCATTTCGACATTTGTAAACAATTAAACCTGAGAATGTTAATAGTGAGCTTTATAATAATTAATACAAAGCATCTTTAGCTTATTAACCCTTTCCCTCATATGACAATTCTGCAGCAGACGACTTTGAACATATTTTGTCAAAAAATAGAAAATCTCCATAATTGAATGGATCACCTATGACAAAAAGTGGAAAACATTGTGGCAAAAGGAGAAATTGCACATTTTGTGCAATTTCTTCTTTTGTCGCTATGTTTTCAAAAAGCCATCTGCTGCAGAGGCATCAGAAAGCGTCTATATGAGGGAAAGGGTTAATAAAAGTAACAGTGAACCCTTTCCCACATACAACAAATCTGCAGCAACCAACTTTGAAAATATAGTGACAAATACCTCAAAAATCTCCATAAAAGATAGCTTAAATTGTTAAATAAAGGTGATAACATTGTGGCCAAAGGAGAAATAGCTCATCATAAGCAATTTCACCTTTGGCCACAATGTTTTCAAAAGTCATCTGCTGCTATTGCGGGTGGGAAAGGGTAAAAATAAGAGGTTACAGTTAATATTAGCTCTTTCCAAAATGCAGATCTTGATAACATAGTGGTAAAAGGAGAAATTACTCATAATCAACAAACCAACAAATAATATACTCTTTTAAAAGAAAGTGACTTGTAAAAAGATAATTTTATAAAATAGCAACTTCTACAAAGGTAGAACAGAATAAAACGAGGTTGAATCATTTCCAGTTCGAAAAATGAATTAAAAAAAAAGAAAAGATAATTGTCAAGCGGGATGCCATCACATACACTTCTCTCAGATCATCAACTTTGTGAACCAGAAACTGGGTACCTGTGTTACAAATCAAATGTGATTTTTGGCAGCAGCTAGTTTCATAGATTAGGTAGCAGTGGTTAGTTTGATAGATTAACAATTTCCCGCATACAACAAATTGGCAGCAGACAACTTTGAAAATGTCTGTACTAAAGATTGGACAATCCCATTTTGTAGCAAAAACCTTGAAAATATTGGGTCAGATGAGCAATTTCTCTCTTTGCCACAATGTTTTAAATACTTTAACCATAATTTCATTTATTGAGATTTTCTATTTTTCTATTTATTGTTTTCAAAAGTCGTCTGCTGCTGATTCGACAGGATACTTTTAGAATCATCTGATGTGAAAACATCTGTGGAAAATAATTCAAGATGGGAACAATAAAATAATTGTGTTCAAAGGACAAATTTCTTGTTTTTGAGCAATTTCCTCTTTTCATACAATGTTTTAAAAAATGGTCTGCTGCAAAGGCATTAGATGTCATCTGAATGAGAAAGGGTTAAAGGAGTGTGCCCATTCCCCCATGTGAAGTTTTGACAACCATGTTGTGTGATGGGAGATTGAAATTAAACAGATGTCTGCCATCACGATCACGAAGTACATCTTAGAAAACCGAGTTTGTCAATTATCTACCCAATATACCTTGTAAACATGGCCGCCATTTTAATTCGACCAGACCTGGTGTACATGTATTTAGCATTTAACTCTCGTAATGGGTTGGTGTGGCTGCCAAATGCAACATAAACGATAGTTGAGACTGTCTGACAATCAATTTTAGTTGTAAAATGAATACACTAACCCTTTTCCACATGCAAGAAATCTGCAGCAAACATGTCTACTCAAAAATATGAGAAATCTCGATAATTGTAAGTAAAATTATTGAAAAAAGTTGAAAACATTGTGGCAAAAGGAGAAATTGTTCATAGTGAGCAATTGTCCCTATTGCCACACAATATAAGTCTATTCAATAATTCTACTTATATTTTTTTTTGCCTAGATGTCTTAAAATGCGTTTGCTGCAGAACTGTTGTATGTGGGAACGGGTCATCTCTCCTATTAGGTTGGTGTGGCTGCCAAATGTAACATAACGGATAGTTGAGACTGTCTGACAATCAATTTTAGTTGTAAAATGAATAGATTACCCTTTTTCCACATATATTTTTTTGTCTAGATGTCTTCAAATGCAACTGCTGCAGATCCGTTGTACGTGGGAACTGGTTAACTCGCATAATAGGTTGACTTGGGTGCCAAATACGACATAAACGATAATTGAGACTGTCTGCATGACAATCAATTTTTCTTGTAAAATGAATACATTAAAGCATTTCCGGAATTTAATTATAAAATTTAACCTGATACTATTGTATCATGAATGTCTGTTTTGAAAATGTCTGGGGAAATAAGAAACATATTGAACATAAATTTTATACTAAAATGAAAACATGGGAAAGGGGGGACAAATTGTGCAGACTGCTGCAGAGGCATTAACCCTTTCCCTCATATAGGCGCTTTCTGACGCCTCTGCAGCAGACGGCTTTTTGAAAACATAGTGACAAAAGAAGAAATTGCTCAAAACAAGCAATTTCTTCTTTTGCCACAATGTTTTTTACTTTTAGTCATAGGTTATCCATTTAATTATAGAGATTTTCTATTTTTGACAAAATATGTTGAAAGTCGTCTGCTGCAGAATTGGCATATGAGGGAAGGAGTTAATAAATGCATCAAAATGTATTTTTATGAGGGAACTGATGAATCTATTCAATTACAAGTTTTGGTCATAGTGTGTAAAACCCCCAGTATTAAGGTATGTCGGATATTTCAACATATCCCCTGTCAATCCAGGCCAGAAAGAGGCTTATCAGTTAGGCTTCCTAAGTGGCAAAAATGTGACGATATTAATTTATCTTTGTAAGATAGTGGATCACTCTGGTAGCACCTTTTGATGTCATTTTAGTATACTATTCTGTGTGATAGGAGTTGGCGGGAGATCAGCACCTGTCCTTTAAGTGCAAAAGGTCGCATCATTCAAAAACAGACCCAGATTTTGCAGTCATCAAAGACCAAGATCAGCTTGTGCCACAACGCAGTGTGATCCAGATCTAAAGCATCCACCAATAGTCATTTAAGCATTATTGAAGGTTTTTGAAATCTTTTCTGGTTAGATACAAGACCATACAAATATGATGGTAAATGTCATTATTTTAAAAATCTCGGAAGGTTGTTGTTTTTCATGTGCCTCTGCATGAATACATAGGTAACCGGCAGAAAACTGTTACTGTAGTTTCCTGCTTTTAACAGTTAGCTTGGTAGGGAAGTAACAGACATGTTATAACGGGTTTTGGCTGAGCATCTTGATGCTGCTCGTAAGTGGCCCATGGTAATTAGATAGGGAGATAAGTTCCTACCTATCACTTCAGGCACCCCTATACCTGGGCTTGGAATCTGCCAATTCCAGATGTAAAATGCTAGGCTTATTTTTTGTAGCAAAAAAAATCATGAAAAAGGTTATTTACCCTTTCCCTCATACGACAATTCTGCAGCAGACGACTTTGAACGTATTTTGTCAAAACATAGAAAATCTCCATACTTGAATGGATAACCTATGACAAAAAGTGGAAAACATTGTGGCAAAAGAAGAAATTGCACGTTTTGTGCAATTTCTTCTTTTGTCACTATGTTTTCAAAAAGCCGTATGCTGCAGAGGCGTCAGAAAGCGTCTATATGAGGGAAAGGGTTAATGTTCACCCTTTCCCACATACATGCGCATTTTGAAGCGTCTGTAGCAGTTGACTTTTGAAAATATTTTGGCCAAAGGATTGATCATAGTGTGCAATTTCTCTTTTTGTATGAAGGTGTTCAAATCTATTCAATAATTATTCCTTTCATTTGTACAGATTTTCCATAATAATACACCAAAAACGACTTTCCATAGTGACAAATATTTCATAATTCCCATATTGTACGGGGAAAAAATGTATCTTGTTTAATGAATATCGGACTCACTTGTTTTGTATTGTCAAGGGGTAGGACATACTTGTTTGATATTGTCATGGGATTTCACTGTTAAAGATGGAACTTGATTCCAGAACGTTACGGGTCATCTAAAGAGCAGGCTCCAAAACTATAAAATTTAATCTGTGCTCAGAATTTGTGCTCAAGTATCTGATTGGTCAGAAGCAAATTCGTTCTCCAGATTGACCAATCTGGAGTCTTATTTGGAGCATGGAGTTCATTTCTGAGCACGGAGAACATTCTCAGAGTTTTGTAGTTTCGGACCCAGGTCTACAAAAAGGATTAATCACTATCAAGCCTAAGTTTGAACAATCTTAGATGCTTTCTAACGTCTCTGCAGCAGACGACTTTTGAAAATATTGTGACAAAAGGAGAAATTGCTCAAAACAAGCAATTTCTCTTTTTGTCACAATGTTTTCATCTCTGTTTAATAACAAAACTTTCATTTATAAAGATTTTCCATAGTTTGTGTTAATGTTTTTAAAGTCGTCTGCTGCAGAATTGTTGAATGAAGGAAAGGGTTAACTCGGCATCTCAATTTCTCGCATATTTCAAAAGTAAACAATTAAAGAAAGAGTATAATTGATAAGAATTAAGAAAACAAATTAATTTTCCCCTTCAGTTTTCCTGTTTGAGTACACATTAACACTTTCCCACAAAAACCAAATTTGCAGCAGACAACATTGAAAACACCTAGACTCACATTGGGATAATCTCTCTAGATGAAAGTATAATCAATGAATAGAGTTAAAAACATTTTGGCAAGTGGGGATCTTGCACAATTCTCTTCCGCATTGTTTTCAAAAGTTGTCTGGTGCAGATGCGGGGAAATGCGTCTGCAAGAGGGAAAGGGCAATAGAATAAAAGGACACATTTTGTATGACAAAGTATTGTGTGATGGTGGATCAAAATTTATGATGTGATCGGACCATGGGATGTTAATTGTTTGTGACAGGAAGTACCGTTATTTAAGTTTCGAGGGCCTTATCGGAACTTTCTATCAGGGCTTAATTATTAGGATTCACCAGGGAGTAGTCTGAAATTTGAGAAGTTTAATCAGATTTTTTGAAAATGATTCTCTGGAAAAAACCATGATATTTTTTGTGTGTCAGAGAGGAGGAAAATATTCTGTAAATGAACATGATAAAGTCTTGCAATACATTAATTCTCTCTCTGATACAAAAGATATTGACTCATTGACATTTACAGCAGAAGACTGTGAAAAACAGTGTGAGAATATATTTTAGGTTATTTTTTCTTTCAAACAATGTTTTTTTTTAACTCGCTCTCAATATTAACATAAAGTCGTCTTCTACAACCCTTTCCAACTTGCAGACGCATTTTTAGCTTGTCTGTTTTTCGAAGAATGTGATTATACCCTCGGCGCCGGTGTCGTCACAATACTTTAACCTTACCTCATAACAAAAAAATGTCAACATTTTTAAGTGAAACTTGGTACACATGTTCCTAGGAAAAATCAATACCCATGTCTATGCCAAGTCACATAACTCTGGCTTTAATAATTATTCAGTAATGCCCCTTTTTCGACTTAGAAAAAACGGAAGAGCATTGGCATTTTCACCAAGGCGATCTTATTACACACCTGCAACAGAAAAGACTAAACTTTTGTAAGGGAGAAAAATGCTCAGAAGCAGATTCTCCTATTGTCACAATGTTTAAAATATTGCGACAGAAGGAGAAATTACTTGTTTTAAGCAATTTTTCACTTTCCAAAATTGTTTTCTGAGATGTCCGCTGCAAAGTTGTTAATTGTGTATATCGGGCAACTGGTTAAAAGGGCACTCAATGCCATCGTTGATGTTATAGATAAAGTGCAGGGTACCGATAACAAAGATACAGTTGCAATTTGAGGACTTGCCAATACATGGATCATTACACTTGCAACTGCATAATCAATGTAATTTATATAATTACAATTACAAAATGCTGACATTACAACATAACTGTAGATATGTCAAATACTGAAGACCTTGAACCCGGCCTGATGGGACTTGATCCCTTTCCAACATACACAAATCTGCAGGACACTTTGGTAAAATATTGAAAAGCTCTATAAATGAAAGTACAATTATTTAAATAGAATTGCCAAAATGTGTTTTACCCTTTCCCACTTGTAGACACATTTTGACACATCTCCAGCAGACGACTTTTGAAAAAGTGACAAAAGGAGAAATTGCTCAAAACAAGCAATTTCTCCATTTGCCACAATGTTTTCAACTTTTGTCAGTAAGTTAACCTTCTTATATAGAGATTTTTGGTGTATATGATGAGAATAGATCAAAGTCGTCTGCTTCAGAATTGTTGTATGTGGGAAAGGGTTAAATAGTGTTGCCAAAATGGGTTCAAAGGTCTTTTGAAAACCTGATTTCCAACTCCTACACCAGCCATTTGGGTAGAGGGTTTGCAGACATAATTATCAAGTAAAAGCTGCATTAACATTATGACACTAGATGTTTTCCATTTGACATTAAATTAATACAAATGATACCACTTCTGCTGCCCACCCAGTCAACAATCTCATTACTAATTGTTTTCCAATCGTCACATTTTTTTTTTTTACCAAACATCACCCTTATATTTGCCTACACCAATTCAAATAATAAATTAACCCTTTCCCTCATATAGAGGCTTTCTGACACCTCTGCAGCAGACAGCTTTTTAGAAACATAGTGACAAAAGAAGAAATTGCTCAAAACGAGCAATTTCTCCCTTTTGCCACAATGTTTTCCACTTTTAGACATAGTAACGTTATCCATTCAATTATAGAGATTTTCAATTTTTGACAAAAGTTGTCTGCTGCAGATTTGTCGTATGAGGGAAAGGGTTAAGACCAATGTAGAGACAATGATCAATCTGCACATACAATTAGGAAGAGTCCTTTCCCTATACAGCCTCCGGTGCGGGTTTGATCTCCAGCAGAGTCGTACCAAATGGTAGAAATGGCTGCCCCACCTTGGCGCTCAGGGTTGCAGGGTTAGCATTACGACTGACAAGCTGGTGTCAGGATAAATTGACCAGTAGTACTGGTAACTTAGCTAAGAAATGCCGTGATATAACTGAACAATTGTTAAAAGTGGCGTCAAACACTAAACAATCAATCAAACAATAACCCTTTCACACATACTGACACCTCAGCAGCAGATGCGTTTGAAAACAATGTTGCAAAATGGAGAAATTACACATATTATTATGAGCAATTTCTCACTTTGCTACAATGTTTTTAACTCCATTGAATTATATTTGATACTGTCATTCTTAGAGACTTAATCCTGAGTGCCTAGGAGGGAAGTCATTACTACTGCATCTGTATGCCCCTACCAGGCGTCGAACACTGGTCTTCTACTGCCAAGGTTGTCACTCGTACCATTACACCTCGGAGACAGTCTGTTAACCCTTTCCCTCATACGACAATTCTGCAGCAGACGACTTTGAACGTGTTTTGTCAAAACATAGAAAATCTCCATAATTGAATGGATAACCTATGACAAAAAGTGGAAAACATTGTGTCAAAAGGAGAAATTGCACGTTTTGTGCAATTTCTTCTTTTGTCACTATGTTTTCAAAAAGTTGTCACTCTTACCATTACACCTCGGAGACAGTCTGTTAACCTTTAGTATGCTGTGTTAGCAGTCTATCCACTCCTGAAAGTCGTAGGCTGCACAGGCGCCAGGGGAAAAAAATATTGAAGTAATAAAGAGACCGATATTCTATTATTAATCATTATTTATAATTTCATAACTGATGGAACCAGTTTTTGTTATTTCTGATGTTTATTTTATCACAAAACTATTTAAGCCGTGTCATGGATAGCCTAGCCTTGCCTTGCATCCTCTGCTGGTAGCTATTTTGGCTACGTCTTTGGTGACTTCAAAGATGCATATCAGCCAACGCTCCTTTACATTCTGGTTTGTTCTGACTGTTTTGGCCAAGTCTTTGGACTTCAAAGATGCATATCTGGTTTACTATCTTGTCATACTAGCATCCTTGAATACTCTGCAGAATTGTTATATAACCCTTTGCAACGTACAACAAATCTGTAACAGACCACTTTGAAAATTTCTAGGCAAAAATCTAGAAAATAATTTGAAACATTGTGGCAGACAGACTGATGTGTCAAAACGTGTCTAAATGTGGGAAAGGGATAACCAAAGACTTTCTTTACGGTGTTATGCGATTTGATTGTAATTACACACAATACCATAATCGGAGAAGGCAATGTTTTGTGTGACGCGATTCAGTTTTGTTTCAGTGTGTTGTCTGGGTCCGGTCCTTAGTTGTTTGTCCCTGGGGTTTGTGTTAAAGGTCATTAGTGTCACAAAGACTGTATCGTTCACAAATAATACCATTTAAATGTCCCATCTCTGTTTGTGTTATCATGCACTCCTGTCACAGGGGGGGAAAGGAGAGCTTTCAATATTGGACGATCAGCATCATTTGTCGTTCATGTAAACTTTTCAGAGCTCTGAAATATTTGCGTCTTTAAGTCTTGTATAAGTTGTAAATATTGCAACACAGGAAGCTTTAGCAGGTCATTATTGATAACTTTTACATTTAAACTCGGTTCATTTGATATGATATTTCAAGTCTTCTGCTTTAAAAAGAAAATATTATAATTACTGAAAAAATGGAAGTATGATTTTTGTACAGTGTTGACAGCTTGTCGGTAAAGAAGAAATTGTTCATCTTTTTTTCCCGCTTGTTTATCAAAAGCTGTCTGTATCAGTTTAACCCTTTCCAACTTGCAAGAGCACCTGCAGCAAACGACTATTGAAAACATTGTGACTAAAGGTGAAATTGCTCATGATGAGCAATTTCTTCTTTTGCCACAATATTTTCAACTCTTTCCAATAAATATACTTTCAATCATGAAGATTTTCCATAAATTTGCCAAGACGTTTTCAAAGTCGTCTGCTACAGATGTGTTGTATGTGGCAAAGTGTTATAAAAGTCATCTGCTGTAGATTCAAAAGAAAACAGAAAAGACAGGATGAGACTATAACTTGGTTAGTTTTCCGGGATTCATCTCCAGATAGACATCAGTCTGTTTGAAGTTATTGCCTATTGATATTGTCGCAGGGACTTGTAGATCGAGTTGGACCGCATTTCACCATTTTGGATTGTTATCGATGCAGGCGACACAGACAATGTTTGATAGATTTTACAATTGTACTTCTGATAATCCTTTCCCACAGACAGCAAATGTGTATGTAGCAAATAACTTTGTAAACATCTTTGCAAAAATGTAAAAACCCCTAAATAATGGTATAATTGAATAAAGTTGAAATCACTGGCAAAAGGAGAAATTGCTTGTTAACCCAACCATACCCTATGCTGTGAATTTTCAAAAGAATTGTCTGGGTGAGATAGTTCTTTTGAGCACCGGAAAGGGTAAAATGTTAAACGCCCCTCCACTTGCATTTTGACACATCTGCAGCAGACACATTTTCAAAACATTGTGACAAAAGGAGGAATTGCTCATAATTAACAAGTTTTCCTTATGCCACAATGTTTTTAACTCTTTTCAGGAAATATGATTTCTATCATAGCGATTTTCAATATTTTTGCCAAGATGTTTTCAAAGTCGTCTGCTGCAGATTTGTTGTATGTGGAAAAGTGTTGTCTAGAAGATGAAAAATACCCCTGAAATAGATCTTCTATGATGAATCAATGGTCACAACTAAAAGATTACGTAACCCATTCCTGTTATACAAGATATATCATATCCGGGAAAATGTTTATATGAATGTAAAATGATAACAATTCAGATGTAGATAAGGTGAGTATCTCAAATTCCGAAACCCTTATTTGACAAACAAACCCTAGGTTGTGGGTACTCAAAATAATCATCTGAGTGAGAGGAGTCTCTTGAGTACCCACAACATAGGTTTTGGTTGAGTCATAAGAGAGATATAGGTGGCTAAAGCTAAGTTTACTCCTCTGATAGAGAAGATTCTCCCATTTATTGGTTATGTTGATGTGGGCTGAATGTAATGTAAATTCTGGAATACCCTAGGGTACCAAACAGTTAATGTCATTCAATGATAACATTTGATGCTGTTCACCCTTTCCATGGTATAGATGACTTTTAACCCTTTCCATACCACGTACAGACCCATTAATTGACACAACTGCAACAGACACCTCTGGAAAATATTAGCCGTCACATTCTGATGCCTATGAAGCAGACAACTTTTGAAATGGGATAAAGTAAAGTAGATATCTACTATCAGTAAACAATATGTGAAAAGGAAAAATTGCCCAAAACAAGCTATTTCTCCTTCTCACATAAAGTTTTTAACTCTGTGTCTAAATTGTTTGTCAATATATCCAGATATCGTTAAATATGTTACCTCAGATAAACTGTTAACACTACACTATCAGCAGCAAACAGCTTTCAAATACTTTTGTTCACTCTGTGACACTGCTTGTTCACTCAGAATTTGTTGAAATGATCACTCAACTTCTTTAGAGCAGAGGACTAGATAAGGGGGAAGGAAACTGGTCTTTTACCCACAATATCTCTCTTATTAATCATTCAAACCCTATGTTGTGGGTACTCAAAAGAATCGTCTCACCGAGACGATTCTTTTGAGTACCCACACCATAGGGTTTGAGCCTCAAATAAAGATTTTAGACCTTGACAAATGCACCATCTCTAGAGCTCTGCTTTAGAGATATAGTTATTATTGCCTAGGTTTGTATGAATTTTGATTTTGTATGTTCACTATTTTGATGTTACTTATTCATAATTGTTTTCTCTTCTCAAGCTATTCAGAGTGATTCATACGGTAAGATACGTACACATGTTCTTATTATTATGTTACTTTCTGTTTCATTTCCTTTCCCACATTCAGACACTTTGTGACGCCCCTTTCAGCGGATGACTTTTGCCAACCTTTTGACAAAAGAATAAATTGCTCATGAGCAATTTATCATTTCACCGCAATGTTTTACTCTATTTAAATTCAATTATCATACCTTTATTTACGGAGATGTTTGGTATTTTTGCCAAGATGTTTTCAATGTCTTCCGCTGCAGATTTGTTACATGTGGGATAGGATTAATTTCTTTTTTTCTTTCACCTTATTTCAAATAGTAACACAAATTCAATACTGTTGTGTGTCCATCAGCTTATGAAAATATTGGAAAAGAAAATATTTTTGGTGAACAAATATTACAACACTGTTAACATTTCTTTTTACTGTGTCTTTTTATTTTGTTGTATTTAAATGTCTTTGAAAAAAATCTAAAAATGGTGGATGTTATTGGTTAAATGTTTTCGGATTTAGTTTCATTTGTACATGTTGTCTTTTACCAAATTGGTTCACCCTAAATTGCACATACAAATTGTTTTATTGTTTTTACATTTTTTTTCTCAAGAATAACACATGCTGCAAAATATTGATTATTTGATTGGAGTTTGACTCCTTATTCAACTGTATTTCACTTATATTTCGGCAACCAGTCCACTTAACTTAAGACACATAATTATTCCCAGACTAAAGAATTTTAGCCTTAATATTCTTTTTCTTAAAACGATACTTTCAGTACTTTGATTATAGTTCTTCACAGTTGCTGTCATTTGTGGTGTTGTAGGCTCATTTATTGTTGTGATGGTATATAAATGTTGTTTTTATATGATGTTTGTAACATAAGCTCAATATGACTTCTACGTTTTTATTAAGCGTATCCCGATTCATTATCGCGTTTCGTGCACAAGAGTGTGAAAAATGCTATAATTTCGTACACATCTTAACTAAGTAATCAACTCAATTCCATGTGTAATTTTCTAATTTTAGCTAAAAAAGACATTCTTGTCATGCTGTAATATGATTTTCATCAGAAAAAGCCAATTACCTATATGTGCAATTCTGCAATTCTACCCTTGCCAACAATTATGTGCATTTTTCTTGACAACAATGGTAGGGGGGCTGTTTAGGGCAATAAGTATCAGAAATGCATCAGTTAAATTGAACATGTCATTTATCTCTGCTACATTACTTTCAGGTAATGTAATGTCATATATAATATCCATGATGGTACTTTGATTTTATTTTGACATACAAGGAAGGCACTGGTTCTTATACTGACAAAATGATATCAATGCAGTCGAAGAGATATCCCTTTCCACTTTCCAACTTACCAACAAATCTGCAGCAGACATCATTGAAGACATTTAGGTAAAAATATGGAAAATCTTTATAAATGAAAGTATAATTGTTGAATAATGTTGAAAACATTGTGGTAAAAGTAGAAATTGCTTGTTTTGATCAATTTCTCCTTTGGCCACAGTCTGCTCTTGAAGGGAGATAGATGTTTTTTGTATCAGGGAAAGGGTTAAATAAGTTTTCATATACATTGTATATATTAGATTTCCTATTGTCATTTACGTAAAACTATCTAACAAACATTTACAGCTATTCTAATCCAACTCTAATGGAAATATAACAACACATACAACAGTTTGGCATTCACCTATGAACCGGCAATTGAAACGAAGAAAATTTCCTTTCAGTGATCAAGAAGTGGAGGAAATTAACAGTTAACTATTTTCTCTAACAAATGGCAAAATTGGACTAAACCAAATTGAATGTGATAATTAATACAGAAATGGGTGATGTTCATGGGTTTGTTCTATAATGATATGAGCAGTAGTACATTAACCGTTTCCCACTTACAGAAGCTTTGTAACGCATCTGCATGCAGACAACTTTACAAAACATTGCAGCAAAAGGAAAGAAATTACTCATCCTGTTTTCCCAAGGACAAGCACTGCTCATGTGCCCGGTCTGTCTGTCTGCCCCACTGTTTGTCAGTGCCGCAACTTTAACATTGGCCTGTGGACCTGTTACTGATCAATGCTTTCATAGTATATAAGAATAGACTTTATTTCTAAAAGTGCCAAGTGCTCTCCAGGTAAACCAAAACTTCTACTAAACTGTATTACCCTCTGAAGACATTGGGGTGTTTCACAATGCTTTCAACTTCTTGCTTAAATTATTCCTCCAATTTTCACATATATTTCTTCGAAACATTATATCAGCTTAACAGTTTATAGAAGTGTATATGGGGGGGGGGGGGGGGGGGGGGGGGATATTTCCACTTGTTACCTGTCTAAAATGGTTACATATTTCAAAAGATGTTGCTAAGCTTAGGGAAACATTTTAATTGTCTTTTCATGTTAGCCTTCAAACAGTCTACCACACTCCTGATCAGAGAGTCTCTAACCTCTTTTGTAAGAGGGGATTTTCATAAAGGGGATTAACATTTTTGGGTGATAATGAATTCTTGTCTTTCAACAGAACAGTTTACCTGTTGATTATGTAATTATGTTTTTTTTGCTTCATTAATTAATCTGTTTAATTAATTTGTTTAATAATAAGGATTAGTCCAAGGGATTTGGCCTGGACTTTTGAATATTAATCCTTTGTCTTTATGAGTTCATTTGAACTATGCCCAAGGAGGTTTCTGTAAATTTTCTTAATCCCGATAACTAGTATCAGACGGGCTTGCTAATAATGACGTCGAAGATAAACCTTAAGTAAGGCCATATTGCCATAAAGGACACCCACGTTAAATAACCATAATTTTGTATGAATAACAAATTTAGATTTTTAAGACAAACCAATTAAAGCCTTCCGATATATTGCTGGATGATTAAATACATTTGTGATATTTGGCAAACTTGAGCACTTTAAACTTTTAGTGTTGGGGTAAAATTGGTACATTAGTTAATACATAACAGACATTTGGCTATTACATGAGCCTGCTGTTACAAGCAATTTAGCTCTAGTCACAAGAACATTTCGCTGGCTTCATGCAAAACGGTTGTAACTACATCTTGTGACAAGATGTAGTTACAACCGTTTTGTATGAAGCCCACAATTTGAGCTGTGCTATAGCAAAGGCAACCTCATGGTATTCATAAAAAATTGAAAATATATCTACAAGCACTTTGTGTCATCCAAAAGTAAAATGTATGAACAATTGAAAATAATTGATCACATCTGCTTCAAGGGCATTCTGAAGATCAATTTAACAAATGATCTTTGTCCCAGTTTAAAATACATCAGTGTCAACTGAAAACCGACATTCAAAGGTTAAGAACTTATTGAATGTTCAGTGCCAATAGAAGCATAATTTCAGCTAGTTCAGATGTGACATTTTTTGACAAAGTTATGGCCCTTTGATAGTGTGACAACCCAATTGAGGAGAATCCATTTATTTTTTCTGTTTTTGTCCTGTTTTATTGTTCTAATATAGATAAGAATCAGCCCTTAACGTTACAGTGATATTATAATATACATGGAATTACTTCAATATATCCCTTTCTATAGTAGCTCCAACCAATTACTGAACATTAAATTTAATTTCTGTAGAATTTATATAAAATTTATATTTTCAAGAATTTTTCCATTCTATTTAGAAATGACTTTAATTTCCCATGAATTTAGTCTCCCAGGTCAAGTACCTTCAAACAGAAAGTCATCTATATTCATTATATTAAAAGCAAAATGATGACCTTGATGAAGATTGGGTTTGACTTACACTTAATAGTCCAACCTTTCCCTGCTTGATTCACTATATTAACATTTCATTGTTTGAAATAGGTTGAATTAATTAATATTCAAGATGTGGTCCTGTGAACTCTTTCAGAGGAGCAAACATTGAAGGCCACATGGTTTCCATTTGTACACATTACTTGCCTTCTCTGTTCATAAAAGACAATTTACAAAGTGCTCATCAAGTAAATAGGTAACAAAGTAAAAAAAAAAAATTTTTATATTCTTTTCTTATCCCCGGCATGGTGTTGGGGATTAAGGGGATGTAACTCCAATAAAAAATAACGGGCAGACACAGGAAGTAATGCTCTGTCGCCCGTGGTTACAACATTGAAAGTTTTTAGAACTTATTTGATGTTAGTTGATGTTATTATGATTTTATCTTCATAATTAACTGTAAGGAAACTATTTTAACCCATTACTGAAGACGTCGAAAGTTAAGAATTCAATATCTGGACAATTGTTTGATATATGCTTTTTGGTACATGGATGAAAACACAATATTTATTATTTTATTGATGGCTAATTACTCCTTGTCCAAGATATATATATACACAGAGTTGATTAATGAGTAGGCATTCAAAGCCATTTATATCAGTTAATGTGTTAGGAGAACGAAGTACACCAATCCACAAACATTAGTGAAGGTACCATGTCTACCTTTGGACTGATATAAACACTCTTGTCCAATGTCAATTAGTCTTCAAAATATGAGTTCTAAAATTTGTTCTATGAATTTAATTTGGAATTGAAAATATGGTAAAAGGAGCAAAAATTTGCCTTTGGTTCATTTTTCTAATTTTCTACTCTAGAACCCTTCAAAGTTGCCTTAATTTGACCATTCTCACATATAGATGCTTTCTGAGGCTATTGCAGGAGACGTCTTTTTAAAACAATTTGTTCATAATGAGCAATTTCTCCTTTTGCCACAATGTTTTTAACTCTTTTCAATAATCAATTTTTTAAATATGGAGATAATCAATTTTTCCATGATATTTTCAGTCGTCTGCTGCAGAATTGTTGTATGAGGGAAAGGATAAAACAGTGAAAGGGCTTATAATGCAGGCTTGCCAACTTTGTTTACATATAACCATACAAAGGGGAATGATTTCCAGAGATGAGTCATGACATGGTAGGCCCCTTGACCAAAGAAATGTAACATGGCACCTTCCCACATACAACAATCCCGCAGCAGACAAATTTAAAAACATATTGGCAAAAACATGAAATATTTCCATAAAGGAGTTTTATCTTTAAAAATAGTTGCAAACAGTGTGGCAAAAAGTGAAAGTCCTCATTTCTCCTTTTGCCACATTGTTTTCAAATGTCGTCTGCTGCAGATGCGTCAAAATGCGTCTGCAAGTGATAATGGGGTAAATAACCAGAAAAATAGCTCCCACCCCTCCATTAAATAGCCTTATTTGTGTGTGTGTATTACATCATACTTGGGTATTGTTTTGGCATGGCTATTAAATCATGTGATAGGGATGAAAACATTGTGTTTTGCCTTTAGTTTCTTTATAGGATATCATTCAAAGACAGATTTTAATGTCAAAAGATACTGCAGTTCTTTTCTTGAAAAGAGATGAAAATTTAATGGCTTTTACAAAGTCACTTCTGAGAAAGGTATTTATAACTCACAACTAAGATTTAATTAGGGTTTGTATTATTGCCATAGATATTATTAAAATCAAACTTTCCAATTTTACAATTTGTTCCCTTAGTGGGAAATTTTAACTATTTATTTCATTGGAACAGTTATCACATTGTTGGGAGTAAATTTATAAAAAAATAGTTCATGTCATTGGAGCAATTGTTTATTTTGTATCTTGTATATGTGTTAACCCTTTCCCACATACATCAAATCTGAAGCAGACGACATTGAAAATGTCTTGGCAACAATATGGAAAAACTATTAATGAAATCTCAATCATGGAAAGAGTTGAAAAGATTGTGGCAAATGAAGAAATTGCTCATCTTGAGCAAGTTCTTATTTTGCCATAAATATTTCAAAAGTCGTATGCTGCAGTTGAGTCAAAATGCGTGGACAAGTGGGAAAGGGATCACCTAGCCAAAACACCTACACATGACAACGGCTTAATGACCACGCTATTCATCATTTTGGTTTGAAAGGTCTGTCCCATCCAAATTATAGTTTTAACACCAATTCACGCCTATCTAGATAATAAAGAGTTCCGAGAAAGTCCTTAGCCCTACACAACAAACAGAAACAATGCTCATTTTCAGCATATTAATGCTTTCATACAATATTTTTTTAATCTGTTAAAAAGTTATACTTTTATAAATCCCTTGTTTTTCAATAAGAAGATATATGTTTTAATAAGTAAATAAGATATTTAAGTTATTTCGAATGAGTAGTGACATCTTTCAAATATAGACAAACATTTATCCAATAGGCAGAAAGAATTGTCCAGTTTGTATACATTTCTTGTCAACCACCTGACTTGAAGTGCAATTTCTTAATATCCTAAAGAAAATTAGAATAAAGTTTAAATGCCATGAAAGAAATATTGAAACAATAAATTATGATATTTGACATGCTGTTGACATTTGCAAATATTAAAGAGCAACTAAGTTCAGTATGCATATTAAGCTTAACCCTTTCCCTCATATAGACGCTTTCTAACGCCTCTGCAGCAGATGGCTATTTGAAAACATAGTGACAAAAGAAGAAATTGCACAAAACGTGTAATTTCTGCTTTTGCCACAATGTTTTCCACTTTTAGTCATAGGTTATCCATTCAATTATAGAGATTTTCTACTTTTTGACAAAATATGTTCAAAGTCGTCTGCTGCAGAATTGTTGTATGAGGAAAAGGGTTAACCCCTTCCCACATACATCAAATCTGCAGTTACTAAGATAAATTGGAAAATAACCACATTCAAATAATATTCTCTATAAATGTATCTATAATTATTGAATACAGTTGCAACTTTATCAATTTTCAATGAAAATAATGCGAATGAAATAAAAAAAAAAAGTATGCAGAGTTTATTATCCCTTTCCTGTACACACAACAAATCTGCAGCAGACGGCTTTGAAAACATCTAGTCATAAAAATGGAAATTCTTTATAAATCAAGGTTTAATTATTGAAAAGAATTGAAAACGTTGTGCCACAATGATTTCAAAACTCGCCTGCTGCAGAGGCGTCAGAAAGCGTCTATATGTGGAAAAGGGTTACACAGATAGCGGAGCAGGTTAAGGGGGGTTAACTGATGGGTTATGGTGACTTGGGTTACCTACAGAACTGTTTGAATAATACAGGAGTATCGCCACCTCCTTTCTTACAACACCGTCTTCCTGTCAACTTCGGTGTTAGACGTGTCGCAGCCACGTCTGAGAGACAGAATTAGAATTAATTTTGTTTGAAAAACAGGACTGGCTAATACTGTTATGTCCCATCGATGGTTTTTGCCACAATTAACTTTTCAATTAAAGATGGTTTAGGGTCGGGTTTTTTCTCTCCGCCGTTTTTTGTGTGGAAATTGTTTAATTTCTTCCTGTCTGAATAAAAAAACAAGTCCCTCTAAGGCATGAAAAAGAAAAGAAAGTCTAGTTAAATTGTTTAACTGTTTGTCTGATTCTGTAATATTAGTAAAGTCCCCTTCTAAATCAAGTTTAAATGTTAGTAAATTGACACAAGATAGACAGACAAGACGTTCCCACTCACGGCCAGATGCTTGAGTTTGTGTCGTAATTAAATTCCCCGTGAATGACACAATAAAAGAATTGGACTGTCGCATGTAGAGGTACAATTAATCGGCAGGCTTTTCGCGATTGATACAATTAGCTTTTGTCTTCCAAACGCAACCTGTGTCATAGAGTGGAAATGGCGGAAAGTAATAATTTCCACAAACATGGCTAATTTGATGACCTGGAGCACTTGACATAGTCGAGAAAACACATTGAGAATAATGTTCCGATTGTCACAGAGGTCCTTTGGCTGTGATAATCCTGGGGTATAAACCATGTCTGTGAGGACGTTTCTGGATTTTAGAGGAAATGGATGGGATTTCGTATTTTACTTACAAGATTTTGAAGATTTTACATTATTTCTCAACTTTCCATGTTTTTAAAGGACATCTGCTTAAGAGGAATTTTAACTCTTCCCTACTTGCAGACACATTGCTGCATATCTGAGAAAAAAAAATGCCAAAAGGAGAATGACTCATAATGAGAAATTTGTTCCTTTGCAAAAATGTTATCAACTCAATTCATTTATAGAGATTTTCCATAATTTTGCCAAGATGTTTTCAAAGTTTGTTGTTTGTGGGAATGAGTGAATGCTAAGTCTAATATTGGATTCATTTTCTAATCAAAGTTGTCATACAAAAAAAAGCCATTTTCACACATTACTGGCATTAGAAATAGTAACCTGGAAATGAAGCAAGGGAATTCTGTCCCTTTAAGTAATTAACTCTTTCACACATACATGAAACCTGCAACAGATGACTTTGAAAATAGTTATTCAAAGATATGGAAAATCTAAATAAATGAAAGACAAATTATTTAAAAAAGTAAAAAAAAAACACAATGTTTCAAAAAGTCGTCGGCTGCAGAGGCGTCATAAAGTGCCTGTGAGTGGGCAATTGTTTAAATTGCTTCATTTTATTGTTTTTCAATCGAAAGGGTTTGCAGTTATGATATGATGTGATAAATGTCCGCTCTGAAAAAAATTCAAAGGAAAGAGTTAAAAGTTATTGAAATTGAAACTGCAATTTTGTAACAGAGAATTGAGGCCCTTGGGAACAGGATGAATTCTTGTTTATAAGTACATTGTAATTTCTCATATTCTAGAGCCCTAGTCAAGTTGGATTTTGCATCCTCCTGAAATCCTTATTTAAGAGCTAACCCTATGTTGTGGGTACTCAAAAGAATTGCCTCGATGAGACAATTCCATCATAGGATTTGGTTGGATATTAAGAGGGATATTGTGGGGAGAAGAGCTGTATATCCCTTCTTATCTGGACCTCTGATATTCAATCCATATTTTCGGAAATTGACTGTATCAGGGAAAGGGTCAGTCATGATCATTGTCAATTGAATGTCAACCAACTACCAAGACAATTAACCAACGATTGTTAAGAGAACTAATTGTCGTCACAGTGAAATGTCCTCCACCCAATTGAATGATCATAAAATTGATTTCAAGATGGTTATTGTGGGAATAAAATTGTTAACATTTCTTTTATTGTGACTTTTTTACCCAATACCTTATAAGACATTTGTAGAATTGAGTCATTTGATTCACCTTTCTGACAATGTATTCAACAGTAATCTGCCAATCACACTGCATTATGACCTGTTTAACTCTTTAGAAATGATTTTGTTTTCACTCGTTCCCACATGCATCAAATCTGCAGCAGACGACTTTGAAAACAATATCGCCAAAAAAGTTGAAAATTTCTTTGAGCATTTTCTCCTTTTGCCACAATGTTTTCAGAAATCTTATGCTGAAGAGGCGTTAGAAAGGGCTAAAAAAAAACTAAAGAAAAAAACTGAAGAAAAATCTTTGAAAACCTGTTTAACCCTTTCCCTCATACAACAATTCTGCAGCAGACGACTTTGAACATATTTTGTCAAAAAATAGAAAATCTCTAAAATTGAGTGGATAACCTATGACTAAAAGTGGAAAACATTGTGGCAAATGGAGAAATTGTTCGTTCTGAGCAATTTCTCCTTTTGTCACTATGTTTTCAAAAAGCTGTCTGGTGCAGAGGCATCAGAAAGCGTCTATATGAGGGAAAGGGTTAAAATACAAGCTATCAGAGAATAAACAAAGGAGCAATAGTTACTTCCCTTATTGGTGACTTGAATAAAAGTAAATACTTGGAAACCTTGGCTTTTTTAACCCTTTCCCTCATACGGCAATTCTGCAGCAGACGACTTTGAACATATTTTGTCAAAAAATAGAAAATCTCCATAATTGAATGGATAACCTATGACAAAAAGTGGAAAACATTGTGGCAAAAGGAGAAATTGCACGTTTTGTGCAATTTCTTCTTTTGTCATTATGTTTTAAAAAAGCTGTCTGCTGCAGAGGCATCAGAAAGCGTCTATATGAGGGAAAGGGTTAACTCCGACTTGAAAACTCTTCCTGGTGTTGCATTCCAGGATAGAATGCTACATTGTTTTTAAGGATTGACAGAAATGCTTCAAAATTGACATATTTGCAAGCTAGCAGTAAACAAATCCATGTGGTCAATACCTCAACCTTTTCCCCCATACAAACAAATCATCGCAGAGGACTTTGAAAACATACTAGATATGGAAAATGAAAGTATAATAATTATTATTGAATAGAGTTGAAAACATTGTGGCAGAAGGAGAAATTGCGCATTACAAGCAATTTCTCTGCTCACAATGTTTCCAAAAAATGGTGTGCTGCGTATGGGTCAAAAATGCGTCTGCATGTGGGAAAGGACTAAATCGCATTCTTCAAAGTCAGAGAAGATCCCTGCAGTTAATTTTGCTCATTCATTAATTGTAGAAAATATTGGGCAACTTTAATTGATAACTGTCATCCTAGACCTAGCAGCCAAACTTCAAAGCCACAATGAAAACCCAAGACGGTTGGTTTCCTCCATCTGCCACTGTCTGCCATCACATTATTAGTGTCCTCTTCCTAGCTTGGATTAACCCTTGCCCTCATATAGACGCTTTCTGACGCCTCAGCAGCAGACGGCTATTTGAAAACATAGTGACAAAAGAAGAAATTGCTCAAAACGAGCAATTTCTCCTTTTGCCACAATGTTTACCGCTTTTAGTCATAGGTTATCCATTCAATTATAGAGATTTTCTATGTTTTGAAAAAATATGTTCAAAGTCATCTGCTGCAGAATTGTCCTTTAACTCTACGTCAGATACAGATGACTTCTGCAAAAAATCTGCATATGAAATTTGAAAATATTTTTAGAAAAGGAGAAATTGCTCACAATGAGCAATTTCTCCTTTTTCTAACAATGTTTTCTACTGTTTCAACATCAGATTTGCAAGTTTTAGTCATAGGTTACCCATTCAATTATGGAGGTTTTCTATGTTTTGACAAAATACGTTCAAAGTCGTCTGGTGCAGAATTGTCAACAAATCAGTAGCAGAGGACTTTGAAAAAATGTATAGTCTAAAATATGTTAGCTGACCTATTATTGAAAGTTTAATCATTACCTGTAACTAAAGTTGAAATCATGAGCAATTTCACCTTTGCCAAAATGGTTTCAAAAGTCTAGACAGTTTCAATGTGGCCTGCTGCAGATTTGTTTTATGCGGGAAAGTGAATTGGTAGAAATTAAAAAATTGTGAGAACAGAAAATCTGGTCATTATGAGCAATTTGCCTGCATATAATTCTTAAAATTATGGCATCCATACAATATGCCCTTAACCATTTACAGGATATGGTACATTTAGTGTCTTCTGCTTTGGATACGTCCGAGGAATAACTCTGCTCATACAGATGCATTTTGACGCCACTGCAGCAGACGGCTTTTGAAAACATAATGTGACAATAGAAGAAATTGCTCATTATGAACACTTGCTCATTTTGCTACAATGTTTTCAACTCAATTAAAATATTATACTATAATTTGCAGGGATATTTCGAATTTTTGCTAAGATGTTTTCAAAGTCGTCGGCTGCAGATTTGTTGTAAGTGGAAAAGAGTGAATATACTCAGTCTAACAATGGATTCATTTTCTAATCAAAGTTGTCATACAAAAAAAAGACATTACCGTTTGGAAAATGAATAACCATATCATATCATGAAAATATGAAGTATAATTCTGTTACTTGGTTTGAAAAGTTTGGAAAAACAAGTAATGTATTTAAAAAAAAATCCCACAAAGTTTTAAATTTTTTTGTTTTTGTAGTGTAAACTAGTTGTAAATAAAAGTGTTTGGCATTAATGTTACTTGTAGAATGATTTACAAGAGTTTAAGTTACATTTTGATGCTTTAGAAATGGGGCATACAGCCCTAGTAATGTTATCAGTCTTATCTCATTTCATTTCATATCTAATGTCATGAAACACCTAGCAAGAGCTGATGAAAATCTTACCGATGAAATCGGCGTGCAAGTGTCTCAATATCCTTGCACTTAGCATATGCAGATTTCCACGCATTTGAAAAAACCCGACAGTTTTAACAACAAATTTGTGAATCAACTTAGGCTTAGAATTTCTTCATAAGCTGGTCACACTATCAGACAATGGTCAATATTATTAATTTGTCATTTAACTCTTTCTCTCAATTGGCAATTCTGCAGCAGATGACTTTGAACATATTTTGTCGAAAAATAGAAAATCTCTAATTGAATGGATAACCTATGACTAAAAGTGGAAAACATTGTGGCAAAAGGAGAAATTTCTCTTTTTGAGCAATTTCTTCTTTTGTCACTATGTTTTCAAAAAGCTGTCTGCTGCAGAGGCGTCAGAAAGCGTCTATATGAGGGCAAGGGTTAACCTCTTCCCTGACACAGACAACTTTTGATACTTTTCAGCTAACAACCTTTTGAAAACATTGTGGAAAAGATTATAATTGCTTAATCAAAATATTATTTTAAATTTTCTAGATGTTAAAATGCAGCAGACGACTTTTAAAAACAATGTGCCAAAAGGAGAAATGGCACATGCTTCCACAAAGATGTCAGTACTATGTCTTATGAAAGATTGGGTTGATAAATACAACTGATGGGATCTGTAGCCATTTCAACACTTTGTAATTTATTATACATCAAAATGGTAGAGTATTTCGAATACATTGAAAAGCTGTTAAAATATCCAAGATGCAAAATTTGACATTTGAAGCCTCTGCAGCTAACAGATTAAAACAAACACCACACAAACAATTTTTCCCATTTCAACAATGTTTTCAAGTTTGCCTCAAAATTGTTCTTCTCACTTTCTATGTTTATGTTACATATTTTTCACTCAAACTTTCTTAACCCTTTCCCTGATACAGACAACACTTGACACATCTGTGGTAGATAACTATGGCGACACAAAATTAAATACCCCTTACCGACCTGCAGACCTGAGCATTTTCTCCATTTACCAAATTGTATTCATCAATATTCAATAGTTCTACTCTTATATTTAAGGATTTAACATACTTTTTCCCAGATGTTTTCAAAGTCATCTGCTGGTTCAATATGTGTTGCATCACAGTGGTTAAATTGGTCGCTTTGAGTAGTTCCTCTTTTTTCGAGAAACTTTTTAACTCTGTATTAAAATATTATTCTGAGATTCTAAATGATTTTCATTATGATTTTGTCATTGATATATTTGATAAAGGGTTATCCCATCCCCACCTATAGACAAATGTTGATGCATCTACAGCAGACGACTTTTAATAACATTATGACAAAAGGAGAAATTGCTCAAAACAATCAATTTCTCCTTTTGCCACAATGTTTTCATCTTTATTTTAGTAAGTATATCTTCATTTCTAGAGATTTTCCAGATCTTGAGTAAATGTTTTCAAAGTCGTCTGCTGCAGATAACTTATAGAACCTAATATGTGACATATTTCAAACTATCTTATGAACCCACAGAAAATGAACCAGTGCAAACTTATTTTTATGTCCAATATAAACCTCATAATTCTTTGATACATGTGCTGGCACTTGGCCTTTGACTTGAGCCACTATGGACATAATTTACCATGCATTCCTGTGTAGTTTAATCCCCCCTAATGACCCAAATTTACAGACGGCTTTCCCCCATCAGAGCCATCTTTAATTATCCTCCAAGTTTGTTTCTTTTGAATTTATTGTTTCTAATGGCAAGCCAACTGACAGTCCTAATTAAAAACACTTGGAAGGACAAATACAGCAGCTCCCCTTTTGAATCAGTGCCCATTTTTAACTCTTTCTGAAATACAACAAATCTTTAATAAAAACATCTCTGCCAAAATATCGAAAATCCCAAAAATGAAATAATAATTATTAAATACAGTTGTATAAATTATGGCAAAAGAAGAAATTGCTCATTTTGAGTAACTTTTTCTTGAGCCGCAATACTCTGAAATGATGTCTGCTGTAGATGAGTCAATTGGTGTCTGCATGTGGGAAAAGGTTTACACATCACTATATGAAGCACACATGCTGTCATGATTTGAACATGTTTCTGATTCTGTTGCCTTTCTTTTAAGCTTCTTATTATCAACATTGTTAACCATTGGCATCGTAAAAGCACCATTGGACATTGTCTAAAGCAGACAGGTTTTCTAACTATAAAAATACCATTGGACATTGTCTAAAGCAGACAGGTTTTCTAACTATAAAAATACCATTGGACATTGTCTAAAGCAGACAGGTTTTCTAACTATAAAAATACCATTGGACATTGTCTACAGCAGACAGGTTTTCTAACTATAAAAATACCATTGGACATTGTCTAAAGGAGACAGGTTTTCTAACTATAAAAATACCATTGGACATTGTCTTAACCTTTTCCCTCATATGGCAATTCTGCAGCAGACGACTTTGAATGTGTTTTGTCATAACATAGAAAATCTACATAATTGAATGGATAACCTATGACAAAAAGTGGAAAACATTGTGGCAAAAGGAGAAATTGTATGTTCTGTGCAATTTCTTCTTGTTTCACTATGTTTTCAAAAAGCCGTCTGCTGCAGAGGTGTCAGAAAGTGCCTATATGAGGGAAAGGGTTAAGCTGACAGGTTTTTGAAAAGAAACATGATTTACATTCTGTCATGATTGAGATACTTACTTTTAACCTGATATAATTTTATATTTCTATTGATATCTGCTTTGCAAAAACATAACTGTATACATTATGATGTAATGTTTATATCTGGAAAATTTGAAATGGCCAAATATAGGAATGCCAGATCAGCCTTTACAGAGACAAAGGCTGATCTGATAACTAAATTAAGGACTCTTTTCCCATGGTGTTAGGAAATACAAAGGAAAATTAGCCTTGAACCTTGTTGCTTGATGAGTCTGAACATAGGATAAATTCAAACGAAACTGGAAAATAAACATAGACATACAGAGGTCCAGATAATGAGGGGTATTCAGCTCTTTTCACCACAATTTCTCTCATATTAGTAAAGCAAACCCTATGTTGTGGGTACTCAAAAGAATCGTCTCACTGAGACGATTCTTTTGGGTACCCACAACATAGAGTTAGAGGGTCAAATAAGGATTGTAAAACATGCAAAACGCCCCCTTATTTAGAGCTCTGGACATACATAATCAACTAAGTTACTATCCAAAAAAACATATCTTGTAGTTTACAGCCCATTTTAGGACGTAATATATTGTCAAAAGTCTGCGAGAAAGACATCAGTTATTATGCCACAATTTTGACAATTCTTCATCTGAAGTCTGCAAAATGTATTACCTTCTAGGTTTGGCCTAGGTGATCTGCTCATAAGCCCCTGGGTGCCAAATGTTATTAAAATTGATATTCTTTGGAAATATCTGATTCTAGTCACCATGGAAATATACAGGTTGTCATGATCAAGGAGCCAACAGCTGTGAAATGTCTTACAGTGCCATGGCAACTGGCCACGAAATCTCAACCAAACACAACCCGTTACCTGGTGTGATAATTTTAAGTCATCTGTTGTGAAAACAGATGGGAAAAATATTATTATTATTTCCTGAAATTTGGACATACAATTTCGAGACATAATTGATAATATCGTTGAAAACGGAGCACTCTGTACTCATCTGTAATGGATTCAAAAGGCGTCTGCAACATTATGTGTCAAAAGGCATTCTGCATCAGATGACATTATATTATACAGCTGCAGCAGACCTTTCTTTTTTGCAAGATAGTTGGCAGAGAAAGAAGAAATTGCTGAAACAATGTTTTTAACAAAACCAATTAATCATATGGCAATAAATTTAACACTTTTCCAAATACAACAAATGAGCAGCAGACAACATTTAAAAATCTTTGGAGAAATATAGTAAATCTCTACCAAAAAAAAGCATAATTTTATTCATTGAATAAAGTTATAAACATCGTCGCAAAATAAGAATTTGCACCTTATGTTTGCGACAACGATGTCAAAAATCTTCTTCTCCAGAGGCATCAAAAAGTGATTGCAAGTGTGAAAGGGTTAACCCATTCCCTCTCAAAGACGCTTTCTGATGCCTCTGCAGCAGATGGCTTTTTGAAAACATGTCGACGAAATAAGAAATTGCTCAAAACGAGCAATTTCTCTCTTTTTGTCACCATTCTTTCAACACTATTCAATTATTTTATATTCATTTAAAGGGAGTTTCTAAATTGTTTCGGGTATGTTTCAAAGTCTTCTGGTGCAGAGTTGTTGTATATGTGTGAAAGGGTTAACAGACAAAGGGTAACATACCTGATATTGATACCTACCTGGCTGTAGAGAAATATTTCAATTTGCTGCACTGTTAGGACAACCATACTTAAGGCATTAACAGCTGGTAGCCAGTCTCTTTACCTGAACTTAAAACCATTTGTCTCACACAAGGTCTTCATGCAAAACGGTTGTAGGTACGTCTTGTTCAAAGGGTTAAGTTTTAAGATGTGTTCAATGTCCTCTGCTGATTATTCGCTGTATGTGGGAAAGGATCAATACACAAATTCCTACTCAAAAAAAACAACAAAGAATGATTTTAAATTTAATACTGCAGCTGTAACAAAATTAGCTAGCTTTATCAGTGGAAGTGTTAACCCTTCCCGACATACAATAAATCTTCAGCAAACGACTTTGAAAGTATCGAGGCAAACCCACAGAAAAGCTCTATTAATGATGGTATAATTACTGAAAAGAGTTAAAAAATTTGAGACAAAAGGAGAAATTGCTCGTTTTTAGCAATTGCGTCTTTTGTCACAATGTTTTGAAAAGTAGTCTGCTGCAGAGGCGTTAAGATGCGTCTGTATGTGGGAAAGGGTTAACCTAAAAACTTTTTTTTTAAATTCTAATTTTCAACCCAGACAGCTTGCAATTTTGTCTGACTGAGCAAAGCACCATTTAATAGCCTATCAAGAGAGGATACCTAGATGTCAATGCGCCATTCTTGTCAGCTTAGTTGGCCCATCTACATAGCAAATTGAAGGGTTTTGGAAATGGAAACCCTGTTCTACCCAATTTTATGACATCATTTAAGATCTCTATGTGACAAGAGAATAAATAAGGAATCATCCTGAAACTTGTATTTTTCTTCGCAAGTTACGTTGATTATCATCCAACTACACACGGAAAAAAGAATGTAAGTATCAAATAAATTACTAAAGATTACCTTAAAACAGGGTCGGGTCTCTCAAAACCACCTATTACTGTATGTATATATCGTAAAGATTTTTGTTGTGCATTTCGTTTGTTTTCTTTATTTCTAAGCGAAAATTGTTGAGAACAATTTGTAGAGCGGAGAGCCAATAAGGAGTATGGCTGTAAAAAGTTACATGTTTGTCAGTACATGTATGAGCTTTTACCATATATACCTTACATATACATAGAATGACATTTCCTATGGAAATATTTGATAAAAAAAAATGTTTATCTAGAAATATCTATATTTGATCTCATTGATCTGTATTGTCACAAAATTTACAATCACTGTAGGAAATGGAGAAGTTGATTACTTTTGCATCAGACAAATTGAATACATTCTGTGAAACTGTTGAAAACAAGATAATTCAATATTTCCTTTAATACATCACCTCCTTTCCAATAGTAACTACATAAACTTGTCGAAAAGGTATCCCTGCAAAATGCAAATCATGAAATCATGAACATTCCACTCATGAATTGTACATAAACTAGCCTTAAACAGTTATTGACTTGAGTTCTTAAACTTTGGGTTATGAACTGTCCTTGTGGTGTTGTTCATGAACTGTACCTGAAATTATAAAGAATTCATTGTCCATGATGAGCAATTTCACCTTTAGCCACCAAGTTTTCAACTTTATCAACTTCATTATAAAGACTGATTTTCAACATTTTAAACAAGATATATTTTTCAAAGTAGTCTGCTGCAATTTTGTTGTATGTGGGAAAAGGTTTAGACAAGATGGACAGGCACAATTGTGCATGAAGGCAGAATATATAATCAACATTTTTCCCCTGGTATAAGCATTCACTATGACCAATAACTTATGTTTTCTTTAGACCTGACAGCTACTGACAATTTTCCAGGCGTTTCACAGGCCTGAGCTTCAGGCCTGTTTATACCTAAGCTTCTAATGACCATGATCACGTCTGCTTTATCATTATCTTATCTGAGTAGACAGACATCCTTTCTTCACATGCCAGGAGAAGTCCAGATCACATGACCAAATTTGGGAAGGTCACATGATATAGTCACATGATTAGTTTTTAATGCTGAAGGATGTTTCTGAATTCTCGAAGTTAACTGTTAATCTTATATCATTAAAAATCGATACACCTGAAAATATACTTTGTGGAAAAATTGCTTGCTTTGTGCAATTTCTCTTTTTACTATAATGTTGTTTAACCCTTTTCCACCTATTGGTGCATTTGGACGCATCTGCAGCAGACGACTTATGAACACATTGTGGCCAAAGATGAAATTACTCATGATGAGCAATTTCTCCTTTGGCCACAATGTTTTCAACTTTATTAACTGTAGATTTATTGTATATGGGAAAGAGTTAAAGAAAGGGTAAGTTTGGGATGGCTTGTGGTATTTCAATGTCAGGAAGTCATCAATAACAGAACTGTGTTTGTATATATCTGTAGACTATAGGATGGTGGCAGCTGTCTTATACCCCAGCAATTCTTTGCTCAGGATAATGTCCATACATACATGCACCAAATTTGCAGCAGACATTCTTGAAAATCTCTATAAATTAATGAAACTGTAATTTTTTGAGTTGAAAAAAAGTTTGGCTTAACCCTTTCCCTCATACGACAATTCTGCAGCAGATGACTTTGAATGTATTTTGTCAAAACATAGAAAATCTCCATAATTGAATGGATAACCTAAAAGTGGCAAACATTGTGGCAAAAGGAGAAATTGCACGTTTTGTGCAATTTCTTCTTTCGTCACTATGTTTTCAATACGCCGTCTGCTGCAGAGGCATCAGAAAGCGTCTATATGAGGGAAAGGGTTAAGGTGAGAAATTGCTAATTTCCTCCTTTTGCCGCAAAGTTTTCAAAAGTCATCTGTGCCAGATGTTTCAAAACGCATAACGATGAGGGAAAGGGTTAATTTTACCTGCATTATAAGCAAGTTCATCTTTTTTCCACAATGTTATTATATAATATTGATTCCTGCAGAGACATTAAAAGCTGTCTTTGTCAGCATAAGCATTGAGAAATAAAAACATCTTTAGAAAAACAAAAAATATCCGGTACTCCCATGTAATTTAAACTGCAGACAGATATCCTGACTTGATTAAACAGCTGTAAGCATATGTGGACAAGACAAACGACCTTCAGGGGTCAACTAAAATGGATGCACATTTCTTAATTGACAGTTTCTGGAATCTACATCAACTTCCGTCAGCTCAGAAGCCAGAAATCAGTGACAGATATTTAATGAGCCATCTTCGCCAAATAAAAACACCAGCCACATACCCTACAGCTAAGAAAATGCTGACTTTCACAAGTTTTCAGAGTTTTCTTTTCAAATAATTCTGTTGCAAATATTCAACATGTTTTTGATTTCCTTCCATAGTTTAATGTACAATATGAATGCAATCAATCATTTGTTGTCCAATCATTCCCCGTTCTGATTCGTTATTGGCCCTTCCAAGTGATTCGATTTGACAACTATTTGAATAAGTTGTATTTAAAGAAACAATGTCTTTTCTGATTGACTTCAATATCAGTAAAAACTAATATAATTCATGACCAATTTGAGCAATTTCTCTTTTTTCAACAATGTTTACAAAAGTCATCTGCTTCAGATGTCTGCCTGTGAGAAAGGGTTAACCCTTTCCCTCATATAGACGCTTTCTGACGCCTTTGCAACAGACAGCTTTTTGAAAACATAGTGACATAAGAAGAAATTGCTCAAAACAAGCAATCAGTCTCTCACATTATGCCTGAATCTCCAAAAATCCCCAAGAAAATGTAACGGTAAACAATTCTCACACCTCTGCAGGAGTCATTTACTGCCCAGCATCTGACCCCTATTTCAGTGAAAGCCCCGTTGATATGTTATCACATGACCAGAGAAACCACATCTGAGTTTGTTGTTAGACCAGCTATTTCACTTTTGAAACTTGTACAGAACCAAGTTGAAGTGAAGGTAGAATATGACATGTGTCCCAATGCAAGCTTGTGAACCAGAGGAAAACAATGTGGAAAGTAAAAGTTACTTCCCTATTTCATGATACAGAAAGCTGTTCATGACTGAACTAGCTGCATATGTATATTGAAACAATCGCAGGAAAAGTAGCCATGTAATCCCCGTTTCCAACAATAAAATGAATCTGCAGGAGACAATATTGAACATATCTTTAACCCTTTCCCACATACAGCACATCTGCAGGAGACGACTTTGAAAACCAAGCTTAATTGTTAAATAAAGTTGAAACATTGTGGCCATCATAAGCAACTCACCTTTCGCCACAATGTTTTCACAAGTAGTCTGCTGCTAGTGCGTCAAAATGCTTCTGCAGGTGGGAAAGGGTTATAACATGGGGAGCCTCTATGAATGAAAGTTAGATAATAGAAAAGAGAAGAAAACATTGTTGGAAAACAGAAAATTACTCCATTGAGCAATTTCTCTTTTTCTCACAATGTTTGACAGTGTACTGCAACTGCTGGAAACGTATTAAAATGTATCTGCATTTGGGAAAGGGGGTTAAGCAATTAATTTCATATTTTCCAAATCAATATGTGTATTTATATACATGTATGTACTGTAGATTGTTTAACCTTAAGAATGACAACATCCAACATTAAAACTAATAAGCATATAATAAGAAATACTACCCCCCCCCCCCCCCCTTCCCCCTCTCTCTGTCTCTGTCTGTCTGTCTGTCTCTCTCCCCTCTCTCTCTCTCTCTCTGTCTCTCTCTGCTCTCTCTCTCTCTCTGTCTCTCTCTCTCTCTCTCTCTCTCTCTCTCTCTCTCTCTCTCTCTCTCTCTCTCTCTCTCTCTGTCTCTCTCTCTGTCTCTGTCTCTCTCTCTGTCTCTCTCTCTCTGTCTCTCTCTCTCTGTCTCTCTGTCTCTCTCTCTCTCTGTCTCTCTCTCTCTCTCTCTCTCTCTCTCTCTCTCTGTCTCTGTCTCTGTCTCTCTCTCTGTCTCTGTCTCTGTCTCTGTCTCTCTCTCTCTGTCTCTGTCTCTCTCTATCTCTCTCTCTGTCTCTCTGTCTGTCTCTCTCTCTCTCTCTCTCTCTCTCTCTCTCTCTCTCTCTCTCTCTCTCTCTCTCTCTCTCTCTCTCTCTCTCTCTCTCTCTCTCTCTCTCCCTCTCTCTCTCTCTCTCTCTCTCTCTCTCAGAAGACAGTTTCCCCATTTGGCAAGACATACAACAATGCAATACATTACAAATTACTTTGCTTTCATTTTAGCATTTTCAAAATAATTGTGTTCATTTGTAACCCTGGAATTAAAGCGATACAGGTCCTACATGGGCTTCCTGTTTGAATTCAGTCAAGTAACGTCTTTCCCTGTGGAGTGGAGGTAAGCATTCTATTTCTACGAGCACCATATTGAGGAGTGTCGTCAATGCAACGTTTTTGTTTCTTAACCGTTACAAAGGGAAGGTCTGCAAGGCGTGAAAAATGTGCATCGGTCCCCAAATAATATTCAATTTCCCCACTTGCATTTTTCGAAGAATATGAGAGCTATACTACTCGCCCTGGCGTCGGCGTCTACGTCACACCTTGGTTAAGGTTTTACATGCAAGTACCTAAATACTAAATGTATTGCATTGAAGCTTTCTACACGTCTACCCAACGATCACACCTATGTAGATTATCAAGTCAGATAACTCGATCCTGCAATTTATGCAAGTTATGGCCCTTTTTTTACTAAGAAATTCTGGTTAAAGTTTTGCGTGCAACTACATTAAGAGTCCATATCTCAGTATTTACTTGATGCGTTGCATTGACACTTTCTACAACCCTACCCAACTATCACACCTATCTATATTATTATGTTAAATAACTCTATAATGCAAATTATCACTCTTTAAGAAATTGTGGTTAATGTTTTGCATGCAACTACGTTCGAGTCCATTATCTCAGTAACTTAAATAAGCGGAGAAATAGTCGAGCGCACTGTCCTCCGACAGCTCTTGTTAGATCGATTCTTGCTATTCTGATAAATTTTTGTCCATCGTTAACTTTTAGCTTTAAACATCATCTCCGGCTTAACCACAGGACCAATTTCAACCAAACTTCACAGGAATGTTCCTTTGGTGGCCCTCTTTCAAAAGTGTTCAAAGACTTAAGTTCCATTGAGAACTTTGGTTGCCACGGCAACAAAAAAAGGATAAATTAACAAAAACTTAAAAAATCTTCTTGTCTGAAAGTAGTCTCAAGGCCCATGCCTTTTTATATTTGGTATGTAGCATTATTTAGTGGACCTCTACCAAGATTGTTAAAATTATAGCCCTGGGGGTAAAAATGACCCCTCCCAGGGGATCACTTGTTTTACATAAGACTTGTATAGGGAAAAAACTTTAAAAAATCTTCTTGTCCAAAAGTAGGAGGCCAAGGCCTTTGATATTTGGTATGAGCTTCATCTAGTGGACCTCTACCAAGATTGTTCAAATTATAGCCCTGGGGTCAAAATTGACCCTCCCTTGGTGTCTCTTTTTTTTTTTAGAAAAAAATCTTCTTGTCTAAAAGTAGAAGGCTAAGGCCTTTGATATTTGGTAAGTAGCTTCATCTAGTGGACCTTTACCAAGATTGTTTAAATTATAGCCCCGGGGTCAAAATGGCCCCTCCCTTAGGGTCACTGGTTTAAAATAGACTTGTATAGGGAAAAAGCTTTAAAAATCTTCTTGTCTGAAAGTAGAAGGCCCATGCCTTTGATATTTGATATTAGCTTCGTCTAGTCGACCTCTACCAAGATTGTTCAAATTATAGCCCTGGGCTCCCCAGTTATCACAAATGGATTTTAAAAGATCATATAAAATGTGTACATATTAGCTGATCAACTGTTAAGATGGATTGTAACTGCACTATGTGCTTCAGAAAGATAATGTATGAGGTACAGTCCTTATTGTTATTAGTCGCCGGGCAGAAGCCCGCGACTTCTATTTTTAATAGCTTTTTTGGAAATGACATGGGGGAGAGTTATTATTAGAAAAAAACAAATTTAAATGTCTTGAACATATTACAATTGTGATTATGACACATCTAAAATGAAATAAATAATCCGATGTTTTAAGTATTTGCAGTTACCTTATTTTGACTCGCAATTGTGTTTTTTTTTGTCTTATTTACGAAGACAAAAGAGTCCCTGCTAGACTTGCTGCAGACTGTTATGTGTCAATATCGAGATAAAAATCACGTCGAATTCTCCTTTTAGTAGCAATATTAACTTACTGAATGTTATTTTCATGTTCAAAGAGATGTCTTGATTTATGTTGAATTCATTTAATAATGTTAATCCATGAATATCTAAAATAGGAACTGTTTCGAAGCTAAATATGTTGATCAAGTGACTACCGAATACGGACTGTGTAGATAAATCTCCTTTGCAGAGAGCCGTTCTTTACACTCACTTACAAATAGTTAATTATAGGTGATTTAAAATATTTATTTGGTTCGAAACAAATGACGAAAAGAACAAACTGAGATAAGACTGGTTTTAATATAAAAATTACTTTGAATGAACACTCTCTGCCTATAAAGAGAGTGTAAAAAACGACAATTATGCAAAGATTACTAAGAACCAAATCGGGTCTTATTTCGTCCTTGACAAATTTAAATGTGTTATTAAATTCCCTACACGCATTTTGCTTGCGATATGCATATTGTTATGCTTCAATGACACATTTAGGGCGCTCATCATTATATAATTTTAAAACATGAGTAGACTAATGATTGGGAAGATTACTCATTTCCTGTTTATGATCAATAATTAGTTGGCTGTGTATATGGTCAACCAGAGACATATAAACATGTATATATATGTTTATATGTCAATGGGCCAACCTACCTTAGAATGGAGATTGATCATAAACAATCAAATTATGTGAAGGACATTCACTTCGTTGACAAAAAAAATGCAAGTTATGATACATTTTCACTTGACCCCACCCCTGATGTTCCAATATGCCCTTTAGTTGATAAGTGTTTTTTTCATCTACTATAATGTAAGTGTTATGCATAACTGCAGTATGGATTTCCGGCAACATTGATGTGTTACATCTACTTTATCTTGTCTTCTTTCTTAAACAAATGCAATGTGCATGTCCTGAGAACACAGCCCACAGTCAGAGTTATGGGACTTGTCCTGCAAGGTCATTTGATGATGTCCAATAAGTGAGTGAAGTTTCAAAATTTAACCAAAGTTGCAACGCCAACGCCGACGCACAAGTGACTGTTATAGCTCTCATATTCTTCGAATAGTCGAGCTAAAAAAACTACTAAGTTTTAAAGCAAGTTTAAAACAAACAAAAAACATGATCAAATGCAATTAGTAATTACATTTTCAAAATAATTCGTTAGCAGTACTTTCAGTACTTTGATTTCTTTAACAAATGCAATGTGCATGCCCTGAGAACACAGCCCACAGTCATATACCGGTCAGACAAACATCTTGGCAATTTAATCACCTTATCAAGAAAATTAATAGTCTAATGACCCATGGGTAATTGATGCTGGCATTTAATAGCCTAAAAGCTAACTGTTTATCGTTTGCAGATTTGAGAAAAATTTCACCCATAATGTGGGAGACTGCAATTTCTTCTTTTGCCACAATGTTTTACCACTTTTAATCATAGGTTATCTATTCAATTATAGAGATTTTCCATTTTTTGACAAAGTATGTTGAAAGTCTTCTGCTGCAGATTGTCGTATGAGGGAAAGGGTTAAGTGGGAAGAGCCTCTACAGGATATTTACCTTGCTTATAAATGTCTTTTTAACTGCCAAGCACAGGTGATGTATTTTCTTACCAATTTTCAAAATCACATCCCAACCCCTTATTTCTTTGAAGTCCCAAAAGTCCTACATTTCCAGAGAGAATGTTCTATATATCTGTTATCTGATATAAATGACTTAACCTTTTCCCACATACGCTCAAATCTGCAGTAGACGACCTTGAACAAATATATATAGTCTAAAATATGTTGGATCTATATAAATGAAAGTTTGATAATTAAATAGAGTTGAAAACATTGTGGCATTTTAATGAATAAACTGGTCATCATGAGCAATTTCACTTTTGCCATAATGTTTTTAAAAGTCGTCTGCTGAAGAGGCATCAGAGAGCATCTGTATGTGGGAAAGGGTTAACCTCCTTTCAAACATACAGCAAATCCGCAGCAGCTGACTTTGAAAACATCCAGGCAAAAATATGGAGAATCTCTATAGAATTCATGTAATTGAAATTATAATTATTGAAAAAAAATTGAAAATGATTGTGGCAAAAGGAAAACTTGGTCATTATCAGCAATTTCTCCTTTTCTACAAAGTTTCCAATAGTTGTCTGCTGCAGAGGCTTCAGAAATCATCTATATGTGGGAAAAGACCCTTGTGAAGCAAAGGGCTAATGGAAGAGGAAATTACTCACAGCACATTTAATCCTATTTCAACAATAAGTTCAACTAAATTACAAAATGAAGTTGAAAGATCAAAAGAACAGATCTAGAATATCATGGCTTTTTCCATTTCATGTTATCCCAAGACAAGTGTTCTAAATATGAATTGAAACATGAAACATAAATGAATGTATTACTGATTAATATGATAACGTTGTGTCTAATTTCCTCATTTGCCACAATGTTTTCAAAGGTAGTCTGCTGCAGAGGTGTCTGTATTTGGGAAAAGGTTAAATCCTGCTGGAATTTGACACAATGAGCTTATTCAAGATTTCCTGAATTCCACATGACCAGAAACATATGCCATGGGTCGCCCACTCCACTGGAATGGAAACAGTTGCCTTTTGCACATTGTCCCTTTCCCACATGCGCAAGATGTTTGAAAACGTTGCAGGAAAAGGAGATTCTTATCAAATTTAGCAATTCTCCTTATGCACAGTGTTTAGAACTCTTTTCAATAAATATATACCGTCGTAATATATGTCTTAATATTTTTTAAGTCATCTGCTTAACCCATAGTATTAGAGTTATTTGCTTTGAAAACATCCAAGGAAAAGTTTCGAACGTCTTGAATATTGGATTCAATCATGATGTTGAAAACATTGTGGGGAAAAAAAGAGAACATACTCTTTCTTAGCAATTCTTCTTTTCTGTCAAATTCTTCTTAAATATTCTGCTGCAGAGGCATCTGAAGTCGTCTGTAATAAGTAAAGGGTTATAAATAGTTGAATAATGAACATGTGAAGACTGAACTGAAGGGGGGGGGGGGGTGCGCTTTTAAAATATTTTTTTTGAGACTCCTCAGAATCGGCCATCTGTGTGCCATTACGTGAAGTTTGTTGTTTTAATTTTAGAGAAAACTCGTCAAGAAGTAATTACTTAACTGGAAGTGTGGTAAGAGGTAGCAATTAAGAATCACTGTCTCCCAGGACTGTGTCACTCAAAAAAGTTCTTAACCATTTACCTGAGATGGTGGTGACGCTTTTTACCCTTTCCCATATGCAGATGCATTTTCACATGTCTACACAGTAAAATTAAGGTATTAACCCTTTCCCTCATACGACAATTCTGCAGCAGACGACTTTGAACATATTTTGTCAAAAAATAGAAAATCTCTGTAATTGAATGGGTAACCTATGACTAAAAGTGGAAAACATTGTGGCATTTTGTCACTATGTTTTCAAAAAGCTGTCTGCTGCAGAGGCGTCAGAAAGCGTCTATATGAGGGAAAGGGTTAATCTGTAATGAAATATATACTCTTTTGTAGACATGTTCCCATGGCATTACCTAAATGTTTTTTAACCTTCAATTTCTCAGTTGCAGATACATTCTTATGCCTCTGAAGTAGACAGCTTTTGAAAACATTTTGACAAAAGGAGAAATTGCTCATTATGAGCAATTTCTTCATTTGCCATAATGGTTTAACACTATTAAAATACATTTTTCAATTTATCGGACTTCTGCTGTAGATTTGTTGTATAATTTTGTGGCAAGAGAAGAAATTGCTCATGATGAGCAATTACTCCTTTTGCCAAAATGTTTACATCTCTATACATTAATCACACCTTCATTTAGACACATTTTTAACTAGATGTTAAAATGACTGCTCAAATTCAATAAAAATGCCTTCTTCTTCTTTCCTAAAAATGGCAAGAGAAATCAGATATCATTATAATATAATTATTGAGTCCTGTTTTTGCCTGACAGGGTTAACTCTTACTAGGATTAACCCATTCATACATGCAGGTGCATTTTGATGAATCTACAGAAGACAACTTTTGAAAGCATTGTGGCAAAATGAGAAATTGCTTATTATGACCAATTGCTCCTTTTACCTATGAAAACACGGCAAAATGGGAAATTGTTCATAAACAGCAATACAATCTTTTGCCACAATGTGTTCAACTACTGTCTTCGATAACTACACTTTTATTTATATAGATGTTCCATAATTATGCCTAGATGTTTTAAAAGTCCTGTGCTGCAAATAGGTTGTATCGATGTTAAAGCATAATTAACATGAACCAATAGTGGTTTGACAGTTGTGATGTTCATTACAATCATCTACCAGCTGTTTAAACTATTTTCATTCATTCACTAATTTTTTTTTTCTTTGAATGAGTGTACTTGAGTCAGAGCTTTCAAAGTATATATTTAAAAGTGTAAGCTTTGAAAGTTCTATTGTCAAACTGGTACTTTAGTCTTATTACATCATCATTACAGTTAATCCTTGCCCTCATTTAGACGCTTTCTGATGCCTCTGCAACAGAAGACTTTTTGAAAACATGGCGTCAAAAGAAGAAATTGCTCAAAACGAGCAATTTCTCCTTTTGTCACCATGTTTTCAACTCTATCCAATTATTGTACTTTCATTTAAAGGGAGTTCCTAAAAAAATCGGGAATGTTTTCAAGGTCATATCTGCTGCAGATTTGTCGTATGTGGGAAAGGGTTTATATGTTGATTATGTGTAAGCAGTTTACCTGATGTGATATATATATTGTCAAATGATTAAGCATAATAACAAAAGGAATTATTGCTCATTAAAAACAACTTCTCTTTTTGCTACATTGTTTTAAAATGTTGTCTGCTACATGTGGGACAAAGGATTAAACATGCTAATGTTAATGTGATGAATATTGTCAGGAGCTATGAACCCTGAGTCAGGTTTTTAAACTTGCTGATCAGAAATTTGAGATAATCTGAAAAGCTGCAGTCAACTTTTTACATCATTTGTGTGCGAGATCATCTGAAACAGGAAGTTACCTGATTGCTGGGATATCTTGTACAGGAAATGCATTGCATGATGGGAAATCATGGGACATGTATGATTTGGAACACACCTGTTCCACAGAACTCATGACAGCATTATCTCTGGACTTTAATATTCATTTCTATCAAACTCCCATTAAATCTCAATAAATTGTTCAGGGGAAGCTTTTACAGATCCTGTCTGACTGACATGGCTTGGACAGGTTTAAACCATTAGCTTGTACAGACATCTTCGGATACATCTGCTGCTAACAACTTTCAGAAAATACTATTGGCAATTGCAAAATTCCATTTATCTCTCCTTTTTAGCTCGCCAGTACGAAGTACAGGAGAGCTTATGTGTTACCCCCGGCGTCGGCACCGTCGGCACCGTCGGCACCGTCGGCACCGTCGGCGGTGGCGTAGACACCTAGGTTTAAGGTTTGTGTTTAAGGTTTTCATTTGGGTTTTAAGGGTTTATATCTTTAGGAACCATTTGTCATCTATCTACGCACACCACTACACCCGTCCTGACCCTGGGTCAAAGTCAAGGTAATTTCTACTTGGTTCTACTTGGTTCAGTTACAAGGTTTAAGGTTTGCGTTTAACGTTTAACATATCACTCTGCATTCACTATTATGACATTGATTGCTTTCATATTTAGTTTATACATTTAGGAACTATTGGTCATCCATCTACGCACACCACTACACCCGTTCTGACCCTGGGTCAAGGTCAAGGTCATTTCTACTTGGTTCAGTTACAAGGTTTAAGGTTTGCGTTTAACGTTTAACATATCACTCTGCATTCACTATTATGACATTGATTGCTTTCATATTTAGTTTATACATTTAGGAACTATTGGTCATCCATCTACGCACACCACTACACCCGTTCTGACCCTGGGTCAAGGTCAAGGTCATTTCTACTTGGTTCAGTTACAAGGTTTAAGGTTTGCGTTTAACGTTTAACATATCACTCTGCATTCACTATTATGACATTGATTGCTTTCATATTTAGTTGATACATTTAGGAACTATTGGTCATCCATCTACGCACACCACTACACCCGTTCTGACCCTGGGTCAAGGTCAAGGTCATTTCTACTTGGTTCAGTTACAAGGTTTAAGGTTTGCGTTTAACGTTTAACATATCACTCTGCATTCACTATTATGACATTGATTGCTTTCATATTTAGTTTATACATTTAGGAACTATTGGTCATCCATCTACGCACACCACTACACCCGTTCTGACCCTGGGTCAAGGTCAAGGTCATTTCTACTTGGTTCTGTTATATGGTTTAAGGTTTCTGTTTAACATATCACTCTGCATTCACTATTATGACATTGATTGCTTTCATATTTAATTTATACGTTTATGAACTATTGGTAATCAATCTACGCACACCACTACACACTTCCTGACCCTTTGTCAAGGTCAAGGTCATTTCTACTTGGTTCTGTTACAAGGTTTAAGGTTTGCGTTTAACGTTTAACATATCACTCTGCATTCACTATTATGACATTGATTGCTTTCATATTCAGTTTATACATTTAGGAACTATTGGTCATCCATCTACGCATACCACTACACCCGTCCTGACCCTGGGTCAAGTTCAAGGTCATTTCTACTTGGTTCAGTTACAAGGTTTAAGGTTTGCGTTTAACGTTTAACATGTCACTCTGCAGTCACTATTATGACATTGATTGCTTTCATATTTAGTTTATACATTTACAAACTATTGGTCATCCATCTACGCACACCACTACACCCGTCCTGACCCTGGGTCAAGGTCAAGGTCATTTCTACTTGGTTCAGTTACAAGGTTTAAGGTTTGCGTTTAACGTTTAACATGTCACTCTGCAGTCACTATTATGACATTGATTGGTTTCATATTTAGTTTATACATTTACGCACTATTGGTCATCCATCTACGCACACCACTACACTCGTCCTGACCCTGGGGTCAAGGTCAAGGTCAAGATCATCCTAGTTACACTTTGTTTTGAGGCAAAAAATATGGAATTCTGTGCCTTATATATATATATATATATATATATAAAATATTTACTCTTGTGACTTTTCAATACCCTGCATATACATTTTTTTATGGAGAACAAATCTAAATACCACTTTATAAACAGCACCCCTAGGCGAGCTCCATTGTCATCTGACAATTCTTGTCCAATATTGTTTTCAAATCTGTATGATAATGAGTCATTTCTCCTTTTGCCAATACAATTTCAGCTCTATTTGATTATTAATCCTTTCCCTCATATAGAGGCTTTCTGACGCCTCTGCAGCAGATGGCTTTTTCAAAACATAGTGGCACAAGAAGAAATTGCTCAAAACGAGCAATTTCTCCTTTTGCCACAATGTTTTCCACTTAAAGTCATGGTTATCCATTCAATTAAAAAGATATTCTATTTTTTGACAAAAAATGTTCAAAGTCGTCTGCTGCAGAATTGTCGTATGAGGGAAAGGGTTAAATTTATTTAGTATTTAGAGATTTTTACCAAGATGTTTTCAGAGTGGTCTGCATATTTATTTAATGAAGAAGAAGGTACGCGTTATATTAGTGATAAAGAGTCATCAACATTAACCCATTCCCACATACAGACCTATGCATTCTGATGTCTCTGTAGCAGACGACTTTTGAAAACATTGCGGCAAAAGGAGAAATTGCCCATAATGAGCAATTTCTCCCTTTGCTACAATATGTGTTCAACTTTTATTAATATTCATACTTTCATTAATGGAGATTTACCATTATTTTACCTTAGATAATGTCAAAGTCATCTGCTGAAGATTTGTTGTATCCATTATATTAGTGATAAAGAGTCACCTGAACATTATAGAGAAGCAATCATTTCCATCCCCAGAGCTCAAGATAAGGGGCGTTTCGCATGTTCTAAAATCCTTATTTGACACTATAACCCTATGTTGTGGGTACTCAAAAGAATCGTCTCGGTGTGACAAATCTTTTGAGTACAACAGCGTTCTTTTTTGTTTAAGTCATAAGCGAGATATTGTGGGGAAAAGAGCAGTTTACTCCTCTTATCTAGTCCTCTGCATTATATTAGTAAGATAAAGAGTCACCTGAATGTTAACCCTTTCCCTCATACGACAATTCTGCAGCAGACGCCTTTGAACATATTTTGTCAAAACATAGAAAATCTCTTTAATTGAATGGATAACCTATGACTAAAAGTGGAAAATATAGTAGCAAAAGGAGAAATTGCACGTTTTGTGCAATTTCTTCTTTTGTCACTATGTTTTCAAAAAGCTGTCTGCTGTAGAGGCGTCAGAAAGCGTCTATATGAGGGAAAGGTTTAAAAGAGATGATTTCCATCCCTGTGAAGGATTATGCCCAATGTTATTGTTATTAGAAGTTATTAGGAGTCTGTGCTGTCAGACAACAGTCCCATAGTGACGTCACCATGCACAACAAATATACACAGGTTGATGCTAAACTGTTTTAGCTGAATCTGTTACTCTATATCGTCAGATATAGATGACTTCAAATGCTTCTGCTGCGGATGACTAGTAAAAACAAAACCAGTTTGGAATAGAGAAATTGTCATCACTTTCACATCTAGGCAAATATATGAAAATTCTATGTAATCTATATAATGAAAGTATATTCATTGAATAGAGTTAAAACATTGTGGCATTATGTCTGTATGTGGGAAAGGGTTCAAACAGTCTTGCAATAAGCCCAAGTTATTTGCAGATCTTCTTTCCTTATCACCAAAGGCTTGTCCTTTATGAGTTGTCATGATCAGCAGGGGCTTGTTTTCCAGATCTGCATCATGTAGATGCAGGCGGCAGATAGCAATGTCTTCTGGTATAATAAGCCATTAATTATGATGTCATAGATATTTACCTGTCAATGGTTAAACTCAAGACTAATCGCATATTGTGTCCTTGCTACTGAATGCCTGACTTTCAAAATTTACCTGGCTTTTCATTTGTCATCTTTTTCTGTAAACCTTTTGACCTTCACCCTTTCCCATACATTATAAATGTGCAGCAGACGACTTTGAAAACATCTAGGCAATAACACAACATGTACATAAATAAAGGCATAATTACTGAAAAAGTTGTAAACATTATCATGCAGGCTGTTATCATGGTAATAGGTGAAATTGCTCTTTTTGAGCTTATGTATGTGGCCAGCTAAATAAGCCCTTTCTCCTGAATATCGTTGCATCAGTTCAATGATTAAAGTTCAACTTTTGGATATTTTTCATGTTTTTACCTTTATTATTTCAATGTCGTCTGCTGCAGATCTGCTTTTTGTGGAAGGAGTTTAGTGAGTGAATGATGTAAGAGATTTCACAACTTAAGACTATACCCAGATGAATTGTATGGATGGAAGTTTACAAGTTTCATCATGAGTTTTTTGTCAGCAATATAATCATCTGCGACATGCCAAAAGTGTCTTGCAATACAACATACAACATACAATTAACTATCGTCTGGATAAGATAAAGACTCATCAGCCATGACGTAAAAAACACCTGTTGAGAATACATGTTTCATCACATATGAAAAAATTTGAAGTATAGTTTTGATACATTCAGAGTTAAAAATATGATACGGTAATAGAGAAATTGCGCACTTACAGTAACTTACTCTTTTGATGAAATGTTCACTGTTTTCTAAAGTTTTGAAACTAGTCTGTATTAACCCTCTCCCACAAACAATAAGTCATAGCAGACTACTTTGAAAGTTTCTACATAAAACACATATGATAGTTTTAGAAATCGTCTAAATGCTTAAAACGAAATATTGACTATTAATTATAGATTTAGATATGGACCTTTGGTTGCACTTTTGTTCTCCTATGAGTCAAACCAGAGACCTTTTTTATTGTGACACAGCTAGCTCACTTTACCTTTTTAGCTGTTTGGTGTTTAAGTGCCTCTCCACTTCTGAAGATAGGTGGCCGGTTCCAATAGCCCTCCTGTTTAGTCTTATGCTCCCTCTTGGATCAAACGCAGGGAAACAATGACTGTCATTCACATAGGTATATTATTGGTGAAGTTTTTGTAATCACATTTTTCTATCTCAAACGGTCGTTATCGGAAACACGATTTTGAGTATTTTGAAGTGTTTACGGGACTTGGCAGGGACTCAAGACAGAAGTTACAACTGGCTTCTCGAAGGATGAACCGACAATCTGTTCTGAATTTATTTTATAAAATACTTACAGCACGTTCTGACACAAAAAATGAGGAAGTGCATTCAATCATTTTAGCAAAAATGCTTCCATTTTAATTACCCTTAGCCTAGTCATTTTGAAAGCTTGACAATTAACCCTTTACCTTGTGTAGATGCTTTCCAACGCCTCTGAAGCAGATGACTTGTAAAATCATAGTTGCAAATGGAGAAATATTGCTCATAATGAGCAATTTCTCCATTTGTCACGATGATTTCAACTCTATTCAATAATCATACTATCATTTATAGACATTTTTCATTATTTTGTACTTGATAATTATTGATAACATCGAAATTTCTTTTGACGTGTAATATTGCAAGAGTCCTCGATCTGCTGCAGAGGCGTCAAAATCATCTATATGGTGGAAAGGGAGGGCTAACATGTGCAAGAGAACAACAAAGGTTGTTGTTTTAAGTTTCTATAATATCCCATCTTGATGAAAACCAATCAAATCACACATGTGATAGGTAAGGGGTCTCACTTTTAATTATTGCACTATGCTTCAAACACACTTCTAAAATGTGAGAAAGTTGTACTGAAAGAAAAAAGAAACATAGAAATAATTATGTTTATAAAGAATATCTGGGGATACTATGGACCAGAGAACAAAACATGTGGATAAAAGGGGTGATAACTCTATAATATTGAAAGATTATTTCATTTTAGTATTATGTCGTCCGTTTCAGAGTCGGGTTGAAAATGAACATTATAAGGAGGGAAAGTGTATGAAACACATTTATTATCAAAGAAACCAATTAATGAGCTCATTCTATTGCTCAGTTTTTGTGAAGATGATAGATTCTTCAGTCTTAAAATATTTTATATTAGACTGGTATTCATTAAGGGACAGATCGGAATGGGTTTAATAAAACCCTGTACTTTCCATGTGTAAATCCTTTTCCCACATACAGCAATTCTGCAGCAGATGATTTTAAATCATCTTATCAGAAGTAATTAATATCTCTATAAATTAACCCTTTCCCTCATACGACAATTTTGCAGCAGACGACTTTGAACATATTTTGTCAAAATATGGAAAATCTCTATAATTGAATGGATAACCTACAACTAAAAGTGGAAAACATTGTGGCAAAAAGGAGAAGTTGCTCGTTTTGAGCAATTTCTTCTTTTGTCACTATGTTTTCAAAAAGCTGTCTGCTGTCAGAAAGCGCAATGAGCAATTTCTTTTTTTGCCACAATTATTTTCATTTCTATGAATAAACTTTCATTTAAACAGGTACATGTATATCATAATTTCTACCAGATGTTTTCAAAGTTGACTGCTGCAGATATGTTTTATGTTGGATAGAATTAAATATCAAATCATGCAGGTAAATACGACTTTTGAAAACAATGTGACAAAAGGAGAAATTGCTCAAAACAAGCAATATCTCTGTTTGCCCCAATGTTTTCAACTTTTTTCAGCAATTATACCTGCAGTTATGGAGATTACTCCATATTTTTGCCTAAAAGTTTTCAAAGTCGTCTGCTGCAGATATATTTTATGTGGGAACGGGTTTCGATATTAACCCTTTCCCTTATATAGACGCTTTCTGACGCCTCTGCAGCAGACGGCGTTTTGAAAACATATTGACAAAAGAAGAAATTGTACAAAACTTGCAATATCTCCTTTTGCCACAATGTTTTCCACTTTTTGTCATAGATTATCCATTCAATTATGGAGATTTTCTATGTTTTGACAAAATATGTTCAAAGTTGTCTGCTGCAGATATGTTTTATGTGGGAACCGGTTTCAATATTAAATCAGGTAAATGGCTAAGACCAGAGATAATGTATGTCTTTTACAAATGACAGGTTCCTGGCTAGGAGGGATCATTTTCCATTACTTGTTCTTTCTTTGAAACCTTCCCCATAATATCAACCTTTTTCTTCCTACCTCTTTCCCGGAATCCGCTGTGGTCGAGTGGTTAGCGTCGGGGATTTCGAAACCGGGTGTCCCGGGTTCGATCCCCAGTCGCGGCACTACTGTCATGGTGGAGTGCCCTTGGGCAAGGCACATTTTCTAGCCTAGTACTGGTTTGTTTACCCAGGGATCATGAATAATTAAATTTAATTGCGCGCTAAATGACCTTAGCTGTTGATGCGCCATAAAACAATATACATTCATTCCTACCTCTTTCCAAAATACACATGCGTCATTCGTCTTCCACCAATGGGCTAAGTCAATGTGGAAAAGCAGCCAGTTGCTTGGGAAGATTGTTGTGTGGAGTACTGGTGTGAGAAAACCAGGAAATGCATGAGTAGGTGAACTGGCCGCCGTGTAATGACTGAGAAATTGTTAAAAACGGCGTTAAACCCCAATCAATCAATCAATCTTTCCCAAATACAAACAAATTACAGCAGACATCTTTAAATTCATATTTCCAAAATAGGGAATATGTCGACAAATAATAGTTTAAATTATTGAATAGAGTTTCTGATGCCTACGCAGCAGAAGACTTTTGAAAACTTTGTGACAAAAAGAGAAATTGCTCATAACAAGAAATTGGTCCTCTTGCCACAATATTTTCAACTCTATTCAATAATAATGCTTTCATTTAAAGAATTTTTCCACCATTTTGTCTGGATGTTTTTCAAAGTTGTCTGCTGCAGATTTGTTGTATGCAGGAAAGGGTTTAGAACCGGCCAGAGCTCATCTATCAGGGTCTAAAGGTATATACCTGTGTTTTTTGTCAGAAATTGAAATGTGAAGGATTGACTCAAGTTTCTTCTTCATACTTTATTACTTTTCATGATCAGAGAAAAATGTGCTTATGGACCATGAATGATATCATTTCTTATATTTTGGTTTGGCAAAATTGTCCACAGCTCATGTGTTTGTAATTTAGAAAATCCCAATTGACCATTGACCAGTATACCTTGAGATTTGAAAACATCCTTTTTTGATTCAGAGCTCTTATCTGCTATATTTCATTTTCTGAAATCCTTATTAAACCATTAAACCCTATGTTGTTGGTACCCAAAATAATGGTCTTAACCCGTTCCCTCATATAAACGCTTTCGGACGCCTCTGCAGCAGAAGGCTTTTTGATAACATAGTGACAAAAGAAGAAATTGCACAAAACGTGCAATTTCTCCTTTTGCCAAGATGTTTTCCACTTTTTGTCATAGGTTATCCATTCAATTATGGAGATTTTCTATGTTTTGACAAAATACATTCAAAGTCGTCTGCTGCATAAATGTCGTATGAGGGAAAGGGTTAAGGTGTAAAGACCATGCAGTTTACTCCTCCTTATCAAGTCCTCTGTAATTTGATGCCATCAACAAATTTCGCATCACCTGCAGCTATAGCCCTTTCCCACATACAGCAAATCTGAAGCAGACGACTACCAAATCATCTGAGTTATAATTATTATTATTATTATTGAAAAGTATGAAAAATCTCTCTTTTTATAAAACTTCAGTGTTAGAATGAAATTAAAAACATTGCGGCAAAAGGAGAAATTGCTCATTAATGTTTTCAGAAGTCTTAAGAAAATGTTTGTATGTTGGAAAGGGGTTAAAATTTGTGAAGTCGGTAAATGCTTATATATAAAAGACAGTTTACAGGTCCTGTGGATCTTTAGTACAAACAGATAAAATCTACTGCCACCATCTTCAAGGTAAACCCTGTGCATTCAGAACTGATGAAAGACAGGACAAAACATACCTTGGCCATTATAATGTCTTCTTTACCCCTTTTATTAACTGAAAATAGTGCATGTTGAAAGGCAGCCAGTTTCCTTAGAAGAATGAATTTTGTGTGGATCGATGTACTGGTGTGTGAATGCAAGGAATCTCATGTTAAATTGAACTGCCTGTCGTGATATCACTGAAAAACTGTTGAAAATGGCTTTAAAGTCTAATCAATATTTGAAATAGCTCATAATGAGACATTGTTTTATAACTTTTTTCAATGAATGTTTTTTTTCATTTTTAGAGAGTTTCCATGTGGTTGACTAAATGTCGTACAAAGTCTTATGTCTTAATACTACTAAAGATTTATTGTATGTGGGTAAGGGTTGTAATTCCAGGAAGAACTAAAGGGTTATGGGACATGGGGGTGATATACTGATATAGACTGAAGGATGTTCCTTGTTCAATCACAAAGTTTATCAGTGTAACAGTAAATTAGTCCCACAAGGTAAACTTTACCCAATCTGTCAGGTTTTCACCCTTTCTAACTCAAACACTGATTTTATTCATGGCGGTATTGTAAGTAAATACACATTTTCTCATGTATAAAATATTTTTTTTTTATTAGCTTTTGTACAATGATAGCACCAAGAACGTAACAATGTTTTTTTCTATTGAAAAAATAGTAGATATGTGAATTTTGAAGGTTATTTTACTTCTCATTCTCCCTGTCCTAAACGTCTTTTTAATACCAACATATATATTACACATTTATTTCAGCTTTTTCAATAAATTAAACCTTGGCTTCAAATAAACCGTAATAACAAGCATTTTGATACTATTTTTCAAGTACTTGTTTACTTATGTTAGTACACATGTTGAGAACAACCTTGCCAAAGTTCATATAAATGTTGGGTTCATTGGGAAATTTTTCGAAGAGTGTAATGGCACCATCTTTAAACTGACAAAGGGTGATGCTAGTTCACAGGAAGTTTGACTTGAAACACATGTGAGGGTTTCTGGGACAGACTACGGATGGCGCAGGGCAATACCTGGCATTAATTTCAGTAATTATCGGTATGAGGAAATGAAATATAAAGTAATCCCCATATTCTGTTATAATGGTGTTGCCTTAGATTTCTGCTATTAACTTACTTCAGAACATCTGACAATTATTCCCCTATCATTTTTCAAGGATCTTCTTGCTCATCATTTCTTACAAATTCTCCTCCCTTTAACCCTGTCCCACATACAACACATCAGCCTTTGAAAACGACTTTGAAGATGTCATACCAAAAATATGAAATTTCTCTATAAATGAAAGTATGACTTGAATAAGAGTTGCAAACATTGTGACAAAAGAAGAATTTGCTCTTTATTAGCAATTTCTCCTTTTGCCATTATGTTTTCAATAGTCGTCTGCTGCAGTCTGCTTGAAAATATGTCTGTATTTTGGAAAAGGGAGTTTAAACATTGGGAGAGAGATGAACACAGACAAAGGATAAGCATTATTGTAACCTATACATGACAAATATCAGCAACATTTTGGACCCTGAAACTGGCATGGGGCATGAAAAGCCCTTTTGTTTGGAGTCCTGACCAAGGTTATAATAAATTTTGCAGAGGCAGTTTGGGTCATAAATCCTTGTAGCAGGTATGGAACTGGGGATAAATCTGACATATTTATGTCAAAAATGATCAGCAGATGCTTTCTAAGAGGGGCCAACTCACAAAATGATCAATGAACTTCACCCCATGTTTAACCTATTACAATAGATCCTGTTGTTTATTGGACAGTGGAGTTTTGAAACAAAAAGTCTAGCTTTGTTTGAAGGAAATTAAGAATAAGAAATAATGAATTTAAAACTCAACTGCTCTCATTGTTATAAGCTAGAATTTAAAAACAAAATCAGTTAGCAATATGACTTTTTTTTTCACAGCAAAAATAAGGAAAACACAAATAATATTAAAATTCACTAGCAAAAAACAGCATAGGTAAACAAATATTTTTTTTTACTTCAAGAGAAAACGGAGATGTTCCTGGATGTTTCTGTTTCAGTGTTTGTGATGATCTCTGGTCCCTAACTGGTTCACTGGTCCTCCCCTGATAAGTGGTTATTTTATTAGCCCGTTATCTGGAAACCCGAATCCTTTTGTCAGGGCAACAGTAGCTCTCTTGGTGATAATGTTTGCAGGCAGTAAATCTCTACAGCTCACTGTTTATAAGATAACCCTTACTTACCCGTGTGAATGCTTTTTTGAAGCAGACAAAGCAAACAAGCAATTTCTCCTTGCCACAATGTTTTCCCGCTCTAGTTATTAAACATTCATTTATTGAGATTTTCAATATTTTTGCCTAGATGTTTTCTGAGTCATCTGTTGCAGATTTATTGTATGTGGGAAAGGGATAAGTAGCTGTCAATGGTTTTGTTTGATAGTCCAGCCCCAACACAAAAGCTTCCATTCTGTAACAGGACAAGCCTATTGTCTTATTATATTAATAACCTCTTGCAAAATAGTTTTAAGTACAACTTAATACATGATGTAGTAACAACTATTTTATATGCAGCCTCATGTTAACTTATAGATGCAAGAAAATGTGCCTTGAAGAACACTTTTGACAGATGCCTGTATATTCTAAATCCTTTCCCACATATAGATGCTTTGTGAAGCCTTTGCAGCACATAACATTTGAAATCGTTGTGGTAAAAGGAGAAATTGCTCATACTGTTTTCAATTCTACTAAATATTATCTATTCATTTATAGAGAGATTTATTCCTATTTTTGCCAAGATAGTTTCAAAGTCGGCTGCTGCAGATTTGTTGTATGTTGGTAAGAGTTAATATTTATGATACAGAAAATATTTCCCTTTGATATGGATATCTTTTGTAACACTACAGATGACCTTTCCCCACCATATTTCATCAGATTATTCCAATTTTCAAGATATGTTACAAATTTTCAAAGCAGGCAACCCCATAGAAATATCATATCAGGTAACTGTTAATCTTGACCCTTCCTGGCCAGGTACCGTATTTATTTCGCCACATCTGACAACAGTTCTCCATTAATTTGACAGACTGGTTCTTTTGGCAGTACTTTGACAGACTGGTTCCATGTTAATCAACTTCCTGTTTCCCAGCATAAACCAGTGTAATTATCACAAACTTCAACTGTCTTGTGCATCAAGAGGGTGTGAATTAAGTACTTAAATCACTCTTCTCTGAATTTATGACTTTGAAAAATAATGGTGGGAGATTAGCTTAAGAAAGTGTTTAGCTACTTGAGACAGGAGAAAATCAAAGGGATGTGGGGGTACATAAAAAATAATCAACTGTTCTTGTCCATTGTTACCATCACTCCCATTTAGACCTTTCCCACATACAACAAATCTCCAGGAGAAGACATTAAATAACATGAAGGCAAAAATGTGAACAATTTCAGTTTTATTATCAGATATTTTTGAAAACATTGTGACAAAATGAGAAATTGCTCATGATGAACAATTCCTTTTGCCCGAAATTTGTCTGGTGTAGAGGTGAAAGAAAGTGTCTGTAGGTGGGAAAAGGTTAGCAAGAAACTATATAGTGTGATGAAATGATGAAAGAAGGCTTTGAATGCTCAGTTAATCCATCTGTTGCAGATGAGTTTTTGAAAACATTATGTCAAAAGTAGAAATTGACCAATTTCTCCTTTTGCCACAACATTTTCAGTTTATTCAATAATTAGACTTCCATTTATAAAGATTTTTCCCTCCAGATGTTTTCAAAGCTGGCTGCTGCATATTTGCTGTATGTGTGAAAAGGATGATGCAAAACCTGTAACAGATGTATGTTCTTTATCCATTCACTGCAGGATATAGATATTTTTAGTCATCCGGTTTGAAAACATCTAAGCAAAGACTGCTAAAATAAAGAAAATTGAATTGTAATTTGAAAATGATTTGTAACTTTTTCTACAATGTTTTCAAAAGCTGTTTGTATCAAGGAAAGGGGTATTGTATTTAGCCCCATGATCTTAAAACTTAGACTGTCCCAAATTTTTTCAGTCGGAGAGTGTATGATTTTGATACAGAGTTGAAATCATTGTTGGAAAAGAAAGTTTCTTTTTTCTATCAATGTTTTCAAGTCCGTTTCAAAATTTTAATATTTCCAACCTTACACATTTAATGATTTTTTTTTTATCATGAGATATTTCCAAAGTAGACAACCCTAAAAATATTGTCTCAGGTAAAATGGTAAAAGGGTTCAAGCAATTTTGGCAGAAAAGTTGAATGTGTGCGTGACAAAGTCCAATAGACAGCCATTATTTGATATGTCCCCTTCCAGTATGATAGAGCAGTTAAATACAATTATTGTACAATTATTGTGTTTGTGCTCTTTCCCCAATGTGACGATTACTCCAATTCAGGAATAATTACTGCGATAACAAGACCTGGTTTGAAGCCAAAGAGACATAAACTCTACTGTTTTAAAACCTTGGGTCACACTAAAGAAACGAAGATATAACATCCAAATCAAGTTATATTCTGTCTTGCATGAATATAGAAAGAACCATCAGTCCTCCTGGAATTGTCAATTATATTACAAACATATTGTGGTGGCCATTATTTTTCTTATTCCTCAGAATTATTTTGAAACAGTCTCTGTTTGATGTCAAAGAGCACTCAAGGGAGTGAACTCTAACATAGTTATGGTCTCAAGGGAGGTAACAAAACATACCTATTAGTACTCCAGTCAAGCTAGATCTAATTGACATGCCAAGTTTACATTATGGCATAAATGTCCGCAAAAAAACGGGTTGATTTGTATCTCCCCTTGTTGGTCGTTTATGTCCAAGATCACTCCAGTGATACCATTCTTTGTGGGATCTATCCCTTCTTGTCATGTGCATTTCTTTGTCTACTACTAGATCAGTTAATTGGTTAACCCGTTCCCACCTATAACAAATTTGTAGCAGTCGACTTAGCAAAACATCTAAGCAAAAATATGAAATATCTCTACAAATAAATTATACTTTTTTAATAGAATTTAATAGATTTCGGCAAAAGCCTAAATTGTTGAGCAATTTCTTCTTTTGCCCCAGTTGTTTCAAAAGCTGTCTGTTGCAGAGGCGTTGGGAAGCAACTGTATGTGGGAAAGGGCTAATTGGTTAATTACCAATTGATATACTCCCTCTATTTATCTGATTGTTGCAACATCATTCATTCTTTACTGTGTACCTGCATTGATATTCATTGTCTTCTGCTTTGAAAAAGCATGCGTAACATTGTGGGAAATGGAGAACATCCCCCTTGTCCACAATGTTTTAGAAAGATTATTTTCGCAAAAGGTTTCTGATTTAATGTGTATAAGAGAATCTGTTAAATAAATTTGTTTTGTCAACTTGCCATCCTATACTTGTCCATTTGATTGTGTCATATTAGCAATGGTTTAATTATGGCATAAAATTTCGAACAGTTTATGCAATTTGTTTATTACCCTGTACATGATACTGGTTATTTTGACATAAATGCAGTAGAACATGCATTGTTTTCAATGTTTGTGTATTAAAATTATTCTTTCAATTTCAAAAATGAAAAATAAATAGTTTAAAGCAGAATAAAAAGGGGACCAATTATTTTATTGAAAAGATTCTACTTAAAATAATTATTTATTTCCTGGCATTATAGCATTCTGTTAAAAAAGAAAATTCAACTGAAAGAAGTAGGGTACCAGCTTTGTAAAAGTAGACCTGATAACCCCCCAACCTTGTCCACCAGGAATTAAGAATACCAGTCCCACTCTTAGAAATTCGATTAGTAGTTTTTCCTCCAGATTCTTAGATATATTTCCCTTCCTCAATGAATTCATTAAAAAGCAAGGGAGGAAACCATAGATTTAGATAATTTGACAAATGTTTGAGATTGATCTCAAGTTAGAAGAAACGTTTGATTTCCCAGAAGAACGAGGCCAGATGAAAAGACAAGTTATTATTTGTTGAAATCACCCCCTATTGGCCTCCTCACGTCACGTGTGTCTAGATAGTAGAAAGTAAATACCATATAAGTGGCCCAACAACATGCAACGGCTCTTGAAAAAATACTGATCGTCCCAAAGTTTTGTATATCACTTTTAATATTGAAGCGTTCATTCAAATTATGACAAAATATGTATAGGAATTTAATTTTATTGAAAATATTATTGATCTCCATTTATGTCCAAACTCTGTTGTCCTTCATAACTGTCATTTGTGTGTCCGTGTTTTCGTTCCTTTGTCAAACTGTTTTGGAACACATGTTAACCCTTTCCCACTTACAACAATACTGCAGCTGACAACTTTTGTTGAAAACATTTAAGAACATCTCTATATATGAAAGTATAATCATTGAAGGGAGTTAAAACCGAGTGATGGAAATCACGATGTGAGCTGTTTTCTTTTATTGCCACACTGTTTGCCAACGTTGTCTGCAGGAGATGCCTCAAATTGGTTAATGGGTTAAAACAAAAATGTCTCAAATTAATGAATGGGTTAAAATTTAAATGTCTCAAATAAGTTAATGGGTTAAAACTTAAAGGTCCCAAATTAGTGATTGGGTTAAAACTTAAAGGTCCCAAATTGGTTAATGGGTTAAAACTTAAAGGTCCCAAATTGGTTAATGGGTTAAAACTTAAAGGTCCCAAATTAGTGATTGGGTTAAAACTTAAAGGTCCCAAATTGGTTAATGGGTTAAAACTTAAAGGTCCCAAATTAGTGAATGGGTTAAAACTTAAAGGTCCCAAATTAGTGAATGGGTTAAAACTTAAAGGTCCTAAACAGGTTAATGGCTTAAAACTTAAGTGTCCAAAATTGGTTAATGGCTTAAAACTTAAAGGTCTCAAATTAGTTATTGGGTTAAAACTTTTAAAAGTGTCTCAAATTAGTTATTTGGTTAAAACTTAAGTGTCTCAAATTAGTTATTGGGTTCAAACTTAAATGTCTCAAATTCGTTATTGGGTTCAAACTTAAGTGTCTCAAATTGGTTAATGGGTTAAAACTGAAATGTCTCAAATTGGTTAATGGGTTCAAACTTAAAGGTCCCAAATTGATTGATGGCTTAAAATTTAAAGGTCTCAAATTGATTAAAACTTAAAGGTCTCAAATTGATTAATGGGTTAAAACTTAAAGGTCTCAAATTGGTTAATGGGTTAATACTTTAAGGTCCAAAATTATGGAATGATACAAAATTTAAAGATCCCAAATTAGTGAATGGGTTAAAACTGAAAGGTCCCAAATTGGTTAATGGGTTAACACTTGGAAAGTTTCCTGACCTATGAAGGGTGTGTATGTCTGACAATGCTAGACTATATATACATTCTTTATAGTTCCTCATTGACAATGCCAGTGTCATTTCCAATTATTTTTGATGGTGGAATTTTCATTTTCTCCTGCCCCTAGGGAGCCCTGGGCATATGCCTGCTGTTGTAAAACAGAGACCTGGTAAGTGGGATGTCATAGTTTAACTTTGGCTCCCAAGGGGCTGTCATTCTTGCTGATTCATAAAAAGGTAGGCCTTTTTTAAAAGACTTTAAATATTTGTGCTATGAAGTATTTAAAAATTCAAGTATATCTGTTGTAAATTCTTCGTAATGAATTGTAATACATGGCTTATTGTTCATCAGCCATACTAAATGGCATTCATGACCCTTTCCCACATTTTGATCATTATACCCTCATAAATTGGGATTTTAAGAGTTCTTGATCTGCTTCAGATTTGTTGTATGTGGTAGGGGGGATACAGTTTCGTGGGGCAGGATAACGGTTCAGCAGTGTATAGGCCCAGACCCTCTCTGGTTGCCCATCATGCCAGACAGCCCATTCTCTGATGTTGTGACTGTTGTAAAGATAAACAGTTGATTGATAGTCCTCTTTGGACTGATCTCTCATTCCTTTACCACATACAGCAAATCTGCAGCAGATGACTTTGAAGACACATAGGCAAAAATATGGAAAATCTCTATAAATGAATGTTCAATTATTGAATAGAGAATTATTATGAGCAATTTCTCATTTTGTCACAATCTTTGTAAAAGTCGTCTGCTGCAAAGGCATCACATGTATGTCATATATATTAGGGTAAAGTTAAATATGAGGATGGGAAATTACTAGTCTTTTCTTTCCAACTTCCTTAACCCTTTCCCTCACTTTCTGACACCTCTGCAGCAGATGGCTTTTTGAAAACATTGTGACAAAAGAAGAAATTGCTCAATACGAGCAATTTCTCCTTTTGCCACAATGATTTCCACTTTTTGTCAAAGGTTATCCATCCAATTATAGAGATTTTCCATTTTTAGCTCTACTGGCCAAAGGCCAGAAGGGCTTATGTCGTGGCGATTTGTCCGTCGTGCGTCCGTAAACAATTTCTTGTTAACACGATACAGTCTTTACTTTTGATTGTATCTCAACCAAACTTATACAGTAGTTAGATATCCATGAGAGCTCGGTTCCTTTCGAAAACCAAACTTATACAGTAGTTGTGCGTGCGTGTGTCCGTGCGTCCGTAAACAATTTCTTGTTAACACGATACAGTCTTTACTTTTGATTGTATCTCAACCAAACTTATACAGTAGTTAGATATCCATGAGAGCTCGGTTCCTTTCGAAAACCATTGCTATAATAGGGCTTGTTAACATGATACAGTCCTTATTTTTTATTGTATCTCAATCAAACTTATACAGTAGTTAGATATCCATGAGAGTTTGGTTCATTTCTAAAAAACGGCCAGATCTACCCATGCATGGCTGGATTATGGCCCTTGAAATTGTCAAAATTGCTATAATACAGCTTGTGAACACAATAGAGCTTCCATTTACTATCTGATCTTCACCAAACTTAGATGGTATTTGAATATTGATGACATATTGGTTCCTTTTGAAACAAGCCAGATCAATGCCAGTAGAGCATAGGCCCTCATGGGCCTCTTGTTTGAAAAAAATTGTTCAAAGTCGTCTGCTGCAGAATTGTCGTATGAGGGAAAGGGTTAATGGTGTATTGTGGGATCAACTGCTATATAAGAGTAGAAGATGAGGGTTGGATCCAAAGTTTGGTCAGCCTAGTGACAATTAATAGTAGAGTTGATATGACTTGACAGTACTGTTATGTGGAGTACTGGTGCCAGGAAAACATACGAGTATGTGAACTGGCTGCCGTGATATGACAAGAAAAATTGTTGAAAATTGCATTTACCTAAATGGATTAATCAATTAATCATGATTTGGTCCTCAAGAATATGTAGTTATTGATAGCATTAGTCTAAAGGGTTAATCCGTAAATCTTTAGCAGATGATATTTGAAACTATTGTGGCAAAAAGAGAAATTGCTCTTAAGGATTGAGAAAATCGAAGTTATTCATGTCCTGTATGCTTTACCCTTTCCCAAATACATCAAATCTGCAGCAACAGATGACTGTTAAATTATTCAGGAAAAATATGGAAAATCTCATTAAATGATAATATTATCATTGAATAGAGTGGAAAACATTGTAACAAAAGGAGAAATTGCTCATCATTGCTCAACGTTTTCAAAAATTGTCTGTAACAGACAACATCTACAATACATATTTAAAGGGGTTAATAGCAAGCAGGTATATGGGATGTTCCTTTTACATTACCTGCTAGATAGAAAGCAGATAATTAAATGTGTATTCGCCAAGTTTGATAATTACCAAAAGTTGCTGGCCAAGAATAAATAAAGGTAGATTGCATATCTGTGATATTTTCCTGGAAAATGACATTATTTGATGAAACAGAGGAACTTCTGTTGCAAATTGTAAAGTGTCAGGACAAGAATACATTTGTACTAGTCTGCATTATGTCACACTAACATCATTATGGATTAAAAAAGTGCTTATTATGAGCCAATTTCTCCATTTGCCACAATGTTTTCAAATTTGTTTAATAATTATTATTTTATTTTTAGAAATTGTCGATAGTTTTGCTAAGATTTTTGTGCTTGGGAAAGGGTTTAAAAAAACTTTTATAGATGATTTCTTTGAGTAACTACAACATAGGGATTGAAAGAGGAACACATATTTTAATCCTTTCCACTTGTAGATTTATTTTGACGCATCCACAGCAGACGTCTTTTGAGAACATTGTGACAAAAGGAGAACTTGCTCATGATGAGCAATTTCTCCTTTTGCCACAACGTTTTCAACTCTTTTCTCTTTTCATTGATTTAATTTTCCGCTACGGAGACTTTTCATATTTTTGCCATTTTTTTTTCAATGACATCTGCTGCAGATTTGTTGTATGAATGAGCTGGTTAACTCTTTCCCTCATATAGACGCTTTCTGACGCCTCTGCAGCAGATGGCTTTTTGAAAACATAGTGACAAAAGAAGAAATTGCACAAAACGTGCAATTTCTCCTTTTGCCACAATGTTTTCCACTTTTTGTCATAGGTCATCCATTCAATTATAGAGATTTTCTATGTTTTGCCAAAATACGTTTAAAGTCGTCTGCTGCAGAATTGTCGTATGAGGGAAAGGGTTAATATCTATCAGCCATAGTCTAGAGGTTACCCTTCTTAATATCTATTAGCCATAGTAGTCAGCATGTACACATCTCATGTGTCTTAGAACCTGGTGTGTTTATTTGACAAATATCACTATGTGGCCCTGTTTCCATGACGATATTCCAGAATTAATGATTGTGACATGTCAGTGTGTATCCCCCTCCCCCTGTGAAAGGCTTATCAGCTGTATGCTGTGTAAAAAAATGTGTCTTGGTACAGATTGCTCATGTACACTGGAATAATGCTGTGACTAATCAACCTAGATGTCTTTGATGTGTGCCATCTCTCTGTCAAGCATTACTTTGGAAGCCGAGAGGGGGTCATATAGTTAATTTGTCCTGGAAGTGGTGTAGGATTTACCTTTACATGTTCCCATTCCCTCCTCAATCTATTAATTGTTCCCTGTTATAAGTTGACAATATTGGCCCTGCCTTTCCTACTTTGACAAATCTGAAGCTGGTGACTTTGATTTTTTGGGGGGGTAAAACGGTGAAAATCTTCTTTTTTGAAAGACTTTTAGTGCAGTTTTTGAAAAGTTGTAAACATTGTAAAAAAAGGAAGAGAGAAATTGAACATGATGAGCAATTTCTCTTTTTATTTCACACTGTTTTCACCATCAATCAATAATTGCACTTACATATATATTTTGAATATTTTTACCCATATGTCTGTTGCGGAATTGTTGTATTTTGTGAAGTTATTAATTAGTTTTCACACCTGCCATTAAACATGACTTTTGAAAACGAGCAATTTCACCATTTATTACAATATTTTCAACTCTTTATCAATATAAATCTTTAAGTTTTCTAGATTGTTGAAATTGTTCGTCCATCATGATTGTAAAGCACACAACCTTTGAAAAGTCATGTGAAGTAATGGGTTAATTAGTTTTCATTTTCGTCTTGCAGTCAATGTAATGCCATTGTTATTCCATGGGTGTTTGTCCTCTTTTGTTATTCAAACCTATTGCACAAAGAGGGAGTCGGGGCCTCGAGCACAGATTGATTAATTCCATGTTAATTACACATGTTATTGCCATCAAATAAAAACCGTTGTCTTACCACACAATCACATGCGCGTAATTTGCTTAATTTTGTCTTGTGTAGTGTCAGCGGCACCAATCCATGACAAAATTGGGGACCTAATCCTTTCCCAGACGTGGAAGACTTTCCACACAATTGTAGCAGAGGACTTTGAAAACATCCTAGGTAAAGGAGAAAATTTATCATTTTTGCTTTCCACATAGTGTTTTCATCTCTATATCAAACGTAATTATAATTGCTATATTTCAAATTTCACAATTTTTTTCTCAAATGTTTCAAAGCGGACAACAGTTAATGTCAAAAAAAGATATCTCCTGAAATGCTTGCTCTAACTTTTGTCCTGAGTTTGAAATGGAAGGCAGTGTTGGAAAAGGAGAAATTGAGGTCAGTTATTTCTCCTGTTCCCACAATTATTTTCTGATACCCATTTGTAACAGATGCTTCTAAATCAAAGCCTGATGTACAGCTGAAAAGGGCTGATATTCTTAGGTGACATAACTACAAACATTTAGACAATGAATTGATGCAGAACAGTTGTAATTATTTATTAAATCAAACTTTAGTTACTATCATTTTGCATGAAGCTGACATTATGTTTAGAACAATACAGCCTTGTGAGAGAGGGGGTGGAGAAAAACTTGTGTGTTACTGATGATAACAAAGAGTGATCTTGAAGCAGTTAACCCTTTCCAACATCCAACAAATCTGCAGCAGACAACTTAAGAAAACATTAATGGCAAAATTGTTCATAATGAGCAATTTCCCCTTTTGTCACCAAAGTTTACATCTCTATTCACTACAGTTACACTTTTCTTATATATATTATAAGCAATTTCTCCTTGTGCGACAATGTTTTCAAAAGTTGTCTGCTGCCAACATATCAAAATCTGTCTGCTTGTGTGGAACTAAGTTAACCATTTACCTTAAAATGAAATTTCTGATTTCTCATATAGACGTTTTCTGACGCCTCTGCAGCAGATGGCTTTTTGAAAACATAGCGACAAAAGAAGAAATTGCTCAAAACAAGCAATTTCTCCTTTTGCCACAATGTTTTCCACTTTTAGTCATAGGTTATCCATCAATTATAGAGATTTTCTTTTCTTTGAAAAAATATGTTCAAAGTCGTCTGCTGCAGAATTGTCGTATGAGGGAAAGGGTTAAATAGAGTAACATCTTCAGAAAGAGCTGAAAAAAATGATGAAGTAAGATGAAATTGATGGTTTTGGGCATTTTCACCAATATTCCACAACATTTTGAGATGTCATCTACTGCCTTAACCTTTTCCCCCATATAGACGCTTTCTGATGCCTCTGCAGCAGACGGCTTTTTGAAAACATTGAGACAAAAGAAGAAATTGCACAAAACGTGCAATTTCTCCTTTTGCCACAATGTTTTTACACTTTTTGTCATAGGTTATCCATTCAATTATGGAGATTGTCTATATGTTTTGACAAAATACGTTCAAAGTCGTCTGCTGCAGAATTGTCGTATGAGGGAAAGGCATAACTATTTGTCAGTTAGGTATAGTGTAAGACAAATGTATCTATTTGTAGATGAAAGCTTCGTTTGTTTGTAATTATTTCTCCAAAAGCCTCCTTTGTATATTGTGACATTAGCAGGATGTACTTTCTTTCAGATCCAGTATTTTTCACTGTTCCTGTTCATGTGTTCTCTCTTTCGATCCATCCTCGATCATCCTTTGACTCTTTCCAACATACAGATGCTTTCTGACGCCTCTTCAGCAGATAACCTTTGAAAGCATTGTTACAATAGGAGATATTGCTCAAATCGAGCAATTTCTCCTTTAGCCACAATTTTTTTCAACTCTGTTGTTTTAAAGATAAACCCTGATTAACGTTTCATTTTGTTTTGTCAAAATGTTTTCAAAGTTGTCTGCATATGATTTGTTGTATGTGGGAAAGGGGCACCTTTTCCTTGAACCAAATAACTTGTGATATCTATGTTGTCGCTGATTTATGTTGGTTGATATTTTTATTACTGAGAAGATACATGACACAGGGAACATTAAGAGTAGATCTATGATTTAAATAATTTGATGTTTTCAAACTGCATTCAACAATTTCATTTTCATTTTAGAGATTTTCCATATTTTGTCTGCTGCAGATTTGTTGTATGTCGGAGAGGGTAAACATTTTCCCATATAAAGATGCTTTCCGACACCTCCAGAGCACTGACAACTTTTGAAAACATTGTAGCAACAAAGTGCAATTTATCCTTCTGTCTCACTGCTGTTCATTAACCCTTTCCCTCATATAGACGCTTTCTGACGCCTCTGCAGCAGACAGCTTTTTGAAAACATAGTGACAAAAGAAGAAATTGCTCAAAACGTGCAATTTCTCCTTTTGCCACAATGTTTTCCACTTTTTGAGGTTATCCATTCAATTATGGAGATCTGCTATTTTTGACGAAATATGTTGAAAGTCATCTGCTGCAGAATTGCAGTATGAGGGAAAGGGTTAATAGAGAATTTTTACATTTATGCCTGTATAATGTCTAGGGCGTCTGCTGCAGATATGTTGTATGGTGGAAAAGGTTAATTAATAGGGGAGCTTGGTTCCATCATGCAAGATGAATTTTCATTACTCCTAACCCTTTCCCACATACAACACATCTACAGCAGATGACTCGAAATATCAAGGGCAAAAATATGGTAAATCTTAATACATTGTATATGTATAAGAGAAAGTTAATGTTGAAAAAAAGAGGAAAATATTGTGGCAAAAGTAGAAATTTCCCATTATTTAATGTCTCACAAATATTTTTAAGAGTCCTCTGCTGCATATCCCTTTCCCACTTACAACAAATATGCAGCAGACGACTTTGAAAACACTGATACAAAAACATGAAAACATTGTGGCAAAAGGAGTAAATTGCTCATACCAAAGACTTAAGAAATGGTAGTAATGGCTTTCCCTCCTTGCGGTTCAGGGTTATGGAGTTACAACTGGATCGCTGGTGTCAGGATAAATGACCGATAAACACCTTGATATAACTGAAAAAAATGTTGAGAGCGGGGTAAAACATTAAAATAAAAACAAATGTAAAAAAGTCTTTGTTCGGGGCCTAAGGGTGCATTGTCTCTGCAAACACGCAGGTGAAGTTTGTCTTTTGATAGAATAATGCAATAATGAGAACAGTATGCAACTTCAGACAAATAAGTGCTTTTCCGTCCTTGATATCATTTATTCGGTGTAATGAATGTGTCATTGTTCTTTTATATTCAATTTATTAAGCATTAAGCCTCTCTGTTTGATGTGATGTAACGTAACTGGAACAGCACTTGCAAGGTTATGTTAATAACCTTTTTCCACATACTGTGTCATACAACAAATCTACAGCAGACGACTTTGAAAACATAGTGACAAACAAAAACCTGAAAAATCTCCATAAAAGATAGCTTTATTGTTAAATAAAGTTGAAAACATTGTGGCCTAAGGAGAAATTGCTCATTATGAGCAATTCACCTTTGGCCACAATGTTTTCAAAAGTCGTCTGCTGCTATTGCATCAAAATGTGTCTGCAGGACGCTTTCTGACGCCTCTGCAGTAGACAGCTTTTTGAAAACATAGCTACAAAAGAAGAAATTGCTCAAAACGAGCAATTTCTCCTTTTGCCACAATGTTTTCCTCTTTTAGTCATAGGTTATCCGTTCAAATTTAGAGATCTTCTTTTTTTTGACAAAATATGTTCAAAGTCGTCTGCTGCAGATTTGTCGTATGAGGGAAAGGTTAAACACATGACCTGACAAGCTTATTTGAGATTTTTCTGATGTGACATAATCTGAAAAAAGTAGCTAACTTCGTAAACCATTTCCCACATTCAACAAATCTGCAGCAGATGACTTTGAAAACATGAACGCAAACATATGGTAATTCTTCATATAAATAAAACATTTTCAAAATTATAGTTAACAAACATTGTGACAAAAGAGGCATGCTTCAGGGGAGCCAGATGCTGTCTGTATGAGGAAAATGCTTAATCTTCTGGTGAAAAACATCCTTGGAAAAGGAGAACTTTCTTGTCATAATTAAGCAGCAGTTTTCTTTCTGACATTAAAAACAAAATCTGTTGCAAGTTTGTCCTGTTCACCTTTGAGATCAGTTAATGTCTTGGCAGCACTTGTCCTAAGTGGGTATTTAATCCTTTCCTACACAAATATGGTAGACAACTATGAAAACATCTAGGCAAAAATACAGAAACTCTCTAAAAAAGAAGTTTAATAAGATGCATTTCATATAGACTTGAAATCATTGTGGCAATAGGAGAAATTGCTAATCATGAGAGAATTTTCCTTTTGTCACAATTTTTTCAAAAAAACTTGTCTGATGGGCCAGTGTGCATTTGCATTGCGGAAAAGGGTTAACTTTGCAGGTTTCCTAACCATGCCAATAAACTTCATTCACCTGACATGGTATTTCTGGTTTCATACGATATGAAAACATCTGAGGAAAAGTTGTTAACAGTGATAAGGTGAAAACATGTTAGGTGTAAAAGTGAAATTGCTCATTATGAGCATTTTTCTCCTTTTCCAACTGTGTTTTAAAAATTTGTTTGCTCCAAAGATGTCAAATTTCATCTGTATCATGTGAACAATTAACCTTTTCAACATACACGGCCCTGCAGCATACAACTTTTGCCACAATGTTAACTCTATAAATATACTTTCATTTATGAAGATGTTCCATAGTTTTATCCAGATGGTTTCAAAGTTGTCTTCTGCAGATTTGTTGTATGTAGGAAAGGGTTAACCCTTTACCTCATATAAACGCTTTCTGATGCCTCTGCAGCAGGGCATATCCTTTTTAGTAGAGTGGAGTCGTGGAGTGGAGTGGAGTGGAGTCTTGGAGTGGAGTCATGGAGTCTAGTTTTGGAGTGGAATCGTTGAGTGGAGTTTTGGAGTGGAAATCAAATTTATTATTTGATACTTACTTTTGCAAACTGGATGTTTAAATGAGGAGTAGATACCACTTACTTTAAGTTTCATACATTTTACATTTGCTTGTACCTGTCGGCTGAAGCCTAGTCATCTTTATGTTACTTTATGGGAGATAATGAATCCCATTGGGAGTTAAACTGGATGGCAGATCTAACATGTCATCAATGTCTCATTATGTTAGGATATTAAATACTCTCTTGGAGGGTTAAATTAGAACAGTTATTTCACTGGGCACAGTGAGTTTTAACATGTTATATCTCTGTGGTTTACCTTTTTCAACTTTTAATTACAAACAAAATATAAGGTAGTCAGACCTTTTATTACAATATTGCTTTATTGCACCAACATAAGTACATGTATATATTGTTTATTCTGTAAAGTATTGTTAACTAGCAAAAATGTACATGGAAAACTTATCAATTATTTATAACTAGCCCTACAATGGCAGTACTATGACTGTTATATTATATAAGTGGTGAAAATTATTAAAATAAATTTAAAAAAAGAAGAAAAAATGTGAAGGTCACTCCAAAACTATAGACTCCATGACTCCACTCCAAGACTCCACTCCAAGACTCCACTCCACTCCAGCCCATGACTCCACTCTACTAAATAGGATATGCCCTGCAGCAGACGGCTTTTTGAAAACATAGTGACAAAAGAAGAAATTGCTCAAAACAAACAATTTCTCCTTTTACCACAATGTTTTCCTCTTTTAGTCATAGGTTAATACATTGAATTATAGAGATTTTTCTTTTTTTGACAAAATATGTTCAAAAACGTATGCTGCAGAATTGTTGTATGTGGGAAAGGGTTAAAAAGAAAGATCGGGTTGGCAAATATCAATACTTAGGGCAATTTCCCTCTCCCAAGTACCTGCTACTTTATCATCAGTCATAAAAAAATTATTTCTGGTTAAAAATTGAAAGGGCATGTGTCATTTGTACTTAAACAAATCACTTTCCATGTAATTAAGATTTCCGTTGTTTGAGATATGAAGGAATATGACTTCCGTCATTGAAGTTATTCATAAAAAATTACCGTCATTAAAACTATGAATGAGAACTTTTTTCTCATATGAAATGGCGCATTTGCCAAAAACTTGGCCAAGCTCCTCCTAAATGTTATACTTTGTTAGGAGTCTAGATATAAACGTGTAAACAGATCTTTTGTCTCAATACACCTCTCTTTCCCACCTACAGCAAATCTGAAACAGATGACCAGGCAAAATATGGAAACTCGTTATAAATGGAAGCATAATTTTTTATTTCTTTTGGCAAAGGTAGATCTCAATTTCCACAACAATTTCAAAAGAAGTCTGCTGCATATGTGTCACAATGCATGTGGAAAAGGGCTGATACTCAAATAAACTCGAGTACTCAAAACATTGCCACTGCAGAAATGCTCTCTGAGGTACATTTCAGATCCTAGATAGAATATATTCAACTACCAGTACGGAAACTGTTGCTATAGCATATCTTTAATAATGTGATAAAAAAAAAATGAAAATGATAATCGATTATAATCATTTTCTTCTTTATCCCAATATATTTTTAAAAAGCCCATGAAAGCAGATAGGATAGTTACATGCTATGGCTTGTTCAAATAGGACAGTTACATTGTCTTTTAGCAGGATATTATAACTGATATTTCTCTAACCTGTCTCAAAAGTTCTCTATACTTTTCTCTTTTCAGCTCTTGACAAATTAGGATACCGGCACATATTCAATGTTGGACTGCAGGTTGAGATCGTCCAGCCCAACATTGTGTTTGACATTGCCTCGTTGATGTTGTACGGAGCCCAGGCGACGCCCATCCGACTAAAGATTTTACTGGACCGACTTTTCAGCGTCCTACAGCATGAGGAAGTCCTTCAGGTTCTGCACGGGTTTGGTTGGTCATATGAAGACTATGCACGAGGATACATCCTACAGGTATTATACCATGATGGCGTTATATTTTGAAAGAGCTGTGTTTTTTTCATACAAATTGGTATCAATCTTGAAAATGTTGTATCTTTTAACCATTACGTGATCAATATGTCAACAATTTAGGAAGCAATTGACAATAAGAAAAATAAGACCAAAAAATGTGAATATCATTTGATATAGAGTTGAAAACTTTGTTGGGAAAGGAGAAACTGCTTTCCAAAACGTCATCTGCTGCAAAAGTGTCAAATTAACTGTATCACGGCAATGGATACATTTTAACCCTTTCCCACATACAAAAAATCAGCAGCAGATGGCTGAAAATATTTACAGGCAAAAACTTATAATTATTGAATAGTATTGAAAAACATTGTGGCAAAAGGAAAAGTTGTAATGAAACAATGTTTCAAAAGTTGTCTACTGCAGAGGCGTCAGAAAGCGTCTATATGTGGGAAAGGGCTAAAAGGTTTTGGAGGAACAACATTGTGGTCTAATTTATCATAAGTTGTTGGTATGCCGTTGTCATTCTTCTATTTCAATAATGGCTTTAATTATCTTTATTATTTAATTTTCTCTATTATTTCATAGGAATGTAATAGAAATTCACATTTTTTTTGCATGAAATGCAAGTATTATGATTAGATTTTGGTCACAAAAATAGCATGTTCTTGCTTTTTACGTCACTGCTATATATGAGGTAGAATATCACAACTTGTATTTTCTAGTTGGTGTAATTACTCTTCATAAATCAAATAGGTATAATTAAAATCACATAAAGTTTATCCATCATAAATTATTACATTATATTCACATAATTTCTTGGTATATTTTAGAGGAGTTAAAATTCTTCTTTCAAATTCCTAGGAAAACATTCTCACTTGAAAACAATGCTTTTAAGAAATTTCAATGACAAGGTTTTCAATAGCTTGTTAAGTTCCCAAGAATAAAATTTAAAACTTTTTCCTAAAAGAACCAACTTTAGTCAACTCAACAGCAAACACAGTTTATGGAAAATATTTCAAAGAATAGAGAAGTAAAAAATATCTCATAATTTCCCTTATCCAACAATAATGATGGACCATTCCTTTATCGGAAAGAAACTTTTCAAACATACAAGTGCATTTTGATACATCTACATTAGACAACTTTTAAAAACATTGTGGCATGAGGAGAAAATGCTAATGATGAGCTTTTTCGGTTTTGCCACTATGTTAGTTTTACTTTCATTTGTAGAGACTTTCCATATGTTTGCCTAGAGTTCTTAACCCTTTGCCAAATGTCTTTGAAAATACCTCTGTTTATGAAAGTACAATGATTGAATGGTCTTCAAAACATATTGGCAATAAAAGAAATTGCTCATTATGTTTTCAAAAGTCCTCTGTTGCAGGAGCGTCAAAATGCATCTGTAAGAGGGAAAGGGTTAAACTTGTCTGCTGCAGATCTTGATTATAGAAAGGCTTTAACCCTTTCCCACATATATATGCTTTCTGATGCCTTTGCAGCAGACGACTCTTGAAATAATTGTGGCAAATTGAGAAATTGCTCATAATGAACAATTTCTTGATTTGCCACAATGATTTTCAATTCGATTCAATAATAAAACTTTCATTTGTAGAAATTTTTCACATTTACGACAAGATAATTTCAAAGTCGTCTGCTGCAAAATTGTCGCGTGTGGGAAAGGGTTTAAAGTGTCCAATGAAGTAAGTGGTTAACTGTAATTTAATATACCCAGCCAATCTGCAAGACACACACTCACAAAGACATCAAGGTCAGTGTGTTTGCTGACAAAAAAGTTTGACTGCCGACAAGAACACCGCCACATGGCCATCATGTGACCAAGGTTCAGTGGAGATCAGTCGTGTTTGACGAGACGACACACACCAGACTCTCTGTGTCAATCAGTGTCGGGGTTCTGAAACAAACCCTTCATTCTAAACATCGGAATATACTCAACACATTGCCATATTGGCTTATTATCAAAATTATGTGCAGTAGACTTACTGACCTTTTACCACTTACAACAAATCTGAAAACTTCTAGTAAAAAAATAAAGGTGTATTTATTGAATAGAGTGTGGAAAAAGTAGAAAGTGCTTATAATCAGAGACATACATATAGCAATTTTCTGATACAGAAAACATTCACACATCAGAAGCATACAACTTTACAAAAACAATGTAAGAATAGGGGAACTTTCTCTAAATTAACTATTTCTTCTTTTCACAGAATGTTTTTAGATTTCAGACCTAAGAAATGTCCTTTTAAAACATTAAAGTAGTACTCATCCAAAAAGGTGTACCAATAACATTAATTAAAAACAAGCCTGTTGACCTTTTTTTACAAAGTAATTTGAATTAGGCTTACAGACACATATGGAAGAAGCATTAAGTGGGAATTCAGCCGATAACTATAAATAACTTAACAATTCCTGAACTTAATTTCAATCCATGTCTAGCTTACCTAAAACCTGCCTGACAAGCACAAAAAACCGATCTTGTCTGGGCTCTGGTACAGTGGCATTTGACACAAAACATGGCCACCGACACAATACTTCAGGGTAAACTGTTAGTCTCATTTTGTATTAAAGTAGTGACATGGTAAATTGTTATTCTCATTCTATTTGAGCCTAGTCAAGGAAAAACGTTCTTTACCATGTCTCCTTTTTTGTCATTATTTATTGGGGATCATAACATTGTAACGGACTGTATCTCTCTCATAGACTATTATATGACTGGTAGATGATCACTAATGGTGTGTATACACAGCCTTTCCAAAGTCTTTACAGTTCGCTCATTTACACTTGACCTTTTTCGGTTAGACACAAGTCAAATAGGACCTCTCCATTGAGACTGTTATTTCCCCATCTCTGTCCTTAACGATGTGACAAGTCTCCCATAATTACGCACCTTTGTGATCTATGACAGGACAAACCAAGTGTCTGTTGACCGGAACAGTATTCCCTTACTGCCAGGGTTGTCTTTTGTTTCATTTGCAATTGTCAAAATTAATTTTTAGATCTATGTAAGCATTATATAGACCTACAGAAATGTAATGAATTATTGATATTTTTTTTCTTTTCTCTATGATCTTTCCTTTACTATGCATATACTGATATAGTAGCATTTTGACTTAACCCTTTCCCTCATACGACAATTTTGCAGCAGACGACTTTGAACGTATTTTGTCAAAACATAGAAAATCTCCATAATTGAATGGATAACCTATGACAAAAAGGGGAAAACATTGTGGCAAAAGGAGAAATTGCACGTTCTGTGCAATTTCTTTTTTTGTCACTATGTTTTCAAAAAGCCGTCTGATGCAGAGGCGTCAGAAAGCGTCTATATGAGGGAAAGGGTTAATATCAGAGATAATGATGTGTGAATATCAGTGATAATTTGATTGTTCAAATTTTCCAAAGATTTTTGCCTTCTCAGTTATTATTGATGTAATGGATTCTGTCAAAAATAAACTTGATTAATTATTTAATTCCTGTAAAATGTAAAATAAATGACTATTATACTACCAAAGCAGTTAAAATGCAAAAACAGCAAATTATATAGAAATCATCTGTAAATGATGTAATCATCATTCTGCAGCAGACATTTTTGGACATATTTTGTCAAAAAATAGAAAATCTATTTAATTGAATAGATAACCTATGACTAAAAGTGGAAAACATTGTGGCAAAAGGAGAAATTGCTTGTTTTGAGCAATTTCTCCTTTTGTCACACTGTATCCAAAGGTTGTCTGCTGCAGCTGTGTCGAAATGTGTCTACAGGTAGGAAAGGGTTAAATGTATAAGTTCAGAAACGATGGCTTGGTGGCTTGGTTTTCACCGAGACTATGACTTCGTGACATCCAGGGACACACACCATTACAGTAATTGAATAAGCAACTTAGTTAGAAACAAATTGGTACTAGGAACCTTAAGGTGTTTTTAAAAACCCACAGTAGGGAATTGGGGGCGTTTGCTTGCTGTTGAGACTGGTTAATTCTGACGAAACTCTTGTTAGGGGGAGACATTTGTCAGTGTTTTTTCGGTTAGGAAATTGAATGTAGGAAGGGAGATAATCATGAAATGTAACCAGCCATTCTGATTATTAGGAATTACATGAGTTATGTACCCTAATGAATCGATGCATTAATACCTCATAATGTTCTCAGACTCTAAATATTGAATACACTTGGAGATAAATAGGAAAATATGCAAACATATAAGAAAGAGGTAAATTTTCATGAAGGAGTATCTTTTGTCTTTGTTTATTAACCCTTTCCCACATACAACAAATCTGCAGTAGATGACTTTGAAAACATCTAGACAGAAATAAGGAAAATCTCTATAAAAGAAAGAAAAATTATTGAATAAAGTTAACAACATTATGGCAAAAGGAGAAATTTGTTTGTATTGAGCAATTTCTCTTTTTGTCACAATGTTTTCAAAAGTGGTCTGCTTTAGACATCAGAGAGCATCTGCATGTGGCAAAGGGCTAAGAAAAGAAGAATAGTTCAGAATGTTGCAGACTTTTAGTTCATCATGTATAAAATTCATGTATATTTTCTTTATTTCAATCCGACAGAGATCTAGACTTAAGTCAAAATAAAAATGAGAAAACTCAATATTTCAGGGGCTTAATGCAAAACGGCTGTAACTACATGTTGTCACAAGCTGTAGTTACATGGGTTTTGAATGAACTTGATATGCATCTAAATAGTATTACCTATTTTTTTGAAACAGAATTTTTGGCAATATTTCTTTTTTTCCAACAAAGTTTAAATCTTTATTTCAAAATTATATTCTCAGTTGTTGACAGATTTTATTCAATTAAGATTCCAAAACATAAGTCTGTCTTGATACTGGGAAAAACAATATAATATAAAATAAAGAATGTATAACAAAAGGAAAGACAAGTTTCCTATCTAGAGCTCTGTTGCTACACTATTTATCCATGTCACACAAAAACTGGCCTTCAGGATTGAGTGATGGGTATAGATCTAGCTCAGCCTGCACTTGACACAGTCTGATCAGAACCCAATCTTTGCCACCTAGTCATACAAGCATCCTGGTCGTCTCTGTAGACCAAGAACCTACTCCACAGTTTGCAATCAGATCCTAAACTGCCTTTAAAGCAGACTATTTGATAACATCTAGGCAAATGTATGAAAATTCTATTGAATAGAGTTGAAAATGTTTTTGCAAAAGAAGAAATTGCTCTTTTCTCCTTTTGCCATAACGTTTTTAAAAGCAGTTTGCTGCAGAGGCGTCAGAAAGTCTGTATGTAGGCAAGGGTTTTCAAATGACTTCCGTCCCACTTATGCAGTATATTGCATTCGTAAACATTGTGCTTAAAGAAGATTTTGCTCAAAATTTCAAAAACCATGGAAGGCTGGAATTTGTGTGAAATTACTTATTTTCATAGATGTTGTATAACACGTTCCCACATGCAGACACATTATGACACTTCTGCAGCAGATGACTTTTGAAAACATTGTAGCAACAGGAGAAGTTGCTCATAATGTCTACTTTTTTTGTTCACAATGGTTTCACCTCAGTTAAACCCTTTCCCACATGTAGACACTTTCTCACGCCTCTGCAGCAAACTACTTTTGAAATCATTGTGGCAAAAGGAGAAATTGCTCATGATGAGCAAATTTCTCAATACGCTACAATAATTTAAACTCGCTTCATCAATTATACTTTCATTTATAGATATGTTCTATATTTTGGGGTTGATAATTTCAAAGTCATTTGCTGCAGATTCAGTGTGTGTGGGAAAGGGTTAATAATTATACATGCATTTATAGAGATTTTTTCATATTTGTTTGCATTGAGATTTTCATCAAAGTCTTCTGCTGCAGATTTTCTTGTATGTGGGAAAGGGTTAACCCTTTCGGATACCTCTGCAGCAGTTGACTTTTGAAAACATTGTGACAAAAGGAGAAATTGCTCAAAACGAGCAATTTCTCCTTTTGCCACAATGTTTTCAACTTTTTTTTTTAGTTATTAAACCATATTTCATAAGAAAATTCTGTGTTTTGCCTAGATGTTTTCAAAGTCTTCTGGTGCAGATTTGTTGTATGTGGGAAAGGGTTAATGTGTTGTAGTAATGCATGTTGGCATCTCTATGTTGTAGTATGATGACCCAGAGGCTGTCCCACAGTCCGATGATCAGGTAAATACAACTTTTTATCAGGTGAACATTGAATGATGCCGCGGGTTCGATCCGCGGCAGGGTCATACCAAAGACTTTATAAAAATGGTAGTAATGGCTGCCTTCCTTGGCGCTCAGGGTTGCTGGTGTCAGATTAAATTGACCAGTAGTACTGGTAACTTACCCAGAAAACACTGTGATATAACTGAAAAATTGCTGAAAGCAACGTAATAGTCAAATAATCAATTGAATGATGTCACCCTTAATCTCTTACCACATACAGACACATTTGTAGCAGACGACTGCACCTTTTGCCACAATGTATTCATGTCCTCTCATTAACGGAGATTTTTTCACATGTTTGCCTAGATGTTTTCGAAGTCGTCTGCTGCCGATTTGTTGTATGTGGGAAAGGGTTAAAACCATTATGACAAAATAAGTTCAAAGTCGTCTGCTGCAGAATTATCGTATGAGGGAAAGGGTTAAAGAAAATTGTATTGTTTGTCACCTGCTTTATCATTTATGAAACATCATTTTTAGTTTGTCTATTTTACGAAGAAAAAAAGTTGGGCTATTGTGATACCCTTGGCATCATAGTCTGCTTCTTCACAAAACTTAAATCTTACCTCATAACTTTAAAACCATCAAACACTTTCAATTGAAACTTTGTACATATTTTCTTAGGACCAAAACACATGTCTATACCATGTCACGTAACTTTGACTTTAATAAATATTCAGTAATGCCCCTTTGAACAAAACAGAGAAGTGTTGGCGTTCACACAAAAGCGCTCTTGTTAATAATTCTCTCTGTTGTTAAAATAAGATTTGAAAGGTTATTTATATCTCTAGAAGATGAATGTTTTGAGACAATATAGGACTGTTGTCATTTGTCAAAAAGCCAGATATAACAACAGGTACTATGAAATATCTGGTTTACTTGCACAATGTATCACACACATATGACAGATTTCACTTTTTTACCAAGATATTCATTACTTGACACTTTACTTGATAGCCCTTTCATACATACAGGCGCCTATTGACGCCTCTGCAGTAGATGACTTTTGAAACAAGTAATTTCTCCCTTTGCCACAGTTTTTCAACTCTTATTTAATAATCATAATAAGAGTCACAATCATTGTTGGACAATCAGAAATGGGTTCTTTTGAGCTATATCTCCTTTTACCACGATGTTTATAAAAGTCGTCTGCTGCTAAAGAGTCACACTGTACCTGTATCAGAGAAAGGTTTAACCCTTTCCAACCTGCAGACGTATTTTGACGCAATAACGGCAGACCACTTTTGAAAACATTGTGGCCAAAGGTGAAATTGCTCATGATGAGCAATTTCACCTTGGCCACAATGTTTTCAACTTTATTTAACAAATTAGCTATCTTTTATGGAGATTTTTCAGGTTTTTGTCACTATGTTTTTAAAGTCGCCTGCTGCAGATTTGTTGTATGTGGGAAAGGGTTAATGACTGCACTGTGTGTCTTATATGTCTTATATTGTTATCATTATGTAGAGGAATATGTGTAATTCAGTTATATGTACATACATGGATGTGTGTACAGTTTTTTGTTTTGCATATAGAATGTCATTATAAATGCACCATAGTCCAATGATACTTCTTTTTTTCCCACATCTGAAATAATTTTCTCTTCTGAAAATTTATTATGAACCATTCGAGTTACTTCTTTTCCCTAGGACTAATACACATGTCTATACCAAGTTATGTGTTTCTCGCAACCTATTACATGCCAGGGTAGAGCTTCAATTAGATCTTCGCATATACTGATTGTCTCTGTAAAAATCTAAAGATTTAACCCTTTCCCACATACAACAAATCTGCAGCAGTTGACTTTGAAAACATAGTGACAAAATCCTGTAAAATCTCGATGAAAGATAGCTTAATTGTAAAATAAAGTTGAAAACATTATGGCCAAAGGTGAAATTGCACATGATGAGCAATTTCACCTTTGGCCGCAATGTTTTCAAAAGTCGTCTGCTGCTATTGCGTCAAAATGCGTCTAGGTGGGAAAGGGTTAAATGCAGACATAAACGTATGAGCTGTCTGTTATCATTGGTAAGAAATTGTATCTCAAAAAGAAAAAGCATAAGTTGTAATAAAGAGTTGATAACATTAGGACAAATTAGAAAGTGCTCTTTTTGAGCCATCTCTCATTTATCACAATGCTTTCTAATTCTGTAGAGGTATCTTTAATCATCTTGGCTTAATGTAACCCTTTCCCCCTTATAGACATGTTTTGATGCATCTGTAGCAGACAACTTTTGAAAACATTATGACAAAAGAAGAAATTGCTCAAAACAAGCAATTTCTCCTTTTGCCACAGTGTTTTCAACTCTATTTAATACTAACACTCTCATTTATAGAGATTTTTCAACTTTTTGCCTCAATGTTTTCAAAGTCGTCTACTGCAGATTTGTTGTATGTGGGGAAAGGTTAATTTGAATGATTAAAATTTGTTTCTTACTTACAGGAACCCGCGGGACGAGTACTAGACAAATGGACCTGTGCCACAAGAGAAGAAGAATGTGTCATCATGCAGCAGTTTTTACGATTCGGCGAAACAAAGTCTATTGCACAAGAAATCATACTTCAAGACACCAGAGAGAGACAAGACCTGTACATAAAACAAACATCCAGAAACGAGTCTGAAATAAAAAAGTTCATCGAGAGAAGTAACATGTCTATGCAAAACCTCATGCGTCCATTTGATGTCCGCCATTTCTTTGGCGGACGATTACCATTCGTCGGATCACCAGGTAGCCGTCTTATGAGTCCGCCCATTTCCGGCTTTTCAACACCGACCTCATCCAGAGAATTACGTCCACCACTTGTCTCTGTCACATCCACAAGTCCTGTGACAACATCACCACTTGGTCGCCTGCAGACCATGCAACCATTTGATTTCCATCGTGAAAATTCCAGCCCAATGGCTGGCAGTCCTGGAGACAAACCTAGATCCCGTGATCATTCTCCAAAAAGTGAAAGTCCACAGAATCTGAGCCTTGCATCGACCTCATCTCACTCGACACCACCTCATACCCCATACACACCTCAGAAAATGGTTGACATGGAAATGCCTGTGACACTCGGACATTTACCAATAGTACCACCTTCCATCTCGTTTGGAGCAGCATCCATGATGTTGCCAACGCTCCCACGGCAAGACCGAAGCCATGATGGCATCATCAATTTTTCTGTGAAAGAGGACCAGAATCACAACAACAAACATTTTCGAAAATCCCAAACTCCAATTAAACGCAATAATTGGATGCCAGATGCCAATTTTGGCACTGCTATGATAGGTCCAAATGGTAAAAAGCGGGTACTTTGTACAGCCTGTAATAAAACATTCTGTGACAAAGGTGCATTGAAAATACATTACAGCGCTGTCCATTTAAAAGAAATGCACAAGTGTTCAGTGGAGGGCTGCACTATGATGTTTAGTTCTCGTAGGAGTCGAAACAGGCACAGCGCGAACCCAAATCCCAAGCTACACATGCCACAGAAAAGACCAAAAATCCCTGAAGGTGCCACTCTAATAGATGATGGGACTGGTCAGGGAACCAAACGACCTTTGACTACCCCACCCGCCATAGTCATGCCACCTACTATGACTCGAACCAGTCCACTACAAATGACTGACAGTCCCAATCACAGAGGGTTCTATGGAGAACCAAACATTCAAATACCAATGTTTCCTTCAGTTGCCAAAAGGCTGAAGCTCGAATTTGATGATGAAGGGCCCAAAGATCTAAGCATGCCCAGTAACAGAGAATTTATGTCACGGGAATGCAGTCCAAGAAGTCTGAGTCTTCCACTGACTCCAAGCAGATATGATATAAACCTGGACCAAGGGGATATTGACACTCCAAGTAAAGACAGTGTGGATGGTAGTATGTCAGAGAGTGAGAGAGTTGACCTTCAAGAAGCATCCAGTAATTCTCCCGGCCCACAGCGCTCTCACAACCGTAGAAAAAATATTCCAACGCGATGTGCACAGCCTACTGACATATTATTGAGAGCAAATGATAACCAAGCTATTGATATGAAAACATATGGTGATACAGAGACCAACAGAGGTGGTTCAAGGGATCAGTCCCCTATTGGGTTGACCAAAATTGATTTTGTTGAAGAAGTAAATCCAAGGCCTAAAGATACTATAAATGAGGATGTGGATGATGATGATGACCTTGACCTTGACCAGTCCATGGATAGAAGTGATCAGAAGTTGATTATTGATGATGAACAGGATGGTGATGATGAAGATGAGGACGAGGATGACATTGATACAAATGATACGGGTGAGGTTCTCGACTTCTCCATGCATGCACCGGTCTTCATGGAAAACGTGGATCATGAAAACTTGTCTATGGTCTCGGCTCATGATTCTGATGCCTCATACGCCTCTAATGATTCACTGGACCTGTCCAAAAACAATGGGGATGTGTCACAGGACTATGAAATACCCATTGACAAAGACAATCCCAAACAATGTGTAACGTGTGGCAAATCTTTCTTAAATGTTTTCAGTCTGAAAATTCATTACAAGAATGTTCATCTGAAACTCATGCATAATTGTACAGTGGAGGGTTGTAGTGCTGCCTTCCCGTCCAAACGAAGTCAGGCGAGGCATAGTTCTAACCTCAACCTTCATCGTAAACTACTATCCACAACGGATGAAAATAAAAACACAGATCAAACGGACGATAATCAAAATTTCCGAGCAGATATTATTCAGAAACTGTATGAAAGTCAAAACAACGAGGAGTCAGCTAACAAAATGGTAGCCGATGATGAACCAGTGAATGGTAGAGTGGAAATCGATATTGACAATGATGAAAGAGATAAGGAAAACGATGAGATTGATATGAGTAATGGAGATGATGTTCACAAAGCACATGGTGACGAAGAGATCGATGAGTTAGGTATTGTGTCGGGAGACGACGGTCTGGCAACGTGCCATATATGTAACATGAAACTTAAGGATAACCTAATCCTGAAGGAACATTTTGAGTCTGAACACCCGAAAGACACATTTCAGTGTACAATCAAAGGATGTGAGAAGATCTTCTCAACGCGTAAAAGTCGTAACCGTCACAGCCAGAATGATAATCTTCACAAGACAAACGGCAAAGCAATAATAGCGTAAAACTAGATTGATTAATTTGTTATATTTATTTGTCCAGCTACATGACATGTTGTTTTTAGATACTTATTAATCTAAATCACAAAGTTAGAAAAGAAGGCATACACTAGAGGTCAAATAACACTACTAAACCCTTTCCCACATACAACAAATCTGCAGCAGACGATGAAAATAATATGGAATTTCTCGTTAAATGATAGAACAATTATTGAATTAACTTGAAAACATTGTTGCATAAGGAGAAAATCATCACTAGGAGCACTTTTTCCTTTTACAGCAATGTTTTCAAAAGTCATCTCCTGTAAAGGCATCCAAAAGCGTTCTGTATGTTGGAAAGTTTTAACCCTTTCCCTCATATAGACGCTTTCTGACGTCTCTGCAGCAGACGGCTTTTTGAAAACATAGTGACAAAAGCAGAAATTGCTCAAAATGAGCCATTTCTCCTTTTACCACAATGTTTTCCACTTTAAGTCATTGGTAATCTATTCATTTATAGAGATTTTCTATTTTTTGACAAAATATGTTCAAAGTCGTCTGCTGCAGAATTGTTGTATGATGGAAAGGGTTAAGAGAAAAGATTGCGGTGAAAATGAAAGTTGCTCTTTTAAAACAACTGTATCAAGCTCAAGCTACAACTAGTCCCAGTTTTACCCTTTCCCACATAGAGCAAATTTGCAGCAGACGACTTGGAAAACACAAGTATAATGTAACTCCTATTAATGAAAGCATAATTATTGAAAAGAGTTGAAAATATTGTGGCAAAAGGAGAAATTGCACGTTTTGTGCAATTTCTTCTTTTGTCACTATGTTTTCAAAAAGCCGTCTGCTGCAGAGGCCTCAGAAAGCGTCTATATGAGGTTTGAGCAATTTCTTCTTTAGTCAAAATGTTTATAAAAGTCGTCTGCTGCAGAGGATTCAGAAAGAGTCTGTGTGTGGGAAAGGTTTAAGCACTTACAATATGTTATATTTACTATATAGTATTGCCAGTTAATGTGTTCAGTTTTATGTTAGTTCTATGCAATATGATTTTGCTGCCAACTCACTGCCTTTACTTGCCATCATTTGTTGGGAAAAAATGCTTGCGATCCATGATATTCATTTTGTTGTCTGCTTTGGGAATACCATCTGAAAAAATGAATTTTTATTTTATTAACCCTTTCCCATATATAGACGCATAATGATACATCTGCAACATGCGATTTTTCAGTTTGCAAAGTCGTTTGCTGTAGATTTGTTATACGTAGGAAAGGGCTTAAGAATAGAATGCATTGGCGTGGTGAGGGAAAATTGTTAAAACTTAGCAACTTATTCCTTTTTACACTATGCATTTATAATTGGCCTGCTAAGAAAATTACTCATATGCCACCATCAGCCCATTAAAATTGAAAACAAATTTTAAATCCTAGACTCATACAACTTTATTTTGAGACTTAATAAAAAACAGGGATGGAAATGAATAAATTGCTTTGATTTAGCAATGTCTCATGTTCTGCAATGTTATAAAATCATTTATGATGGAAAGATTTTTAAGTGTATTTTTTTTGTATAAAATCAACAGGGTTTATATATTATTATGTTATATATACTGTTTATTAACAGTGAGAAAAGAGGCCAAAAATGTGCAATTTTCTAGTCAAACCTATAATTAGTTTTTTTCAAGTTAGTTGGTTTTATGACAACTTCTCGTAGAATAATTCAGTTCCTTATATGATTAGTTTTAAACTCTTTGATATTGACAACATTTCAATAAAGTTTGTAACTAATAATTTGTATGTTAATTAAAACATGTTTTGCATTGAAAGAAAGTAAAACATTTAAACTATAATCTATGCATTGCAAACTATTAATAATAATTTGTTTTTGAAAATGAATGAACATAGTTGCAAGCATCTTAATTCAGCGACACAATGTTGGTTGATTTTATTTAATCAGATCATCAAAAAATATCAGTGTAACATTATTTCTGTGCGGAGTTAAACATCTTCCCAACATACAACAAACTTGCAGCAGGTGACAGAGCTATTTCTCGGTTTGCCACATTGTTAAGAAAAGTCTTCTGCTGTACGTGGGAAAGAATTAATTTTAGTCATAAATAGTTGTCCATGTTTCCCCCTTATATTTGTTTGATAAGTTAGTTTGTTTTCTGCAGAGAGCAAAACATGACATGTTAATGATGTTATATATAAAGTTGGATCCGTCAGACATGTGAATTGTGGGATTGGCACTCTTTGACATAATTGCAGCAGACAACTTTTGAAAGCATGGTGACAAAAGGAAAAATTGCTTGTAAAGAGTAATTTCTCCTTATGCCAAAAGTTTTCAAATCTTTTCAATTTCTGTATTCTCCTTTTTAGAGGATTGCCATATTTTTGCCTAGATGTTTTTCTCTATAAGACGTTAAAACCAGCGCTGACGGCGAAGTGCTTGCCTAGTTTCGGGGGCACTGCAGATTTACTGTATGTGAGAAAGGCCTAAGTTTTTTATTCTTCCCCATACAAAAATATATGTAATGTATTTATAATAAACCATTCTCTTGACTGCTTGATATGGAACTCTGATTATTGGTTTATGGGTTCAGACATTATTTTTTTACAGTTAATTTTAATTGTTTGTAATTATTTGTATGAAATTGCATGAATAATTATCAGTGATTAAAACAATAATGTCCTAAACCCTTTCCTACATACAGCAAAACTGAAGCAAAAGGTAGAAAATCTCTATAAATGAAGATTTAACCATAGAAAAGAGTTGAAAACATTGTTGCAAAAGGAGAAATTGCTCATCATGAGCAATTTCTCCTTTTGCCACAATGTTTTCAAAAGATGTCTGCTCCAGAGGCGTCAGAAAGTGTCTGTATGTGAGAAAGGGTTAAACATGACCCCATGAATCCTTTCTGATCCTGCAGACTCATTGTAACACATCTGCAGCAGATTATTTTTGGAGACATTGTAACAAAAGGAAAAATGGCTCATCTCGAGCCATTTCTCCTTTTGTCACAATGTTTTCAAATCTATGCAATCATCAAACCTTCATGAAAAGAGATTTTCCATATTTTTGCATAGTGTTTTCAAAGTAGTCTGCTGCAGGTCTGTTATGTGTGCGAAAGCGTTGAATGATATGCAGAGATCAGTTTCAAGCCCATGCCCTGCTCTGTCAACTAATCAGGAGAATGACAGGTGATGAGTATCTAGTCTCTATCGATGATATCCTTGGTTTCATGCATAACTGCTGTAACTGCAGCTTGAAACTAGATGTTGTTAAAACGGTTTTGCATGGAGCCATCCTATCTTGCTAATTATGCTATGCACTGTACAATTATTTTTTTTGAGATATGTTACTAGTTTATCTGTCTGTATAAAGACATTAGATTATGCATTATATATATAATATGTTATTTATGTCATATTTTAAAATTATTTCAAGTGCCAAATTTCTCAGGAATGGTTTTTTTTATCCTTATTTCTCTCAATTGCTTTGTCATCTCCTTGCAAATCCGAAGAAAACAAGAACACATTTTTCCCTGACATACTGGGAGCTGTCATTTGAAAACATTTTTGGAAAAGGAGAAATTGAGCTATTTCTCCTTTTCCTATGATGGTTTTAAATTTCATCTTGAACAGGTAAATGGTTACAGGGTTTCCAAATCAAAGATGTGCGCTTTTTCAATTGTGAAATGCCTGTATACAAAAGATTTTGGAAGTGATATTATTTATCACCAGTTACTTCATGTCCATAATACCTTTCCCACATACACCATACCTGCTGCAGGCACCATTCAGGCAAAAATATGAAGAAAAAAAATCTAATAAATGAATTGAGTTGAAAACGTTGTGGCAAAATGAGAAATTGGTCAAATTTCTCCTTTTGCCACAATGTTTTCAAAACTGTTCTGCTGCCCATGGGTCAGAATGTGTCTGCAAGTGGGACAGGCTTAGAGGGCAGTGGTAGTATCAAGTTATTTGAAATATTGTTTGTTGCTGCCATGCATACAGCATATGTACAAGTATCGCTTGAAATTACATTTTGAAAGAGTTACCGAATCATGAAACCAACATTGACAGTATTTTCTTTCTTTTTTCGTAATCCTTTCCCAGATTTCGAAAATATTATGAAAAGGAAGAAATTGCTTTAAAATCAATTTCTCCCTTTCCAAAGTTTTCAACACTATCAAAAAGATATTCTCAAATGGCATATCAAGGAAAGGATTGACTTAACCCTTTCCCAAATACAATAAATCAGCAGCAGACGACTTTGAAAACTGCTAGAAATATGGAAAATGTCTATAGATGAAGGTATAATAACTTATCAAAATTGAAAACATTGTGGCAAAATGAGAAATTGCTTGTTTTGAGCAATTTCCCCTTTAGTCGCAATGTTTTCAAAAGTTGTCTGCTGCAGCGGCGTCAAATGCTTCTTTAGGTGGGAAAGGGTTAAATTAAATGAATCAGTTTAATTTTGATTATTTGTTAAAAGAAGTTAAAAAAAAAAAAATTGATGTTGTATAGTTTTTTTTCACTGTTGTACATACAGCTTGTTCATGTGCTAGATAAAACACTTTTGTTTCTTTTATCAAGATAGTGATACAATTACTTTCAAGCTTCGATGTTAGAGGCTACATTTTCGTCATTGTTTACCTGATATGCTGTTTTATTTTAGAGTTTTCTGCTTTGGAAATCTGAGTAAAACTTTACAACATTTGGAAAGAAGGAAGCTCAACTTTGATACAGAGGTAAACATGTGATTGGAAAATTTCTTTTTGAGAAGTTACTTTTTCACAATGTTTTATAAGTTTTTTACTGCATAGGTGTCATTAACTATCTACATCACGGAAGTGTTAGGTTTTGGTGCATTAATAATCATATAGGTTTTGACATAAATGGAATATTTATCCGTTTGAAAATATCTGTTTAAAATAATGTAAACCAAAAGGTATGTTTCTACAAAATATATGCTGATAAAACATTTGGAGAAATACTTCCCCTAAAATGTATTCAACAGACCTCTGCTTTAGAAGAAGCTAGTGTCATTCTTTGAAAGAAATGCACTTTATACAGCAGACAACTTTTGAAACAATGTGAGAAAAGGAGCATTGCTTTCATCTTATTATCAAAATTTAACTTTCAATTTTCACGATGTTGTACTGTTTTTCCTGGAATGTTTTTAAAAGCAGACAACTTAACAATTCTTGTATCGGGTAAACGGTTCATCATGCAATGTGTTCTATATTTTAACTATGCCACATTTGTTATATAAACAATGTTCATTATTTATTTATACTGTGTAATGTTGATGATTTTAGATAAATGTTTGTAGATATTCTATTTTTTAAGCATTTTTTTCCTTTCTTTTTACGAATCTCACTTTTAGAATGTAACTTTAAATGTGTGTAAATGTGAATAATATTATTATAACGCCTAACCTGGGGTTATAGTTAAAAGAGTCACTTTGGTTCTATGCAAAGAATATAAACAATAAAGCTATTCCTATTGTATCTTATATTGACAATAGCAATAGCGTATTTAACCATATGAATTATGCATGAATAGTATTTAAATATACAACTTTAGCTATTTTCTTTTCTTGTTGAACTGAGAGTTGGTACCAGAAATAATAGCATACATATTTATATCACTTTCCCACATACAACAGATCTGCACCAGATGACTTTAAAAATATTTTTGGAAAAATATGGAACATTTCTGTAAATAAAAGTATAATTACTGAAAAAAAGTCTTAAAACATTGTGGCAAATGGAGAAATTTCAAAAGTCGTAATTGTAATCTGCATCAGAAAAAGGTTATTTGATATAAATATGTATGCTATTCCTGTGACTTGCCTGAAGTATTACACTATTATATATTTTCTCTGTATGTTGTACATTTAACAGGAGTGCTAAGCCCCCCCCCACCCAATGCCCCCATTCATTAAACCTGATTATACTTGTGTTTGACTCGTCCAAATTGAAAAGTTAAAATCTGTTGGATAGAGTGAATACTATAATGTGGTCAAATGAAACTTAAATTAAAAAAAAAAAAATGTTTAAGTTTTCTTTTGACCATGTGTTGCCCACTTGTAGCGTACAAACTTTCAAAAACTTCATTGGGAAAAGAAAAAAAATCTTTTGACAAGCAATTTTTCCTTTTCACATAATGTGTTAACCCTTTCCCTCATATAGACGCTTTCTGACGCCTCTGCAGCAGACGGCTATTTGAAAACATAGTGACAAAAGAAGAAATTGCACAGAACGTGCAATTTCTCCTTTTGCCACAATGTTTTCCACTTTTTGTAATAGGTTATCCATTCAATTATGGAGATTTTCTATGTTTTGACAAAATATGTTCAAAGTCGTCTGCTGCAGAATTGTCGTATGAGGGAAAGGGTTAAACCATGTAGGTAAATAGGTATGCCTGTAATTAATTAACCATTTTCTACTTGCAGTCGCATTAAGATGTGTCTGCAGCAGAAAGCGTTGAAAACATCTCGGCAAATAGAAGTAAATTCTCATTTTGCCTCCATGTTTTTAAATATATTCAATAAATTATACATAATGTACTTAGTTTTTAGAGACTTTTAATATTTGTATGGGTGTTTTCAAAGTCGTCTGCTGCAGATTTATTGTATAACAGAAAGGGTTGATATTGTATCAGGTAAATAGTTCTGTGTTAAAAAGTACAAAATGACTTATCAGGTTGTGGGTCTGTGAATAACAAATATCTCTGACCAAGATCAGGCTGCATATTTGTGAAGTCTCCTCTTTTTTCCATATTATTTACAAAACACAAGAAAAAACAACCTCAAAGTTGTTGTGACAAGTGAAGATGAACGTCTGCTATTTTATCCAAATTTACAGTATTAGTTTGGAGTTTCTTTGAGGTGTAATTGCGCAAGAGTGCAGATCCAGATCAGACTGCAGATGCACTTAACTTTTTATATACTAAATGATTGATTTATCTTGAATGCCATGACATTGTTTCTATATATTATATGATTAAACCTTTCCCATTTTTACTGCTGCAGATGTGTTTGCATGTGGGAATGGGTTAAGATCATTTTTAGCTACAATGCACATGTCTACACCAAGTCACAATACTCTTGACTTTATTATTCAGTAATATCCATGTTTTTACTTATAGAAAAAACAGGCAAGATTTGGCGTTAACTTCGTGGCACTCTTGTTTCAGAATACAGGGGAGTTCCTTTATACTGTTCATATGAATACTTCTTCATTATGCAATTTTGTTTTATAAATAAATACAGCTGTATTCCAATGTAAAGACTTCTCATTTTATAATGATATTTTGACATTCTATGCATATTTGATCAATTTCCACACTTACATATACCTCTTATGCAATCATATTTGGTGGTACTTGTAACAACTCAATAATTGTATTTTTTTTTTTTTTTTCAAATCATGTTTTTAATTATTAACACTGTACCACAGGTAGATGTGTTTCCATGTATCTACAGCTGACAACTTTTGAAAACATGGTGGCAATAGCAGAAATTGCTCATGATGAGGTTTAAGCAAATCAGCTTTTTATTTGAATTTTCAAAACCAAATAAGCAGATAAAAAAACTTTTCAATAAAATCTAAAATTTGGTTGCCTGAAAAACGATTCTTCGTTGACCTTATTTTTGAGGAAAATATAAAAATAAAATAATTTTAAAATATCAGTTCTTGAGATGCTTTTTTAACCTGTAAGTAAATTCTTCTTGCTTTCATGATATATGTTTTTAACAGTGGAGCCTGTGTATAAAGACCACCGATGGGAACACAACAATATGGTCTTTGTTCACAGGTGGTCTTAACAACGAAATGGCGAACAGTGTCTGACAAGTCATTGCCAATGGCAATTCTTGAAGTCAGTTTTCCAGTGGCGTGGCTCATAAATGAGCCGTTCCGCATGAAAATTAACAGTGTGGACTCTGTGTAAAGTATCGACCCAGATCAGCCTAAGCATGCCGCGCAGGCTAACCTGGTCAGAAACTTTTCGCCTCCTGTGGATTTTCTGTTCCAGGAATCATAAATCTATACCTCTATCCCCCTGTGGTGAAATGTGTCGTCCGGATTAGCCTGCACGGACTGCACATGCTAATCAGGGTCAAATTATTACAGAGAGTCCATAATGTTGGTTTTCTCATGGAACAGTTCATATGTTTTAGGGAGTCGGGCTGTATATAGATTTAATGGTTTCATGCAAATAGGTTGTAACTTTATACTAAAACAAGATGCAGTTAAAATCATTTTACATGAAGTCCATGATTTACAACATTGTCTCACCTTTAAGAACATAAAAAAGTTGTTCTTATATATCGTAACAATGACAACTTTTAAAGCAATGTATCTATAATTTCGTCCAAATATTTATTCTATTAAGTTTACATTTTTGTTGCATGCCATAATTTTGTCTCATTCAATATCTATAAGTATTGTATAGTCGTTAAATACTAACATAATAAGCAATGTAGAATAAGAAACAATTAAAAACAGTGTAAAATGTTATTACAGTAAATTAGAATTAAAACACAGTTTAATAAAAGTTGATATTGTTTTCTCTTTTACTTCCCTTTTATCCCTTTCCCACTTACAGACGCATATGCAGCAGACGACTTTTGAAAACAGCGTGACAAAAGGATAAATTGCTCATAATGAGCAATTTCTCCTTTTGTAACGCTCTTTTCAACTCTTTTCACTAGTTTGACATTGATTTATAGAGATTTTTCTTATTTTTGCCTAAACATTTTCAAAGTCGTCTGCAGCAGATTTGTTGTATGTGGGAAAGGGTTATTCCCCTTACATTCACAGACATCGGGTCAAATATCTGAAGAAATCCGCCGTGGCCGAGTGGTTAACGGAGATTTGGAAATGGGCGTCCCGGGTTCAATCCCAAGTCGCAGGGGGTAATGGTGGTGTGCCCTTTGGTATGGCACATTTCCTAGCCTAGCACTGGTTTGTTTACCCAAAATCGTTATCATGATATGAATATCTGACTTACCTTGATTATGCAGCTAGGTTGAAACATTTGACTGCTGGTACCAATTTCCTGAAGATTGTGGCACCAGTAAAGAGCCAGGCCAGTCAGCACATCCACGTCGTCTAATCAGGCTCTATATAGTCGGCTGCTCAACTCAACATATTTAGCTCACCTTGTCATCGCCATCCGTTCGCAGTTTCCTACAAACAGCCACCTACAAAGATTGATCAAATTATCTTGATCCGTTGAAAGACATAGCCGCCAAGGGGGCATAACTTGTTTTCCTTATATGTGTATTGTAAAACTTGAAACAATCTTCTTGTCCAAATGTACTGGCCCGATTTGAAACTCAAATGTTTCTAGGGTGGGCTACCAAGATTGATCAAATTATTTTGATCCTTTGAAAACAAAACTGCCTGGAACTTGTTTTCCTTATATGTGTATTGTAAAACCTTAAACAATCTGTTTGTCCAAATGTACTGGCCAGATTTGAAAATAATTTGGCACAGATGTTCCTTGGTTCTACACTACTATCTTCCTTACTGCTACAAGCTACCGTATTATCTTAAACTATACTATTATCTTGCACTACCATGACTTGTACCTTACCATATCCGACCAAATTGCACTGCTACTACTGGTGTTGCTTTACCCTACAATACCGCTGTTAATACCACTAAATCTACTGCTAGTATTGCTACAACTAAGTACACTGATACTACTACTACTACTACTGGGTGGGCCGGCCTATAACATTGTAAGCGATGCATCAGAAACTTGACACATTCGCTTCATGATTTTGTTTTTAGCTCACCAGGGCACAAAGTGCTCAAGGTGAGTTTTTGTGATCGCCTTTTGTCCGTCGTCAACATTTGCTTGTTAACACTCTAGAGGCAACATTTTGCATCCAATTTTCATGAAAGTTGATCAGAATACATATCTTAATCAAATCTAGGCCAAGTTCGAATATGGGTCATGTCATGTCATGTCAAGAACTAGGTCACTAGGCCAAATTGAAGGAAAATCTTGTTAACACTCTGGAAGCCACATTTTGAACTTGAGCATGTTGAAACTTTGTCAGAATGTCTGTCTTGATGATATCTAGGCCTAGTTTTAATATGGGTCATGTCCGGTCAAAAACAAGGTCACTAGGCCAAATTTAAGAAAAGTATTGTTAACACTATGGAAGCCACATTTCTGGCTTGAGCATGTTGAAACTTTGTCAGAATGTTTGTCTTAGTGATATCTAGGCCAAGATTGAATATAGGTCATGTCGGGTCAAAAACTAGGTCACAAGGCCAAATTTAAGGAAAATATTGTTAACACTCTGGAAGCCACATTTTAAACTTGAGCATGTTGAAACTTTATCACAAAGTTTGTCTTGATGATATCTAGGCCAAGTTCGAATATGGGCCAACTTTAAGGAAAATATTGTTAACACTCTGGAAGCTACAATTTTGGCTTGAGCATGTTGAAACTTTGTCAGAATGGTTCTTATCTTAGTGATATCTAGGGTAAGTTCGAATATGGGTCAGGTCAGGTCAACAACTAAGTCACTAGGTCGAATTGTAGAACAATCTAGTTAACACTATAGAGATCGCATTTTTGACTTGAGCGGCTTGACATTTTGTCAGAAAGTTTGTCTTGATGATATTGCCATTGGCGCTGAAAGAGTTATGTCTTAAATAGAGGTATGTGAAGTTGGCACGAAGTTCGATATTCGGTAATCGATATTCAATACCGATATGAATGTAGAGCTGAAACGAATATAGAGCCAGCACCAGATTCGTGAATTCTGTTACGCATTGAAATATACGTTACCGTCATTGTTTAGTATGACGAATACCGATTTGAATATCGATTTAAATATGGAGCCAGATCGATATTCGAGAAAATGGTGCTATCTTTTTGCTGACTATCTGGTAGAGCGAATACCGATTTGAATATAGAGCCAGGTCGATATTCGTGAAAATGGTGCTGTCGTCTTCCTGATCATGTAGAAGGGCGAACCCCGATTTGAATATCGATTTGAATTTAGTGCCAGGTCGATATTCGGTAAAATGGTGCTATGGTCTTTCTGACCATGCAGTAGAGCGAATACCGATTTGAATACCGATTTGAATATGGAGCCAGATCGATATTCGAGAAAATAGTGCTATCTTTTTGATGAATATGTAGTAGAGCGAATACCGATTTGAATATAGAGCCAGATCGATATTCGTGAAAATAGTGCTATCGTCTTCATAATCATGTAGAAGGGCGAACCTCGATTTGAATATAGATTTGAATTTAGTGCCAGGTCGATATTCGGTAAAATGGTGATATTGTCTTTCTGACCATGTAGTAGAGCGAATACCGATTTGAATATAGAGCCAGGTCGATATTCGGAGCATGGTGATATCGTCATCGTGACCATGTAGTAGAGCGAATACCGATTTGAATATCGATTTGAATTTAGTGCCAGGTCGATATTCGGTAAAATGGTGCTTTTGTCTTTCTGACCATGAAGTAGAGCGAATACCGATTTGAATATCGATTTGAATATGGAGCCAGGTCGATATTCGTGAAAATGGTGATATCGTCTTCGAGATATTGATACGTTCGAGTTATCGATTTGTTCGAGATATCGGTATGTTCGAGATATCGGTATGTTCGAGATATTTATATATTCGAGTTATCAGTTTATTCAAGTTATCAATTTATTCGAGTTATCACTATATTCGAGTTATCGAAATGTAGATGTTCGAGTTATCGAAATATTCGAGTTATCAATATATTTGAGTTATCGAAATGTTCGAGTTATTAAAAATATTCGAGTTATCGAAATTTTCGAGCTATGGAGATGTTCGAGTTATCGAAATATTCGAGTCATCGAGATGTTCGAGATATGAAGATGTTCGAGTTATCGAAATATTCGAGTTATCAATATATTCGAGTTATCGAGTATCGAAATGTTGGAGTTATTAAAAATATTCAAGTTATCGAAATATTCGAGTTATCGAAGTATTCGAGTTATCCAAATATTCGAGTAATCGAAATGTTCGAGCTATGGAGATGTTCGAGCTATGGAGATGTTCGAGTTATCGAAATATTCGAGTCATCAAAATATTTGAGTTATCGAGATGTTCGAGATATGGAGATGTTCGAATTATTGAAATGTTCGAGATATCGATGTGTTCGAGCTCGGTATTCCGGGTATATATGATCAAAAAGACGAGCCCTTGGGCAAGGCACATTTTCTAGCCTAGTACTGGTTTGTTTACCCAGGGATCATGAATAATTAAATTTAATTGCGCGCTAAATGACCTTAGCTGTCGATGCGCCATAAAACAATATACATTCATTCATTCAAAAAGACGAAATCACAATTTTCCCGAATACCGACCTGGATCTATATTTAAATCGATATTCAAATCGGTATATACGCTTCTATGTGATTAACACGACGTTGAAAGTTTTTTCCCGAATATCGACCTGGGTCTATATTCAAATCGATATTAAAATCGATATTCGCTCTACTACATGTTCTGAAAAAATATAGCTAAGACAATAGCACCATTTTACCGAATATCGACCTGGCACTAAATTCAAATCTATATTCAAATCGGGGTTCGCCCTTCTACATGATTATGAAGACGATAGCACTATTTTCACGAATATCGATCTGGCTCTATATTCAAATCGATATTCAAATCGGTATTCGCTCTACTACATATTCATCAAAAAGATAGCACTATTTTCTCGAATATCGATTTGGCTCCATATTCAAATCGGTATTCGCTCTACTGCATGGTCAGAAAGACCATATCACCATTTTTAACCGAATATCGACCTGGCACTAAATTCAAATCGATATTCAAATCGGGGTTCGCCCTTCTACATGATTTTGAAGACGATAGCACTATTTTCACGAATATCGATCTGGCTCTATATTCAAATCGATATTCAAATCGGTATTCGCTCTACTACATATTCATAAAAAAGATAGCACTATTTTCTCGAATATCGATCTGGCTCCATATTCAAATCGATATTCGCTCTACTGCATGGTCAGAAAGACCATAGCACCATATTCATCGAATATCGACCTGGCTCTGTATTCAAATCGGTATTCGCTCTACTACATGGTCAGAAAAGAGATAGCACCATTTTCTCGAATATCGATCTGGCTCCATATTCAAATCGATATTTAAATCGGTATTCGCCACTTCTACATAGTCAGAAAGACCATAGCACCATTTTACCGAATATCGATATGGCACTAAATTCAAATCGATATTCAAATCGGGGTTCGCCCTTCTACATGATAAGGAAGACGATAGCACCATTTTCACGAATATCGACCTGGCTCTATATTCAAATCGATATTCAAATCGGTATTCGCTCTACTACATGGTCAGGAAGACGATAGCACCATTTACCGAATATCGACCTGGCTCTATATTCAAATCGATATTCAAATCGGTATTCGCTCTACTACATGGTCAGAAAAGAGATAGCACCATTTTCTCGAATATCGACCTGGCTCGACTTTCAGATCTATATTCATATCGATATTCGTCATACTAAACAATGACGGTAGCGTATATTTCAATGCGTAACAGAGTTCATGAATCTGGTGCTGGCTCTATATTCGTTTCAGCTCTACATTCATATCGGTATTGAATATCGATTACCGAATATCGAACTTCGTGCCAACTTCACATACCTCATTCTCAGGTGAGCGATTCCAGGGCCTCATGGCCCTCTTGTTTAAAATACCATTTTGATTATCATAACGTTTAGTACACGTTATCAATATGCTCATATATATGCCAAACCTGTGTACAACTTTTCGCTCGAATCGCACGTGCGGTTCGTGCAGTAGCCGATGCCGTCGGTTTACATGTTTATTGGGTCTCGCACTTTACACAGTCGAAAGTTTACACGTTTAAAAGCATTAAACATTTGTTAAAGATTCAATCAATCGGAAAAACATCGAAAGTTTGTGTTGTGTTGGATTGTTACGATGCCACGGCTTACCGAAAATCAGCGTTTGCGTGCCATCGTGATTCTGCAAGCTGGAAGGCAGCAAAACGAGGTCGCTCAACAATTTGGTGTGCATAGAAACAATATAAGTTCACTGTTTAGACGTTACCAGCACACTGGCAGTACTCGGGACTACCCTCGACCTGGGGCACCGCGTGTGACGTCACGTCTACAAGACAACCATATTCGGCTCACTCATCTTCGTAACCGTTTCCAATCTGCAAGTTTGACGGCTAGAACTATTCCCGGACACCAAGTAAACAACCTTCCACAACCAATATTTGCAACATTAGTTGGGTCTATGAGACGAAGGTTACGTGCAGTCATCAATGCATTAGGCGGACATACCAGATATTGAGTTTGTGACTTTGGATTTCACTCCACCTGTCTTTGACGCGATGCCAAGATTAAATGAGTAACATTTTTGGTGATTTCTTTTTGTGATTATGTAAAGGATAGATTGGTAAACTATTATGTTGTTTAAAATATGTACCATGTTATGAAATAAAAAAATACAAACATTTTCCCGATGCACAGTTTCCTTTTCCCGCTAGTATAGTTCACACTATAGAGATCGCATTTTTGACTTGAGCAGCTTGAAATTTTGTCAGAAAGTTTGTCTTGATGATATTGCCATTGGCGCTGAAAGAGTTATGTCTTCTCAGGTGAGCGATTCCAGGGCCTCATGGCCCTCTTGTTTATAAAATCATTTACTTTTATCTTTTATTATATCAATAAATAACTATGCATAGTAATTCGAAACAGTCCCGATTAAACAATTACTTCAAGTAATAATCAAATAAGTTTTATGAATTAAAATAAATGAGTCTTAAACTTATTTCATATAAATATTTGATATTTATTGGTGATTCTTGTGTTCAATATAAAAATAAATATTTTTTATACACATTTAAAAAGGAAAATAGAAAATTACCTCCCTCTTAAAGTCATATGCCATTTTCTTTTTAAGATACTTATTAACACCTACATATAAACAACAAAACATGGCCGAGTGGGCTCAGACGCTCGGCCGAAGTACAACAATTCCTAAAACCATTCAAATACGTCAAGTGTTCGAATCACACCAGATGCTCCCTTTTTGTAATACACATCCTTTTTCTCATGTATTAATTCGAAATGTAATAAATGAATACAATAAATGGATTAGTCATGATCATCAGAAGTAATTTCATCATTTCAATAAATGATTTCAAAGCTTTCTGTTGCGAAAGCATCAAATGTCGTCTGTTTGGAAGAGGGTTGAATGACGTATGATTAACCGTTAATCTGATTTGATCAATTTACTTATCGTCTGCTGTAGATTGATTGATTGATTGGGGTTTACACACGTATTTCCTGGTTTTCTCACACCAGTACTCCACACAACAATCTTCCCAAGCAACTGGCTGCTTTTCCACATAGACTTAGCCCATTGGTGGAAGACGAATGACGCATGTCGCATTGACTTTTGTCAAACGTCGGAAAGAAAGTTGGCCGAGCCGGGATTCGAACTCACAACCCCTGGATTGACAGCCCGCGTCGTTACCGACTGAGCTACCGGGGCTTGGCCTCGTCTAAACATCAGACGAAAAAGTTGAAAGAGGTGGACAAATGGTGGTAAGTTTTATATATATATTTGAATATAATTGCGGGATAAAGATGAAGAAATAACTTGTTAAAGTGACTTTCTTCTTTTTCTACACGGTCTGGTCGTCGAATGCATGGAGATCTAGTATGACGAATGCATGTAGAGAACGGGTTGATTTGATCTGTTTGTTTGTTAGTATGATGTTTTATGCCGCTCTCAACATCATTTCAGTTATATCACGGTGTTTCTTGGGTAAGTTACCAGTACGACTGATCCATTTATCCTCAAACCAGCGAGTCAGTCGTTATGCTAATCTCACAACCTGAGCGCCAAGGAGGGAAAGCTATTACGACCATTTTTTATATTTTTTTTTTATAACTTGGCCAGGTTTCGAACCCGCGACGTACCGCACCCGAGGCTGACGATCTACCCTTACACCTTCGAGGCGGTCTCAAAAGATTATTTCAAAGCTGGTTACTGTTTTGAAAAATGCCCACTATTAGATATGATTTAGCGGTTGTCTGCCAAACCTAAATCATTGGTTTGATATATGTGCCGTGTAATTCAAATACAGGTCTCGGCAGATTTTTGCAAATGTTTCCATTTACCCTTAACGATTTATCTGTAGCAGACGACTTCGAAAACATTTATGCAAAAATAAGGATATTCCCTATCAATAAAAGTAAAACTACTGGAATATTTATAAATATTGCGACAAAACTCGTCTGCTACCGATGAGTAAAAAGCATCTGTATGTGGAAAAGGGTATACGCATTTTTCATGTGATGTTTTCAAAGCCGTCTGTTTTGAACGTAGAAATAAACATATGAAAAATGTTGTTATGGGAGACATTGTCCGTTTTGCTTCGTTTCTCAGAAGGTTATCAGCTGTTAACGTGTTATAGTCTAACGTTTAACAGGTAAAGCACCCTATATAATTGAAAAGGGCTACCTCTAAACTTTAAAATAATCCAAAATAATTGGGTGGTCATGTATTATGCAAGAGAGAATTCACCCCGCGAAGATTAATACCGTCAGTTGATAAAACATTCATACTTTAGATACGTATAAGGTCATGCATTCTTTCTTGATGGAGGAGGCTGCAGAATAACAAGAACACGAACAAGAAAAAGAAGAAGACATTAGGCTATGACTTAGAAATAAATAATGAAGTATTTTAAAATATAATAAATGACTAAATGTGCATCATAAATCTAACAAAAGAGGAAGTGTAAATGGCAAATTTGTTACAATAACTCCAATATATACGGCAGTTATTTATGAATGGTACAATAACTCTGCAGTAATTTATGTGAATGGTAAAATATCTCTGCAGTAATATATGAATGATGAAATATCTCGGCAGTAATTAGATTGTACACTATCTCTGCAGTAATTAATGAATGATACAATATCATAGCAGTAATTTATGAATGATAAAATAACTTAGCAGTAATTTATGAATGGTACAACATTTCTGCAGTAATTTATGAATGGTACAAGATCTCTGCAGTAATTTATGAATGGTACAATAACTTATATCTCGGCAGTTATTTATGAATGATACAATTCACTGCAGTATGTAATGAACAGTAATATATCTCTGCAGTAATATATGAACGGTAAAATATCTCGGCAGTTATTTATGAATGATACAATTCACTGCAGTATTTAATGACGGTAATATATCTCTGCAGTAATATATGAACGGTAAAATATCTCGGCAGTTATTTATGAATGATACAATTCACTGCAGTATTTAATGAACAGTAATATATCTCTGCAGTAATATATGAACGGTAAATATCTCGGCAGTAATTTATGAATGATATCATTCACTGCAGTATTTAATGAACAGTAAAGTATCTCTGCAGTAATATATGAATGAAACAATATATCTGCAGTATTTTATGAATGGTAGAATACATCTGCAGTAATTCATGAATTGTACAATTATTTTAGTGTGTTATATCTGAATTACTGCTGAACTCTGATTAGTCAGTAAACCAAACAAACGTATCGACATTTAAAACGAATCGCCAACGAATGCTATCAAGTACGCAACATAGGTTCAACTCGTTCAGGGCCAAAGGCAATATTGAGGTTTTTGCAAACAATACAGATTCGTAACGAGCTGTCTCACCTGAAATCAGCATTGTTTGCCTTTTAGCTATCAAAATATTCCAAAACTCTTTTTACATCATAAATGGAGACGACCGATTTTGAACACGGCAGAGTCCACTTTAAATAATTCGGCGCCGAAAGAGTTAACTATACATCTTTCAAAGGGCTTCATTTCTTACACGCCATCTGAAGCGTTTAAAATTACTAAAATTTCGTATTGCAGATATAAAGACGTTATGAGCACAATTAATCGCCTTTTCCCACATTTGACAGATCTGCAGCAGACGACTGAGCAAAAATATGGAAATTATTTCTACATGAAAGTATAGGCATTATAAGCAATTTCTCCTTTAGCCACGATGTTTTCAAAAAACGTCTGCTGCGAAGCCACAAGAAAGCGTATTATGTTGGAAAGGGTTAATTAACATGTACATCGTGACTGAAATGGATATTGTAAGTTGGAAACTAGAATAGACTGAAATGGATAATTTAAGTTGGAATCTAGAATACACTGACATGGATATTGTACGTTGGAATCTAGAAAAGACTGAAATGGATATTGTAAGTTGGAATCTAGAATAGACTGAAATGGATATTGTAAGTTGGAATCTAGAATAGACTGACATGGATATTGTAAGCTGGAATCTAGAATAGACTGACATGGATATTGTAAGCTGGAATCTAGAATAGACTGACATGGATATTGTAAGCTGGAATCTAGAATAGACTGACATGGATATTGTACGTTGGAATCTAGAATAGACTGACATGGATATTGTAAGCTGGAATCTAGAATAGACTGACATGGATATTGTAAGCTGGCATGTAGAATAGACTGACATGGATATTGTAAGTTGGTATCTAGAATAGACTGACATGGATATTGTAAGCTGGAATCTAGAATAGACTGACATGGATATTGTAAGTTGGAATCTAGAATAGACTGACATGGATATTGTAAGTTGGAATCTAGAATAGACTGACATGGATATTGTAAGTTGGAATATATAATAGACTGACATGGATATTGTAAGTTGGAATCTAGAATAGACTGACATGGATATTGTAAGTTGGAATCTAGAATAGACTGACATGGATATCGTAAGTTGGAATCTAGAATAGACTGACATGGATATTGTAAGTTGGAATCTAGAATAGACTGACATGGATATTGTAAGTTGGAATCTAAAATAGACTGACATGGATATTGTAAGTTGGAATCTAGAATAGACTGACATGGATATTGTAAGTTGGAATCTAAAATAGACTGACATGGATATTGTAAGTTGGAATCTAGAATATTTTTTCTACAAAGTTCTATGTATTCATTGTTTCTATGTACATGGCCTTGGGACTTTTTTCTTCAAAATGGACCAAAAACTTATCAACAACGTAGACGATAAATTTCGTCTTCTAACCCTTCCTTTCCCACAATCAGACGCTTGCTGACATCCCTACCGCAGACGACTTTTGAAAACATTGTGACAAAAGGAGAAACTTTTTGCAATATTAAACATTCCCTTAAAGATATTTTGTTTCGCCAAGATGTTTTCACTGTCGTCTGCTGCAGAGTTGTTGTTGTTGGGAAAGGGTTAACATAAAGGTCTCATTGTGTGTGGCGCGCATCGCAACTAATGTCCCTCAGGCAGGTATATCTATCACAACAAATAAGACGGAAACCTTATATTAAGTTTGGACAGATCATGGCCGAGTATGTTCGCAATGGAATGCCTTGTTGATACAGTATCGGACTAAGTGCCATGCTTAAGGTAAAACAATTATTTAATCCCATTCCCACATTCGAGAAATCTGCAGCAGACGAACAATTCTCTGAAAAATGAAAGTACATCTTTTTAAAAGAGTTACACATATTGTCACAATGTTTCCAAAAGTCGTCTGTTGCAGAGGCGTCAGAAAGCGTCTGTATAAGAGAAATGGATCAAATCCTCGTAGAAATTGAAACTTTCACTGTCACGTGACTTAGGTCGGACACTGACACTCAATACGTCATAATGATAGCTGACCGTTTCAGGATTACAATTTTTTCGAATGGATATGAGTCGCGCCAAGCGATTTGAGTTCTTAACGACGCTCCTCTGTGACGTCATTTAACTCTTTCTAACATACAGACGATTTCCGACGTCTCTGCTGCAGTCGACGTTTGGAAACATTGTGTTAAAATGGAGAAATTCCTTATAATGAGCAATTTCATCTTTTGCCACAATATTTTCAACTGAATTCAATATTTATACGTCTATTAATAGGGATTTTCCATAGTTCGCCTTGATAAAAATTAAAGTCCAACATCATTACTTAGCGCTTAGTATTACTTTTAAAAATACTTAAAAGCAAATTTCGTTGTTTATGTTTCTCTAATGATGTGTCAAACATGAATGGTGGAATGTATTTTTTAAAATAAATAACAAAGTTGACATAAATAGGTACCCTGCTGACAAACAATACTTGTTTGGACAATACCTTGGTTTACCTTGGTTTTGAGACCAACGTTAGGCTTCCGCCTCTAAGGTCCATTTTGTCTTTGGGTTTTTCTTTCCCGCTTCCGGTCCATTTTTATGTACACAAATTTAAAATTTAAAATTTAAAATTTAAAAGATGAATTCCTCCAGCACTTGTTAAGTTCAGCTTTGAAACAATTTACATTTTTAGCGTTCACGGTTTTTTCAGGCAGATTGTTCCTAGGGTTTATTATTCTTTGAGAGAAGAAATTTTTTCTTACATTTGATTTGCAGCGACATTTGAATAATTTATAGTTGTGGGCACAACGGCGAGGCCAAAAAGTGACAATATAAATGATGAAGTACAAACTTAAGTATTGAATATTACTTAGTCTTAGTAAGGTTAGGTGACCCTTGTAGCAAAGATTTTTGCAATAAATGAAAGTATGCTTATTAAATAAAGTTAAAAACATTGTAGAAAGAGGAAAAACAATTCTCCCTTTGTCAAAAGTCTGCTAAGAAAGCGTCTGTAGTAACACCCCACCATTTATCTAAATGTAATTACACAAATAAAGACAGGTTCCCAAGTGGTCTAGTGGTTAGGATTCCACGCTCTCACCGTGGCGGCCGGGGTTCGATTCCCCGCTTGGGAAGATTTTTTTCTATTTCGTTGTTAATTCTTCATTTCCTTCATGAAAAAACCTATAAAATGTGCAAATAAATTATTTGTGCCGCGTGTTACGATTTGGGCTCATATTACAAACAAATCTGCAGCAGACGCCTTTGGAAATATCTAAACAAAAATATGGAAAGTCTTGGGAAATGAATGTATAAAGATCTAATAGAGTTTAAAACATTGGGGCAAAAAGCAGAAATTGTTCATCATGATCAATTTCTGTTTTTGTCACGATGGTTTCAAAAGTAGTCTGCTGCAGATGGGTCAGCATGCGTCTACAAGTGACTACAGAACTCTAGATAAGGCAGGGGCGTAGCTTGGCAATAATCAATCAATGCGTAGGCCGTCTCGTGAGAAAATCAACATTGTGGACTCTGCGTAAAGTATCGACCCGGATAAGCCTAAGCATGCCACACAGGCCTACCCGGATAGACACTTTTCGCCTCCTGTGGATTTTCTGTTTCAGGAATCACTACTCTATACATCTATCCCCTTAAGACGGAATGTGTCGGCCGGATCAGTCTGCGCGGACAGCGCAGGCTGATCTGGTCGATACATTACGCAGATGTCTATCGCCGCAGCTGCATTTTGGGGCATTTATAGAAAAAAATGTGTAGGCATTATTTTGAGTACCAACCGCATAGGGATAGTGTGGGTAATGGGACATATAGTGTGGGGGTAAAAGAGCTATATACCCTCCTTATCTGGACCTCTGTTAATAGCACTGCTACGCGTCTAAAAGTGTAACAAACTCGCATCACTCTGAGGAGGACGTCGCATTTACATTCATCACAGTAATACCATTATATAACACATACATATAATTATTATATTTGGCATACTTTGGAGCTTGTTAGATTGATTGATTGATTGATTGGGGTTTAACGCCGTTTTTAACAATTTCTTAGTTATATCACGGCGGCCAGCTCACCTACTCATGTATTTCCTGGTTTTCTCGCACCAGTACTCCACACAACAATCTTCCCAAGCAACTGGCTGCTTTTCCACATAGACTTTGCCCATTGGTGGAAGACGAATGACGCATGTCGCATTGACTTTTGTCAATCGCCGGAAAGAAAGATGGCCTAGCCGGGATTCGAACTCACAACCCCTAGGTTGACAGCCCGCGTCGCTAACGACTGAGCTACCGTGGCTCGGCGGAGCCTGTAAGAACACAGCAAAATATAGCACTGCACGCTAAGAATATCCTGCGTGCATTGTAAATTTAAAAGACATTTTGACGCCTTACGACGCCATCGTGGCTGAGTGACGAGCATAAGCGTCTAGTGACCGGGCGTCTCGGATTCGATCTCTTATCGTAGCGGTCAAGAAAGAGCGCCTTTAGGCAAGGTACGTTTGCTATGCTAGTTCTGGTTCTGTCAAGAATCGCTCAAGGGTGAGCTGTGATATAACTGAAACACTGTTGAAAACGGTTTAACGAAATAATACAAAAACAATAAACAAGGAAACGTTGACCCTTTCCATATGCAATACATCTGAAGCAGACGACATTGTAAACATCTAGTTAAAAATAGGGAAAAGTCTCCATACGAAAGTATTTTCATTGACTAGGGTTGAAAACATAATGCCTAATGGAGAAACTGTTCATCATTAGCACTTTATCCTTTGGCACCATGCTTTCCAAAATCGTCTGCTACAGATGCGGTAAAATGCGTCTGGTTGTGGGTAGGGGTAAAACCCCATATCGGATAAACAATGACGTCATCGGTGTCACCTTTAATGTATCACACTCCCTTCAAATTAATTACGACAATAAAGTATCCAACAATCTATCACTGTTCGAATTGAAACAGATCGTGTTCTACTTCAGTACATTTCAATTAATCTACTTTTCTGAACTATTTTTGTAGCTTGCAGACGTATCTGTAGTAGCATTTCCTTCTTTTGACATAATGTTTTCTAGATTTCTATTTCTTAGTTATGCCCCAGTCATAGTGTCACTTTTTGGCCTCGCCGTTGTGCCCACGATTTAGCAAATTTCAGCGGGGTGCCACGATGTGCCACGTTGTTGCCACGACATAGCCACGTGCTAGCCACGCTGTCGCCTCGTTGTATTCCCGTTATGACACAATTTAAAGGTGACAACGAATATCAAAGTCGGGTTATGCTGGGTTTACACTAGGCCACGATGTCTACGATCTCCACGATTCGAGAGAATCGTGATGAGCGTGGGGGCTCGTGGGGTCGAATCGTAGGATCGTGACAAAGTTTTTGACTGTCAAAAATCTTGCCACGATTATGCCGATTTGACGACAAATCTTGAGAGAGCGTGATAGAACGTGGGAATCGTAGTAGAGCGTAGTAGACCGTGACAGACCTTAACGGAGCGTAACAGAACTTGATGCGCCATCGTAGGGGATCGTAATGAACTTGGAATCACGATTCCTTCAAGGTTCACTACGATGTCACCGCGTTTCTGTCACGCTCTATCACTCTCTACTACGATTCGTCAAGATATATTAAATATCAAGAGTAATAACATCACGCCGTGACACGTTCTGCTACGATCATCCCGATAGGCATACACGCTCCGACACGCTCTGATAAGTTCCCGCACGGTTCCCACGATGTGTATCCACGCTTTGCAAGCTTCATTACGTTTGCAACACTGAACAAGGAAACATCTATAGTTTTGGTAAATTAAAAATATGCCAGCCAAATGAGGAAGGAAGGCCTCCTGTTGGTAAACCAGACACTCCAAGAAAGACACTCCAAGAAAGACATTCCAAGAACGGACACTCCAAGAACGGACACTCCAAGAAAGACACTCCAAGAAAGACAAACCAAGAACGGACACATCAGGAAAATCCAAATGCGGACACTCCAAGAAAGACACTCCATGAACGGACTCTCCAAGAAAGGACACTTCAGGAAAGAAAAAACAAGGACGGACAAACCAAGAACGGACACATCAGGAAAATCCAAATGCAGACACTCCAAGAAAGACACTCCAAGAACGGACACTCCAAGAAAGGACACTTCAGGAAAGAAAAAACAAGGACGGACAAACCAAGAACGGACATATCAGGAAAATCCAAATGCAGACACTCCAAGAAAGACACTCCAAGAACGGACACTCCAAGAAAGGACACTTCAGGAAAGAAAAAACAAGGACGGATTATGATCAATTTCATTTCTGAACTATGAGAGATGTGATTGTTTTCTTCTTGAAAAGTATTGTATATCTTTTCGTGCTATGATTTTGTATATACCGTTTGTGCCCCCTTAGTTGGAGCATACCTTATGCAGCTGCACTTTTGCCGTATGTCGGTGATACTTGTGTCATCATATGTTATATAACTGCAATGTTCTCTTGTTGAATGCGCAATATATATACACAATACAATATATACAATACAATACAATTGAAACCCCGTAGACGTGTTCTTTTAAATCTACCACTTTAGGTAATCTCCACTTCAGATGCGACACCTCAAACGGGTTGCAAATATTCGTATTGCTCAGGGTGACAGACTTTGCCATCAAAAAGATGCCCGTCACGTCATGAAACCCAAACCTGCAAAACATATAATTTGACGACACCGAGAACGTGTAAACTGGACTCCGCTCAAACCTTCGATTTTTCCCGCCAAAAATTCAGTGCAAAATGATATCAGTTAATAGGTGCGTTTTCATTTCGGAATAAATCTCGATTGATTTCAATTGATTTCAGCTCAATGCGACTCCTGCGCAGAAATCATTGAAAAGGTGTTTTCAAACATTTTCCCCAAGGGTAGAGTGTCCGTTCTTGGAGTGTCCGTATTTGGATTTTCCTGTTGTGTCCGTTCTTGGTTTGTCTTTCTTGAAGTGTCCTTTCTTGGAGTGTCCGTTCTTGGAGCGTCTTTCTTGGAGTGTCCGTATTTGGATTTTCTTCATGTGTCCGTTCTTGGTTTGTCCGTCCTTGTTTTTTCTTTCCTGAAGTGTCCTTTCTTGGAGTGTCCGTTCTTGGAGTGTCTTTCTTGGAGTGTCTGCATTTGGATTTTCCTGATGTGTCCGTTCTTGGTTTGTCCGTCCTTGTTTTTTCTTTCCTGAAGTGTCCTTTCTTGGAGTGTCCATTCTTGGAGTGTCTTTCTTGGAGTGTCTGTATTTGGATTTTCCTAATGTGTCCGTTCTTGGTTTGTCTTTCTTGGAGTGTCTTTCCTGGAGTGTCCGTTCTCGGAGTGTCCATTCTTGGAGTGTCTTTCTTGGAGTGTTTTTCTTGGAGTGTCTGTGTTCTCCTCCTGTTTATACCCAATCGTGGTGCAAGCGTGGAGATTTTGCTCAAATCGTGGCCAAAAATCGCAGGAGATCTTAACAGAACTTCATGATCGTGAGAGATCTTAACATAACTTAACGGAACGTCACAGAACGTGATAGCATATCGTGACGATCGTAACAGAACTTGAGAGAACGTGATGAAAATCGTGGCAGATCTTGATCAGAGTCGTGTTGGCTTCGTAACAAAACGTACTGAGAGCGCAGGAAAGCGTAGCAAAACGTAGAAAAAGAAAAACTGATACAATAAATCGTCGAGCACTACGACTTTTTTAAATCGTGGACATCGTAGACATCGTGGCCTAGTGTAAACGTAGCATTATGTCTCGCTGTCACCTCGTTGTCGCTACGTTGTTCCACGATGTGCTTCGCTATGCCCCTTACATCGTATCATAGCGTGACAGAGCGTGCCATTTTGCTACGTTTCGGCTACGTTTCTGCTTCGTTATACTGCGCTCTACCACGTTCTCTCCACGTTGTAGAACGTTGTGGGGAAACGTGAGCGAACTTTGAACATGTCCAAAATTAAAATTTCCACTTGTCACGTTTGATCACGTTTTAGCTACGTTTGCTCACGTTGTAGCCACGTTTCCCAACGTAGCTAAACGTGGCGGCCAAAACGTGACACTATGATGGGAGCATTATACTTTAATTTATAGAGATTTTCAACATATTTGCACATTTGCTGTCGTCTTCTGCAGATTGAGGTATGTCGAAAAGGGTTAGTTTCTTTAATTAATTTGTGTATCTCATCCCAAGCCACTATGTCATAATACAAATTGTATCGATACTTTTTCTATCGGCTATTGAACAAGGATGGGAAAGGGGAAACTTTTACCAAGTTTTGATCAATATATCTGTCGCGTCTGAAAATATTTAGAGTAATTATCAAGCTAAGATAATACTTTGTTCAAGAGTTTTTCGATATGGAACAGATTACATCCACTTGTGTTCGCACTTATGCATATATGTTACAGAAAATCCCCCATCCAAACTCCTACTAAACTATTTAGATCATATCCAGTATTTACAAAGATAGACATCTACTTATTTGTTTTACACACATAAGTGTTCGTAAATCAAAGAGTAAAATTCAAAGTTAAGGAATGCGCAGTCTTTTTCATATAGCTTTATTTCAAAGACAAAGTTTTATATTGCAGTATTCAAATCTAGGTGTATCCTTGAGTTATGCCAAATCGAAATCTCTGGTCGGAAAGCGTGACACCATCGTTGCCATGGACTACGACCAAGATGATCACGAGGCTGAGGAACTTCAAGATGACGTCACACTGTTGCCAACTATAAACAAGGATATTCTCCTGCACCATCTAAAACAACGTTTCAACCACGGCATCATATGTGTAAGCAATAACATTACATGTATGAGATACAAGTTTGTGTTACTTGATTTGCATTGATCTGTACACACATGGTGTTTCGAAATTATAAACTATAAACACGTTCTCAGTACTCAGAAATTAACTTCATGCTCCAAATAAGGCTTCTGATTGGTCAATTTGGAGAACGAAATTATCTTCAGACCAGAACAAGAAAAGTTCGACAACTATGTCGACCAAGTGCGTGCATCCAGTCGATCTGTTGATCAAGTTCGAGCCTGTCGACTTTGTCGACCGTCAATCCGTAGATGAATTAAACAAATACAACTTGTGTAACCTTTTCAATTCTTTCTTTTGTGACACTTATACCGCATAACCTATCGCCTGTGCTAAAGAACACATGTGTATAGAAATTCTCTGTCTATATTAATCACACTTTTAATTTCTCAATAACCCATTTGCTGCACAAATGACCTTGTTATTAAAGACTACATGTGAACAGAGACCTGATTGTTTTCAAATCATGGATGGTCTTTAAACAAAGGTAGGACTGTTCTAGTAATTCAAACACAACAGTTCAATAAGTAAACACCTTATCTAATATACTATTTTAATTCAGAATCTTTAAACATGCATGAACGAGTTTTGCAAACTGTAACAGGCTGATCTGGTTCTTCGCTGGTGCAAAGATTTGATGGCCAATGAAACCGTCACTTAGCTGTAAATTAATTCCAAAGTAGTATACATGTGAAAATAACCCTTTCCCACACATACCTAATCTGCAGCAAACGACTTTAAATATATCTAGGTAAATTAAGAATATTCTTTGCAAATGTGACCACGCATTAATATAATTGAAGATTATTGTGGCAGAACAGAAAGTGGTCATTCATTATGAGCAATTTCCTCTTCCCCTTTTCCCTCCAAAAGAAGGCTGATGCAAATGCATCTAAATGCAAGTGAGAAAGAATAAATCCCTTTTTAACGGATTATCTATTTCTTCTAATGCACTTAGCACTCATTTTGTATTTCAGACAGCTCTTGGCGACATATTAGTTCTGGTGAATCCATGTCGGCCGATAAAAGTGTATGGTCAACAGGTTTGTTTGTTTGTTCATTATTATGGCGTCTTACGCCGATGTAAACAATGCTTCACGGCGCGTTCTTGGTAAATTCCTAGTTCTACTGTTCCATCCATCCTTTCTCCAGCGAGTCAGTCGCAAAGTTAACCCATCAAACCTGAGCGCCAAGGAGGGAAAGCCATTACTATCAGTTTTGAAAAATGTTGTTCCGAAATGAGAATAAAAAATGTCAATCTTTATCTCAATGGTTTCTACTTTTTCTCTACAATAATATACACACATTATTTAGCTTTTCCACATTTTTGCCAAGTCAAATACCACCTGCGAATAATTTAGAGTATCGGCGAGTTGAAATCCTCTTCCTACAACATAGTATTGCAATGCATACACATGCTCGTTTTGAGCTATTTTTCATGTTGCCACGATGTTTTTAAAAGTTTGTTTCATAAGCGTCAATTGTCGTCTGCTTGTATTGAATGAGTGTGGGTTACCGCCGTTTCCAACAATTTTCCAGTCATATCACGGCGGTCAGTTAATCTACCAATGTATTTCCTGGCGTTCTTCATAACACAACAGGGGTGCCGAGCAATTCAGTGCTTTTCCACATTAACTAATCTCCCTTTGGTGGAAAACGAGTATTGCTTGTCGCAGTAATTGTTGTGAAACGTCGGAAAGAATGTTGGCCGTTCTGGTGTTCGTACTATCAACCCCTAGATTGACAGACCGACTCACTATTGACTGAGCGAAAGGGGCTCGACCATATAAGGGACGGTGGGGAAATACTTTTACTTTCTTTTTTAACCAGTTTCACCGACGGTACAGACATACCAATGCAAGCAGCGTACCTCATGTGTATTGGATAACAGCCAACGCATTCCGTCATCAAATTCACACGTTTCATAACCAGTGCATTATTGTCAACGGCCAAACCGGAAGTGGAAAAACCGAGGCTGTAAAACACGTGATAAGTCACGTTATGTACTTATCTGAAAGAAAGAGGAGACAATTTGGTGTCGATTGGGATTTAAAAGATGTTACGCAGTATCATGATGAAGTTGAAGCATGCAATTACTTATTGGAATTTCTCGGAAATGCAAGCACGGAGCAGAACAGAGACTCCACGAAGCTTGGTCGACTCTGGGACCTGTACATGACGTCGAATGGTTATGTATGCGGTGGTAATTATAAAAAAAATGTAAATGTTCATACGCGTCGTAAACGTCACATGATTTTAGTAATATCCGCTGGTATATTTGTCTCCTTATACATAAAATGCTCGTACATTTGAAAGCCGTCTGGTTTTTTTTAAAACAAAAGAACATCCCAAGCTACGACAACAAACAGTCCTATAGATGTCGTTAACCACGATGAATACAGATCTGAAAATCATTCATTAGAATAAGGAATATCGTAATTTACAAGATAGCGCAATTTTACGGCAATGTTCAAAACCCATCGTAAATGCAACATGATGTAAGCGACCTCCAACATTGGTATTTCAGTAAATCCATTTATAACAATAGATAAATATCAGCTTGGTCATATAATATGGCTAAATAGTTGCACGTGGAATAACCCTGAAATCACGAGATCGCACAAGCATCCTTCGTCAACAAGAGGTTTTCAAAAAGTTGTTTGAACATTCAGCAGCCTGTAGATACTATAACATACTAAATGTACATTCGTTATATTTAACAGTTTGATAAGGCGGTGAAGACACTGGTGAGACTGTGCGGGTGCATATTCTCGCATGAGTAGTCACTTTTTGTATATGCAACAATACCGTTAACGCCAGGAGCGACTCATATACAGACAAATAAGATTGCCCTGATTTGACAGTAAAAATAAGATTGCCCTGATTTGACAGTAAAAATAAGATTGCCCTGATTTGACAGTAAAAAAGTATCGCACCCTTTAAAAAGCAAACAAACAACAATTGATACTTCTCCTTTTTTTCATTTGGACCACAAGCCAATGTCAAAGTAGTTTTGTTTGGAGAATCACCGCTGTTGCATGGAGGTTCAAGAGACGGGATATCCAGCGGATTTTATAACTTTATTGCTGGATTCCCTCACAAGCAGAAACACGCATTCTACATACGGGAACCTGAAGAATATAGGCAAGTTATTCTGTTCGATCTCAACGCGTTTGTGGCGGTCTTTTTTTTAGTGATTGAGTTTAACCCTTTCCCACATACAACAAATCTGCAGCAGACGACTTAAAAAACACTCAAGATACGAAAAATCTCTAGAAATGAAGGTACAATTACTGGAAAAAAAGTTGCAAACATTGTGGCAAAAGGAGAAATTGCTCGTTTTGAGCAATTTCTTCTTTTGTCACATTGTTTTTAAAAGTCGTCTGCTGCAGATGCCTCAAAATGCGCCTATAGGTGGGGAAGGGTTAACACCGTTTACAATTTACAAGGCGGCCAATTCATCTGACGTGCGCTTCCTGGCTCTCTCACATCTGTTCTTCTCCACACATCATTCTTCCCACGCCACTGGCTACTTATTTACATTGTTGGAATAAGACTTATGACACAATGACTTTTGTCAATGATCGGAAAGAATAATTACGGAGACGAGGTACGAACTCATGACCCGGGGAGTAAGGTTATTTTTATACGTTTTGCCTGCCACTAATATTTTATTGTCGTTGAAGTGTTGAACATATCTTAGAATTAAAAATAATATCTAGACAATTGAAGTACAGCTTTGTAATCATGTGTTCCTTTTTAAACAATGTTTTCCAAAGTCGTCTGCTGTAGAGGCGCCAAAAGATACAATACTCTTAATTTACTGAGATATATTTAAAGTCGTCTGCCTGTTGTAAGGTTGTATCAACTACTAGTTCAACAATCGGTCATAATCAGGAATGATGTTATCAGTTGTAGAAACTCAACGCTTTCGGACGCCTCTGGAGCAGACGACTTTTGAAAACATCGTGACAAAGGGTGAAATTGCTCATAATGAGCAATTTCGCCATTTGCCACAATGTTTTAACTCAATTCAATAATTATACTTTCAATTAAAGAAATGTTTCGGCATTTTTGCGGTACCGTTTTCAATGTCGTCTGCTGCGAATGTCGGTTAATACGAGTAGTCTACCTGATACCATAACACGAACAAGTTCACCTGTTGCCAACGTATCGAATTGATATTCCAAGTTGCAATATTTGTAATACGTCAAACGAAACAAGACTTTGGTGACTTCGCAGCCGGGAAAGATCGAGACCAGCCCTTGGCGGGTTTCAATTGATCAAGTTGCGTTTCCTTGTAATAATAAACCATTTCCGTACATACAACTCATTTGCAGCAGACGATTTTGATAACATGTAGGTTAATTTATAATAAAATGACAAATGTCTTGGAATGAAATTATACTTACTACATAGAGTTGAAAACACTTTGGTAGAAGGAGAAATTTATCATTTTGAGCAATTTATCATTTTGCCACAGTGTCTTTAATAGTGCTGGTTATGCAAGATCTTTCTGAAAGTGGAGAAAGCGTAAAAGGTGCGTGAACACACTACAAGTAGGGCTACACTCATGGAGTACGGAAAGTGAAGACTTTTAAAAGCCAGAATGTGTGTATGCCTAGACTCACGCGAGTCTTCACTGTTCGCAGATGCAACGAGATGTAACGAGATACTACGAGATCCCTCTATAATTAATTGCCTGACGCGGATCAATCGAATTTATGTCATTCATTTTAAATATCTACAGTTTTTGGTTCCCGAGTGTAAATGCAGGCAGTTATGACAGTGTAACAGACAACCATCACGCCCGCTTTGAACGATTTATCGAGTGCCTAGAGCTTGTTGGATTCAAAGAGCAGGTCAGTGAGATATGTATGATTGACAATTTATCTATTCCTACATTTGAAGCTTTCTGACGACTCTACAGCACACGAGTTTTGAAAACACTTCTAAAAAAGGAGGAATTTCTCAAAACGAGCAATTACTCCTTTTGCCACACTGTTTTTATTTTTTCCCTGTAAATATACCTTCTTTTATAGCAATTGTCCATGCTTTTTCATCTAGATGTTTCTAAAGGGGTATGCTACAGATGCGTTGAATGTGGGAAAAGGTTATTTTGACATGTTGGTCGGTAACAACCTCTTTCACTGAAACAGAGTACATTCGATACGTTTGGTCAGACGACTTTGGAAAATACGTTGAAGACATTACCCAATGCGAACAATTTTTAATTTGTCTACATTTCATACATCTCTGGTTCAAACTTATACCTCTTACTGTCTAGATATGACGATATTCTCTTGTGTGGGTTTAACTCTTTCAGCGCCAAAGGCAATATTGAGGTTTTTGCAAACAATGCAGATTCAGGTGAGTCAGCTCGTAACGAGCTGTCTCACCTGAAATAAGCATTGTTTGCCTTTTAGTTACCAAAATAGACCAAAACTTTCATAAATTGAAAAATGGACACACCTGATTTCGAACATGGAAGAGTCTACTTTAAACAATTCGGCGCTGAAAGAGTTAATGTAGTTGCCCCCCAAATATCAAATAGTTCAAGGTCAAATGACGCCAATTTAGCCAAATAGTCCATATACCATCACCAGAATGCATTGAATATATAACGTAGTGTTACTATTTACTGTAAATGTGTATAGGATGCACTGGAAATGAATGATTTGATTATTAATATTTTGACTTTGTTTAAAAGTGAAAGTAGAGAATGTGAAAAACCGGTTTTGACCGGACCCGATTTGTTCCAATATGACGGTAACCATTTTAGCTAGTTAAATTCTTTCTTGCAAAATTCATTTTATTTGGATTGTTTTAAAGCTTACTATATAGCTCGATATAACTGAAATATCATATAATTAATCAACTGGGACCGGAGCCATATCGAATTTCACAGAAGTATGTTTTATATTTTTCACGAATGACAAACGACCAAGGAACAGTATTTAAGTGACATCTCCTGCAATGTTTTCCACTATGCCAGTAAATGGAACCACACTTCACTTATTACTGATAAGTGGTGAATTACTGCTTTTAATTTGGATGAGTCCAGGAAATGCTTATGGAGCAAAGGCTTAAATATGTGTGATATGTGTCAAAACAAGGTCACTTGCATAAAGCATAGTAATGGTTCATCTGGTCTTCGGTCAGCCATATAGTGCAGAAAGTCATATAGTGCATGTTTCGCATGTCTAATACTGAACACTTTGTTCCACAAATACACATTTCATGCACCCCAAACAGAAAGTCATAACAGAACGCCATATGATCTCTCAATGCATTGTTTTCTAGCTGTAAATAATGGCCTAATTCGTCCATACTGATAAATGATGATTTAATGTCACTTAATTCTTTGAATTTGTAGGGGTAGGAAGATGCTTGTGGAGCATAAGCATAAGCATTTTCTTTGACTATATTCATTCCCCAATTATAAGTAGTGTGTTACTTACGCTCACATTTACGGAAGATTTAAGATTGCTCATTACGAGCAATCTAAACACTTCCTACACTGTTTTCAAATGCCTGCTTTCATTGGCTACAGGGAAATAGAGTATTATGGAGCAAAAGGTTACTATAACTTTCTCGTAGTAATGTATCTTTTAATATTCATCCATTCATACTGTGCTGTATATAGTTGTAAATGAAATGTCTGTTTTGTTACATAAGTAAAAAAAAAAAAAATTCTGAATGATCTAGTCTGAGGGATATGTGCAGAGAAAATTTGTTCTGTGATATACAATGTATTGATTTGTGTTGATTGTTGATCTCATTAATAATTACGCATGGGTATTGCTTTATGTTCAGATAATGATTAGTGGTCACAGTTGCATGATATTTTCATGTTACTAGTATATACAGTACCAATGGTGCATTGCTTGTATATTTTTAATGTATGCACCTTTTCAGATCACCTGGACATGACGGCTCCCTATTGGGAGCTCAATCTGACATTGTCCAATGTTAACGTTTGGCTTCAAGCAACAATGATGTTCCTTGCATGGTCCCCATATAGGTTTTCCAAAATATGTCCATTCAATACAAATCTGCCATGACAACAAACAGGGAAAAGCTTTAAAACGGTTCTTGTCAGAGACTACTGGCCCAGTTTTGAAACATTTTCAGAGTTTGCTTAATCTTTTGGGATTCATTAAAACATTGTAGACAGGGCTGTTTCCATATATCGCTATTGTTCCTTGGATAGTCCCCTTTCAAATGAATGCCAATAGTTGGATTGTATTCAATGCATAACTTGGTTGCTATGGGAAATATCGCAAATAGTGTTTTTTCGGAAACTACTGGTGCATTGTAAATTTCGCCGAAATGTTCCTTCTTTGTTCATTTTACAATTTTGTTCAAGCTGGTGCAAATCCTCCAATTACAATACTGTGGAGTTGTGGCTGGTTACTTCCAGTGCTATAGTGTTACGGAAAAATAGCATTGTCTGAAAACAGTAACTATTTATATAGAGTAAATTCAAGCAGTTGCTATTGGCAGGGGGTCCACGCTTGGATCCTTTTGTCTTATTTATGTGATGTGTTATGTTTCTTTGCAAGTGTATGCTTAAAAGCTCTCATGTGCTCCTCTTGTATTAATTCGTTCACTATGTGCTGTTAGTTGATATCAATAATTGTTTATGTTCAGCATAGCCATGATCAAACACTTTCTCCTAGTTGAGTCCATGGTTAAGAGAATTATTTTCTTTCAAACCTTTTCTTTCCAACATCATTACCAGATCAGTTTATTACATTGTTGCATAATTTTAATTTTCTATTTAATCATCATGAAACTTTGTCATACTATTTGTTTCTAATGCACTTTGGCCTCGTTCAAAACTGTCCAATGTGCTAAAACTAGGTCATTTGTCAAAGCATTATAATGGTTTATGGGGACTATATGACCATGGTGCATTTTGTCACACAAATGCTACATAACCATGTGCTCCATGAATACACATTTTCCCAATCCCTTACCAGCACGCTATTAAAAATGGTCTACTACGGGTTCAGAATGCTCTTATCTTTCTGAACAATTACACCACTATTTTCCACTCTGTCCGTAAAAGTAGACCCAATCAATCCATAACCGATACATGACGAATTAATGCTTTCAATGTGTAGGAGAGTAACACATGCGTATGGAGTATAACATATCACGCTTTGTGAAACTTCTTATTTTCCATTCATTCACCTTTTTCTGTAACTAGTTGTAAGTAATAGTGTATGTCTTTTAATGTGATCATTATGTTAGTTGCTGAATCCAATTGAATACATATTTTCTTGTTTACCCAATACTACGCTAAATTACACGTATCTATTTCGACCACATCTGTGGTCATCCTTAAACAAGAAATTATAAATTCAATATACTAGGTTTTTTTTGTGGTCCTGCAACCTAATATTTTTTAGATCACCTGAGCCAAAGGCTCTATATGATCTATTGAACGCACTCACTGTCCGTAGCTCTCTTCTAAAACCACTTGCTGCAAGTTGATACAACTTGGCATGGATGTTCCTTACGTATCAGTTTCGACCACATCTGTGGTCATCATTAAACAAGAAATTATAAATTCAATATACTAGGTTGTTTTTGTGGTCCTGCAACCTAATATTTGTTAGAAGCTCTCTTCTAAAACCACTTGCTGCACGTTGATACAACTTGGCATGGATGGTCCTTACATCTTTTAGTTTTACAGTTGTTCACATAATTTCATTCAGTGCACCACTTGTTGCCATGGCGACAAAAAGAAAACTATCAAATTCTTCTTGTCAGAAAGTACTGGCCAAGCCGGATTTCAAAAAGGTTTCTCTGAAATGTTTATTGACTGAACCTCTCTGAACCTCCACCAAGTTTGCTCGAGTGGGTGCAATTTGTAGAACACACAGAAACTACTTGGTGGAAGATGATTAAACATTGAGATATTTCTCAATATAATAAGGCAGAAACTTCAAAATGTTTCTGCCTAAACCTGCTGTCAAATCTTTCCTTTGATTCGTCTTGTCTTTAATTTGCTCACTTGTCAGAAATGTCAGTGCTTTGATTTTTTAAAATGTCCTCTGCTGCATAGGGGTCAATCTGTGTGTGAGACGATACTTCTAAATACCCACGACATAGGGTTTGGTTTAGTAATAAGAGTAATAGTGTGAGCGAAACGTCCTCTGTTCGGTATACGAGCTGATTGGTGATCAGATCCGGATCCCCTGCTCTCGAGGTGCACGCTTCGTCGGTAAAAATACCGATTGTTAGTGTACCCGGTAAACGCAGTGATTTATATATACCATTCGGAGAACCCCATCCCCCATACAAAAAGCTCCTAAACAAAAAGAATAAGAATAAACATTAGCAAAAACATTAATATCGTTTGTTTCAGGAAATATCGCGCGTTCTACTTATAATGTCAGCTTTATTGAATATATTCGATGTAATACTCAAGAGGCATGACTATTTGGACCTCCATGATGAAAGTACACTTGTTGAAGGTACCGTACTAAGTTTACTGGATTTAATGTCATTTGGAAATGTACATAATTACTCTTTGTAATGAGATAAATGAACGGAATTTTACATGTATATCAATGTTATAGCGATATAAACTGTTTGAGAAACCAATATCATCAACCAAAATCTCAATGTCTTCAAAAAGTAAATTCATTTTATATTTATTTATTCCGAGAAAGCAATTTTGTAACAGCATAGTTAGTTTCTAGCAGTTAGAGCTATTCATTCTGCGACAATATTTTTTGACAGAATAATTAGAATATAGCAGTTTTGCAGTACGTGACCTGTGTATATCTCTATTTGTTTTGCGAAAATATTTTTATGTCAGCGTTATAACTATATAACTGTATTTGTAGTCAGTGACATGTTTATATATCTATTCATTCTGCGTAAACAATTTTATATGAGCGTTATGAGTTTATTGCACTTTTGTAGATAATGATTTATTTATACTCTTTTCGTTCTGCGAAAGCAATTATTTGTGAGCGCTATAAGTATGTAATACATTTGCAGTTAGTGATATGTTGTCCGTGGAACCGAGCGTGTTCTTAGACATACTAACGCAGCCCGTATTTGTGCACGGAGAAAGCATGAGCAACCCAACGACTGCTTACTTAGGGACATTCGTAAAGATACTGTATGTGTGCCTGATACACACAATCGCTCAACGAACCAATGAACTTCTGCAGCCTGATCCTAACATAAGGTGATATTTGTTTTCTCTTAACTGTTTTACGCCGTATTAATTCATATTTGAGACAATCTACACATGAGCCGTTCCACGAGAAAACCATAATTGTGGACTCTGCGTAAAGTATCGAACCGGATCAGACCAAGCATGCCGCGCAGGCTAACCCGCCTATACACTTTTCGCATTCATTGGATTGAACGTCTCAGGAATCATGACTCTATACCTCTACCCCCCTAAGACGGAATTTGTCGGTCCGGATTGGCCAGCGCGGACTGATCTGGTCGATATATTACGCAGAGTCCATAATGTTGGTTTTCTCGTGGAACGGCTCATATACTGATCAAGATATACACTGTTCACGCATACTCACACAACCTTAGTATATGATTATGTCAACTTGTGTAGATGCTGATAAGGCAGAGCTGATGTACAGGCTAATCTGAAACTACACTGTTCAGGAATGCTTCCTTGTTATTTTACACTCGGGTGGACTCGTTACATTTACCGGCCACCAAATGACAGAACACTTATCCTTAAAACTTTGGTGAATAACAAGTACAAGGCTTATTGTAAAGTAACCATCGTCAGATACATCGTTTTTATTGGGTAACTTTCATATAGTCGCTTAATACAAGTTTACCGCTTACTATAAACAACAGAGGTGACCGCTATAACAAGTTTCACTATATATACCTGCATTACATCTGATCTAATTTCCACTTTAATCCTTGCCCACATATAGACGCTTTCTGAGGCCTAGATGTAGCAGAGGACTTTTAAAAACCCCACTATTGTAGCAAAAGCAGAAATTGCCCATAATGAGTAATTTCTCCTTTTGCCACAACAATTATAGCTCTATTCAATAATTTTATTTTCATTTATATAGATTTTCCATATTTTTTGTTAAAATCATTTCAAAGTCGTCTGCTGGAGTTTTGTTGTATACAGGAAAGGGTTACATTTTCAAATTCTAGCCCTTTAACCCTTTCCCTCATATAGACGCTTTCTGACCGGCTTTTTGAAAATATGGCGACAAAAGAAGAAATTGATCAAAACAAGCAATTTCTACTTTTGTCACCAACTCTAGTCAATTATTGCATTTTCCTTTTAAAAGGGCGTTTCCTAAAATGTATTCACCTACAGGACCGTCCGTACCTTATCAGTGTTGGATTTGCCGGGTTTCGAAAACCGAAGTACAAACGGGTTCGAACAGTTATGTGTCAACGCTGCCAACGAACGCTTACACCACGTGTTCGTGCATTCTGTAATTCTGTCGGCGAGGAGAGACCTAGTCGCGGAAGGTTTGGACGCGGCCGATGTTCAGTATTGTCCAGACAATAAATCTGTCGTCGACCTTTTGTTTGAGGTATGCGTGTTCAGTTTTCTTGCATTAACCCTTTCCCTCATACGACAATTCTGCAGCAAACGACTTTGAACATATTTTGTCAAAAGTTAGAATTTCTCTAAAATTAAATGGATAACCTATGACAAAAAAGGGAAAAAAATTGTGGCAAAAGGAGAAATTGCACGTTTTGTGCAATTTCTTCTTTTGTCACTATGTTTTGAAAAAGCCGTCTGCTGCAGAGGCGTCAAAAAGCGTCTATATGAGGGAAAGGGATAACCTTTCCCTCATATAGACCTAATCTCAAATACATATTTTGTTTTATAGCAGACGACTTTAAAAACATGGAAACTCTTTTTTTGTTTGTTAATTAAGGTATAATTACTGAAATATTTTGAGCAATTTTTCCTTTTGCCACTATATTTTCAACCGTTGACTGCTACAGAGGGGTCAGAAGCATCTGCAAGCGTATGTATGTGGGAAATGTTTTTTGTTAAAATATCTCACAGTGGACATTTTTTGTTCTAATCAAATTTACGATTGTAAAACTCTATCTACGCATACCAATTACTTTGGGTTTATGTTTCTCAAGATGCTCATCCAATACTCACCAAGTGTGTCGTGTTTGGACATTTATTGACCCCCACCCCCTTTCTCACATACACACAAATATGCAGCAGACGACTTGGAAAACATATAGGCAAATATATAGGAAATGTCCAGAATGAAAGTTTAGTTGTTGAACAGATTTAAACTCAACGTGGCAAAAGGAGACATGTTTACTTTAGTCACAGTGATTTAAAAAGTCGTCTGCCTCAGAGGCGTCAATATGCGTCTGCAAGGTGAAAGGTGAAAGATTAAAGGTTGTCCCCGCTCTAAGGGTATCCGAACCCAGGTCGTTTCTATGACGAGGGCTCTGTACCTTTAAACAAATGGGCTCCATAAAAAATACTTATTAATGGCATTCTAGTTCGGTTAAATCAGAAATCCTTAACCATTTCCCACATGCAACCAAATCTGCAGCAGACGACTGTGAAAAGATATTGACAAAAACGTAAACAATCTCCATAAATAAGAGTTTTATTATTAAATAGAGTTGAACACATTGTGGCAAAATGTGAAATTGCTCATGATGAGCAATTTTTCCTTTTGCCAGAATGTTTTCAAATGTCGTCTGCTGCAGAGGCGTCAGAAAGCATCTCTATGTGGGAATGGGTTAAATCCCATCAATACCCGTGAGTATATCCAAAAACACATCGTATGCATCGTAAGATTTCTTAACACCGCTGCGCTCCACAGAAAGAAAGCACATCTACCACACTAAGTCTTTAGTATTACCCGGCCACGCTTCAAGTGATCGTTTTAACCCTTTCCCTCATACGACAATTCTGCAGCAGAAGACTTATATACATATTTTGTCAAAAAATAGAAAATCTCTATACTTAAATGGATAACCTATGACTTATAGTGGAAAACATTGTGGCAAAAGGAGAAATTGCTCGTTTTGAGCAATTTCTTCTTTTGTCACTATGTTTTCAAAAAGCCGTCTGCTGCAGAGGCGTCAGAAAGCGTCTATGCGAGGGGAAGGGTTAACCCCCTTTTCCACATACAATCGCATTCTGACGCCTATGAAGCAGAGTACTTTTGAAATTATTGTTACAAAAGGAAAGATTGCTCCATTTTCCACTGTTATGTCAACTGTATTCAATAGTTATATTTTCATGAATAGATATTTGTTTTATTTTGGCATTGATGTCTTGAAAATCATCTGCTACAGATTAGCTTTATATGGGAAAGTGTTAGGCTGTTTCTCCATTTACCATAATGGTTTTAAAAATAATCTGGTGAAAATAATCTCAAGCTGTCTGTGTTATAAGAAATAACATATTTTAATTATTAAATAGACACCAGGGGGCGTTATCCATACGATTACTGCGGAAACAGAAAGCCACAATTCAGACGACAAGACTCTGCTACGTGCTCTTGAAGCCAGAATGTCTGGGTCGCCTCATTTTCGGACGGAAAATGAATCTGGGTGTTCTTTTTCCATACGTCACTATGCAGGAAAAGTAAGCTTAATTTATTCATTTATTGGGGTTTTATGCCACTTTCAACATTATTTCAGTTATATCACGGCGACAGTTCACTTATTCATGACCCCTTGGTAAACAAACCAGTACTAGGGTAGGAAATATGCCTTGCCCAAGGGCACTCCACCATGACCGTAGTGCCGCGACTGGAAAAGTAAGTTTAAAACTCGTTTGTTATTCAAGCAAGATAAATATACATTTTTATTTCGTGTAACAAAATGTCCCCCTACGTTCATGCTTCGCACATGCGACGGACAGCTTCTAGGTACATGGGAAATTATGGCACAATGTTAACATTGATTAATTGATTGATTGGGGTTTATCGCCGTTTTCAACACTTGTTCAGTCATATCACGGCGGTCAGTTCAGATACTCATGTGTTTCCTAACCGTTTCACACCAGTACTCCACACAACAAACTATCCAAACCAATGGCTGCTTTTCCACATAGACCGTTAGCCAATTGGTGGAAATGATTTTCGTCAAAGGTCGGAAAGAACGTTGGCTGAGATGGGGTTTCGAACTCACAACCCCTAACATTGTTAACAAGGTGCTCCTGTCTGTATATGTGTAAGACTGGAGATATTCTGGGTAGACAGTTGCATTTGTCACAGGGTGACTAAATGTAAGTTGTCTGGGAGCACGTTTCAAATGGACGGTGCTCTGCTAAAATCCAACTGGAGGTTTTTGCGGTAAGTGTCGAGCCATCCGTACAGGCTAATCATTTTATACACTATTCGTGCACGCGTTTTAGAATGTTTAAAGAAACTTCTGGGGGGAAAACATCTCCAGTTTCTATTTAGGTCCGATGTGCTAGCGGATATTTTACTCGAAGGTTGCGTTTTCCTGGAGCACTCCATTTGCAAATGTTTAAGAGTTCACGTAAGACGTTATTGATTTAGATTTAATCCTTGGTATCTATTTGTAATACATTAACCAGAATTTAACATTATATCATAAGTAAATGCACGCAATACATGATATACGGTCAGTTGAGACTACCAAATTCTTTTAAAATATTGTGACAAAAGTAGAAATTTCTCAATATGTGTAATTTCTCTTTTTGTCACAATGTTTTCAATTCTATACGATAATCATATTTTCATTTATAGATATTTCCCATTTGTTTATCGGGATTCCTTCATAGTCGTCTGCTGCAGATCGATTGTGTGCGGGAAATAGTTAACCCTTTCCATCAAATAGACGCTTTCTGACGCCTCTGCAGCAGACAGCTTTTTGAAAACATAGTGACAAAAGAAGAAATTGCACAAAACGTGCAATTTCTCCTTTTGTCACAATGTTTTCCACTTTTAGTCATAGGTTATCCATTCAATTATAGAGATTTTCCATTATTTGACAAAATTTGTTCAAAGTCGTCTGCTGCAGAATTGTCGTATGAGGGAAAGGGTTAAACAAAACAAAACAAATGGGTACAACTGAAAGTATAAATATAAAGAAGTACACATTGGTCGTAAATCAACTTATGTTTTATTTCTACTGTCGGCTTTGGGTGTCAGTTTGAAAAAGTCTGTGCCCTGTACTACTTTTTAACCACTATTTAACAATTTCGCAATAAAACGCAATAAAACTTATTGACGTGTTAAGCAATTTTCATACAGTTGATTGTATGTCATTTGCCCGTGGCTTTACTGTTTTAAGTTTAACCCGTTTCCACATGCGGCAAATCTGCGGCAGGCAACTTTGATAATAGCAAGTCGTTATAAATCAAATGTAAATTATTGGATAGAGTGGAGAACATCGTAGCAAAAGGAGAAATTGCTCCTTATGAGCATTTTTTCCTTATGCCACAATGTTTTCAAGAGTCGTCTGCTGTTACGGGGTTATGTTGCTGGTTTTTTATATTATTAATGTCAGATGACCAAGATTCGAATACAAATGAGCATACTGGACCTCGAGAAGTACGATATATTAACCTTTAAACTCTAGGGCAATTTAAAAAAAAAATCCAGAAAATTACCAAAGATTGTTCACAACTATTTCTGAAGATATATGTCTCGCGGGCACTTCAAATAAATACAGTATTAAATAATGTACATATTAACATAGGTAATACAAAAATTACAAATATTAGCGTACCCATACATTTTATCCATCGTTTGAACACACTGTAATTTTACACAAAACTTATACTTGCCATTAACTGAAAATATAAGTATTGTACATAGTACAGTATAAACCTTGAATACATATGAAATTTGTAGTGGTACAGCTTCTAGCTAGCTTATGTTAACAATATGTATCTTGATCAGACGGTGCCGATAAACAGGCTGATCTGAATATATACTCTGTTCACGAAATCCTTTGAACTTGGACAAGCTCGAATGTTGACCTAGCCGATGACGTTCACTCTTGATATAGAATTGATGTTGTTGGTTGGTCCTTTACACAATTTCAACTTGTTTAACCCTTTCCCTTATACGACATATCTGCAGCAGACGACTTTGAACATATTTTGTCAAAAAATAGAAAATCTCTATAATTGAATGGTTAACCTATGACTAAAAGTGGAAAACATTGTGTCAAAAGGAGAAGTTGCTCGCTTTGAGCAATTTCTTCTTTTGTCACTATGTTTTCAAAACGCCGACTGCTGCAAAGGCATCAGAAAGCGTCTATATGAGGGAAAGGGTTAAGTTTTATCATGGCGTTTCCTGCGTAAGTTACTAGTGTTCCATTTATCCTAACACCAGCCAGTCAATCGTAATGCTAACCCGCAACTCTGAGCGCCAAGGAGGGCAGCCATGACTACACTTTTTAAAGTCTTTGGTATGACCCGGTCGGAGATCGAACCAACGACCTCTCGCAAACCGAGGCAGAAGCTCTACCACTACACCACCGAGGCGGAAGCTCTACCACTACACCACCGAGGCGGAAGCTCTACCACTACACCACCGAGGCGGAAGCTCTACCACTACACCACCGAGGCGGAAGCTCTACCACTACACCACCGAGGCGGAAGCTCTACCATTACTCCACCGAGGCGGAAGCTCTACCACTACACCATCGAGGCGGAAGCTCTACCACTACACCACCGAGGCGGAAGCTCTACCACTACACCACCGAGGCGAAAGCTATACCACTACACCATCAAGGCGGAAGCTCTACCACTACACCACCGAGGTGGAATCTCTACCACTACACCACCGAGGCAGAAGCTCTACCACTACACCACCGAGGTGGAAGCTCTACCACTACAGCACCGAGGTGGAAGCTCTACCACTACAGCACCGAGGCAGAAGCTCTACCACTACACCACCGAGGCGGAAGCTCTACCAATACACCCCCGAGGCGGAAGCTCTACCACTACACCACCGAGGCGGAAGCTCTACCACTACACCACCGAGGCGGAAGCTCTACCACTACACCACCGAGGCAGAAGCTCTACCACTACACCACCGAGGCAGAAGCTCTACCACTACACCACCGAGGCGGAAGCTCTACCACTACACCACCGAGGCGGACGCTCTACCACTACACCACCGAGGCGGAAGCTCTACCACTACACCACCGAGGCGGAAGCTCTACCACTACACCACCGAGGCGGACGCTCTACCACTACACCACCGAGGCGGAAGCTATACTACTACACCAGCGAGGCGGAAGCTATACCACTACACCACCGAGGCGGAATCTAGACCACTACACCACCGAGCCGGAAGCTCTACCACTACACCACCGAGGCGGAAGCTCTACCACTACACCACCGAGGTGGAAGCTCTACCACTACACCACCGAGGTGGAAGCTCTACCACTACACCACCGAGGTGGAAGCTCTACCACTACACCACCGAGGTGGAAGCTCTACCACTACACCATCGAGGCGGAAGCTCTACCACTACACCGGCGAGGTGGAAGCTCTACCACTACTCCACCGAGGCGGAAGCTCTACCACTACTCCACCGAGGCGGAAGCTCTACCACTACTCCACCGAGGCGGAAGCTCTACCACTACACCATCGAGGCGGAAGCTCTACCACTACACCACCTAGGCGGAAGCTCTACCACTACACCATCGAGGCGGATTCTCTACCACTACACCACCGAGGTGGAAGCTCTACCACTACACCACCGAGGTGGAAGCTCTACCACTAAACCACCGAGGTGGAAGCTCTACCACTACACCACAGAGGTGGAAGCTCTACCACTACACCACCGAGGCGGATTCTCTACCACTACACCACCGAGGTGGAAGCTCTACCACTACACCACCGAGGCGGATTCTCTACCACTACACCACCGAGGCAGAAGCTCTACCACTACACCACCGAGGTGGAAGCTCTACCACTAAACCACCGAGGTGGAAGCTCTACCACTACACCACCGAGGTGGAAGCTCTACCACTACACCACCGAGGTGGAAGCTCTACCACTAAACCACCGAGGTGGAAGCTCTACCACTACACCGGCGAGGTGGAAGCTCTACCACTTCAACACCGAGGTGGAAGCTCTACCACTACACCACCGAGGTGGAAGCTCTACCACTACACCACCGAGGTGGAAGCTCTACCACTACACCACCGAGGTGGAAGCTCTACCACTACACCATCGAGGCGGAAGCTCTACCACTACACCGGCGAGGTGGAAGCTCTACCACTACACCGGCGAGGTGGAAGCTCTACCACTACTCCACCGAGGCGGAAGCTCTACCACTACTCCACCGAGGCGGAAGCTCTACCACTACTCCACCGAGACGGAAGCTCTACCACTACACCACCGAGGTGGAAGCTCTACCACTACACCACCGAGGTGGAAGCTCTACCACTACACCACAGAGGTGGAAGCTCTACCACTACACCACCGAGGTGGAAGCTCTACCACTACACCACCGAGGTGGAAGCTCTAACACTACACCACCGAGGTGGAAGCTCTACCACTACACCATCGAGGCGGAAGCTCTACCACTACACCGGCGAGGTGGAAGCTCTACCACTACACCACCGAGGTGGAAGCTCTAACACTACACCACCGAGGTGGAAGCTCTACCACTACACCACCGAGGCAGAAGCTCTACCACTACACCACCGAGGTGGAAGCTCTACCACTACACCACCGAGGTGGAAGCTCTACCACTACACCATCGAGGCGGAAGCTCTACCACTACACCGGCGAGGTGGAAGCTCTACCACTACACCACCGAGGAGGACGCTCTACCACTACACCACCGAGGTGGAAGCTCTAACACTACACCACCGAGGTGGAAGCTCTACCACTACACCATCGAGGCGGAAGCTCTACCACTACACCACCGAGGTGGAAGCTCTACCACTACACCACAGAGGTGGTTCGATATAAAATTGAATTGAGTTATCTGTTGGAAAAACAACATTTGACATTTTGTCCTTTTCCTATGATGTACAGCTCAAACTGCTTCAAAAGATGCTTGATTGATGAAAATGATCAAAGCCAGTTTGACGCTAGACTGATTACTTGAATATTAGCGAATAGATAGTGTTTTTATGGGAATATATTTACATTGGAAAACGTAGATTACGAAACGGCTAATTTCCCGGAGCCTAAGGTGTCCTTTTCCATACCTTTTCACTCAAACTAAAAATCTGCAACATTCGACTTTGAAAACACGTCTAAGTAGAAAATGGGAAAATGTCTATAAAGTAAAATATAATCATCTTAAAGAGTTGAAAACAATGTGACAAAATGAGAAATTGTTCATGATGAGCCAATTTCTTCATTTACCACAATGTGTTCAAAGGTCGTCCACTGTAGACGTGTCAAAATGTGTCTGCATGGGGGAAAGCGTTAGCATTTTTGCAACGACAGTATCATAAAAAATTATGATGTGCTCTTGGTAAAAAATAACCATTACGTTACAAAAGATCTTTCGTGTTCATATACTTACAAAAACATCGTCCATTTCAAGTAGAACCTTTAATTTTGTAATTGTTGTCCCTTTTGTTTATGTGTATGGTACGGCAGCTCTAAAGGGACACACACGCATATTTTGTTATCTCGTGCGCACGAGATACTGAGTCGTGGTAACGAGATAAGTATCTCGTGCGCACGAGATACTAAGTCGTGCGAACGAGATACTATCTCGTGCGCACGAGATAAATAAAAGTTCGTATGTAATTTATAAAAATGTGTGTTTTTTATCTCGTATGAGATAAAATAAAATTCCTATGTAATTTATAAAAATGTGTGTGTTCCTTTAGAGCTGCCGTAGTATGGATTAATTTGACAAGCCAAATTCTCAGATCTGAAATTGAATTGTGTGCCATTGTATTGTAGCTAAACCTGGCATATCACGTCAATCCAATCTAGGTATAGTGGTTTCTTACATGAGAGGCATTGGTCAACCGACAAAGGTCAATGTCAAATGTCACGATTTTCTACAGTTCTAACGTTTCGGTGGTGAAGGGGTAGACGAATACCACGACCCACGGTCGCGTCTTACCGATTTATTTATTTATTTATTTATTTATTGGGGTTTTACGCCGCTTTCAACATTATTTCAGTTATATCACGGCGACAGTTCACTTATTCATGATCCCTGGGTAAACAAACCAGTACTAGGCTAGAAAAAGTGCCTTGCCCAAGGGCACTCCACCATGACCGTAGTGCCGTGACCGGGGATCAAACCCGGGACACCCGGTCTCGCGTCTTACCGAATACCACCGCCTCGGTGGTGTAGTGGTAGAGCGTCCGCCTCGGGTGCGGGAGGTCGCGAGTTCGATTCCCGGTCGGGTCATACTAAAGACTTAAATTGTCTTAAATAAGTGGATTTAAATGATTGGGAAGTGGATGAAAAGAAAATACCACCACCTCACGCAAAAATAGTGGTAGAACTGATTGATTGATTGATTGATTGTTTGGTATTTTACGCCACTTTCAACAATTCTTCAGTTATATCACGGTGTTTTCTGGGTAAGCTACCACTGGTCCATGTATCCTGACACCAGCCATTCAGTCGTAATGGTTACCCCGCAACCCTGAGCGCCAAGGAATACAGTCATTGCTACCATTGTTTAAAGTATTTGGTATGACCCGGCCGGGGATCGAACTTGCGACCTCCAGCAACCGAGGCGGACGCTCTACCACTACACCACCGAGGCGGTGGTATTCGGTTAGACGCGACCGTGTATCGAGCCCTAGGTTCTAGGTTCCCGCTCTCGAGGCGGACTCTCTAACCACGTTGCTTCAGAGACAGCCCTTAACACCCAGTAAGTGTTATATGCATTGTGCATGACAAGAACGCTGCTTCAATTTACCCTTTCCCACATACACCAACTATGCAACAGATTACTTTTGCAAACATACAGTAAACATATGGGAACTCTCTATGAGAGAAAGAATGTTTACTCAATAATGTTGAAAACATTGTTGCAATGAGAAAAACTCATTGTAAATAAACGTTAAAGAGTTGAAAACATTGTTGCAATGAGAAAAACTCATTGTAAATAAACGTTAAAGAGTTGAAAACATTGTTGCAATGAGAAATACTCTTTGTAAATAAACGTTAAAGAGTTGAAAACATTGTTGCAATGAGAAAAACTCTTTGTAAATATACGTTAAAGAGTTGAAAACATTGTTGCAATGAGAAATACTCTTTGTAAATAAACGTTAAAGAGTTGAAAACATTGTTGCAATGAAAAATACTCTTTGTAAATAAACGTTAAAGAGTTGAAAACATTGTTGCAATGAGAAATACTCTTTGTAAATAAACGTTAAAGAGTTGAAAACATTGTTGCAGTGAGAAATACTCTTTGTAAATAAACGTTAAAGAGTTGAAAACATTGTTGCAATGAGAAATACTCTTTGTAAATAAACGTTAAAGAGTTGAAAACATTGTTGCAATGAGAAATACTCTTTGTAAATAAACGTTAAAGAGTTGAAAACATTGTTGCAATGAGAAATACTCTTTGTAAATAAACGTTAAAGAGTTGAAAACATTTTTGTAAAAAGGGGAAATTGCTTATTATGAACAATTTCTCCTTTTGTCATAATGTTTTCAAAAGTCGTCTGCTGCAGAGGCGCCAGAAAGCGTCTGTACGTGGACAATGGTTAGGAAGAAACATTTTAAAAAGGTTATGATTGGTTAACATTATTCTGTCATAAGTGACTTTAACCCTTTCCCTCATATAGACGCTTTCTGACGCCTCTGCAGCAGACGGCTTTTTGAAAACATAGTGACAAAAGAAGAAATTGCACAAAACGTGCAATTTCTTCTTTTGCCACAATGTTTTCCACTTTTTGTCAATGGTTATCCATTCAATTATGGAGATTTTCTATTTTTTGACAAAATCCGTTCAAAGTTGTCTGCTGCAGAATTGCCGTATGAGGTTTGAAAGGGTTAAACAACATTTACGTAAGCCTCAATTTGCATTTGCTAATTATGAGAAATGTTTTCTACCATGTTTTCAAAAGAGGTTTGTTACACGTCGGAAAGTTTTAATATCAATGATCCCGATATCTCTTGGAAAGAATGCAACAGAAAATTGGTAAAAAAAAAATAGTTATACAATCACTAAAACTACATGTATATTTGTTGAAAGCGAATACAAATGACCATCAATTTAGTTTTCGGCATAGATAACGATAATATCTTTAATGTAGTGGAAAGGCCTATCGCTTTGTTTTATAGATGATTAGATATCGAATATGACTGCAGGTAATATACGACTGTCGGGGAATGTTAGACCGCAACCGCGACAGATTGAGTTCGAAATTATTCGAGAACGTGTGTCAGTCAAGTCAGGATAGTATCCTAGTTGATCTTCTAACAGGTGGACGTTGTTCAGACGGGTAAGATTTTTTTAAATATATACTTTACTTTATTTCCAAAGATGCTTTAACTACTTGCTGTGCTTCCAGCCAACTAATAGTACAGACATTGCGGTTTTAACAAAGATTAATTATCAAACTTTTGAAAAAAATAAAATAGATAAAAAGAAATATCAACATCTATTTCTACGAATCAAACATGTGAACAATAAACTTAATCACAGATCATCTCTCATTTTGTACGTAAAATGTATATATTTGGATTTTTACTTGAATTGGACTTTTACTACTATTTATATTACTTCTATTATTACTTCTAAAATTAAAAAGATGCATTAATCAATACAAATAAATATAAATAACTAAATATATAAATGAATACTACTACTACTACAACTACTACTACTACTACTACTACCACTACTACTACTACTACTACTACTACTAATACTAATGATAACAACAATACCTATAATAGTGCTGACGACAATGATGATGATCATGATCATGGTCATGGTGGTGATGATGATGATGACGATGATAATGATACGGATGTTAAAGATAATACTGTTTACTAATGATGATGGTGATGGCTGAATTTCTGTTTCCTTGTTTCACTAAAAATTGATTTACAATCATTTTGTTATTTGAAGACGACCTTGTGATCCCATGGTGCTTCTTACCGCGAATACCCTACTTGAAGAACTCATTCGCATGTTCACGAAACCCTTTCTCACATTCATGAAATCTGCAACTGACAACTTTGAAAACATCCGGGCAAAAATATGGAAAACCTCTAAAATTGAAAATGTATCTACTGAAAAAGGTTTAAAACACTGGCAGAAGGAGGAATTGCCCATGATGAGCAATTTCTTCTTTTGCCATAATGCCTTCAAAAGTCTTCTTCTACAGAGGCGTTAGAAAGCGTCTACAGTCGGGAAAGGGTCAAGGTACATAATAACATATTTGCTACTGTAACACACATATTCTCTTTTACTTCTAAAAGTACCCATTTCTTTGACAATAATACGAAGACAATTTCTTATTGCATCTAACTTTTCTTTTAACTGTTCATTTTGAGGATATTTTGCAACAACGATTAAACGTGTCCCATTTTCTTGTTCATTCAGTTAGATCGCTTGATCTCATAGAATTAGAAATCTTATAATGTTTCGCTCTACTAGATATTTTCTATTTCACGTAGACTTTTCGGTAAGTATTTTGCAGGAAATATTTTCTGGAGATTTGACATATTCACCGTCATGCGACATAGACAGTAGAGCACCTTCATCTAGTTATACATTATCAAAACATTCTTGGTTACCTGAAAATAATTGTTCTTCTCTTGCATATTAAAATTGATCTTTGTATATATATGAATATGAGCCGTTCTGCGAGAAAACTAACAGTATGGACTCTGCGTAAAGTATCGACCCGGATCAGCCTAAGCATGCCACGCAGGCTAACCCGGCCAGACACTTTTCGCCTCCTGTGGATTTTCTGTTTCAGGAATCATTGCTCTATATCTCTATCCCCCTGAGACGGAATGTGTCGGACCGGGTTAACATGCGCGGACTGTGCAGGCTGATCCGGGTCGATACTTTACGCGGCTACACAATGTTGGTTTTCTCGTGGAACGGCTCATATCATGTAAATGAATGTATTTTTACGTCATATTCTTTACGTGTATATACTTGTAAATGGTCAATGACACTTATGTGCCGACTTGCCGAATAAAATTGAGTTGAATTGAGTTGAGTTGAGTTGAGTTCAGTTGAGTTAAGTTGAGTTAGAAGATATAGAGCTTTCCTACTGAAAGAGAATATAATTTATAACCTATACGTAGACTGTTTATGGATAGCTCTGGTACCTGGGGAACATTTTGTATGATATAGCATATTATCAGTGTTAGATTCACATTGTTTTGTCGCAAACGTCACTTTTTGTATAACTTATTTGAACCGATTATAATAACCGGTTAATATACCAATGTAATTATTTCAGTGCTGTATCATCAGAATGTAACCGCTCATGGGATAGTTCACGACACTATTCACGGGATAGTTGGCGATTAAAGGAATCAAATAAAAGGTGAGTATTTAGCCACGCTGAACGAAAACAGGGTCTAATTCCACCAACCTAACTTAAAGCTCTAAGTAATACTTAACCCTTTCCCTCATACGACAATTCCGCAGCAGACGACTTTGAGCATATTTTGACAAAAAATGGAAAATCTCTTTAATTGAATGGATAACCTGACTAAAAGTGGAAACAATTGTGGCAAAAGGAGAAATTTCTTCTTTTGTCACTATATTTTCAAATAGCCGACTGCTGCAGAGGCGTCAGCAAGCGTCTATATGAGGGAAAGGGTTAAGAGCATTTTTCATCATTTTTGTTTCGCTAATATTTTGTAAAATATGAATGGTGGAATGTATTTAAGTTAATAACTAAGTTGCCATAAATAGTTACCTTGGTGATTAAAAATAGATGTTAAGAAACGAAATAGTTTGGCGTTTATATTGGGGAATCAAAAATGATAAAATACGTTCTTAAGTAAAAACATAACTTTAGAAAGAAAAAGTAATTTCACGAATATATGACGTAATTATTCAGATAAACACTCCTTTCAATCCTTTCCCAAAACGTTGGTGCATCTACTGGTTAAGCTCATAGAAAGGTGCAGTGAGAGTGATCAATATCAACTGTAAGAACTCTGTGGGTTTTTTGAAATTCCTCATAATGTCCTCTATTCAATAATGAAAACATTCATTCATAGTGAGGATGTTCCATAGTTTAGTCAATCCAGGGGTTGTGAGTTCGAACACCAGCTCGGCCAGCATTCTGTTCGTCATTGTGACAAGCGTCATTCGTCTTCTACCAATGGACTAACAGTCTATGTGGAAAAGCAGCCAGTTGCTTGGAAAAATTGTTGTGTTGATTACTGGTGTTAGAAAGTCAGGAAACACATGAGTAGGTGAACTGGCCGCCGTGATTTGACTGAAAAATTCTTGTAAACGGCGTTAAAACCCCAATCAACCATAGTTTAGCCTTTTATGTTTTCAAAGTGTTCGGCTGCAGCTTTATTGTATGTGACAAATGTTTAAAAATAACAAGTTCAACCCTTCCCCACATACAACAAATCTACAGCAGACTTTGAAATTTTCTTGATAAATGTACGGAAAACCTCCATTAATAAAAGTAAAATTATTAAATAGAGTTGAAAAACATTGTGGTACGCACTTGTTTATAATTAATATAATATATGGTTCAGGGAACATGAAATGCTCGTTTTAACCATGTTTTTCTCTATTGAAAACATTATTGCTAAAGAAGAAATTGCTCGTGATGAACAGTTTCTCCTTTAGCCATAATGTTAACAATATTCGTCTGCTGCATAGGCGTCTGAAAGCGTCTGTTAGTGTTAACTCTTTCGGCGCCGAATTGTTTAAAGTAGACTCGTCCATGTTCAAACTCAGACGACTCTATTTTCATGTAATTTAGCCATAATGTTAACAATATTCGTCTGCTGCATAGGCGTCTGAAAGCGTCTGTTAGTGTTAACTCTTTCGGCGCCGAATTGTTTAAAGTAGACTCGTCCATGTTCAAACTCAGACGACTCTATTTTCATGTAATAGGTTTTTGGAATAGTGTTATAACTCAAAGCCAAACAATGCAGATTTCAGGTGAGACAGCTCGTTACGAGCTGACTCACCTGATTCTGTATTGTTTGCAAAAAGCTCAACATTGCCTTTGACGCTGAAAGGGTTAACGTATACAGCACGGACAACGTGGTTTCAATTTCTGCAGTACTGCACAGATCGAATATGTTGTTTTGCGTGTTTGCATACATTTTTATTTGAATTCATTGATTGCTTCAGGCGTTATGCAGCGGTATCATTATAGAAGTTGTCACTTGCGTCCATTTGTTTTTATCTAATGTGTATCACATATGGTCCGTGTATCTGTCGGACAGATCTTGTAGTCACTGGATAACCCTTTGTTTTGCCACTTTTATGGTCAACTGCTATATTGTCTGACTCATTAGCCGATTTGATATTCTAACCATTTCCCTCATACAACAAAATATGCAGCAGACGACTTTGAAAACAAACTCAATTTCTTTGGAAACTCCCTTTAATAAAAGTACAATAATTGAATAGAGTTGAAAACATTGTGAGAAAAGGAAAAATGCTCGGTTTGAGCATTTTATTCTTTTGTCGCCAAGTTTTCAAAAGCCGTCTGCTGCAGAGGCGTCAGAAAGCGTCTACATGTGGGATAGGGTTTATTCAGTAAGAGTCATCTTTTTTTAATACACCTGCGGATGAGAATAAGGCTTCTTGTACATTGGAAGGTTAACTTTGATACATAGCTGGAAATCTTTGTAGAAAAATAGAAATGATTGATTGCAGCCATTTCTCCCTTTTCTACAATGTTTTGAAACGTCATCTGCTGCTGAGAGGTCAAAATACCTCTTCTGTATTTCAAAAACGGTTAAACCCACTAAATTCCATCAACCGCTATAACCATTTCTGAGTTTTAACAAGTACTTACATATGAGCCGTTCCACGAGAAAACCAACATTGTGGACTCTGCGTAAAGTATCGACCCCGATCAGCCTAAGCATGCCGGGCAGGCTAACCCGGACAGACACTTTTCGCCTCCTGTGGATTTTCTGTTTCAGGAATCATAACTCTATCTATCCCCCCTTAGACGGAATGTGTCGGCCGGATCAGTCTGCGCGGACAGCGCAGGCTGATCTGGTCGATACATTACGCATATATATTGATATGAGCCGTTCCGTGAGAAAACCAACATTGTGGACTCTGCGTAAAGTATCGCCACGGATCAGCTTAAGCATGCGGCGCAGGCTAACCCGGACAGACGCGTTTTGCCTCCTGTGGATTTTCTGTTTCAGGAATCATTATTCTACACCTCTTTCATCCTGAGACGGAATGTGTCGCCCCGGATTAGCCTGCTCGGACTGCGCAGGCTGATCTGGGTCGAAACATCACGATGAGTCCATTATTTTGACACTTTTATTAAAAAAATGTATCAATATTGTTACTTTTATTGCAGGAGCAGTTCCTTATTGGAAGAAAGGAAAGGACACTTTTACTCGCAATATTTTACTGTAAGTGATGTCATGTTATTACACATTTTTTTCTGATATGGGTGTCTTTCCATGATTCTGCATGAGACGTCTTTTTAAAACATTTTAATTACCGAGGAGAGAGTTTCAAACAATCTACAAAACTTACAGCTCGATCCTTAACACTTTTGTTTCAACCCATTCCTAAATACCAGAAATTGGAAGCAGACGAATTTGAAAACATAAAAGCAAAAGATATAGAGAAACTATTTTGAATGAAGATGTAATTATTGAAACTATTTGAAAACCATCTGGCAAAAGCTAGAATTGCTCATTATGAGCAATTTTTCCTTTTGCCAAAAAGTTATCAAAAGTCGTCTGCTTCAAAAAGCGATTGTATACGGGAACAGATTAAAAACGAGCATTTCTTCACGTTCCCTCAACCATGTAATATTAAGTATATACGTACTGACGAATTTCCAAAAGGTGTCGTAAAAACACTAATGTACGAATCTTAGTTTTGATAACAATTAAAATGAAAGACGGACGCAAAATGTACACTGAAACATCCCAGACAGATTAATTGAATTGCTTGTTGTTTAACGCTGGTTTCAACAATGTTTCAGTTATATCACAGCGTTTCCTTGGTAAGTTACCCGTTCTAATGGTCCATTCATCCTCACACCAGCAAGTCAGTCGTCATGCCAACCCCGTAACCTTAAGCGCCGAGGAGGGCAGCCATTACTACCACCCCAAAAGAAATGATTAGTTATCTTGAATGACATTTCATTTTGTTTGTTTTACAGAAATCATTGGAGGACATCACACAGAGAATTACAACATCGAGACATTGGTTTATTAAGTAAGTTTAAGTGTTTTCAACTACAGTGGAACCTGTGTACAAAGACAACCCTTGGGAGAAATAACAATATCGAGGGCTTGGCGTGAAACGGTTGTAGCTCAAATTTGTATTTTTTTTTATCAAGGATCATCACCTCGCCATAAAGTCTTTATAAGTGTTAAATCATTTTCCTTGGTAAACAATGGAAATTTAGGTGCCATTAATCGTTCTGAGAAATGGCACTTAAATTTGCATTTTTTACAAAGGTATCAAAATTGCCCCTTAACCAGGGTTTTCAAAATAGGTATTTAGTTACAACCGTCTCACGCCAAGCCTGTTCACACAGGTGGTCTTTAATTGCAGGTTTTTTTATTGCAGAAAATGAGTATTTGGGAAATTAAAAGTGTTATTGATATAGACAGGGAATTGATATTCCAATGTGGTCTTTAGCACAGATTCGACTGTATATTCAATAATAACACACCGATTAATAGAAGGAAGTTTTCATACTGTTGCCAATATGTCGGTTGCTGCAGGTGTGCTGTATGTGGGACTGGGTTAATTCATGACACATAATGTTTGTTTAGATGTAAGATAAGTTTTAACTTATATATTTTACATCGATTGTGAAACAAGCTTTCAGCGCAAAAAAATCTCGTTCAATATTTGCTTCCTAGAGACAGAACCATTACTCGTGTCGTATGTGTGGAAAAATGCACGGGTTTCGAACCCGTGACATTTTGAACGAGAAGCCGACGCTGAGCCACTGCACAACTGTCTTTTTCAAGTCATTAACCATACTCGTGTGCATAACAGTCAGAGCCACTCGTGAAAATAGCACGTTTAGCGCTCAATATGTTAACCCTTTCCCTCATACGACAATTCTGCAGCGGACGACTTTGAACATATTTTGTCAAAAAATAGAAAATCTCTATAATTGAATGGATAACCTATGACTAAAAGTTTAAAACATTGTGGCAAAAGGAGAAGTTACTCGTTTTGAGCAATTTCTTCTTTTGCCACTATGTTTTCAAAAAGCCGTCTGTTGCAGAAGCGTCAGAAAGCGTCTATATGAGGGAAATGGTTAACTTATATCTCGACCATTCACAAATGCAAACACACTTGTCCTCTATATCAAACTCCTTTCTATTCTCACGTGGCAGGTGTATCCGGCCAAACCGTTATTTAGAAGCCGGTGTATTCGACGAGGACTTGGTGATGGCGCAGATTGAAAATAACGCCTTGCCGGAAGCAGCAGGGGAAGAACAACAAGGATATACAATACGCTTGCACCCGGAAGAGTTTTTACACAGGTACACAACCCCTTTACAAATGTAAACGCTTTCTGAAGCCTCTGCAGCTGAAAACGCATGCGTACCGGCCTTTTCTTGCCCGGCTTCATTTCCAAAGAAACATGAATGAAACGAAAAATATAAGATTAAAGCCAAATTCGCCTTTAACTACATTTTCCCACCACTGACACTAGAATCACAGACTTAGGTTGTCCGTAGTTGATAACTTTAAATATATATATAATAATCAAAGAATACGACAAAAGCGGTCTTTGAAATATTTGCGCTCTTCTCTGTTCTTACTTTATAAGGACGCATGAGCAAATTCTTCTTTTGCCACAATATTTTCTATTAAAAAGCACATGTATGTGGAGTGAATTAACTGATGTCACAATGGGGAAGGAACAGTATTTTAACGAGGATCAAGTCTTAGTTTATAATGAACGTCGACGTGAGATTTTGGACATTCGGACACATTTTGCGAGTTCTATATTTTACATTCTTTTTAATCTTTTCTCTCATAAAGACACCTTTTGACGCCTCTGCAGCAGACAGTAGTTTGAAAACATGTAGAAAAAAGAAGAAATTCCTCCTCTTGTCACCATGTTTTCAACTATTCAATTATTTAAAGGGAGTTTCCAAATGTTTTGGGGTATATTATCAAAGACTTCTACTGCTGATTTGTTTTATGTGAGAAAGGGTTAAAGAAGCACTTTAAAAACAAAACAAATAGTTCTCTCTTTATTTCAGAGAGTTATCAATATTTTGTTAAAAGATATGTAAATAATTGCTTATGTACCTAACGTAGTATACTAACGTCAGTAGCTGTTTATGCGGGTCAATTAGATGAGGTCGCAAGCGTGAAACTATGACAGCGGTATAACGTTACGCCGATGTTGAGTCTTTAGTACTTCACCAACAAGGAAGTAAAATTGTTGAAGTTCTTTATTGAACGAATATTATTTATTTTCATGAACTCCACAGGCTATTCACTGAGACGATATATACATGAGCTCTATCGGTCAATTTCAATTTCATTGTTTTTACACAAATATTTTTGATTAAAGGGTAAATAAACATTATACATATTAAATTGTTGCAGGTTTCGGGATATTTCCTTCCTGTATGGCGATGTTGTTCAGCCTACAACTGATAACTGTGAACAGATATTAAAAGATGCAGGAATCGAGGATTATATGGTCACTGCTAATAAGGTAAAATCCTTTCCCACATACAATATGATCACTGCTAATTATACAATGCAACAAGTTGCAGATTTGTATCGAGATTTGTCATGAAAACGTTCAGTTTTGTTTTCCTGTAGCTCTGCTCATTTTATGTGAGATCCAGACAATTTCACCACAAAGTTATTAGCATGATTCAAAACTATTTGTTACTTTCATCAATTTATTTTAGGTCTTTTTGAAGCACTGGCATGAACCATACCTCCAAGAACTTGTAACGGCCATTCATGTAGAAAATGAGGACGCCAGACCGTCATCGCTTCCATCACAATTTTCGTCTGTTAAAACCGGATATACATCCGGTAGAAACGACGCTTCCGGTGTGGATTCGGGGATCAGATCGTTTGGTGGTACCAATCGTAGTGGAATGAAACTAGACAAAGGGATTTCGTTTGAAACAACTAGTCAGACGGATGAAAAAACTCATCTGAAGCAGAAAGCGGATCCCCATGAACAGAAGTCAGAATTTGTATCCGAGTGGATGAAGGATCAGGGGACGTACCAATCCGGAACGTTGACACCTCGGCTTGAAATGAAACGAAAGACGGAGATCCATGAACAGGTTAAAGCCCTGAGCCAGAAGAAGATATTAGACCCGTGAGTCACAAAGTAACACCAAACATTTCAGATGTCAGACAAAATCATCTTGGTTATATGCAATGGTCAAATATTCAAGCGCAGATATAGTTCGAAAGGTTATTCTATTCGCGTTGACGTTAAAAAGCATATTGCTGTTCCCTAACCTTTTTTATTGTCTACCTTTGGGAATTTTATATACCAAATATTTCTTGTTAATTTTTTATCTGACATATAGTATAGGTATATATTAATTTACTTTTGTCTAAGCCATATACTAATTGTGTCGATGTTTGCCAATAGAGGGCTGAATTGAATTGAATTTAATTATTAAAAACATGTGACGACTGAAAGGATTTAGCCTTATAATTTAGTCCTATATTAAATTTGACGCAACTGCAGTAGACGACTTTGAAAACAGGTTGGTAAAAATATGAGAAAGCTATACAAAATACAATATTATCATTGAATAGTGTTGAAAACATGGTGGCAAAAGTTTGACAAAAGTCAATGCGACAATCGTCATGTGTCGTCCACCAATGAGCTAACAGTCTTTGTTGAGAAGCATTCATATGCTTAGAAGGAGTCTTGTGTCAAGTACTGGTGTGCGAAAGCAAGGCAATACACGAGTAGGTGAACTGGCCGCCGTGATATAACTTAAACAATGTTGAACTCGGTTTCTAAACCCCAATCGATCAATCAATCAAGTGTTATGAGATGTATCTAAAATAGATTTATTACATGTTGTTTATTCTAGTCGATGGTGGGACCGATTTCAGATGATGCCAAGGGAAAACGTATCAAACAGCGCCACCTTCCGGACCATGTTCAAGTTCTTTAAAGTCATCTGCTACTTCCTCTTGTTCTTCCTCGTCCTTGGTTCGGCAGTCGTCAACAAGATATGTGTTCTTCTGATGACGTCAAGCATTACAAACGTGAGGACATTTCTTTCTCTTCCTTTTAGAATCGAAATGACAGAACCTGCCATGCTTTTGTAGTTTAAACCTTTCACACATACAGCAATTCTGCAGCTGACAACTTTAAAAACATCTCAACATCTCGTTTTGAGCAATTTCTTCTTTTGTCACAATGTTTTCAAAACTCGTCTGCTGCGGAGGCGTCTGAAAGCGTCTATATATTAATAAGGGTTAACTAGGTCTAGACCATATCCCATATACAATACATTTGCAGTATATGCCTTTGAAAACATCTAAGGCCTAAACGTAGAATTCCATAACCTACTTTAAATGCGATAATCATAAATATACTTTCTTTGCACAATGAATATCGATATCGATAGAGTAAATGCATAATATTGAGTTAAAAACCTTGCAGAAAATTAGGAATTGCTAGTAAATGAACAATTTTTCATTTAGTTCAACCTCTGCTTTATTTTATCTAACGTCGAATACAAGTTTTCACAACTTATATCAGCCATGCTCGATGTCTGCTCCCTGGAAACTCACCTAATAACCATGTCCAGAGAATCGGGAGGTACCATGTTTTGACCACGCCCTAACAAAAAAACAAATAAATAATAGAACCAGAACCTTTTGATCCCGAGACCGATGCTCTAACTCAGTGCCAATGTAACATACAATTTTGCATTAATCCACCGTGATTATAAATCCACCAAACAGTGTCTCTATGATTTAAACCCTTATGAAGCTGTAAGCGGCTTTAAGCTCAATTTGCGTATGGCTGTATGCGGAGCCCCGGTATCTCTGTCGGTAGCGACCCGATCTGTCAATCAAGGGTTTGTAAGTTCGAACCCCAGCTCGGCCAATATTCAATCTGACGTTTGACAAAGCGTCATGCGTCTTCCAACAATGTGCTAAAAGTATATATTCATTTTCCATAGAGAATGCATATTTAACAATTACAACTTTTGTAACCAAAATACAGTCCAGCCTGTGTTTAAAAGCCCACTAATGGGAAGTAAAGAGAACACACTGGTCTTTAAGCACAGGTGGTCGTTAAATACAAGGTGCTATAGACAGGTGGTCTTTAGCAAAGTTTTGACTGTACATTTTTGATTTTATTGCAGGACAAGTTACCGGAGAATCAGTGGCCAGCTAAGACTATGCTGATTGTCAGTATATGTTTCCCATATTCACTATGGTTTCTAACTTACTCAGCCAAAACGATGTTTGGAAGTAACACATGGCCTGCATTTTCAATTGTGTCCATAGTAAGTAGTCTACACGTTTTCATGAAATGATATATATGTTTTTGTAATGCCTACACATTTTTCTCAAAATGCCCCAAAATGCAGCTGCGGCGATAGACATCTGCGTAATGTATCAACCAGATCAGCCTGCGCTGTCCGCGCAGACTGATCCGGCCGACACATTCCGTCTTAGGGGGGATATATGTATAGAGTAGTCATTCCTGAAACAGAAAATCCACAGGAGGCAAAACGTGTATATCCGGGTAGGCCTGTGTGGCATGCTTAGGCTGATCCGGGTCGATACTTTACGCAGAGTCCACAATGTTGATTTTCTCACGAGACGGCCTACACATTGATTATTGCAAAGCTACGCCCCTGATTATCATCACACAGAATATTACGAAATTAGTAAAATTCCATCTGATGTAAAGTTCCCATTCCATCAACATTACGGATAATAATAATTAATTGTGGACTAAACCAGATTACAGAAGATGGATTTTCTCAGATTATGAGATATGATATATCTATCATCGCCTTCTTTGAAAACGCCTGACAAACTAAATGTAACACCTGATCAATTCGGAATATTTTATTAATACACTGTTAGAAAATATTTAAGGAGAAAGAAACCAAACTAAATTTTTTATGATTTTTCTCATTTTCCCCAACGGTTTTCAAATGTTGTCTGCTAATGTAGGCAATGAAAGTCGTTTGCATCTTAGAATTAATAAATTCAACGATGCATAGTCGTCTCAATGAATTATATTAATCCCTCCCCCCATAAACATCTGCAGCAGACTACTCAGTTTGAAAACATTGTGGCAAAAGGTGGAAATGCTCATGTTGAGCAATTTCACCTTTTGCAACAATGTTAACAACTTTATCCAATAATTGGTTATACACTTTAAGAGATTTTCCATATGTGCGCCTAGATGTCTTTAAAGTCGTCTGCTGTAGGTTTGACACGTGTGGGAAATGGTTAAACTTAACTGACAGATCAGCAGATCATGAGTTCTTTCGACTAAACTGCGAGGTCAAACCATGTACTGAGGAAACAAATATTAATATTAATCAACAAGCTCCAAAACAAAAGCAAATTGTTTGGGAAGATTGTTGTGTGGAGTACTGGTGTGAGAAAACCAGGAAATACGTGTGTAGGTGAACTGGCCGCCGTGATATGACTGAGAAATTGTTAAAAATGGCGTTAAACCCCAATCAATCAATCAATCAACCAAAACAGCGTTTGTGATTGAATTCTATATTTTTAAAATTCAGAATACATTTACTTTATTCGAAAAACCACACAAAAAACCACAAAGTATAGCCGCTAGTTACGTTACATATACGTATGGTCAATCCATTTTTTTTTCCTTTATAGACGCTGTTCTATGAATTTCTGCACACACTCGGCCTCTGCCTGCTTGTTTTTCGTGTTCTTCCGATGTTGGACATGTTCAAAGGATTTATTGTGCTGGGAAGCATCTACGTCGTTCCGGCATTGCTTAAAACCATATTCGAAGGTCGGGAACCAAGCTATGGTGTTACCCGGAAGTGCATCATGTTCATGTTGAACGTTGGGGCATTGGTAATTCAGATCGGAAGCATCGTTGCGTGCGCTTTTTTCAGCATAACGATGTCAGCAGACGACAAAAATAATCTTATAGATAAAGTTCTGAAAGATGGCGAGAACCTTGTTGTTGAGAGAGAATCCATTACCACGATAACAAACCCTTCAATCATGTGGGAGCTGCCTGTATCGCTCTTATTGATATCTACTACTTATTGGGAATGTTTCGTCGACGGAGATTTGGTAGTCTTCGGCTACAAACTGAAATTCAAGAAATGGAAAAAGCATCTGCATCACGCCCGTTCTCGTCTGTACTTGTTCGCCAGTGTATGGAAAGCGCTATGGGTAATCGCGTTTGCGGTTTTACTGCAGCCTGGGTTTAGTTTCAATATGATGTTCACAGCACCGAAAGTAGCAGAAGTGACACTCAACACAACAATGACTACGCCGGAAATGAGTACGAAGTTCACAACACCGGAAGTAGCAGAAGTGACACTCAACACAACACTGACTACGAATCTCCTATCACGTTTGCGTAGAGAGGTCGAGACAACGACACTAACAACAAACGCTACAATTACACCGATGCCGAAGATGGATGGGTTTGAACTACATCCGGATGTCCTTAAACATTTCGAACTATATGGTGTATTGTACATACAGATCTTGTCCAACATTATCCTGACCTATTTTGCTGGTAGTGCCTGTAAAATGTGCATGCAGATCGTAGGGTTCTCTCTGCCATTAATTCTAACAACTCCCATAAGCATTGCTATCGTTGTTCTTCAATGTAAATTCAAGTTCCTGTCCACGGGCATTCTGGTCTGGATCGGTGTGGAAAGTGACCCGGATATGTGGATTTTTTACCTCTCCTGGCTGGGCGTTCTATGGATCTCGGAGATCTACGTTAATTCGCATATCTGGTTCCCGGGAAATGGTCGTATGGAAAAGATCGATAGGTGTGTATAACAACACCATAAATCATTAGTGTTGTTGTTTTGTATTACTTGTATCATTTACAAACTGTAATGGCATTAGACCATCTCGATATCGTACCTGTTGACGACTTATGGATCGTGTTTAGGAAAAAAAAAACCGGTAGTACTGGTACATTACACAGGAAACGCATTGATACAACTCAAATACTGTTCAAACGGCGTAGTATGGAGTAACACATCATTCACACATCGTATAAATAGACATCAGACTTTAGTTTCGTCACCTGAAAACCGACAATCTGATGTATCGCATTAAAAGGCAATTACTATCAAAAACATTGTAATGAGACGTTTCAGCCATAACCAATATCAAGAGGATTCGTTGATATTTTGACGACTAAGTAGCTGAGGTACAACGACCTTTGCTGGATGCAATGTCCCAAAGATTATGACCCATTGATATTTTATTCCGGAGTCTTGTCTTATACCCCAGGCGTCAGAATTTACGTTTGTGAAAACCCGTTTCTAATTATAGAATTATGTCATATTCTTAAAATAGCATTGTTCATATACTATAAACATAATATATGTTTTATAATACCGTACAGAGAGGCTATTCATAGTAACACGGTATTGCGGGTTTTTCCAAACGAAAAGGCCTGTGCTATTACATGTATTTAAAACATGGATTGACTGGTAGAAACACAATTAAATTTGACATTTTTATTTACCAGGTAACTCTATCTTTACTAAGGGGCATGACTAATAACTGCTTCTATCACGTGCAATTAAGCGTTTTTGCATACGTGTACACGCTTCCCGAGTGTGTCTAAGTATAATTAATCAATATGTTCCTGTACCCCAGATTGTTCGTCACGCCTCTACGATGCGGCATCCTGACGGACCAATCTCTTATGCTGAGACGCAGACGACACGACCATGAACTTCATTTAATTTTGGACGACGAGAGTTCCTCATTTACACCGGATCCGGAAGTGCATAAAGCGGATGACGAAGTTCCCCAAATATACGCATGTGCTACAATGTGGCACGAGACACGTGCTGAGATGACCAACTTGTTGAAGTCAATTTTCAGGTAAAAACAGCTTCAACCTTCAAACATGTTTTTCATTCCTTACAGGTTTAGTTCATCCATGACGTAATCGTTAAATGATATTTAAGAATGTTCATCTTTGAACAAAATTTTTTGAAAACGTATCATCTCGGAAATTTGAAACGTTCTCTAAGTAAATACTCCCAATGTTTGTGAACATTTATAAATTACTCATTATGAACACTGTCTCGTTAAGTCAATTTTCAAAAGTAGCCTGCTGTGAAGTTGTAAAATAAAAGTGAAAACTGTAAGCTTTGGTTCATTTTTGGTAATCATTATACCAATCCCTTTATGTGGTGCTATCAGCTTCATCACGTTACCATGACCACATGTTTTTCAGAGTGATACATTTGCATGTTTTGGTTTATTTCAGAATGGACATCGACCACAGTGGGAGATATTTGGCCCAAAAGTTTTACCAGATTCGGGATCCCGATTACTATGAATTTGAAGGTACAGTAAGCTCGTGATAACTCGAAGTGGGAAGGGAGCCATAAATGACTTCGAGTTATCGACGTGTTCGAGTTATCGACGTGTTCGAGTCATCGACGTGTTCGAGTTATCGACGTGTTCGAGCGATCCCTCGGTTTACGCTTAATACATTTGAGACGTTCCATGAGAAAACCAACATTATGGACTTTGCGTAATGAATCGACCCAGATCAGCCTGCGCAGTCCGCGCAAGCTAATCCGGGCCGACACATTCCGTCTTAGGGGGATAGAGGTATAGAGTAATAATTCATGAAACAGAACATCCACAGGAGGCGAAACGTGTCTGTCCGGGTTAGCTTGCTCGGCATGCTTAGGCTGATCTGAGTCGATACTTTACGCAGAGTCCACTGTTGGTTTTCTCGTTGAACGGCTCATTTATGCACTGTCAGCTTTGTAATTGATATATACTTAAAAGCATTCATTACGAAAAACAAGCAAGCGATAAAATCATATCAAGAAACTAGCACAGCAGCAGTTCTGATTACTCGTACTATCAATAAGAACTGCTGCTACGCTATATTAAAAAAAACACCAGATACGTTCAAGGGAATGATTCGCGTTAAACTCATATTTTCTCATATTGCTGCAATGTTTTTAAAGTCGTCTGCTACTGATTTTTGACCTGCTGGTCATATTTGTAATACCATTTTATTTCGGAGTTGGCAGCCTGCCAATTGCTGTAAGCACCAAACAACGCATGAGAAACTGCGCGAGAAAAATATTTCATCATTGATTCAACAAAACTGCATTTAAAAGGTTAGGATCTTGGCAGCCTGCCAATTGCTGTAAGCACCAAACAACGCATGAGAAACTGCGCGAGAAAAAGATTTCATCATGGATTCAACAAAACTGCATTTAAAAGGTTAATAATTAATAATTCATGAAACAGAACATCCACAGGAGGTGAAACGTGTCTGTCCGGGTTAGATTGCGCGGCATGCTTAGGCTGATCTGAGTCGATACTTTACGCAGAGTCCACTGTTGGTTTTCTCGTTGAACGGCTCATTTATGCACTGTCAGCTTTGTAATTGATATATACTTAAAAGCATTCATTACGAAAAACAAGCAAGCGATAAAATCATATCAAGAAACTAGCACAGCAGCAGTTCTGATTACTCGTACTATCAATCAGAACTGCTGCTACGCTATATTAAAAAAAAACCAGATACGTTCAAGGGAATGATTCGCGTTAAACTCATATTTTCTCATATTGCTGCAATGTTTTTAAAGTCGTCTGCTACTGATTTTTGACCTGCTGGTCATATTTGTAATACCATTTTATTTCGGAGTTGGCAGCCTGCCAATTGCTGTAAGCACCAAACAACGCATGAGAAACTGCGCGAGAAAAATATTTCATCATGGATTCAACAAAACTGCATTTAAAAGGTTAGGATCTTGGCAGCCTGCCAATTGCTGTAAGCACCAAACAACGCATGAGAAACTGCGCGAGAAAAAAATTTCATCATGGATTCAACAAAACTGCATTTAAAAGGTTAGGATCTTCCCCCCCCCCCCCCCCCCCCCCCCCCCCCCCCCCCCCCATTTGCAGCAGACAGCTATTGAAAACATCCGGCAAAAATACATGGACAGTTTCTATAAATGAAAAGTACGATTATTGAATAAAGTTGAATTCATGATCAACAGCTTCTCTCTTTGCCACAATGTTTTCAATTAACTAATTAATAACGACTCTTAGTAGTGGTTGTCCCTCCTTGGCGCTCAGACATGTGGGAATTAGCATTACGACTGACTCGCTAGAGTCGGGATAGATGGACCAATAGGGGACCGGTAATTTACCCCGGAAACGCCGTGATTTAACTTAAACATTGTTAAAAGCGGCGTAAAATACCATACAAATTAAAATGATATATATAATATACATGTATTATTTCAGCGCATATCTTCTTCGACGATGCTATGGAGTTGACCGATGATGACCGATTAGTTCCGAATATGTTTGTTGAAGACCTGATGGAGTGTATAGATGATTCCCTGAGGTAATGGACTATTTGAAACACGCTTTCTCATGTAAAAGCAAAGACGTAGATCAACATGTCAGCCATCCCACGATAAAACCAACAGTGTCGACTCTGCTAACCCGGACATACATTTTTCGTATCCGGTGGATTTTCCGTTTCAGGAGTTATTACTCCATACCTCTAATCCCCCCCTGAGACTTCGCAGGCTGATCTGGGTTGATACATTACACAGATACCAGAATGTTGCTTTTCTCGTGGAACGGCTCATGTGTTGAATGTATAATAATTATAATCTGTTTAGATCGATTTGTTATAGCCTCACCTACCAAGGACAGTGGTAGTAATAACTTGCCCTCCTTGGCGATCAGGGTTGCGGGGTTAGCATTACTACGGATTCGATGGTGTCAGGATGGATACATCGACCAGTAGTACCGGTAAATTACACAGGAAACGCTGTGATATATAAATGAAAAATTAATTGTTGAAAACGGCGTTAAACACCATACAAACAAACTAACAAAACCTACTCATCTAACTTATCACGTTCCCGCACACAACAAATTTGCAGCAGATGGCTTTTGAAATATAGGAGGAAACTATCTATAAATGAAAGCTTAATTAATGAATGCAGTTGAAAAGCATTGTGACAAAAAGGAGATATTACTGATTATGAACAATTTCTTCCTTTGCCACAATGTTTTTTTTAAAATTTCGTTTACTACAGATGCGGTTAAATGTGTTTGCAAGTGATGAAGGTTTAAGTCAACATATGTCTACAATCCAATTGTCAGTCTCCTATATGTTTGAGTTAATGGCATTTCCATGATGATATCCAATTTCAATTTAAAACCTGCAGATCGTCTCAGATTGAACTTTGTGACAACCAATGAAATTGTTGCCGTAAAATGTTAGGTATAGACAGTGGAGGTAGCATTTCATTTGAATAAGTACTAAAGCTGATCGTAAGTCTTTGTGCATGGTCAGTTTGTAACAAACGGGCATCTAATGAGTATTTAAATGTAAACTTCGGGTCAGTTTATAACAAACGGGCATATAATGAGTATTTAAATGTAAACTTCGGGTCAGTTTGAGACGTCATCTTGAGACGACATATCGAGGGCTTGGCGTGAAACGGTTGTAACTAAAATTGGTATATTTGTACAAAGGTTAATTACCTTGCCATAAAGTTTTTAAAAGCGTTAAATCATTTTTCTTTGTAAACAAAGGAAATTTAGGTGCCATTGCTCGTTCTGAGCAATGGCAGCTAAATTTGCTTTGTTTACAAACGGGTCACAATTTCCCCTAGACCAGGGTTTTCAAAATAGGGTTTTAGTTACAACCGTTTCACGCCAAGCCCTCGATCTCGATATCCATTTCCCACATTTGAAAACATCTAGTAAAAAATAAAAAATAAACCTCTATAAATAAAAGAACTATTATTTTATACAGCTAAACACACTGTGTCAAAATGAAACATTGCTCAGTTTAAGCAATTTCTCTCAATGTTTTCAAAATTCATCTCAGTGATGCAGAGGCGTCAGAAAGCGTCTGTATGTGGAAAAGGGTTAAGATCACAGTTGGACAGTTAAATACCTTTCAGTAAAATAACTCATCCTTTGGCAATACTGTATTTGCTTTGTTAATAAATAAATCTAAATAACTTATCATAATTGTATATACACGTTTCAACACGATCGTGGTAAGATGTTCTTCATCCGGTCATGTGACATGTTACGTTTTGACCCTGGCAATGCCAAAGGTCAAACTATGTTCTTCAGATCAATTAAGAATTAATTGACCGTTGCCATGACAGGATTTAAAATATACCCGCTGATTTACACATAAACACAACATTAGTCGTTGGGTGATAATTAGTTAGTCCCAACGGTCTCTTAGACTAACAAATCGTCCATATTTGAACACGTTTATGGGAAAAAAGTACAAGTTGTCATTTCTGGACAATGTAGGTTTTGATCAGCCTATGAATCTGTTCCGTACAATGATAATCTGCACAACTTGACAGAAGTTTCTAATAAGTTTATGCAAGTAATTTATGAGCAGTGTAGATCTTGATCAGACTGTGCGAGATCGTTTTTTGATTGGTCAGTATCAGATACGCATAGTCCAGGATGTTGATTTTCTCACGAGACGGCCTACACATTGATTATCGCCAAGCTACGCCCCTGCTAATAGAAGTAGAGACTGGGACAAATCCGATAGCTATTTGTGAACAATTCAATGACTAATCGACGGTTATTGGCTGGACGATGAAGACGATAACGATAATTGTCCTTGTTTCAGTTCCGTCCACGAACGCCAGATGTCGCTGAAACCACCCAACAGAACACCAACGCCATACGGCGGCAGAGTAACGTGGACACTTCCAGGTGGAAGTAAAATGATCGTGCACCTGAAGGACAAACACAAGATAAGACACAAGAAACGATGGTCCCAGGTACATAATCTTAGCATCTTTCATATCTCTCTCCCATCATTTAAAGTCCCATCCGGCTTTTGTGAAAATAATAATACCATAATTTAAATGAATTCTTAGCCAAAAGTGTAGACCCAACACATTGATAATTATCCGTAAGGTTGCTGGTTAACAGTCTCTAAAGATAGAACATTACAAAATATATTTACGCTGACACATAACAATAATTATGGTTCAATTTGGTTCAAATTGTATTCTTCATGCCGGATGGTTTTGAGAATTATTGTACGATATTTTATGAAACAGTCAGTCTTAAGAAAGCAATTTAATAGCTCAAAATGTGATCCCGGTGTGTGTGTTCTGAAAACAGGTAATTTTAATATTGACAATGTCAGAATGGCACACCATTTGTCATAATTGTTACCTATTTAGGTCTATAGACAATTGCGTTTTTGGTGTTTATAACTTGATGCTTTGCACATTTCAATAGCAGGCATTCGAATTACCGATGACAATCCTCTCATAAATAAGTTAGTTTCTTTTGCACACAGAATATATATAGTATAGTTTAGAATACAGAATATATAATCAAAGTACTCGGGAGTACTGGATGCCGGGTTCACATTAAAACGAAAAAGATTAATACATTCAAAGATGTTGAAAGTACAAATAAAACATGGAAAATGGTGTGTAAAGGGTTACGAAAATGGTAAGGGTGAACATTCTGTTAATTTTGTTTCGTTTACTTACTGCATTCAAACCGATTTTCGTTTAACATGCAACATTATCTACTGAATCAAAAATATGTGTGTTTCCAGAGGGATGTTTTCAACCGTTTCAGTGTAATTACAAAGTTATTCACAGATGAAATTGGCCCATTTTGAGTATTTAATAAGAATTGGTAAACTATTTTACAGTGCTCACACTTTCTTTTGGCGACTGTATGGTCAATATCTGTTAAAATTGTTTCGACCGCAATACTCCGGTTTTATTGCTTCTTTCAAAGTAAGCCTTCGGGTCAACACAGTTTCTACATGAATCTTCATTGTCCCCGAAATGGAATGTAAAACCATAGTAATCCCAGAAAACAACTAAAAGTAAAGAATGTGTTGTTTATACGAATATAAATTCTGTATTTATTAACCTTTTCCCTCATACGACAATTCTGCAGCAGACGACTTTGAACGTATTTTGTCAAAACATAGAAAATATCCATAATTGAATGGATACTCTATGACAAAAAGTGGAAAACATTGTGGCAAAAGGAGAAATTGCACGTTTTGTGCAATTTCTTCTTTCGTCACTATGTTTTCAAAAAGCCGTCTGCTGCAAAGGCGTCAGAAAGCGTCTATATGAGGGAAAGGGTTAACATTGTTTCGACCACAATAGTCCGGTTTAATTGCTTCTTTCAAAGGATATTCAAATAATCTTCAACAATGAAAATTCATACTATAGTCATCAACACAGTGTGTTTAGTTTTCCTTGCCGCAACGATTATCAATACAATCTGCTATAAAACAAAATTGACAGAAAATATGTCGTAACTCATATAAAATCCGGGACACAGGGAATAGTAAACATTTACTATTTAGATATATATGTTCGTTATAAAATGACATTGTACTTTGTATTTCATTCTAACATGCAGACGTATTAAGACGCGTTTTCAGCGGAATTGAGTTAGAAACATTGTGGCAAAAAAAGAAATTGCTGTATTCGAGATTGTCTATATTTGTGCATATATGTTTGAGAGTCATCTGCTGCAGATGTGTTTCATGTTAGAAAGGTTTGATACTGTTTATTGTAGGTCATGTACATGTACTATTTGCTCGGATACCGCATCTTGGCGCAGCCAGAGAACCTGATGAAGAAAAACATGACGGATAAGGACAATCCCTCCGACGACTTCCAGCGTGTCAAACTGACGGAAGCTCAGCTCCGGAGACGTAGAAAGGCTGCCCACTTTACTCGCAGTGTAATCTTCAATTATGTCACGGACGAGGTTCATACACAGGTATGGGTATATCGAGCCGTCCTCTGAGAAAACCAACAGTGTGGACTCTGCGTAAAGTATCGACCCGGATCAGCTTAAGCATGCCGCACAGACTAACCCGGACAGACACTTTTCGCCTCCTGTAGATTTTCTGTTTGAGAAATCATTAATCTATACTTTTATCCACCTGAGACGAAATGAGTCAGTCAAGATTAGCCTGCGCGGAATGCGCAGGCTGATCTTGGCTAATACATTACGCAGAGTCCATAATGTTGGTTTTCTCGTGGAACGGCTCATGTTTTAAGAACCAGTCTCCGTAAAATAAGACTGGTTCCATGGCTAACATAAATTCGATCGTTCGGTTTAACCCTTTCCCTCATATAGACGCTTTCTGACGCCTCTGCAGCAGACGGCTTTTTGAAAACATAGTGACAAAAGAAGAAATTGCTCAAAACGAGCAATTTCTCCTTTTGCCACAATGTTTTCCACGTTTAGTCATAGGTTATCCATTTAATTATAGAGATTTTCTATGTTTTGACAAAATATGTTCAAAGTCGTCTGCTGCAGAATTGTCTTATCAGGGAAAGGGTTAGACCAATTGACTAGTCATTCCAGTTTAAAGAAGAACACTCATCTTAGCCAACACCGAAACGTTTAACCCTTTTCACCATACGACATTTCTGCAGCAGACGACTTTGAACATATTTTGTTAAAAAATAGAAAATCTCTATAATTAAATTAAACAAGGACAAAAAATATCTATAAATAAAAATAGACACTGAAACCAAAATAATAAAGTTTTAAATATTGTGGCAAAAGGGGAAATTGAGTAGTTTCTACTTTTGTCACAAAGTTTTTAAAGTTGTCTGCTGCAGAATCGTCTGAATGTGGAAAAGGATTAATGTACACGTTTAAACCCTTCCCTACATATAGACGCTTTCTGCAGCAGATGACTTTTGAAAACATTGTGGCAAATGGAGAAATTGCTCATAACAAGCACTTTCTCAGTTTGTCATAAATGTTTCAACTATTTTCAGTAATTATACCTTCGTTTATATAGATTTTCCGTGTTTTTACGTGGTGGTTTTCAAAGTCGTCTGCTGCTGATGTGTTGCATATGGGAAAGGGTTAAAGTTGCACTTGAATAGAAATTCATATAGCAAATAAGTAAAATAACAATTGTTTTCCCTTATAAACCTTTATGAGGTGATTTTTTATCCTAATGATACTGTAGTATGAGAAAGCTTTCATATTTTAATTATTTAAGTAAAATATTTTTCCCCAGCTCGGTAGGTATCTCGAGTAAGGAATTGCGAGAAATAACGGGAACGAATCGGAATTTCTCGATTTTTCAATCGGATACAGTCGTTAGATCACGTGACATGATTGCCATTATATACTTTCAGGCAGAGAATACGTATATACTGACGTTGGACGGCGACGTAGATTTTCACCCGGATGCTGTGAGACTACTTTTAGACAGAATGAAAACGAACAAAAAAGTCGGGGCTGCGTGCGGACGGATTCACCCCGTGGGATCAGGTACGCACATTATCATTATACGTGCAATCTCGTACGGTATCTGTCCATTTCCGACAAGTGACATCCAAACCAGTATACTCCGCCCGGACCGACCAGGATCTTCTCGGTATATCATCTAGTTGAACAAATATCACGGAAGGCAATACAACAAATAATGACGTTTTGATTGTAAAATCTGTCGGTTTTCTGAAGCACCTCCTCTATGTTCTAGTTTAAGAGTTCGAACCCAATCTCGGTAGAAATTCTTTCCGACGTTTGACAACAGTCAATACGACACGCGTCAGTTATCTTATACCAATAGACTTACAGTCTATGAGGATAGACTTACAGTCTATGAGGATAGACTTACAGTCTATGAGGATAGACTTACAGTCTTTGAGGAAAAGCAGCCAGTTGCCTGGAAAGACAAGCTTTGAGTACAGCTATGAGAAAGCCAGAGCACATATGAGTAGGAGAACCTTTTTCGTTTATATAGTCAATTATCATCCTATATTTTGTTTTATATAGGTCCATTGCTATGGTACCAACAGTTTGAGTATGCCATTGGTCATTGGTTACAGAAGGCCACAGAACATGTGTTTGGCTGCGTCATGTGCGCTCCGGGATGTTTCAGTCTGTTTAGAGGATCGGCCCTCATGGACGACAACGTGGCCCGGACGTACGCCACACGAGCTACAGAAGCTGCGCATTATGTGCAATACGATCAGGGTATGTAAACATCCTTGACAACATTTGGAAAACCCACACAAGACCGTGTTTCTATAAATAGCATCAGGTTTCTGCACCTTTTTCTTTGCATTAATGCCGAGTTCGAGGGTAACCAACGTCAACAAACAGCAGAACCTTTTTCTACAAAGAACACTGGAAAAGGCTGTTAAAATCACGTTGCACACCTTGTGCACTTATTATTATAATGTGAACCGCGATATTTATAGAATAAAACATAATGCTAATATTTGAAAAGATTTTTCACAAATATGAACACAAAATATTTGTTCATTTGTTCGGTATTTGCAAAAAAAAAGGCATTGTTGTTTGTTTTGGTGGGGTTTACGCCGTTTTCAACATTATCTCAGTTATATCACAGACGGCGACAGTTCACTTATTTATGATCCCTGGGTAAACAAACCAGTACTAGGCTAGGAAATGTGCCTTGAACAAGGGCACTCCATCGTGACCACATCGCCGCGACTGTGGTTGAACCCGGGACGCTCGGTTCAAAATCCCCGACGCTAACCACTAGGCCTTTGGCGGATTGCAGTAAAACTAGTATTAACGTATTTAAAAAGATCTGCATGTGTACAATCTGATTCAAATGGACAATGCATATCAGAAGTTTCTAGAAACATTCTTGGAACTCCCTCTTATTCACACATGCCCTAATGTTGGTTTTCCTAGAGAACAGCTCACATTTATACTGAATTGAACTGAACCATAAATAAGGTTAACACCGTTTAAATAAATTTCAACACCGTCTTCAAGTGGTAGCCCTACATTTATGTTGTTTTTTCCTGACAAGGGCGGTACGCCCTTAAAGCACATCAAATGTGTAGGTAAAATGGAAAATATATCTGCGTCTTAGTTCTTTTGTGTACAGTTTGTTTTACTACTTATCACACAACACGATTCTGTTTTATAAAACAATATCAATATCACGGAGAACACATTCTTTCGTATTTGAGCGCGTATTTGAGAAAAATGTTTCAAGCTGGCTTTTGTGAACAGTGCGGATCAAGATCAGCCTATGCATCCGCACAGTATGATCTGGAATGTTCGCCAATACGATATAAAAGGTTTCAAGAAACTTCTGTAAGGCAGTGCTCATTTCAATCATTAGCATTGGTGCACATGCATGTTTTCTTTGACACATGTGTCAGCAATAATTACGTTAAGGTTGGTTTTCGCAGAAACTCGCTCATATAAAGACACACATTTGAACACTCTATGAAATCATATCGTGTGAAAATTACTTTATTCCCGGATACGTACGATTAAGAGTATATGGCTTCTCAAATATTATTGAAACTTGTTGTGTGTTTGTTTAAGTGCTGTTTTACGCCACAATTAATTTAGTCATTTTACGGCGATTCCTTGGTATTTGACAGGTACTTCAGGTATTATCTATAATTTATAGTTTTTCAGAGTCACATTCTTGTTCCAAGAGGCACATGTATTCAAAGTACATGTCTAAACAAATCGCATCAATTTATGGGTTCAATCTAATATTTCAGGTGAAGATCGATGGTTAAGTACGCTTCTTCTACAACAAGGATACCGCATTGACTATTGTGCCGCAGCAGACGCCCTGACACACGCGCCGGAAACGTTCTCCGAGTTCTTCAACCAACGTCGTCGATGGGGACCCAGTACCTTGGCCAACGTTATAGATCTGCTGGGCAGCTGGAAGGGCACCATTAACATCAATGACAACATCAGTACGTTCTACATTCTGTACCAGTTCTGTATGATTGTATCTACTGTCTTAGGACCTGCAACCATTTTACTGATGATGTCCGGTGCATTTACCGTTGTTTTTAAGACGGGCGTCGTTGGATCATACGCCCTCGCCTTGGTACCTGCGATACTGTTTATACTTGTGTGTGTGTACGGGAAATCATCAACGCAAATGACTGTCGCTACAATTATGAGTGCCACCTATGCCATTGTGATGACGATCGTGCTAGTGGCCACCGTGGGTCAGGCCATTGATGGTGGCTTTACTAGTCCGAACGTTGTGTTCTTGGTCATGCTGCTCGTGATTTTCCTGGTCTCTGCGATATTTCATCCGGCAGAATTCTTCTGTATCATCCCTGGTGCCTTGTACTTCATATGTTTACCAACCGGTTACCTGCTTCTTCCGATCTACTTTCTGTGCAACATGAACATCGTGTCTTGGGGAACCAGAGAAGTTCCTAAGAGAAAAACAAAAGAAGAAATTATGGAGGAGAAAATGTTGGAGGAGGAAAAAAAACTAAAGAAAGAGGAGAAGAAGAAAGGAATGTTTGGATGGATAGGCCTAAGTTCGGTTCTTAAAGACATGGCAGACGCCGTCGGTCAACTTAGATCTGATGCTAAAAAAGATAATTCTAAAACCGACGCGTTACTTGAAGATCTAATAATCGAATTACGATCTTCAAGGACACCAGTGACAAGACCAAGAAGTACGTCATCTGCTACTATGACAGACGAGACGGTTGAACCAGGAAATAAAGTCACACGAGATTCAATCACAGATGAAAAGACTGATGTAAAACATGAGAAGAACAAGCTGTTAGATATGTCTCATGAGTGGATAATAAGGGAAGATCCCAAGTGGCCTTCTTGGTTACAATCTCGTATGTGCGGAGACGGACCAATCAAAGAGCTGCCTGATAAAGAGACTATCTTCTGGAATCAGATAATTGGTAAATACTTACACCCCATCACGGAAGACCGTAGTCATCAAGAAAAGGTAACAGATGACCTTAAGAATCTAAGAAACAACGTTGTATTTGGATTCTTTATGACAAGCGCTCTCTGGGTTGCTCTCGCTATTCAGCTCCAAGTTCTACAGGAAGAGCTGAAGGACACGATGTTTTTCAAGATTCCGAAAATAGGTTACGGTGACAATCTTGCATTTGAACCGCTTGGCCTGTTTTTCTTGATCTTCTTCGCTGGTATCCTGTGTATACAGTTCTTGGGCATGTTTGCTCATAGATGGGGAACCGTCCTTCACATGTTGTCTATCACAGAGGTATCATGTGGCAAGACTTTTACCGAGAAAGACAAAGTAAGAGATATCATATCGAAAGCTATGGAGCTGCAGAAGTTATGTAACATCGAGAACGAGCCTGAACCGGATTATGACGAACCTATACCGGATTATGAGTATTCGGATGGCGAAGAAACATTCGACACAGCTTCCTTGGCGACGGCGGTATCTATACCGCTTTCTTTAATTTCCTTTAATCCCCCTTCTTATCACTCTTCGATGCCAAATGCCCCACCGAGAAGAAAGAGAAACCGCAAAGACATTTTCAACACACGAGGGTTTTCCACTGGTGCAGCGTTGCGAAGGGCTTTCGAGAAGAGATTTAGAAACGAGAATCAAGGCCAGAGCGGATATGACGTTGATGACGAAGAAATGGCGCCACCTGTTGCAGATAACTACGACCGTGATCGTCATTCGATCGTTTCACATATATAACACGTTTTGTTTTGTGGTTGTTGGTTATTATTGCAATTTTAATGTTAACATATTCGCTGGTATGATACTTTAGAGCCGCCTGTTGCTTTGAGAGCGTCTGTGAACTATGCATGATCAGGAAATAAAACACTGATACATAGATGAAAACGATTGACGTAAATTGAGTAGTTTGTATAGTTTGGGATAGTTTTGTATAGTTCTTTTTATTGTACCACACTTTTTTCCAAATTCATCTGCTACAGAGGAACCAAGAATCGTCTGTGTCAGTAAACGTTTAATTTATTATTATGATCGTCCTGTCAACGTTTCAACACTTTATGGCTTCTCAAAATAAGAGAAAATTATGTTGAGGATCGTAGTTCAGTCGGAGGTTCGAACTGTACAGCAGTGTTATCGTGGGAAAATTTACAATTGATAAAATATATATTGCGGGTCTTAAATCCATTTACACGTGTTGATATTGTATGGGAAATTTGTATATTTTTGGTGTGATATTATAGAGTTAGTTATTTATGCCTAAATCTTTTCAGGTCCCAGGCAGAAATATACCTTGGAAATAGTAACTTGTTATTTTCGAACTGCTTTAACAAATAAAACAACTGAAAGTTGATTCAAAGTAGCTCATGTGAGTAGGGGCTGCTACAAACCGAGTTGGATAGCAGAACCTTTTTTAATCCACTTTCCTAAGCGGTTAAGATAAACTACATGTGTATACGAGCCCGTTCAGGGGGAAGATTACATGTTGATGTTTTCTGAACAGTGTAGGTTCAGACCACCCTATCAATCTGATCCGTCTTATCAGAAAGTACAGAAGTTGACATGCTCTTCTAAAGAAGACATGTGAACAGTGTGGATATTGGTCAGTGTGTGAGGAATGTACAGGCTGACATGTATCTACACTCTGCTAAAAAGTTATTTAGTTACCTTTTTTCCAAGAACGGGCTCATATAATAGACATCAGAATATTTGATTGAGTTAACTGTTATTGGGCGTAAGTGATAAATTTGACTTATATTGGGTCGTCCTGTATACATTTCTGTAACGACTGTTTCTTTCCAGGACATTGTGTTTGCTTATTTTATTGTTTCTTGGCAATTACTTCAATTTCCGTTTTTTTCCATGAAGCACAGTAAATTACAATTTAAAATGTATATGTGGGATACTGATACTATCAATATAGATGTATTTATAGGTTCAAGTTTTATTACATTATTACACATTTCTTAATACAAATGTAAACAATAGTAATCAACATTCAGATAACGTAATATCGTAACTATGGGTCAAATGTGAACATGTGCACACACAAAAACAACAACAAAGAAACCAAACAGAATGATGGGATTTCATCTAGAATTACCAGAACTAAGCATAATTAGATTATCTAAAAGCAATAATAGTTCTAAGCAAGAACATCATTTTCAAATATATAAAGCATAAGCATCCAATGAATGAAAAGAGGCGGGGATATACATACAAGTGTACATGATGTTTCCTTGAGAAAAAAGCCAACCTCAATACATTCCCGACTAACAATCATGTGTGGCTCACTATCGTTGGCTTGGACATTCATAAACGGCAAGTAGAGATAATTCAACGATGTTAAATGACATTCAAAAGAGTTGTGTTTCCTGGACATATATACACACAAGTGTGTACCTTATTCGATTAGTGGATAGTGATATTTCAATCAGTTTGGAATATCCAGGAGATTCTAAGTATTTTGTTAAGTTTTGTTATTTTTTGTTTGTGTGTATCATTTGTACAGAGGGGGTATAATCATTGCTGTTTCTTCACATGATGACACATTTAAGCTCGTCAGGCTAAACAATGTCTTGAATCGATTGGATGAAAGTGTATTGGCCTTTAGGCTACATCACACTGTATACAGATATACAACGAGCTAAGGTTATTAAGTTGGTACACGCCACGTCGAAACCGTACTGCGGTGACCTTACAACCGCTAATGCTCTGGTGAAATCGTTCAGTCGCTAACTCTCACCAGTTGGCACGTTCTACTAGACCCTTATTTGCATGGCGGTGCTTTTGTGTCATCTGCCTTTGTAAAAAGACATGTATCACGTTTGTGGTATGTCTGTTTGACGGTCTATATGCTTTCACGTGCAGACAAATAAATGACAGGCGATACTTGTGTTCTTTCGAACACTCTTGTTTTGTTATTTTAAGGGGACTTTAACTTACATTGTACATGATGATATATATTAAGTATGTATGTATTGCGGGATTGGTAAACTGTCATTGTGGTGTAAATTATTAAACACGATAAATGTTCATATAAAACGAAAGTAAAGGGACCATTTTCGACAATATGCGTGTTTGTTTCTACTCTTATCTGATGTCACATGTAAAACTTCACACAATATGAAGTTTTCAAAGTCATCTGCTGGACAATATCCGAGGAGAAAAAAAGGTAGCGCCTGGAAAGTTAATAGTATGCTTTTATAGCGCTTTAACAGGGAAGGGTATTTTTTTTCTCTGATATAGACGACTTCTGACAGCACTGACTTAGTTAACATTTAAAATATTGTGGAAAAATGAGGAAGTTTGCAAATTATTATTTTGTGATATTTCTTAGCATGAACTATTGCCTCTGTCAATTTGATACAATAGTAAAAATCCTATGTTTGAAGAGTTTGATGCTGACCATTCTGCATTAAGTGCGGGATGAGTTATTGTGATCATCCGTCGATCGTCTGTCCACCAATTCGTTAAAAGAATACGTCCCCTGAAACCACTGAGCATTTATTTATGAAAGATCACTCGAATGTTCATTTGGTGGTCATCTTTTAAATATTTCAAAGAATTGAATTCGATGTAGAAAGGTGGAAATGTCCATTTATAAATCGTCTTGTATGACAGTACTAGTCCGATTTAATAATAATTGGGTGACCATCTACCATGTTTATTCTGATTCGTCAAAGAACATTGTCGCCATTAGACGAGGATCGTTTAATGTATGGTATATTGTAAAATTCGTCTGACCAAAAGTACTGGCTGGATTTGAAAATAATAAATTTTCCTTTGGTGATCCTCTACCTAGTTTGTTCAAATCATTTTGATCCGTCGAAAAACGTGGCCACCAGTGGTTGGGGCTCATTTTCCTTATATGTAGTATATAGTAAAAACTTTAATGATCTTCTTGTCCAAAATGTCTAGCCCAATTTAACAATAATGTGGCAGATTTAAAAGAAATGTTTCTTTGGTTTCTCTATCAAGTTTGTTCAACTAATGTCAATCCGTGGAAACATGGCCTCTAGGGGATGGGGGCTTGTTTTCCTAATACAGTGTATAGTTAAAACTTTAAAAATCTTCTTGTCTGAATGTACGATTTAAAGGTAATTTTGATCCGTTGAAAAACCTGGCTAACAAGGAGTGGGACTCATTTTCCTTATATGTATAGATTAAGCACATTAAAAATGACTTCTTAAAATTCTATTGAACCAGATGAGCGATACAGGACCATCGTGGTCCTCTTGTTTCATTAAATAGATGATTTGATCTTCTGACAAATGTCAGTTAATAAAGTCAAAGATAAGAGGTCGGGGATCAAGATTCGAGATAAAAGCAAGTCTTATATTACAGTCTACGGCATATGCAACGCGACAAGCGATAATGGGCCTTGTTGAGTTTTCAAAAAGTGAACTCGAGTGATTCCCAATCCTTTTTACTTCAGATGAATCCTAGATGGTACTTTTGATGAGTTATATCCACGCTCATTCCAGTAATAGTCCACTTTACGTGGTACCAACACGGAGATATGAGCGGCGCTCTGCGAAAACCAACCCTTAATAGTGTGTGACCAGTGCACATTTAGATCAGCGTGCGTATACGCGCAGTCTGATATGGCTCTGCACTGTTCGCCGATAAGTCATAGAAGAATAAACCACACTCCTGTAAAGAAGTGTCCGTTTTGATCCTTTAGCATAGGTGCACAATTTGGTATTTCCACACACGTGTAATAATTACGCTTCGGTTGATGTTTATATTCAGATATGCATTGCGTTCAGTGTAGCAATTTGGTAGCCCAATGCTTTAACAGCTCGTACACGAGATGAAAAATACTGTAATTTGATTGGAAGATTGACTAAGGTTTGCTAACGAACAATTTCATTGAACGAGGGTTGCATGATCTGTTGCGTCTTCCATGTCTCTTTACATCTGATCATTTACGGCTCGAGCACGGGCTGATATACGGTAGGCATAGGGGATTGATGTTGACTACCAACTTAAAGCGAAATATAACTGTAAACGTGTTTGATTGCACATTGAAGAAAGGAGGGGGAGGTGAAATCCTACGACAGTTTTTGCTTGACAATTCCCAAAGATATTTGTCAAAGATAAAGTTTTGCAAAGTATGGCAAGTTCCTGTGCGGATCAAGAGGAAGTCACTGTTATTTATGTACATGTCAAAAGCAATATCTCATATCCCCATGACAACGAACGGATACGAGTGCTGATACAAACACTCCTTAGACTGCTGCTGATTAAGGAAAAAACAAGCATATATATATAATGTATATGCGATCCATTTCTAAAGCATAAGGTTTTGATGGCAATGCTACTTCTTCAATATCATTACTTATCTCTCTTTTTATGAATGATCAAACTGGGTCCAGACCCCAACCCCTTTTTGTATACGCATATGGAAGCTACCAAATGATTGTTAGTAAGGCCAGATTATACGGTGTCCGTTTGTTATGAATAAGATTGCCATCTAGGTGACTCAGTTCTTTTCTATAAAATAAATTAGTGGAAGTCAATAATGTGCTTGCAATACATGAATACAACATTAACTTGTCTCTGTCTGCCATGTCTGATGGGAACACAATGATTTAGTGCATAATGCAATTTGACAAAAGGTATTGAATCACTTAAATAACAACTTTAACAATATGAATCGTCTTTTCAAGAATACAATAATAATATGCAAATCATAACGTTGGAACGATAAGGATTACCGTTCATTTGCATGATATTTAAAGGACAAGAAGATTTTTCTCTGCACTGTGACTATCTTAAAAGACTAATATACTTCAAAAGGAAATGGAGACGGGAAACGTTGCCAACCATACTGAGGTTGTTAATATGACAGCTTCGTCGTCTGGTCCGTCAGCGCTTAAAGTAGTAACTGATGTTGTCATGAAAACAACGCTTGTGATCATCATGTTGGGTACGGGTTGTGCTATATAAATCAAAGATCTGTGGAAGCATGTGAGACGTTCAATAGGACCAGCAATAGGAATGGCGGCCCAGTTTATTGTGTTGTCCCTGGTTACATTTGGCTTTGCGCATGCGCTTCGGGTGAAACCAATGGCGGCCATTGGGATGTTGATACTGGGTTGCTGTCCGGATGGATCTACGTCCAACATATTTTCGTACTGGGCACAGAACAGTTTTCATTCACCCTTTCCAAACTATAGACGTATTTTAAATCATCTGCGGCAAACGACTTTTGAAATCAGTAATGAGCAATTTCACCTTTATATACACATATGTTGTATGTGGGAAAGTTTTTTTTTTATATAATGAATAACGATAAAAGAATGCATGAGCCTGTCCTTAGGAAAATATACAAATTGGCTTTTCCGAACGGTGTAGACTCAGATCCACCTGTACATCTTCGCTGTCTAATCAGAATCTACGAAAATTGACAGAATCTGCTTACATCCTTGTGTAAATCATATGTGGTCAGACTGTGGGGACGCACAGGCTGATCTTTATCAACATTGTTCATAGAAGCTAACTTGTACCTTTTCCAAATGGAGTCTCATGAATACTTTGCCATTTTGATAAATGGGATCTCAATTGCCCTGAAATTAAGTTAGTATTGATATGACTTGTTTTTTAATTTCTTATCTCTCTTTTTTTGTTTGCTCGGGTAACGGTTAGAAATAGGCAATGTATGTCCGAGAAACAATTTTATTATAAAAAGTATACTTCCAGTGCTATTGGTTAGAAATTTCAAGGACAACTTTTATACTAGTTTGCTGTCTAAACTATTCCAGTTTGACCATGACGTCATTTGCCACAGCTTTAGCGTTGGATATGATGCCACTGAATGTGTTGTTATACAGTCGAAGTTTGACCGACGCTGATTTAGTGATACCATACGTAAATATTGTCATATCGCTGGTAATGGTCGAAGCACCAGCCGGTGCTGGTATTGGTATTCGTTGACGCTGGGAGAAAATGGCATTGACGATAGTCAAAGTAAGTCAATGTATCTAAATATATAAATGTCAACCCGTTCTCGTATGTACGCGAGAGGTGATTAAAAAACAATAGGATGTCTGTTATAATTTCGACACAGATCAAACCTGTAGAAAATGAACCTGATATTATCCAAATTCCATATTTCTCTTAAATCCATGCCAAATATTTGAATCATTGGTTGCCAATAAATATTCCGTGAGATTATAAATAGAGGAAGTACCACGGGGTAGTAACATCATTCTGACATCGCCGTTTGGAGCAAAACATGTTGGTTTGAAATCGTGACTAAATCTCTCAATAACAGTTAAACCTACACTAATTGTGTATCAACAGTAGTCATTGCTGAAAAACCTCCCAATGCGGTAAACCAAAATGCGTAAACTATGATGTGTTACAAATGACATTTCATATGGTATAAACGACACTTGTACTGTTCCTAACACTGTCAGACAAGGGTTCTCTAGCAAATTGGCATTCATTTCACAATGATTTCTCTCCTCTAACCACGAGACGCACATTCATGCATCTGCAGCTAACGACTTTTGATAGCGTGGACACTGTCTCCTTTGTCATATGTTCAACTTTTTTCAATAAGCACACACCTCCATCTATAGAGATTTGCAATAGTTTTGCTTAGATCATCTCAAATTCTCTGCTGAAGATTTGTTCAATATGGGAACGAGATAAACCACCGGATATGTATAGCCAGTGAATTAGCATAATCAGTATGTGTGTTTTTTTTTACATATACTAATGAGGGTGATGTATTACTATAAATATATCAAAGTAAGGGATGCAACTCTCAAAATCTTTTACTTTGTTGTGAATAAACAATTTTATAATCAAGTTTCGGTAAAGATTGTTTTTACAATCCAATATGGTTCTTGCGAAGAATGTTGAATATAGCATTTTATATGTTTCTGCATGTGGAGTAGGTTGCATATAGATACGTGTAAGATGTTTAGCAGTATTATCAGAAAATGCACGGTTTACGAAAATATTCTACATAAGTGTATGCTTTCTTTAAGAGAGTTTTGAGCAATTTCTCTCTTTCTTTACAATATGTTCTATACCATCTTAAAATCAAACTTAAATTTGCCAAGATTTTAAAAAGACACCACGGATATGCAACAATACCCTTTTTCTGACATGGCTGAATTGTCTTCAACAGGTTGGAAGCTTCTGTGGCGGCCTGAGCCGTGTCAGGCGATTCTGGGTTTTAAAGCATATGCGAACAGTGACGAATCAGACGACAGCCTCATCAAAGCATTCACAAACGGTATAAATGCTGTATATTCCTGTATTCATCATTTGTCTAAAAACTAGAAGGGTATCCCCATTAGTTGTACACCCAATGTACCTGTATACGATCCCGTTATGGAGAGTCGAAAGACTACATATAGCTAAACAAGCCTCATATGTGTCCAACACTGTACAGCAACGAATAATCATTCTAATTCATTTGATATTTAGCTTATATTCAGCCATTTTAGAACACCTCGGTGGTGTAGTGGTAGAGCATCCGCATTGGGTACGGGAGGTCGCGGGTTTGATGAGCATTTTCACTTTTTATCATAATGTTTTCAAAAGCTGTTTTGCTGAGGGTGGCAGAAAATATGTTTGTGGAAAACCTTCTAGGCAAAACTTGAGAATCTGTTTTAAATAAAAGTGCAATGAATTCATAGAGACGAAAACGTTGTGACAAAATGAGTACTGCTCATTATGTTTCCAAATGTCGTCTGCTTCATATGAGTCTGCGAGTGGGAAAGGGATAAAAACACAAACCGGTACATAGTCATGTACCACCATTTTATGAACGGATAATAAATCATAAATAAGAGGGCAATGATGGCACTGGATCGCTCACCTGATTTTTTTCTCACTTTAGCCATATAAGCCCCGCCCCCTGGCGGCCATAGTTTCCGACAAATGAAGGAATCCGATAGTGGGTCAACCTAGGAATATTTCTACAAAATTATTTGAAAATCGGCCTGACACTTTCGGAGAAGATTATATCAGTTTTCACTATAGCCATATAAGCCAAAATAGTCCCACCCCCTGGCAGCCATGTTTTTTGATCAATCAACATGGCTTGAAGGAATCGGATAGAGGGTCACCCAAGGAACATTTCTACAAAATTATTTGAAAATCGGCCTGTAACTTTTAGAGAAAAATATTTTTTAAGCTTCCACTTTAGGCATATAAGGCAAAAAAGCCCCGCCCCCTGGAGGCCATGTTTTTTGACCAGTCAATATGACTTGAAGAAATCCGATAGAGGGTCACCGTAGTAACATTTCTACGAAATTATTTGAAAATCGGCCAACCAGTTTGGGAGAAATTTAAGGAATTCTGGTGAGGACATTGAGAGGATGCTTTCTGTGAAGTTTCATCACAATTGACCCACTGATTACAGAGGAGAAGATGTTGACAGACGCCGGACAAAAGGCGATCACAACAACTCACCTTGAGCACTTCGTGCTAAGGAGAGCTAAAAAAACAAACAATTAGTCATGTAATTAACCTTTAATTTCATGAACAAATTATACTTTGACAATTATTCAAATACAGTGTACTCGTGATATGGCTATGTCGAAAGGGACCCAGAATTGAATCAATTGTACATATTATGGAATTATTGGAGGTTCATGCCAAAGGAAAATCAGAGCTCTAGATAAGGGGCATTTTTCATGTTCTAAAATCCTTATTTAACACTCAGTTGAGCATAGATTTTGGTTGAGTAATAAGAGAGAATATATTGAAAAAGACGAGTTGACTCCACCTTATCTAGTCCCCTGGGAAAACTAACATTCAGAACAGCATATAACGCCATCCGGTAATACAAACTTTCTTCTGTATTCTTGAGAAATATAACGATTATAAGAATACTTTCCCCTATTACCTCTGAAATAGTGTTTTCATATGCCGTGGTTCAAAACATTTGTTTTTCTTTACAACATACAAAATACCTGCAACAGAATACTGAACACATCTAGGCAAAAACATGAACAATCTCAATAAATGCTACAGGTATATTTTTATGTTGGAAAGGGATTAAACAGGAAATAATTCTAACAGATTGAGTTCAGCAATAAGAATAGATAATTGCAAACCATGTATCCCACATAATACATGTACGTATAATACATGTCATACCAAGTGTTGTCATTACAACTAAATTATATACAGCAGTATAAACTTCATAGAGTCTTTACCCTGTCCGCGATACAGACGACATTTGATGTTACTGCAGCAGACGACTTTTAAAAAACTTAAAAAAGAATAATTGTGTTATTTAACAATTTTCAACTTAAATTAATTTAACCCTTTCCCACATAAAGACGCTTTCTGACGCCTCTTCAGCAGACGTCTTTTGAAATCAAAACGTGCAATTTCTCCTTTTGTCCCAATGTTTTCAACTGTATTCAATAGTTACATATTCATTTAAAGAGATTTTCCATATTATTGTCTAAAAAATTTCAGTCGTCTGCTGCAGAATTGTTGTATGAGGGAAAGGGTTAAGAATTATCACGATCCTAAACCTTTCCCCAATACTGATGACATTTGGCATTTTGCAGCAGATGCCTTTTGAAAACATTTCGAGATAATGATTTGTTCATTATGAACAATTTTTCTTTTTCACAAAATTTCTCTTTCTCATTTTTATAATCTTACTTTATTTGACTAGATGTTCATGCTTTCTCAAATGCATATGTATTTTAACCCATCTGCTGTTGACGACTTTTAAAAACATTGTGGCAAGAGGAGAAAATGCTCATAATGAGAATTTCCATATTTTCAAAGTCGTCTGCACCAGATTTGCAATATCTGGGAAAGGCTTAAATTCATTTTTTCCCAACAAAATGATTGAAGCAGATAGTACTTTCACAGTTTATTTCGATATAGAAAGATAAAATATGAGACCTAAGACCCCGAAAAGAATATCACCCTTCCCTTTGTCACACATATTCTGTTGGAAGTCTCTGTTTATACATGTACGCTAAAGATTTGGCAGCTAAATATAGAGATTCACGTCGGCTAACACCGACCACTGCACTCTGCCAATTAACATGTCCAATATGGGGCAGCTCTTCCTCCACAATCTGACCAATCGTCACGGCGAGGCCAGACCAGCGCAACGGATAATCCGACGGTGTTCGGTCCTGGGCTTTCAGGATATATTCAGCTGGAATCGGAGAAGGTTGTGAAAATGTCTGTAGGTCTATTCTGTGTTGTGGATCTTGAAGAACTAGACAGCTCATTTCATACCACCTGTGTTAATGCAGAGCATTTGTTTTTCTTAGTTTGGATTTTAACATATTTAATCCTTTCTCACATACAACAAATCTGCAGCAGATGACTTTGAAAGCATCTGGATAAAACTATAAACAATTTCTTTAACCCTTTCCCTCATACGACAATTCTGCAGCAGACGACTTTGAACATATTTTGTCAAATAATGGAAAATATCTATAATTGAATGGATAACCTATGACTAAAAGTGGAAAACATTGTGACAAAAGGAGAAATTGCATGTTTTGTGCAATTTCATCTTTTGTTACTATGTTTTCAAAAAGCCGTCTGCTGCAGAGGCGTCAGAAAGTGTCTATATGAGGGTAAGGGTTAAATGAAAGAAATAATCTAGAATAAAACATTGTGGCAAAAGTGGTAATTGCTCAATCTGAACAATTTCTCCTTTGCCACAATATTTCCAAAAGTTATCAGCTATAGAGGTGTAACAAAGTGTCTGCGTATGTGAGGAAAGGGTTAAAAGTTGTCTGAGTTAAAACCATCTCAGAAACAAGAGTGTTCCAATGAAGATCTGTGTTGCTAACAGGTAGTTGGATAAAATATGGGAAAAGGGGCAGACAAATTAGGGAGATAACTAAACATTAAGCCATGTTAGAAATATGGGGTTCTGCATACACTGCACATCTTGAGATCAAGAACTATCTACATAGCAAGTTTGAAAAGATATACATTGGAAAATATAAAAACATTCAGAAAACAAGAGAACTTGAAAAAGAGAAATAACTTCATAAGATAGGCATGCTACAGTTATGTTTCATTGTTTCATTTTCCTGATCACTAGGTATCAGTGTTGCAAGCAAAACAAAGTTATAATTGAAAACAGTGCGTGAAAAAGAGACATTACTCAGTTTTAGCAAATTGTCCTTTTTACAATAATATTTTAAAAGCATTCTACTGTGAAAATGCCAAATGTCATTCTGATCAATTTCTGCTTCTCCCACATTGTTGCATCAAAGGTCATCTGTATTAGATAAGGATGATATATTTCTATGCAATACAGATTCATTTATAATCATGCTTTTAACCCTTTCCCACTTTCAAGCACATTTAGATACATCTACTGCAGATATTTTAACCCTTTCCCACATGCAAGCACATATAGACACATCTACTGCAGAAGAGTTTTCAATAACATTGTGGAAAAGGCAGAAATTGATGATACAGACCAATTTCTCTTTTTAAAAAGATTTTCCATAATTTTGCAAAGACACATTCAATTGTGACTGTTCTAGATTTGTTAAATGTAGAAAGGGGTTAACCCTTTCCCTCATATAGACGCTTTCTGATGCCTCAGCAGCAGACGGCCCTTTGAAAACATGGCAACAAAAGAAGAAATTGCTCAAAACGAGCAATTTCTCCATTTGTCACCATGTTTTCAACTCTGTTTGATTATTGTTCTTTCATTTAAAGGGAGTTTCTATGTTTTCGAAGTCGTCTGCTGCAGATTTGTTGTATGGGGGAAAGGGTTAAAATTGAAGTAAGCCCATGCCCATTCTGTTCAAGGCATTTCAAAGACTCATTGGTAACCCTTTTTCCACCTGTAGAAAACAACTTTTTAAAACCTTTTGACACAATGTTTTCACTTCTATTAAATATTCCTGTTTTCATTAATAGAGGTTTTCAAGATATGTGCCAAGATGTTTTCAAAGATTTGTTGTATGTGGGAAAGGGTTAAGAAACAAGATGTGTTTGTGAAACACTGATGCCCCCGAATGGCAACATCTAGGTCAAAGGTCAAGGTCAACAATTTTGGTACTGACAGAAAGGTCATGTCACAAGGAATACACATGTGAAATATGGTAGCCGTACCTGTTATGGTTCAAAAGTAGTGGTCAAGGTTAAAGTCTTTTTCGACAGAAAGACAAAGACATCAAGGTCAAAGGTCAAGGTCGCAAGGTCAAAAATGTTGGTACTGACAGAAAGGTCATGTCACAAGGAATACACATGTGAAATATGGTAGCCGTACCTGTTATGGTTCAAAAGTAGTGGTCAAGGTTAAAGTTTTTTTCGACAGACAGATAGACAGACAGACAGACAGGCCAAAAACTAGATGCCCACCGAATCGGAGATTCCGGGGGCATAAAAAAATTTACACAATATTATAGCTGCAGTTCCCTTATTTGACAATTTAATTAACCGTGTGTTATGGGAACTCAAAAGAATTGTCTCAGTTAAACGGTTGTTTTGAGTACCCCCAGCAATTGTTTATTGTATATATATTGTTTGGTGTTTTACGCCACTTTCAACAATTTTGCAGTTACATCATGGCATTTCCGCGGGCAAGTTACTAGTACTTCTGGTCCATTTATCATGACACCAGCCACTCAGTCATAATGCCTACCCCGTAACTCTGAGCACCAAGGAGGGCAGCCATCACTATCATTTTTTAAGTCTTTGACTCGACCGGGGATCAAACCCGCAACCTCCCACACCCGAGGCGGACACTTTACCACTACACCACCGAGGCGGACGCTCTACCACTACACCACCGAGGCGGTCGCTCTACCACTACACCACCGAGGCAGTCATGTTGACAATAAGAGAGATATCATGAAGAATGACCAATGTTCCACTGGGTATGGTCTTACCTGTCAGGTAACATTTCTACAATAAACCCCTCTATAGATACAATGGGTTGGTCGTCTGGTATATTGGAAGACTGTCGGAGATTCTGTATTCTCTCTTGGGCACCTTTCAAACCCGACGTATACCCTACAGGCTGGGCTGATGTGTTCGCTTGACTTTCCTGTTTAATATATCAATCATTATTGGTGATTTAAACCATTTACCACAATATATCAATTATATCACCATGATAGTACATTCATCCATGATCCATTTGTGACAAACAAGTCCCAAGCTCACTTGGGGATAACGCCCAAAACATGCATGCTAGAATCTCAAAAAAATAAGCATGCTAAATTTATGCTTCTTGTGCACTGCATATCTTGAGTTTACAAGTTTGAAATGATACATCAGAAATAAATTGAGAAAATGGTCAAACAAAATAATGAAAAAGGGAGATAACTCCAAAAAAGCATGCTACAGTTATGTTCCTTTAATTGTTCTATTCAGCAGATCTGCCAAACATAAAACAAGAAGAAAATGGCCAAATGAAAAAGGGGAGAAAAAGCGAAACAGAAACAACAAAGTTAAGACCAACAAGGCAGACAAATGACGGAGATGTGATCTTTAACCCTTTCCCACTTGAAGAAGCATTCTGACACATCTGCAGCAGACTACTTTTGAAAACATTGTGCCAAAAGGAAAAATTGCTCAACACGAACAATTTCACCTTTTGCCACAATGTTTTCAACTTTTTTCAACGATAATAGTTCCAAATATAGAGATAAGGCATCTTTTTGCATGATTGTTATCAAAGTCATCTGCTGCAGATTTGTTGTTTGTGAGAAAGGGTTAAGTGTCTCTCTACCTAAAAGGCACGCGGCACAAGGAAAAGGAGACTGCTCAAAACAAACAATTTATCCTTTTCCCACAGTTTGTCAAAATAAAACCTTCAGGTTTATACACCAGTGCATGCGTTGTAATGCTTTCCCCACCACACTGAGGGTCAAAGAAGGGAGACATTACTACAATTTTTGATATTTAGTATGAACTGACAAGGGATCAAACCCTGGTCTCTCTCTATAGAGGTTGAAGCTCCAACCACCACACCCTTAACCCTTTCCCACATACAACAATTCTGCAGCAGACGACTTTGAACATATTTTGTCAACAAATAGAAAATCTCTATAATTGAATGGATAACCTATGACTAAAAGTGGAAAACATAGTGGCAAAAGGAGAAATTGCTCGTTTTGAACAATTTCTTCTTTTATCACTATGTTTTCAAAAAGATGTCTGCTGCAGAGGCATTAGAAAGCGTCTATATGAGGGAAAGGGTGAAGCATTTAGACGATTTCTAAAAATATCATATCGGTTTAATCCTATTTTAAAAAAATCTGCAGCAGACAACATATTAACACATGACACAAAAATATTGATTATCTCTATAAAGTATAAATCAAAGTATAATTATTGAAAAGGGTTGAAAACATTGTGGCAAAACAAGATATTGATCATTATTAACAATGTCTCCTTTTGTCACAATATTTTCAAAAGTCCCCTGCTGCAGAGGTGTCGGAAAGAGTCTAAATGTTGGAGATGGTTTAGGGTTAGATGAACTTACCTTTCCAATGACTGTGGCCCGACCAAATGTGTACTGGAAGGCTTCTCTGATAGCCCCCACCTTGGACTCTTTTGTTGATGTAACTAGGATACATGTATCTCCACCAGACCCTGAAGGTAGCAAACAATTAACTCTTTTCTACATGTTGAAACAGTTTTAAGCATCTGAAACAATTAACTTTTAAAAAACATAGTGGGATAGAGAAATCATAATTTTTATCTTTGGCACAATGTTTTCAACTTGCAAATAATTGTTTATAGACATTTTCGAATAAAATTCCCAATGTTGTCAATGTTATCTGCTGCAGATTTGTTGTATGAGGGAAAAGTTAAGAGAATATTATAATTTTATTATTATATATAGAATTATAATCCATGCAAAATTCAATTCAGTGCTTAAATTAACTCTTTCCCATATACATCAAATCTGCAACAGATGACAGACGACTTTGAAAATATCCAGGTGAGATATGTATTTGTGCATGATAATCGGAAGCTATGCTTTTCTAAAATGAAGCAAGGTTTAAGCTAGATTATAAAATGTGTCCCTTACTTGACGAATCAAAAAAAGTATTCTGTATGAGAAAATGTGTTATTCATGATTAAGATTTAAACACTTCTTACTCATTACATAACTCTTTGCCACATGCACAAACATTTTGGCGCATCTGCAGAAGGCAAACTGAACAAGAGGCCCTAGAGGGCCAGTATTGCCCAACTACCATTAGGCAAAAATAAAATCTCCAAACAGCCCCATAAAGTTTCATCCCAATTGGCCAAGTGGTTAGGGAGATGTCGTTTGAAGCAAAACGTTTACGGACGCACGCCGGACAATTCACCGTGATATAAGCTTGAGTGGCTTTCAGCCAGTGAAGCTAAAAATTGCTCACAATGCTCCCACAGTGCTTGTGCCTCATTTTTAAATAATCAGAAATTCAACTTTGAGATTTTTCCATATTTTTTACTATATGTCTTCAAAGTTGCCTGCTGCAGAACTGTTGTATGTGGAAAAGTAATAGAAGTAGTATTCTATGATTTCGGCAGTTCTTACTTATAACTTCTCTCATGCCAGGGTCTAAAGTTGTGATCATTGACTCAACCGAGGACTTTGTCTTCTCCACTACTTTAGATAACATCTTATTTCCTGATATCCAACTAAAGAGACCACCATGTGGGCTTGGTGGACTAGATGGAACCATTTCTATCCCCTCTGGTACCTCTATTGATGAACTTGCTTCATGGGGGCTCTGTTGGGGAGCTGTGAAAAGTGAATACATGTTCATATTTTATAGGTAAAATTCTTAAGTCATTCAATCTAACCAAGCTGTAATGTTGGATCTCTGGATCTTAAGGTGAATAGTCAACCATTTTGTTATAAAAAATAGCTTCATATGATAGGCAGACAGTATTAAATCTTACCCACATGCAATCAAAGCAATTGGAAGACATCAAAGTAAATATACTCTCTATAAGTAAATGTTTGATTATTAAATTGAGTTGAAAACTTTGTGGTAATAGGAGAAATTTTTCATTAATACAAATTTCTCCTCTTATCACAATTATTTCAAAAGTCATTTGTTGCAGAAATGTCAAAACTTATCTGCACATGTTCATGATATACTTCTGCTGCCAATTAAATTAACCATAGTTAATTAAGGCTGATAGGGTCAATAATGCAAGGCTTCTATGCAACTATTTACATAACATAGAACTGTCAGAATCATCACTTTCAAACTGAACGTATTTGAAGAGAAATGTTAAAACTCTTGATATTTAAAAAATCTCCAAGTGACGACTTAGAAAACATCTAAACAAAAATAAAGAAAAACTTATGAAAAAAGTTGAAAACATTATGGAACAAGAGCGCCAAATGTCACAAAATACGCCCGTCCTGTTTTTAGGACCAAGTATAGTGATAATTGTTTGTACATCAGGCAAATTTATGGAACGGACACTGTTAATACAGTTTTGGCCATGCCGAGGGACATAAGTGTGGAGTGACTAAGATAACGTGGTTAGTTATCGAACCTGACCAAGATATTCTGCCCATCAACATATTGTCTAAATTGGTGATGATCAAATAAAATGACTTAAGTGATATGGCTGATGATAGCACTTGTCCGAGATATTATGCCCATACACATTCTGACTACATTTGGTGATGATTGGATAAAGGCTTCAAAAGTTATTGATCGGACAAATAGATTTGAGATAATTTCTATAACTAAAGGGCAATAACTCTCCAGTGAATAAAGCGATATGGCTGGTAATCAAACTTGGCAGAGATATGTTGCCAATACACATTCTGATGACATTTTTGGTGACTGGACAAAGGCTTCTAAAGTGATTGAGCGAACAAGAATGAATTTAGGTAATGTCTGTCATTAAAGGGCGATAACTCTAGGGTGACAAGCAATATGGCTTGTTATAAAACTTGTTTGAGATACTATGCCAATACACACTCTGACTAAATTTTGTGATGATTGGATAAAGGCTTCAAAAGTTATTGATCGGACAATACCTATTTGAGATAATTTCTATAATTAAAGGGCAATAACTCTTGATTGACTACAGCAATATGACTGGTTATGAAATTTGTCTGAGAAATTAGGCCAATACACATTTTGACCAAATTTAGGGGTGATTGGACATAGGCTTCTAAAGTTATTGAGCAGACAAGATCAATTTTAGGTAATTTCTATAATTAAAGGGCGATAACTCTCGAGTGACAACAGCGATATGGCTAGTTATCAAACTTGTCCGAGATATTATGCCTATTCACATGTTGATCAAATTTGGTGATGATTGAGCAAAGGCTTCTAAAGTTATAGGGCTGACAAGACCAATTTTAGGTAATTTCTATAATTAACCCTTTCCCTCATACAACAAATCTGCAGCAGACCACTTTGAACATGTTTTGTTAAAAAATAGAAAATCTCTATAATTGAATGGATAACCTATGGCTAAAAGTGGAAAACAAATGTGGCAAAAGGAGTAATTGCTCGTTATGAGCAATTTCTTCTTTTGTTGCCATGTTTTCAAAAAGCCGTCTGCTGCAGAGGCGGCAGAAAGCGTCTATATGAGGGAAAGGGTTTTAAAGGAAGATTACTCTCGATTGACTAGAGCTATATGGCTAGTTATGGAACATGTCCAAGATAGTACGCCAATACACATTCTGACCAAATTTGGTAATGATTGGATAAATGCTTCTAAAGTTATTTGGCTGACAACATACTGGACGCCGCCCGTGACAGGTAAAACTATAATACGTTCCGTTTTGAAAAAGCAGGCATATATAAAGGAGTAATTGCTGGTTTTGAGCACTTTCTCCTTTTTTCACTATGTTCTCAAAAGTTGTCTGCTGCAAAGGCATCAAAACACGTCTATATGAGGGAAAGGGTTAAGAATAATTTGACCCCTCCCTTTCCCACCTGCATATGCAGCTGGAGCCTTTTGAAACATCATCATACAAGGGAAAGGGTTAATGAAGAAAAATTACCTGGGGGAGTTATTTGCTTTGCATTAATTGGCTGTATCACAGGACTTTCAACCACACTTGGTTCTGGAATATTTGTCGGAGAACTTGGCAGTTGTTTTTGTGGTGTTACTGACATCTGCGCCACTTGTGTTGTTGTTGTTGACACTTCACTTGGCAAACTTTGTGTCATAAAGGAGGGCAAGGGGGCAGGGGGAGCCAGTGGACTGGTCATGGCAGTTGATTGGGCTATTAACAAAAAATATGAAATGAGCTTGTCCGTGTGAGAAGATACAAGTTTGCATTTCTGAACAGAGTTGGTTCAGATCAGCCTGCGCATAATATGCTCTGTCTTATCAGAATCTACACAAGCTTATAGATGCCAACCTTGTGTAAGTAATATGTGAACAGTTTAGATCTTGATCAGACTGTGTGAACAACACTGTTCACAAGATACAATTTGTACCTTTCACACAGATGGGCTTAAACAAACATAAACACGAGTAAAAAAAATGTTTTTCTATTCATAAATTTCCACATTGCACATCTCAACTAGACAAAGAAGCACAGATAACCGTTTGTTTCCGACATCCTCTCCCTTATTACTTAACAAAGCCCAATGTTGTGGGAAATCAACAGAATTGTTTCAAAGAGACGATTCTGTTGAAATCCTATAACATAGGGTTTATTTAACCCCTTCCCACATACCTATGCTTTCCGACGCCTCTGCAGCAGATGGCTTTTGAATACATTGTGGCAAAAGGAGAAATTTATCTGTATGAGCACATTCATCTTTTGCTGCAATGTCTTTAAAAGTTGTCCAATGCTGATGCCTCAAAATGTGTCTAAACTATATGTTGGAAAGGAATACATGTATCAACCTTTTCTCACATATAGACGGTTTCTGATGCCTCTGCAGAACACAACTTGTGAATTCATTTATGCAAAAGGAGAAATTGATCATAATGAGCAATTTCACCATTTGCCATAATGATTTCAACTCTTTTCAAAAGTAACACTTTCATTAGTAAATATTTCTATATTTTTGCTTAGACTGATGTTTTCAAAGTGGTATGTGGGATTAATTGTTTGATGTTTTAAGCCACATTCAACAAATTTTTCAGTTATATCACAACATTTCTTGGGTAAGTTATCTACTACTAGTTCATTTATCCTGACACCAGCCAGTCAGTCATAATGCTTACCCAGCAACCCTGAGTGCCAATGAGGGCAGTCGTTACTACCATTTTTAAAGTCTTTTGTAAGTGGGAAAGGGTTAAAGAGAGATATATACCAGCTTGTGTTTGTGCAACATACTGTTGTTCTGCATTTACAGCCTCCTCCTTGTCAATAAGTTCAGCAGACTCATCAGAGGATTCTTCCATCATGGTCTTATGGCCCTAAAATATCATTGATATGTTAATAAAGAAACAATCATTTACTTATACACGTATATATATATATATATAGGATCTGACATGAGTTGTCATTTCATATAAAGTTTTATGAAATGACAACGATTGTCAGATTATTTTTTTTGTCAGAAAATAGTCCCAAAATGTAATACTTAATAAACTATTAACTAATCACACAAAAAAATATGTTTATGACCGATAATGGTCCCTTTACCTCGTCCATCTGTTGTGACGTTTGTGTTTATCGGATTCATGTTCTCAGCCAATTTGTAAACATTCGCGGATGAATACAAAAATAGTGATTTGGTCATGTTATATTACATGTGTGACATATAAAGAACTACATAATGAACTAAAATAGGCAAACACATTATTATTTATTTTTTTTATATATAAGATACAATAACACTTTCTTTTATTCATTTTAATACAAAAACACAACAAAACATTAATTTAATGGGATATTTGACCACCAGACTCTGTTTAGTGACACCGGGTGCATTCCAAAACAAAAGTATGAAAAATGTCTATAAATGAAAGTATAATTATTGTTTTGAAGGGTAAACATTGTGTGAAAAGTGCCACAGTGTTATATTAGATCAGATTACTGTGAATACAACAATTATCAGGGCTGGCTCTGGCCTAGACAAAATAATAGCCAATACTTTTTCATGAAAAAAAATAATAGCCAAAGCTAACGTGTGAATGTGGAACAATAAAATAAACACATAACAATGCATTGTCAACATTTTTATTTAATATTTATTTATTACCCCTGTATACAAACTTTTCATATGACATTATCAGTTGGTCAGAATAGCAATATGGTACATATATTTGTTTAATTGCTTAGTTTAATCTGACTGACACACACCTTTCAAAATGTTAAGTCATTAGTGATTCCTATTCAGATTTCCCGAATTTAAACAAAATAAGTGTCAGACAAAATATTAAGATCTGTCAGACCGAAACAAATGAAACATAAAAATTGTTTAAAGAAGACACTTCCATGTTCAAAGTAGGGCGATTCTATTGAATATGCTTTAATAGTTTTGGAATATTTGGATAACCATAAGGCAAACAATCATTGGCACGTGTTTTCATGCTCTCATACGTGATTAGAACACAATTTTTTTTTTATCCAGTTGCAAAATAAAATAATTGCCATTTTCCAAATTAACAAAGTAATCGCCGTCTTCATTAGATAATCGCCTTTTGGCGACAATGGCGACCTACAGTGCGAGCCCTGAATTATCATATACCAGAACATAGGTCTGGCATGTAATACACAAGGAATATTTGATTACTAGAACTGAATGCTTGGATACCTTTGAAAAAATAAATCGTCAGTTTTTTTAAACAGAACTATACCGGTAATTATATATTAGAAATTGTTGATAATATTTTGGGAAAATGAGAAATTGGCGCTCTTTGATAAATTTCGCATTGTCTACAATGATATATAACCTCGTCTGCTACAGTGATAACAGAGGTCTAAAAAGGAGGAAGTAAACTGATCCTTGCTGATCTTTCTCATGGTTATGATGTTATACCAGAAATCCAGAAGATGAAAGATGCCCTTTAACCACAGTTCTGGAAGGGGATATAGCATAGGGTTCTAACTGAGGACTGACAATGTTAAGTGACTGCCTCTCTGCTTTGGTGGTTAGAGTGTCCACTTCAAGTACAGGAGACCCATGTTTGATCCTGGGTCAAGCCAAACCAACAACTTTCAAGATTGTAGTAGTGGATAACAACTGATGAGCAGGTCAGCATAAACTTACTAGCATAACTAGTAACTTTCCACAGAAACACTGTGATATAAATGAAGTACTGTCGTGTAAAACACATTTCAAACTAGTTAACCTGTAAAGTACTTTCAGTACTTTCACACAAAATGTGAATCAGATGATTCAAAATCGGTTACTTTACTCTTTCCACCAATTAAACGTATGCATATACTCGCCATTACTTTCAGGAAGTACTTGTTTTGTTTGAATGTCATCGCTGTTAAATGAAATGAAGTCCATTGAAATGTATTCTGCAGTTGAAATATGTATTTATCTTACCCCACCCGCTGTCAAACATATTCATTGCCGTTAGATACACTTGCCAGTCTGTTTTTTATAAGAACCCCAAAACTAGACAGATATTAATACAATAGGCGTGATTAAGTTTAAAAGAACTCTGATATTTTGTAAGCAGAACTGACAGTTCGAAATAAACACCACCTTACTTTTATCGCAGTAAACAGAAAATGACAACTGTTTTTCCTAGAGGGGAATTCCGTGACGTCACTTAGCCACGTTTACAGACTCGTTTTGAAATGTGTGAGAGGTGTTTTTCCAAAAGAGGCCCAGAAAGGAAACTTTCTTTTCTATATTTCTTAAATTTCCAGGTTCTACGCCGATTCAATCTATTTAGAAAACCTTGATCAACTTATAAACAAGAGAAAGTTGATGCAAGGCATCAATGTCGCAGGAAAAGATTGCATTAATTTATTTTTTAACACACATGCATTCTTGACTTTCATTAGTCTAAATTTAGTCCTGCAAAACCTCGGTTGAACCTAAAATTTAGGTCTAAAGGTGTTTTTTTGACTGATTAACGTAGGGAAGGATATGTCTTCACTAAATATGAAGGGTGACACAATGTTTCAGAAAATCAAGATGGCGGACAATATGGTGTATATTTCTTAGATGGCGTATATTACGTATAAAACTCCCAACTACAGTCAATATTATCAAACATTTAGACGAAGTAAACATCAGGCAATATGCCATTTGATACTGAAAGGAAGTTAAACCATGTTGATAAATTAAAAAAAAAAGAAAATGGTGGCCAACAAATATCAAGATGGCGACCGGACCACAAACTCCCAGCTGCTGTCAATTGTATTAGATTGTTTTTGTTCAGTAGCACAATGTCGTTTTAAATTATAAGCAAATATATGTTTATCCATTATGTGACATATACAAGGTAAAATAACTAAAATGCTGTACACAAATCCAAGATGGCGGCCACAATTTCCGTCACCCCATATGCTTCACAATTGCAAGTGTCAGTGATGAAATGGCAATTCAAACATTTTGGCAACCTTTGTTGTGACACTGACAACACATTGTACAACTCATAATGGCACTCTTGCAACTACATCCTCTTGAACTGCATGGCACGGTACTACGACAACCACATTTGATAAGGCTCGGGATAAAATCTGGGGCAAGTTCTACATTCTCAGGGAGACAAACAGGCTGGAGAGTTTGTGTCTTCTCATCTCTCTTCCAGCCATATTCAACTGAATCAAGTTCTGGTGGGTTATTTACTTCTAGTGACCGCCAGATAATACATTGATGATGAGCCCTTTTGATGTTTTCTGAAAAGGCCTCGCTCGTTGGTGGAAGATAACAGTTTCTGGTGGGATGACGATCCTCTTCCAGCTTTAGCGATGCAAACATTCATACGGGTCTCTGACATTGTGTAGCAATTGGCCGACTGTCCTTAACACACAGACATTAATTGTGTTGCTCGAGATACAACAGATTGCAAGGTAGAGTCAATAAGTCCCAGATTCCAAAGGGAATATCCAGCTCGCAAGGTTTTAACAACTGTATCCTTTCATATCCCATAACATATTGCTACAGTATCGCACCCAGACAGAGCATGGGCCGGAAGAATACCGTTCACTATATCTACATGCTTCTTAACGGTCCGGGCAATGTCTATCACAACCCTCCCTTTAAAGTTTAATGAGCGATTACATTGTAACTAAATTTTCCAGACCAACCTTGTGATAGTAGTGTAACAACAACACAAATACACCAGTGGCATCACACATTACAGTGATTGACCAGCACACATCAACACCTGTTGCACAATAATATTATCTGCTTCTTCATGCTTATATAGTTTCCAAATCATTTCTTTCAGAAATTATAGAGTTGAAAATGTCCACTGGTACATCATCTGTTCCTGTGATCACTAACTTGTGTTTCTGTGTGTGCAGTTACTGAAACACATTGTCTCCCACGAGTTCATTGAATATCAGTTCCATTAGCTGTTTCTTGTTTTCAGTTACAGTTAGAACTACCTTCTGCGGGGAAGCTTGCTGTTGATGTATAGACGATGTACGCTGCTTGCACCTGTAGCCTCAGCTCCTCTAGTTACACTCTTAGTACTATAGGCATAATACCTATCAAAAACTAGATAAACATCATGCATAGATAACCTGGTTCCAATGTGATACTTGCACATTTCCAATATAATCCGCTACCGTTCCCTCCGTAGGCCAGGGAATAACCCACAGCAATACTGAACCATATACAACAGCTGTATCTATATGACCTGCCGGTCTCTCTGGAACTGCAACCTGGAGTTGCTTTTTTAAACAAGAGGGTTATGATGGCCCTGGATCGCTCACCTGATTTTTTCTTCATTTTAGCCATATGAGCACCGCCCCCCTGGGGGCCAGTTTTCAACCAATCAACATGGCTTTAAGGACTCTGATATAAGGTCACCTGAGGAACATTTCTATAGAATTATTTGAAAATCGGCCACACTTTCAGAGGAGAAGATAAGGCAAAATAACCCCGCCCCCCTGGCGGCCATGTTTTCAACCAACCAACCAACATGGCTTGAAGGAATCTGAAAGAAGGTCACCTTAGGAACATTTAAAATAATTTTGTAGAAATGTTCCTTAGATGATCCTCTATCAGATTTCTTCAAGCCATGTTGATTGGTCGAAAAACATGGCCGCCAGGGGGCGGGGCAATTTTGCATTATATGGCTATAGTGAAAACTTAAAACATCTTCTCCTCCGAAAGTGTCAGACAGATTTTCAAATAATTTTGTAGAAATTTTCCTTCAGTGACTTACTATCAGATTCCTTCAAGCCATGTTGATTGGTCGAAAAACATGGCCGCCAGGGGACGGGGCTATTTTGCATTATATGGCTATAGTGAAAACTTAAAACATCTTCTCCTCCGAAAGTGTCAGACAGATTTTCAAATAATTTTGTAGAAATTTTCCTTCAGTGACCTACTATCAGATTCCTTCAAGCCATGTTGATTGGTCGAAAAACATGGCCGCCAGGGGGCGGGGCTATTTTGCATTATATGGCTAAAGTGAAAACTTAAAAAATCTTCTCCTCCGAAAGTGTCAGACCGATTTTCAAATAATTTAGTAGAAATGTTCCTTAAGTGACCTACTATTATATTCCTTCAAGCCATGTTGATTGGTCGAAAAACATGGCCGCCAGGGGGCGGAGCTATTTTGCCTTATATAGCTATAGTGAAAACTTAAAAAATCTTCCTTCTCCGAAAGTGTTCAGTCGATTGTCAAATAATTTTGTAGAAATGCTCATTGGGTGACCCTCTATCAGATTCCTTCAAGCCATGTTGATTGGTCGAAAAACATGGCCGCCAGAGGGCGGAGCTATTTTGCCTTATATGACCAAAGTGAAAACTTAAAACATCTTTAAAAAAGTGTTGAGCAAATTTTTAAATAATTTTGTAGAAATGTTCCTTGGGTGACCCTCGATCAGATTCCTTCAAGCCATGTTGATTGGTAAAAAAACATGGCCGCCAGAGGGCGGGGCTATTTTGCCTTATATGGCTAAATAGAAAACTTAAAACATCTTCTCTTCCGAAAGTGTCAGGCCGATTTTCAAATAATTTTGTAGAAATGTTCCTTGGGTGACCCTTTATTAGATTCCTTCAATAAATGTTGATTGGTTGAAAAACATGGCCGCCAGGGGGCGGGGCTATAGTGAAAACTTAAAAAATCTTCTCCTCCGAAAGTTTTGAGCAGATTTTCAAATAATTTTGTAGAAATGTTCCTTGGGTGACCCTCTATAAGATGCTGTTTGGAGATTTGATTTTTGCCTGATGGTCGTGGAGCGATACTGGCCCTCTTGGGCCTCTTGTTTTCGTTTCGTTGCCATGGAAGTCATTGAGAGGATGTTTTCTGTGAAGTTTCATCCCAATTGATCCACTGGTTACTGAGGAGAAGAAGTTGACGGACCACGCACGCCGGACAAAAGGCGATCACAATAACTCACCTTGAGCACTTTGTGTTCAGGTGAGCTAAAAAGCCTTGGCTTTTGCAATCCTCATTTCTCCTGTATCACCAAACAATACAGTTGGGATTGGAGCAAGTTCATGGGCGAGAACATTTCTGATGTCTACTTCACGACCACTTTCTTGAAGTCGAAGCACTCTGGAATAAATTAGATTGGTATCAAAAACCTTTCGTGTCTCCTATTTTTTAAATGCCTTTTTGGTAATGCTCATGGTTATCACTTTCTTATGAATTGTTTCATGTAATCCTCCTGGCAATTTATATTCAATGTCAGTCATCTGTTTTGTCCCAATCTGCACTGCATCGTACACGTTTACTTGAGATGTAGATATTTCCCCAGTTACACTATTGAGAACAGCCCCACCCGTGTGTTTGCTAGGGTCTAAAGGATCAAAACAGGTTTCAAGCTTGGTACTTATACCTTTTCTGTCCTTCCTATCATTCTCAATACAGAGTTTGCCTTCCTCTTTATGCTTCATAATACTCTGATCAGCAATCATGTTATCCAAATACGACTCGAGCTGACTACATGTGTGCATACTCAGGGCCCAAACCTTCAACGTTTCAGGCTTAAGCGTAATCCCAATGATACCACCTGGAGCATGACCATATCTCATGAAGGTGCTTTCTATAAACAAATCGCTCCAGATTCCGTTCCATATTCCTTTCTCGTGTCGCATGACATGTTCGCCATTTAAACAAGAGGGCCAAGATGGCCCTAAATCGATCACCTGAATGATAGTAAATTAGAAGCAAATACTTATCTGCAAATATCTGTGAAAATTTGATCAGGAGTTCAAATGAAACTGCAAGGGAGTGGACACTCAGTTAAAGAAATAGTTAATCAGTAAAAGCCATTTGTATTTTGAAATCTAACAAGAACTTTAATAAGAATGGAATTATAAAGTTTTGTCAATTTGCATCTTTCCTGATGCCGCTTTGCTGCCCTGTTTGTCAACGAAATCAATATGGCTTGAACAATTCTGCCAAATTATCTTGGAATCTGACAAATGGATTATGGAGATGTTTTTTTTAAAGTATGGGTACATTTCTTAATTTCTGATGCCGCAGCAACAAAAGTTCTACACAGAATGTAAGTCTTTGAACAATTTTAAAAGAGGACCATCAAAGGAACATTCCTGTGAAGAAACGTTGAAAATGGTCGAGTGGAAGCGTAGGAGTTGTCATTTGTAGCTAAAAGTTCAATTAACCCCTTTTGTGATGACGCAAGGTTGCTATGATTTTGTAACCAATCAATACGGCTTGAACATCACTGAAGTAAGATTCCTACTCAATTTTCTTAATATCAGACAAGAACTTTAAACAAGAGGCCCATGAGGGCCTATGCTCTACTGGTATGGTATGGTATGGTTCTTTGGTCATTTTCAATCCAAAGCATGTATGTATGGATGGTGAAGATCGGATAGTAAATGGATGCTCTTTTGTGTTCACAAGCTGTGTTATAGCAATTTTTACAATTTCAAAGGCCATAATCCAGTCTTGCATGGGCGGATCTGGCTGGTTTGCGAAACGAACCAAGCTCTCATCAATATTTAACTACAATCTAAGTTTGGTGAAGATCGGATAGTAAATGGAGGCTCTATTGTGTTCACAAGCTCTATTATAGCAATTTTGACAATTTCAAGGGCCATAATCCAGTCTTGCATGGGCGGATCTGGCTGGTTTGCGAAAGGAACCGCGCTCTCATCAATATTTTACTACTATCTAAGTTTGGTGAAGATTGAATAGTAAATACTAAATAGAGGCTCTATTGTGTTCACAAGCTGTATTATAGCAATTTCAAGGGCCATAATCCAGTCATGCAAGGGCACATCTGGCTGGTTTTCGAAAGGAACCGAGCTCTCATCAATATTTAACTACTATCTGAGTTTGGTGAAGATTAGTTAGTAAATGGAGCCTCTATTGTGTTCACAAGCTCAATTATAGCAATTTTGACAATTTCAAGGGCCATAATCCAGTCTTGCATGGGCGGATCTGGCTGGTTTACAAAAGGAACCGCGCTCTCATATATATCTAACTACTGTATAAGTTTGATTGAGATAAAATCAAAACTGAAGACTTTATCGCGTTCACAAGCTCTATTATAGCAATTCTGACAATTTCAAGGGCCATAATCCAGTCTTGCATGGCCGGATCTGGCTGGGTTGCAAAAGGAACCAAGCTCAGATAGTAAATGGAGCCTCTATTGTGTTCACAAGCTCTATTATAGCAATTTTGACAATTTCAAGAGCCATAATCCAGTCTTGCATGGGCGGATCTGGCTGGTTTGCGAAAGGAACCGAGCTGTATCGCGTTCACAATCAATTGTTTACGGACGGACGCACACGACACAGCTAAAAAAGTGGATTTCCAAATTTTGCCCCTTTTCTGATGCCTCCTGAATGCCATGTTTTTCAACCAAACAGTATGCCTTAAACAATCTTTGTAGAGGGTCACCCAAGGAACATTTTTACCAAACTATATTGGAATATGACATGCAGATTCAGAGGATAAGATTTTTAAAGTTTGGACATTTTGCCCCCTTTCTGATGCCGCAGCAACCAAAGTTCTCAATGGAATTTAAATCTTTGAACAATTTTGAAAGAAGGCCACCAAAGGAACATTCCTGTGAAGATTGGATGAAATTGGTCCTGTGGTTTAGGAGGAGATGTTGTTTAAAGCTAAAAGTTAACGACGGACGACGGACAAAAAGTGATCAGAATAGCTCACCTTGAGCCTTTGGCTCTAGGTGATCTAAAAAGTTGATAAAACTGATTTTGGAAGGAGCTCCATTGAACGCAGATAACATATACCGTATCTTGCGTAGTGAACATGGCAAGCAGCAAAGAAATATGGAAGCATCTGCCTATATGCTTCTAGATGAAGTGGCCAGTCTGATAAATAATAATAATCATAATAAAGACAGGTTAAATGAACACATCAACCCAAAGTTTAGCTATCAAACTCGTTCGGCGAGACTGTCCAGTATTTTTATGAGGTCATATTTGGTCTTGGACTACACATCGTAATATTTCTTCGGCAACCAGACACATTGCCCTAATGTTATGGGGAAACTTTTAACCTGTCAGCATTTTATTTACTCCTCCAAAAACATTACACATAATTTCAAATAAGCCAGTCTCTGCCATTAACGAACCAATAGCACCTATAAAACTGATTAACGAATGCATCCAGCCCAGTTTGAGAATGACATTTGAAAACAGATCCGGATAAGCACACTTTACGTCCAGCGCAACTTTATATAGATGCAGATCTCATGTGAATAACACAAATTCTTGACCAACACTGCGCATGACCTCTTGTGCTTTCGCTATTGCCGTCATCATAGTATCTGGATGTAAAGGTGTCATGTCTAAAGCTGTTTTGGTTTTTGGCTGTGGCAATTTGCCTTGCTTACGGCACATTGCCGTGTTGTATCCATTAAATTTAGGACATCGATGTTTCAATAGTATATCTTGGAAAAAGGCAAAATTATTTTCTTCAGCTCTACGCTTTGAAATAACTTGACTTGCAAGTATTTTGAGTGAAAGTACGGATCTGACAGCTGCTTCCTTTGGCATTTCCTTTTTTTCAGGACCGTTATATCTCTGGGAATTTGGAAAGGTCCGGATTCAATAAGTTTTTCAGTTTTGTTGTCAAAGTGAAACTTCTAACCAAAAAAGCACTGTTCATCAAAGATCTTTTATCTATAGCATATGCTTTTGTACCTTACTATTGAAATATTAAATACAATGTATCCCTAACTACTGTTAAATATTGTTTTACAACTATAGTTTGAACAAAGTCTGTTCAAAATTCGCATCAAAACTTAATCAAGCAATGCTATTCAAGAGCAAAAACGTATTTGACCTGAACCAAATAGATGACGTCAGACAAATGCATACGGTATTTACTTTGTGTTGTCGGATGTCATGTGCTATGACTGCTTTTAAATAACACTGACGAAGTAGGTAATGATAATAATAATAACGACTCTATATGATGAGGCTACAGATTTGTGGAAGTGGGTTGATTGTAATATGTGTGTACATGCTCATGGGTTAAGCGTGTGACCTCGGATGTTCCTTGCTGATGACATCTCATATAAAAGGTTCAAGGTAATTTTAAAGCCTTGAATATAGGCCAACACCACCCTTCCCAATAGTTCTGGACACGTAAATTTAAATTGGATATTTTCTAAAACAAAGAGGTTTTTGAATAATGCCCAAGTATGACAGGGTGTCACCCGCCTGATTATTAAAAAGTAACCCTAAAGTACACAAAACAGCTTAGAAAAAACTTAAGACAAAAACATTCTATTTTGCTACCGGACTATTTTCATTAAGGACTAATTCCACGATTCCTGAAATTCCATATACAAATTTCAGGATTTTTTTGGTCAGGATTTTGGAATTTTTGTATTTGTCAATATAACCACAACAAATACAGTTATGGATTTAAATCTGCATGCAATAAAAAGCTATTTAACCCTTTCCATGTCTGAAGCAACAATGAAAACCTTTAAAACAGTGAGAAAACGGTTAAATTGCTAAAGACATGAACTTCCTCCTTTTTAATAATAATTATAATAAGTATTTCACAGATGTTAAAATTCATCCTCATTTGTTTAAAAAGAAGACCACACTTGAAACACCATATCAGCTAAATTGTTTATTTAAATCATTGATGCATACACTATATATATATATTTAGGTTTCACTCGTGGTGTTGGTTGGTGGTGGATGTGTTTTTATGAGCTGACGAGTTTTATATTTTTTTTATCATTTTAACATTTCTCTTTTTTACTTTTGCTGCTAGAAAATTACTTCAATTATCTTTTATGCCGTTTCAAAATTCAGTGGAAATTCTTTTCAACCGTGAGACGCGATACGGAGCAGCTCTTCTTAAATTCTTCACATTGACAAGGCCCACGAACTGGACGTGTTCACCTGGAGCAGAGAATTTTTACCTAAATTATCTTTTATAATAACATTTTGTATCTGACTTTAAACTACCTTTACTGCGACGCAGCTGTTATTATTTAGCAGAAAGAAAAAAAAAAGTGTGGTGACGGTGCAAGGAAGGGTCATCAAGATTTTTAATCTCGACAAGACCCACGAGGTGTGGACGCCATTTTGGAAAAGGAATATCCTGGCACAGCGTCTCTTGAATTACACACCTCAGTTGTCCCATCCCGACCTTATTTCATTGACATAACATTTAGATAATTTAATGTAAACTGAAATAACTTTTGAATTAATATCGAAACCGTAAAACCGATTCTAATGGTAGCCGCCATCTTGATTTTTCTTTGAAAACTGGTAAATTAATAGTAAACTTATAGCATGTCAGTATCTAAGATAAATAAAGAATACAAGAAGTTGTTCGGTAAAAAAACAACAACAGAAAAATTATATCGTTATACAATTCTATTGAGCGACAGTAAAGGCAGATACATCATCCGAGCTTTACCGAGCATAGGAAACTTTGAAAATATCCACAAAAGCGGACTCACTATCGCTAACCATCAATTCATCGAACAAGTATTAAAGAAAATTATAGGAAAAACAAAACCATTGATAATAGTGTGGCTTGGAACCTGCGAACTATCTACAAAGAGAGGAAAGTACATTAATCTTAAACCACATATCTTTCAAATCATTGAAAACTACCCGACTAAATATAGACAGCTAAGAGATAAACTCCAGGAAACCAATAGTACCACTGAAATTATCTTTCTTGAAATTGATGTCCTTATTTCTCCATTGAAATATTTAATAACAAAGAAGGAAATCCTAAAAACACTAGTGAACAAAGCAGCACACAATCCGAAGAACTGAACGGGGCCATAGATTATTACAATCAACAAATTAGACTAATTAATAACATCAGAACACTCAGGCTCTCGCTAGATATAGTTGCATCTCATAAAAAAAATCTTCAGTGTATGTCGGAAAGGGTTGAAAGAGAGGATCGACCAATGCATGAAAAGCTAAGTTTGTGCTAACGTGTAACCATACTACGATTAATTGACGTTCGGTCCGAGGTTCACCACACAGAGCATGCGTAAATAACCTACTTCAATGACGTAATTTTGATGACGTCGAATCAAATATCAACGTCACAAGAGCAAACTATGCAAATTTAAAAAAAACACCGTACATTTTAAGCTCTGACTAAATTAATGATGTCAAATATGCTGCTAGAAAATTACTTTAATTATCTTTTATATGCTGTTTCAACATTCAGTGGAAATTCTTTTCAACCGTGAGACGCGATACGGAACAGCTCTTCTTAAATTCTTCACATTGACAAGGCCCACGAACTGCATGGACATGTTCACCCGGAGCAGAGAATTTTTACCTAAATTATCTTTTATAATAACATTTTGTATCTGACTTTTAACTACCTTTACTGCGACGCAGCTGTTATTATACCCCCCGGCAAACAAAGTTTGGGGGGGTATATAGGAATCACCCTGTCTGTCCGTCTGTCCGTCTGTCCGTATGTCCACATTTCTTGTAAGCACTACTCCTCCTAAACGGCTCAATGGATTTGGTTCAAACTTTACATGAAGGTTACACATCATATGTAGATATGCATGAAGGAAGATCACACGCCTCGGACTCTTCCAAGGGGAGATAATTTAACTTAGAGGTTATCTGCGAGGGACTCCTGTGCACATACCTCCACATTTCTTGTAAGCACTACTCCTCCTAAACGGCTCAATGGATTTGGTTCAAACTTTACATGAAGGTTACACATCATATGTAGATATGCATGAAGGAAGATCATATGCCTCGGATTCTTCCAAGGGCAGATAATTCAACTTAGAGGTTACCTGCGAGGGACTCCTGTGCACATACCTCCACATTTCTTGTAAGCACTACTCCTCCTAAACGGCTCAATGGATTTGGGTCAAACTTTACATGAAGGTTACACATCATATGTAGATATGCATAAAGGAAGATCATATGCCTCGGATTCTTCCAAGGGTAGATAATTCAACTTAGAGGTTACCTGCGAGGGACTCCTGTGCACATACCTCCACATTTCTTGTAAGCACTACTCCTCCTAAACGTCTCAATGGATTTGGTTCAAACTTTACATGAAGGTTACACATCATATGTAGATATGCATGAAGGAAGATCATACGCCTCGGATTCTTCCAAGGGCAGATAATTTAACTTAGAGGTTACCTGCGAGGGACTCCTGTGCACATACCTCCACATTTCTTGTAAGCACTACTCCTCCTAAACGGCTCAATGGATTTGGTTCAAACTTTACATGAAGGTTACACATCATATGTAGATATGCATGAAGGAAGATCATACGCCTCGGATTCTTCCAAGGGCAGATAATTCAACTTAGAGGTTACCTGCGAGGGACTCCTGTGCACATACCTCCACATCTCTTGTAAGCACTACTCCTCCTAAATGGCTCAATGGATTTGGGTCAAACTTTACATGAAGGTTACACATCATATGTAGATATGCATGAAGGAAGATCATATGTATCTGATTATTCCAAGGGCAGATAATTCAACTTAGAGGTTACCTGCGAGGGACTCCTGTGCACATACCTCCACATTTCTTGTAAGCACTACTCCTCCTAAACGGCTCAATGGATTTGGTTCAAACTTTACATGAAGGTTACACATCATATGTAGATATGCATGAAGGAAGATCATACGCCTCGGATTCTTCCAAGGGCAGATAATTCAACTTAGAGGTTGCCTGCGAGGGACTCCTGTGCACATACCTCTACATTTCTTGTAAGCACTACTGAGTCAAACTGTATATGAAGGCTACACATTATATGTAGATATGCATGAAGGAAGATTTTTCTCCTCAGATTCTTCCAAGGGAAGATAAGCAAAGTAGAAACTTTACCAATGTATCCGATGCTTTGGGAGGGGAGCGGGGGGTATTCTTTAGTGAGCTTTGCTCACAGTATTTCTAGTTATTTAGCAGAAAAAGAAAAAAAAAACATGTGTGGTGACGGTGCAAGGAAGGGTCATCAAGATTTTTAATCTCGACAAGACCCACGAGGTGTGGACGTCATTTTGGAAAAGGAATATATATCTTGGCACAGCGTCTCTTGAATTACACACCTCAGTTGTATAGTACTCTTATAGCATGTCAGTATCTAAGATAGATAAAGAATACAAGAAGTTGTTCGAAACAAAAAACAACAGAGAAATTAGATTTGTGACAGACAAACAGACAGACATCAAGGACAAAAACAATATATCTCCCCTGTATACAGGGGGAGACATAATGATGTAAAGGGTTAAAGCTTGGCCGAACCATTTCATTCAAATATTGTTAACCTTATTGTTTCCGTCTTTTTATTATACTTAAATGTTGCTCTTAGGTTTGTTTGAACTTTTCAATGATGCACTTGGAAATTTAGTCTCAAGTAAAGTACTTCTAACAATATCTTACTGTTTCAAGATCATGTCTTTTTGGTCCACAACCCCATTCTTTTTTGAACCCAACCATCGCTGCCATGCCTGCTCCCTGTGAAATGTACATAACAGCACTTGAGTACCTGAAATAAATAAACAAGAGGACCTTTATGGTCCTATAACGCTCACCTGACTTTATAGAATTTGCAAATGTAAGGCAAACATATATAATGCCCACTGATGGCAATGTTTTTCAGTTGATCTGAATAATTGTTACTACTTGATGATGCCACCACAACCAAACTACATTAACACTTTCCCACATATAAACACTTTCTGAAGCCTCTGCAGCAGACGACTTTTGAAAACATTATGACAAAAGAAGAAATTGCTCAAAACAAGCAATTTCTCCTTTCGCCACAATATTTTCTACTCGTTGAAGTAATTATACTTTCATTTACGGAGGTTTACCATATTTTTGCCTAGATGGTTTGGAAGTCGTCTGCTGCACTCATCTTTTTATTTTAGTTAACTACGCCGACACTACACGTAATATAATGCAGAATACAGTTAAGTTCGTTAAAAGAAGTGGTTTTTGGAACATTTGATTTTTTTAAAGGAAATAATATTTTGCCCTTTAGCCAACAGTTTTAGTTTATTTCATGCTATGCTATATCAGTTGTCTTAAGTAAAACTTTGTCTAAAGTAACAGTTTGTTGATTGATTGTTTGGGGTAAAATGCAATTTTCTACAATTGTTCAGTCATACCAGTGGCCAGTTCAACTAGCCATGTATTGCCTGGCTCTCTAACTCAATAGTCTTTCCAAGCAACTGTCTGCTTTTCTACATAGACTGTAAGCACATTTGTGGAAGACATATGACGCATTGACTTTTTCAAATGTCTGAAAGCATGTTGGCTGAGCTGGGGTTCAAACTCACATCAACTGGATTGACAGTCTGCGTCGCTAGCGTGACTCTACGAAAATTGTATGTTGAATATCATGTTTGTTTACACATAATAATTATATCACTATAATCGGCCACTTTCCATTTAGTTCCATATGGAATAACATGACATTATCAATGACTTCAAATACTCCATAAAGCCATAAAGGAAATTTAATATTTCATTACGCTGATACCTCGGAATGTGTTTTCCAATGCTGATATTTCTCTCTGGTCAAAGTCAGTGACCCAGTATTCTGGTTTCCACCCTGGATTCCACTTTGAAATACTTTTCAGAGCCTCTGTTATGTTGGCAGAGGTTTCCTTAGCCAACAGGAAAGTGGCTACCACTTGATATCCAGTGTTGGTCTTCACACAGACAAAAGAAAGTGGCACTGTGTATTTTGTTGTATTGTAAGTGGAATCTAAAAGACAGACTTCATTCCCATATTTTTGTAGCAGGTGCTTCTGGAAGTGTGTCTGTATAACACTCAATAGCTGATCAGTCTCGGACCTATGAAATATACATGTCTTATTAAACTGTAAAACAGGTTTTATTCGTGTAGGATTAATCTTCACTAATATTCGCGAATTCATTTCATCATGAAGAAATCTATAGAATGAAGAGATATCCAAAAATTTGATACTTTAACCGATTAGATGATTAAAATTATTAACAAATTAAAGTAAAGTTTATATTTGCATGTAGGTAATACATTTTAAACGAGAAACAGCATATTTTACCATGTTTGACCAATTTCCCTTTTGTATAATTATAATTATGCCTAAACGGATGTATCTGATATGTAAAAGGTTGCCTGAATATCACATTACAGTAGAATTTTTATCACATAGCCATAGGAATAGTTTTTCCTTGTAAATTAAACGGAACAATTTAATAGATGGTCAGCCATGTTTATGAACGGATCAGAATAACTGGAACAATCTTGATAAAGGGTCACCAAAATAACCAAATTGTTTTCAGTTCCGGTCAGCAGTTTTGGACAAGAATATTTTTAAAGTTTACCCTATAAATACATATACAAAAGACAGCGCACTCGACAATATGCCGCTTATTCACATAAATCACTATTTCATTATATTGCACTTAAGTACTTTTAAATCATATATACTCTATATGTAAAAGCAACTGAAAAGATACATACATTTAAATAAATATAATTTAAAAATCAAATTTCCTAAGTCAATCAAGGGCCATTACTCCAAATCAGGATACAATGGAGATATCTAACCTAATTGTACGATGGTCCTTAACAAATGTGTGAAGTATGAAGTGATTTGATTGATGAAACTTTAACGTTGAGCTAAACGCATATGTTAAAACTGACCGAGTCCAAAAAAACGAATGATCACAGTTATAAAGGAATGTAACCACAAATTATGAATTTATCTAAAATTCTCAAAATAAAACAAAAATCATGTTTTTTTACCCCCAAAAAGTCACACTCAGCATCTTCAACATATATTGTGGAGAAATGTATTATATGTAATTATATTCCAAATATGAAAGCCCTGTCTTTTGCCGCAAAAAGAAGGTCACACTCAGCATCTTCAGCATATAATATGAAGAAAGGTATTATACGTAATTATATTCCAAATATGAAAGCCCTAGCACAAGTACTTATTTTACCCCCAAAAAGTCACACTCAGCATCTTCAACATACATTGTGGAGAAAGGTATTATATGTATTATATGTAATTATATTCCAAATATGAAAGCCCTAACACAAGTTCTTATTGAGAAAAATTAAAAAATTAAATGAAAATTCCAACTTGCCCTAAAACTTTAACCACCCAAAAGCATGTTTTTTACCCCAAAGAAGGTCACACTCAGCACATTTAGCATTCAATGTGAAGAAAGGTATAAGATGTAACTATATTCCAAATATGAAAGCACTAGCACAAATACTTATGAATGAAAATGCCAACTTGCCCTAAAACTTTAACCGAATGCCGACGGAGACGAGTAGTAAAGCTCTCATATTCTTCGAATAGTCTAGCTAATAAATGAAAATGCCAACTTGTCCTTAATCTTTAACCACAAAAAATCATGTTTTTTACCACAAAAAGAAGGTCACACTCAGCATCTTCAGCATTCAATGTTATAAGATGTAACTATATTCTAAATATGAAAGCCCTAGCACAAATACTTGTGAATGAAAATGCCAACTTGTCCTAAAACTTTAACCAAACGCAGGTAGTAAAGCTCTCATTATTCTTCAAATAGTCGAGCTAAAAACCAAGCCCCATCCCTGCTCTAAAAATAGTAAACACAAAAAGTTGAATGAGCTTTGATATTCTACTTAACTTCAACAAACATGCGTTCTTCACATTGTTTCAATATGGTGAACATTTGTGGCGAGTTCTTAAAAAATCCTTCTACTGTTTGTGATGTAAAGAAAGATAGACAACATAAGCAAAAATAACTAGAACTATCACTGAAGATAATAAATAACCCCTAAACAGCACCTTGACCTACACCATAACTTAATAAGTAAAAGGGCCACAACTCTGTAAAATAACATGCAATTGTAAGACCTTTAGAATATGCACATCTTCTCTTGGTATAGAAGCTTCATGAAAAATGTTATTGAATTCTACAAAGTGGTTTGTAAGAAATAGGCAGGACAGAATATGGCTTCCGACCGACCGACACAGTGACTCCTATATACCCCCTCTTCTCCGAAGGGGGTATAATAAATATCTCACCCATTACATGTGGGGAGATATGGACAAGATGCCAATAGGCATGTCAAGCCCAGTTCAAAAGGTTTTCTTACAGACATAGGGCTCTTCCATTCAATTGCAATAGACTGACAAAGGTTTACCTGCTAGCAGTGTATTAAGGGCCTTCTGCGATAGCGAAGAGGTTGTAAAATTTAAAAAGAACAGTAATCCAACATTTTGTTTTTACTTTTGAGAGATCACATTATTCTGGAGTTTAAATATACACATCATTTTAAGGGTATGTTTTGTCACTGTTGTGTATGAAACATAGGAATAATTTTACTCACACACACATGTATTGAAAATGCATGTACTTATCCTCATTAAATAATAAATCCCTATACTGAATGACTATGGAATAATGGAATATTATTCCTGGGTTGTGTTTACACCAAATAGCTTAGCTGCAGGCCTTTTGGTTTCTGATAGGAAGATTTTCAAATTTGTAAAAACTATATCCTTTTGGTTTCCATGGAATAAATTTCTTTGGAAAACTTTGAAAGAGGGCCAACCCTAAGAAACATTTCTATGAAATTGTTTCGAAATAGCTCAAATGGTTTAGGAGAAGTTGTTTGTAGGAAAATAGACGTAGGACGATAAACACCAGAGAGCGTGTGAAATGCATGTACCTTGTATGTCCAAGAGTATTGTAAAGGTGATTATAAATATCCTTCCGGGTAGGATAGAACCTCCTGTCACTTTTGTTGTGGCCATCAGGAAGGATGTCCTGTGATAGTTGTTCACAACGTCTCTGCACTTCAGAGACATTTGTCACTCCTTCCTTTGCCAAAAGTTTAATATTCAGTATCACCTGTTCATCCAATCTATTGCCATATGCAGAAAACTGCAAATCAAACATACATGTTTACATCAAAAAAATATTTTTCAACATTATTTGGAATACATTCCAAACAATCTTTCATAACCAACAAGGACAAAGTCCAAGTTGGATCATGCAGGATTTGTCTGCTGCCTAATTTAAAACATCTTTACGAAAGTCAAAATGTTGGTCAGGAATCGGGAATCAATGTTTATTGTGACTGCTCATATCACTCATACATTTTATATGGCGTTGAAGTCAAAAATTAAATTAAACACAGACAATTCACCATGACATAAAGTCAACTGGCTTTTAGCCAAGTATGGATTAAGTTTCCTGCTAAACAAAACAACAAAAGCCCTGATCACGCGAACACTTGGCCATGATGCTCCATAACAAATAAATAATATTTAGTGACTACATTCATGTACAACAACGTTTCCCTTGGTCTGAGCTAGAACATGTATTTATTCGTTAATGCAACAGAACTGAACTCAAGCATATTGTCTTGTAGGGAAATTGAATGAGAATAACTATTACCTTGCCCGTAACATGATTAGAGTGTACGCCAACAAACTGAACCAATACAAGGTACTGCTGATCTGTTTCTTGGCAGAACCCACCCTTCAGCTCTTTTGACATCTTTAAACGTTTCCATTTACTGTCAGGACCTTGGATCTACAACAGAAACAATAAAAAAAGCTTGAACAATTATTTGAGAGACATTTACCCAAAGAACATTTATACCAAATTATCTGTTAAAAAGACAAGCAGATGAATCACAAAGTTAACACATTTCCTATCACCCTTTCTTATGCCGTAGCAACCAAAATTTTACATTAACTTTTGAACCTTCTTGCCCAGTGCTTGCCCGGACTCAAATACAACTTGTCCGAATATTTCATGATAAACATGCTATACATTCAAATAAGAAAGAATAACTCAAAACTAAACTTTATTTGTGTAAAGAAAAGTCACAGAGCTGTTCGCAGAGCAGACTGACATGAACTGTCAGTTTTGCCAGTGTAATAGCAGACGACAATGTTTTATTTTTCTTTCAGACACATGCGATATACTAATTGCATGACTGTTGACTGTTTTAACACGAAAAGTTGTACAGCGAATGACAAAAGACGAAGTTTTATAGTCTCCAAACTTCTACACGTCATGCAAAACATGGCGTGTAGCGATTCGTCAAAGCATAACCACATATGTTCTTTCTGCCATTTAGGTAGAACACCCACTTAATTTTAAATTCATACATTTTTCCCCGCATGTTTAGTGACATTCGATTCACTCTTATCTGGAGACTCTCGTTGCGTCTCCGTTGATCTAGACGTGAAACCAAATTTAAAAAGGTTAGACATTTTGCGATCATCAGTTACATAAACAATCGTAAACCGGATGTTGTAAAAGAAATTACCAGATGTCGTTATCAAATTGAAACTTTTAATTTTAATACAGTGACTGTTTATAAATATGTTGCGATGTAAAAATTTACAACTTATGTGTGTTAGTTATTTGTCTTATGATTTTATAAAGGGAACTCATCAATTCATAATAATTGTACAGCAATCGGTGTTATAAATAGTTCTATTGCTAATAACCTGTAAGTGTGTGCGCATCTTTTATGTAAACATATCCGGTTTACAGAATTGATTTGTTCACTGCTCTCTCTCTCTCTCTCTCTCTCTCTCGCGAATTCTATAGCTTAAACTTGACATGTCTTGATTTATTATTGACACAATAACATGGTATTTGTCTCAGAATATATTTTTAAATGCCACTTGCCCGATCGGCAACTGACGGGAGAAAACAGCTTGTCCAACCTCTTTCACTGGCCCTGGGCTATCGGAAAACCGTTAATGTCGAGCCCTGGTCAAGTTTGAGGGCCATGGGTGCAGGTAGTGTCGATTTATTACTCGGACAGGCTTTTCCCTTTCAAGGTCACTGTGACAATGACCTTTGGCCCAATTACCACAAAATCAATAGCGTCATCTAATGGTCAGGCCCATAGGTCGGTCCAGGCATTGTTGAGTTATCACTCCGACGGACCGACATGTGCAAAGCAATATACCCCTCTTCTTCGAAGGGAGCATAATTAAAATATTTGAATATCTTGAAAGAGGACCACCAAAGGAACATCCCGTGAAGTATAATCAAAATGTGTTCAGTAGTTTAGGGGGAGTTGTCATTTGACGCTTGAAATTCATTTGAAATATCTACATACCAGTCAGTGTAATCAAGTTTTTTAACTTATCACACAAATAACAATATGTTTTTTATTTGCAGTTGAGATACAGATTATAGCATACCTGGTATTCAGGGAACTTAACTATTCTCCGCAGCTTAATACCAGCTGTACAGCCCATCTTCTTAGTGTCCTGAATTAGACGTCTTGTAGGCTTACACTCTTTCCCAAAAAAGTGGTTATCTTTTTCTTCACACTGAAACAGACAAGTTTAATGTTTCTACATGACATACTTCAGAACGAAACCATTTTTGTACATGCACAATTATGCTTTTTTAAATGCCACTATAAGAAAGTAAAAAGCACAAGGATAGTACCTAATATACAGTTTTAAATTTGTGGTTGCCATGGTTATAATAGAAAAGGGGCCACTATACCATATGTCTGTAGACTGATATGGATAGCAGTTACATTACAATATTGTAAATGTGACACAGTTAACACACATATACCTTTTACAAGTTTCCTTTCACAGTTACACGTACAGTCACACATGTTCTGTTTAACAGTCACTAGAAGATTGACCAAAACAATTCATTTTGTTTACTTGACTATTTATTATCAATTAGGCAGCCACATTTTGAATGACTCTCACCTGAGTGTCTCCACAAGTTTGACATTATTGATTGATTGGGGTTTAACGCTGTTTTCAACAATTTTCAGTCATATAATGGCGACCAGTTCAGTTCACCCGTGCATTTCCCACACCAGTACACAACACAACATACTGTTACGAGCCCGTGGTTATCTCCAATGACTCCTGAGGGTAACTGGACGGTCTATGTTTTAACTCTCGAAAAGTAAAAACGGATGGCAAGTTTGGGGATCTTTCCTTAACTGCTACTATTAGGGGTGGACTCCAGTATAATGATGGTATTAATTAACAAAATATCTTGGATAGGAATAAGCGGAATAAGATAGAGAATAAATTTATCAATAATTTATTAATGCATAGAATGTAAACTTAAACTGAGATGATGATCAGGATGCTAATACAAGATATAGAAAATAAACACTAATAAGACAGATGCTGACTAGGTATTTCTTAAATATAATACTGCAAACAACAATCAGTTAACTAATCTTCTAAACAATAGTGTTGAGCTTAAAGTAATGATATTCTTTTTCCTTTTAAATATTATTATAAACTACTTAAAATTATCCTTATGCAACTGACGCTTCTTTTGAGTGAAATGTAAAAATGGAAATGAAGTATAATGGAAAAATAAGTTAAACTAAGGAAAAGTGAGCAAAATCAACCCTAACCTAAGAAAACAAAAATTGGAGTCCTTGAACGCACCGAGAGCGGGGTATATATAGTCGCAAGCTGCCCACAGCATATGCGGGAATCACGCAACGTCCCGCATTTCCACCGATGCGGGATGCACACAATAGTTTGACAGCTCGCATCCGCGGGCCCCTCCCACTATTGCGAGCATCCACTGCAAATCAGGTCAATTCTACTACTTTTCCCACTAAACTAATTTTGCACCTTAGAATAACCAATTGAGTTAAATATAACAAGTTATATACAAACAAACTAATAGCAAGTGTATAATTACCACAATTTATGGAGAAATCGGCCTTTTACTCGATGATTCTTGTAACTAGGGTAAACAATCCCATAGTGCACTGCGTATGCAAATGAGTTAAAATGGCGCCGATCACGTTCGTACCAGGAAATAATGGATCGAAAAGGACCGTAAAGCGTAATTGACTGCGCCATGCAGCTAACTCAGTAATCAATGTTTTCAACTAGTGTTAAAGCAACCATCCATGACTGAGTTAGGAAGATGTGACAAATAATAACGACTTATTTCACAAATTGCAAGCGTTCCGTTCCCAATAACTTTCGTAACCAGTATAGAATTTATACGTAAAATCTGAATCGCTACATTACCCTCCTCTTAGCGTGACAAAGTTCCGACTGTCACGCTTTAATTGACTTAAGAAACCTATTTCTGAAAACATTCCTTAAATTTGAAATATCACTTTAAAAGTGATACTGCACCTTTAAGGTATATTTTCCATTAACACTTCATTGGACTTTAACTAATGATTACCCTGGGTTGTAGCATCAGATTGCACATGTCTTAATCACTAAAATGACAATTCACTAACAAAACATATAACAACCTGAGAATTTAAGATTAGCACCTTGAGAAAAATCCTTATGCAAAAACTGAAAATATTCCTTTAACTTGAAGTATTACCAATAAAGTTACTACTGCACATTTAGGGCATATTTTCCATAACTCTTTCATCAGATCTTAAACTGTTGATAACTAATGTTGTAGGTATCAGATTGAACATTGTGGCAAATCACTAACAAAGTATTTTAACGACATGAGCAACAGAATTAATATAACCGCCCAAAATTCATTATGCATAACTGAGAGTATCCCTTTAAACTGAAATACCATCCTGCAGTTGATATTGCACCTTTAAGGTATACCTTCCACTAACACTTTCATCAGATTATGAAATGATGATAAACTTATCTTGTAACATCGTACTTGCTAACACTATTTATAAAATACTAACACTATTCATATAACTGTTAACAAATGAATTTTGGCACTTCTTCATCAAGAAACTATATATAACATTTAACAAAAATACATTTTAACTCTCAATAAATATAACAAGTATTCTTTAATTAAAAAAAATACATCTTAACTCTCAATAAATATAGACAAATTTGTCATGGTGGCAAGAGTAATTTAGAAATATTCCTTTAAATTGAAGTATTACCCTATTCATAGTTAATACTACACCCTTAAGGTATACTTCCCACAAACACTGTCATCAGCTTCTAAACTAGTAATTTGAAATAATACATTTTATATAACTTTTTATGTGATTCAAAGACTTTTGGCACCTCTGTAATAAACAATCATTTAAGGTTTGCATATACTTGCCTCAGCAATTAATTAAATTTTGAAAATATTCCTTTAAATTGAAGTATCACATTAGTCGATACTGCATCTTTAAGATATACTTTCCACTTAAGTCTGCATGTCAGATAAATACTTAATTAAACATAATTGATAAGTTACAAACTATTTCATTTTCTACTATCTCAATTAACATTAAATCACTGTCCTTGTTCAGCACCACTTAAAGTCAATTCTATGAGAGTTACCTAGAGTTCTGAGAATTATTCCAGTCGGCGCAGTTTGTTTCATTTTTAACTATAGTAAATTGTCACTGTAATATTTGTGTTCATAGTCACACATTTTCCCTACAGTTCATGAACACTTCCTTTTAAAGTCTATATAATTATAGTCTAAATGCTTAAAATTCACAGACAATTGTGAATACTTCAGTTAGTATAGCTGGTTTAAAACACAGTTTATCACAGAATACTTATATATGCTTAAGGCATGGGACTAGAGTTAAAATTCTTGAAATACTCTACTATTATTAAAATGATGATTAAAATGACACTCAGTTATTGTTATTATATAACGCGATTATCTGCTTTGAGTCTGTAGTGAGTGGTTGGTCATCCACTTTGGAGAAGTAGTCATCATCGACATCTGGAGTTTTGTAGAAAGTGGTAAAGCTATCTCATCTTTGGAACGGGGTACTATACAGCAGTCCACCATATACGTTAAAAGGATTCAATATTGGCTGACATTGCCTTATGAATTTTTTTCTGTTCTGTTGTAAATTACATGTATAGTCCTTCTGGATTAGATCTTGAGAGAATACATCATCATCATCCTCTGGGTTTAATGTTAAAGGTAAATTACTGCATTCGGGTTGAATTAGGTATAAAAGGTTCATAATTTCAGTGTCGTCTCTTCTTGTGATCCTGGTAGGATCTTCCTACTACGGAGGGGAGTTTGTTATTTACCGGACTTGAGTTTTCTTTATCATTGCTTTTACGTTTCTTCTCTTCTTTTTGTGGTTGGTCGTGAAGTTTTCTTATAAGACGGTTCGTATTGTCCATAGTGTCTCGGACACTTAACAATGTCTTTTCCATGGAATGAATGGCCCTAGTGCTGGCTTCCATCTGGTCTTTCATATATTTAGCCAGTAGTATTAGAGCGTCAGTCCAGGCAGGAGCTGGCTCCTGTGTGGCACATTGGACTCCTACATCAGTTTGGAGTGGTTGACAAGTTTTCATTGCGCAGGATGAAGTTGTTGAACCTGGCGACGGCTGCCCTAGAAGTTGAGGTAAAATGTTTTCAATTCTCTCGTCCACTAACGGGGTAGGGGGAATAGTTTGTTGTTGCGGTGTCGACATGACGGCAGTATGGTTGTTCATGGCATAGACTTGCTGCAGAAGAGGACTGCTCAAGAGAAACGGTTGTTGATGGACAGATGGTGCAGCTGTGAAATTCGGTGTAGTTCCTATGGGGGTGACAGTCGGGGTGACATAGCTTGGATTTTGTATCAGGGAAGAAAGGATGTCAGATGGCACAGATATGAAGGTTGACGAGGAATGGCTGTTAACGGGCTGGATCATGGTGCTACTCGTGTTGAACTGTGGATGGTTTGTCTTCGGCTGTTGTTCAAAAAACGAATCTATAAGTCTATCTGCAGATTCATCATCTAAACCGGTAGACATGGCGTAAGTTGACTCGGTTGGTGATGACGTTTCAGGGAGACTTCTGGTACGCTTCATGAAAATGTTCTTGGATTCTTCCTGAGAAAGGAGTTCGAGATCTACTTCTTTGAACTGGTAGGGATTTGGGTTGCATACTAGGAACGGGCCAGAGTTTATAAGGTTTTTCTCTGCTACCAGATTCTGATGCCTTTTATATTTGCCAACGTGGGAGGTCAGTTGATGTTCTTCTGTACACCTAAACATGCACAATGTACAATAATAGGGTACCTGGTCCAGGGATAAATGGTATTTCAAAATATGGTCAACGACCCTGTACTTCACATCGATTACCTGGTTTCCCCTTGAATGGCATCGCACGCAACGATAGGCTCTACCTTTTCTGGAAGCTTTCTCCTCCATTGATCTCATTCTTCCGGTTTTGGTAGTCAGTAACTGTAAAAAATTTAAAGACATTTACTGAATGATTCATGAGTTTCTTGTTTGAGTCACCCATTTGCCCCTTTTTCCTTACTTTTCTTTCAACGGTGAAAGAAAACCAGCCATCTGTTTTCAAAAATGTTGTGCTTGCAGCTATACCCTTTTTCCCGTATCGATTAACTTTTAGCATTACCAGACATCTACAAAATAGGTGATCTCATCATGAGGTAAACCATTAAAACTGTATACAAGGAGTATCAGCCCTAACGCCCTTAATCGGATAAGTTTCTTAGATAAAACACATCACAGTAACATACACCTGTCAGCATCAGAGAAAAGAAGAGTCCAAAAGAAAAAATGTAAGAACAGTGTTTACATGGAGCTACCTGGGACATACTCTCTCTGTTGGTATACTATGGGACTATTGGTTGGGTTGCTTTCTTCCCTTACCTACAGATGACATCCATTTTGGACACTGTGTACCCTCATAGGGCTTAAGTTTATCATGATGAACTATTTTTTCTTTCCCATCTTTGTCTAATTGGAGGATGAAATTAATATCAGACAATTTCCTTTTGATTGGGAAAGGTCCTGCATACAAGGGTTGCAGTTTTGGGGCTATTCCGACTTTTCTTTCCTCCAACAAACACCATACCATATCACCCTGCTTATAGTTGTTGTATGAGATTCTAACATCATGCAATTCTTTACTTCTCCTTGAACATACGCCTTGATAGCGTCTGGCTATTTCATGGGCTATTTGCATCTTAGACCTAAGGCTATCCATGTGATCACCTAAACTGGTACTTTTTTGATTCACCACAGTATTTTTAGTGTATAACACTTCAACTGGCATTCGTATCTCCCTTCCGAATACTAGCATATTCGGGGTTATACCCGTAGTTTCGTGTGGAGACGCTCTATATGCTCCTGCGAGACAACCTAAATATAAATCCCAGTCTTTCTGCTCTTGGCTAAGGTAAGCTTTAATCATCTTAATCAGTGTTCTGTTGAATCTTTCAGTTTGACCATTACCTTGTGGATGTCTGACGCTGGTACGCGTCTTGCGAATTTCGAGTAGTTGACATAGCTCCTTAAAAACATGACTTTCATAGTTCCTTCCTTGGTCACTATGAAATGCTAGAGGGCATCCCCATCTTGAAATAAACTCATTTAGTATTTTGTTAGCGCAAGTTTCCGCAGTCTGATCAGGCGTTGGAATTACTTCTACATATTTTGAGAAATGGTCAGTAAGGACTAATATATATCTGTTGTTGCGTGCTGTCACTGGTAAAGGCCCGATAAAATCTGTTGCGACCATATCCCATAAAGCTCCCGCTCTTAGGCTACCCATCCCTGCTCGGGGAGTTTTCTGTGGTTTCTTATTGCTAGCGCAATCATCACACCTTTTTATATGAACCTGTATATCGCCTTTCATCTTATACCAATAATAAGACTGCAGAATTTTACCTTTAGTCTTCTTACACCCTAAATGACCGCCTAATAAGGAGTTGTGACACTGAAACAATATTTCAGCTTTAAGTTCCGGTGGAACAATTAACTGTGTGACATTTTGTAAAGTATTTTTACCACAAAAACGTTTATAAAGCACCCCATTGTTTACCTCTAATTGGTCCCACAGCAACCAGTAATGCCTACTTTCTGGACTAGCTAGAAGGAAATCTTCCCCTGGAGGTTTTAGAGTATTTTCTTTTGCCAATAACAAAGGTCCTATAGACAGATCTTTAAGTTGTGAGTCTCTGATATTCTCTTTGCTTCTCAGCCAGCTGATATTATTTCTAAGTGTTCTTGGTATTAGCTTGGATGAACTGCAAGTACTAGTAGAGGGTTCGTTACCCGGCATTACTATGGCTTTCCCATGTTTTTCTGTTTTTCCCGCCCTATGTTTTGTGACTCTAATTGTATGTTGTGCATTGGTAGACTGGCAACTTGCCTCATTTAAATGTTTTATGTTATAAACAGTAGACTGGCAACTAGCCTCATTTGACTGTTTAATATCAGGAAATTTAGACTGGCAACCTGCCTCATTTGAAATGGTAGGCTTGTCACTTGATATGTTTTGTGAAATCTCAGTTGAGTTGCCTAATGCTGCCCATTGCAGTTGCATTTGATCGGCCCTATTTCTACATTTCTTACAAGGTCCACATTTAAGGGGTTCTGACATATCTACATTTGGGCAAGTGCAATCTTTTGGATTATTACACCTTGACAACGCATCGCAATGACCTTGTTTTTTACCGGCCCTGTACTCAATAATAAAATCATAGAGTGACAAAATTTCGATCCATCTGGCAACTTTCCCACTCGGCTCCTTCAGGCTGAATAGCCAGGTCAGCGCTTGGTGGTCAGTTCTCACCAGAAATTTTCTTCCTAAAAGATATTGCCTGAAGTATTCAATGAAATACCTAACCGCAAGTAATTCCTTTTCTGTAATGCAGTAGTTTTTCTCCGCTTTATTAAGGGAGCGACTGGCATATGCAATGACTTTTTCTTTATCATCCTGGCGTTGTGACAACACTGCACCTATGCCCAATCCCGATGCATCTACATCCAAAATAAATTCGCCTCCTTCATTAAGAGGGTATCCCATTACATCACAGCTAATTAATGCCTTTTTAAGGGTGACAAATGCTGTCTCACAGTCAGAACCCCAATTGAAAACTTCGTTTTTCTTTGTTAAATCAGTCAATGGTTTGGCTATTTTTGAAAAATCTTTTATAAACCGCCTGTAGTAAGAGCCTGTGGCAACAAACTGCTTTACCTGTTTGGCATTCTCCGGCTGGGGCCAGTCTAGAACTTTTGCTACATTGTTGGGATCAGGTCGAACACCATCCTTCGAGACAATATGACCCAGGAAGACTACTTCTGTTTGTAAAAGATTACATTTGTCTGGTTTGAATTTTAAACCAGCTTGCCTAATTCTTTGTAAAACTTGTTCCATTCTGTTCAGATGCTCTTTCAGAGTGGAACCAAAAACAATTACATCATCTATGTATATGAGACATGTCTCCCATTGTAGACCTTGGAGAGCTAACTCCATAGTTCTTTGAAAAGTAGACGCACTACTGTTAAGACCAAATGGCATACGCGTCATCTCATAGTGGCCGTATTTGCAACAAAACGCACTTTTAGGTATATCTTCTTCCTTGAGTGGAATTTGAAAATAGCCACTAGTTAGATCAAAACTGCTGAAGTAAGTTGAACCTGCTACTGCATCGAGACAGTCTTGGACCCTTGGGAGTGGAAATCCATCTGGTTTGACCAGTGCGTTAACCTTTCTGTAATCAACACAGGGCCGGATAGCACCGGATTTTTTTTAAACAAGGACAATAGGCGATGCCCACGGTGAAGTGCTTTTGCGAATCACACCCTTTGCTAACAAGTCTTCTATGGCTTTCTTCTCAGCATCAGCATAGGCCAAGGGTACTTTTCTAGGTCTCTGTCTGACCGGGTCCGCTTCACCTGTTTTAATTTCATGCTCTGTAAGATGTGTAAGCCCCAAATCCCATTCATCTTTTGAGAAAATATCTTGATACTTAATAAGTATTTCTGCGATCTGATTTTGCTCTGCTGGGGGTTTACCTTGCGTTGACCTGTCATATAAGTTTGCCAAATGGTCTGGTACGGCTTTTCGCCTGTCCGCCTGTTGTACGTTTTCTCTAGGTGATTCGTTTTCGTTAGATTTAAATTCTACTCTTCTCACGCATGAATGATTGTCATTTTCTTCCTTATTCTCTTGTTCTATAACTGTACTGATTATTTTTTCTACGGGCTCAGCTCTTCCTATCTCTGCGTTTTGTCGTAACACAACTTCTGATGAAAAAGGGTTAAGTATTCTCACTTTGCATGTAGGGGTTTTGTTAATATCAATTAGCGTAGAGGCTATTTTTACTGGAAATCGTTCCTCCGCATCTTGTATGCCCTCGACCAGAAAAACCTTTTCTTCTACTAAATCGTCTGATTCATACCTACTGACGAACGCATCTACTACTACCTCGGTGTATCCTGGCACTGTAAAGTCGTCAGCCATTTTCACTTTCCGTGCCGTATCATCTAGCCCTACTTGAATACATGGTATACTCATACCCCGTAATTGGATAATTCCTTTACTGAGTAATATATCTGCTGGTCCACCTTCTCCATTCTGAAGAACGTCCATGCCTAATAGTGCCTCATCCTCAATTTCGGCAACGATAGCCTCTGTCCTCAACGTAAGAGGGCCTAGTTTCAGGTCAAAATGTCCTTTTCCAAGTTCTTTAATTGGAGAACCTGACGCACTTGTCAAACATGATGACTTACTCAACGTAGGACGCGCTCGGGCATCCATTCTGTAATACATAGTGTCAGATATAACCGTTTTAGTCGCGCCTGTGTCTGCAGTAAACAGTGCAGGTAAACCGGAAATTTCACCTTTTATATAAAGTCCAGTACTAGAAGGTTTCCTCCTTCTAATAACTACAGTTTCATTATTTTTACTGCTAATTTGACAGTCACGGGTCTGGTCGTTCTTATTTGTTTGGGCTTTCTCTTGACCACCTGAGTCAGCCCTTTCTAGTTTAAAGTCATCTTATTTTCAGTATTGGGGGAAAATGTCATTTTATTGCTTTTAGGGTCAGAACTGCGGCTATGGGTGGGTTTGTTTGGACAATACCTTGAGATATGCCCCTTTTCCTGACACGCATAGCATGTTCTGTCACTCATGTTGGTTTGAACAGCAGAACTCTTATTATAGGTCAAATGAGATAGTTTATCTAAAATTTGTTGCAGTATCGTGCTCATATCACTCTGTGATTCACCATGCAAAGAAGTGGTAGTTAAATTTTCCCTAGTTTTTGTGTTTTCTTTAAGTTTTGGATCGTCATTGCGCAAACGTTGTACTTGGTTTGGCTCATTATCATGATAGCCTTCTTCGTCAAAATCTGAGCTATCATCAGACTGAACGCGCCTTGTAAATTTTCGCATTTTCTTCTCGCCATAAGGAGTGGCTCTTCTTCTTGTCTGTTCAAGATTTACCACGTGATATACAGCCGATTCTATGCTTTGGGGGTCTTTGTGAAATTCTACCTCAAACCTAGCATCATCCTCCTTTAACCCGTCTAAGAATCGCCTAACCAAATCCTCCTGTTTTACCCTGTTATCTCGATGGCTATAGGCCTTTGCGTAAAGTCTTTTCAGCTCAGTAGCATACTCTTCTGCAGTCTCATTCTCATACTGATCTCGCCTGCTGAACTTCACCATATAAGTTCTAGGTGTATCTATTGACTTGAACTGGCAGTGCAATTCTCTTACCAGCTCTTTATAATCGGAAAGGACCCATCTAGGCAGCTGTGAAAATGTAAACTCGCCTGCATCACCTTGTAATTTTGGCAGCAAGCAGTCTAGTCTTTGATCGTCATTCCAGTGATGCCTGTCGGCAATGGCTACAAATCTGTTAAACCATACTTGCCAATTTTCTTTACCAGTAAAAGCCGGGACTTTAATGTTTGTGCTGATGTGATCATTTCTAAAGTTTGCATACCTCGAATCACGTCTACCGTCATTCCTTGGATTGCCATCTAAGTACTGGTAATTTTGACGACCTGCACTATGCTGAGAGGGGGAATAATTTGTTTGCCCATGTGTTGTGTGATCATTGTCAGGTTGAGGGAAAAGACTGGAGTTTCGATACAGTTGACCACTACCTATTTGGTTATTGTCACGCCTTAAAGAATGTGTGCTGTGCTTTGATTGTGATGGTGCAATGTGTTGAGGTCTGGTATATTCAAATAAATTTCTTTCAAACTGGCCATTATAACTACTACTTGGTCTTTGCTCTATGCGGTACTCACTGGACCTATTCGCATCCCTACGCAAAACATTTGGTCTATCAGTTGTGATAGACTGCGCTCTTTGCTCAATACAAGGGGGACTATACTGTCTTAAGTTTGATGTGGATGGCCTTGGGACTAACATTTCATTTTCTTGATAAAATGACTCTTTATTACAAATACTGATGCCTTCACCAGCAGCCAACGCTTGTTCCCCGTTTATCTGTGTTTGATACCCTATATCCCGATAGCCTGCCTCGTCCTGCGTTAAAGTGCATGAGTCTTCTTCACCTCTAGAACCAACATCATCATGAACCTCAGTGTCCACACAGGTCACGTCTCTGTCCATCTCTGTATGTTCCATAATGTTCTTCTCAGGTTTCCTCTTTCCCATGGTTCGTATCACTGGATCTGTCTTGTTAAAAGACAAATCCCACTTCAGACACCAATAAATATGTTACGAGCCCGTGGTTATCTCCAATGACTCCTGAGGGTAACTGGACGGTCTATGTTTTAACTCTCGAAAAGTAAAAACGGATGGCAAGTTTGGGGATCTTTCCTTAACTGCTACTATTAGGGGTGGACTCCAGTATAATGATGGTATTAATTAACAAAATATCTTGGATAGGAATAAGCGGAATAAGATAGAGAATAAATTTATCAATAATTTATTAATGCATAGAATGTAAACTTAAACTGAGATGATGATCAGGATGCTAATACAAGATATAGAAAATAAACACTAATAAGACAGATGCTGACTAGGTATTTCTTAAATATAATACTGCAAACAACAATCAGTTAACTAATCTTCTAAACAATAGTGTTGAGCTTAAAGTAATGATATTCTTTTTCCTTTTAAATATTATTATAAACTACTTAAAATTATCCTTATGCAACTGACGCTTCTTTTGAGTGAAATGTAAAAATGGAAATGAAGTATAATGGAAAAATAAGTTAAACTAAGGAAAAGTGAGCAAAATCAACCCTAACCTAAGAAAACAAAAATTGGAGTCCTTGAACGCACCGAGAGCGGGGTATATATAGTCGCAAGCTGCCCACAGCATATGCGGGAATCACGCAACGTCCCGCATTTCCACCGATGCGGGATGCACACAATAGTTTGACAGCTCGCATCCGCGGGCCCCTCCCACTATTGCGAGCATCCACTGCAAATCAGGTCAATTCTACTACTTTTCCCACTAAACTAATTTTGCACCTTAGAATAACCAATTGAGTTAAATATAACAAGTTATATACAAACAAACTAATAGCAAGTGTATAATTACCACAATTTATGGAGAAATCGGCCTTTTACTCGATGATTCTTGTAACTAGGGTAAACAATCCCATAGTGCACTGCGTATGCAAATGAGTTAAAATGGCGCCGATCACGTTCGTACCAGGAAATAATGGATCGAAAAGGACCGTAAAGCGTAATTGACTGCGCCATGCAGCTAACTCAGTAATCAATGTTTTCAACTAGTGTTAAAGCAACCATCCATGACTGAGTTAGGAAGATGTGACAAATAATAACGACTTATTTCACAAATTGCAAGCGTTCCGTTCCCAATAACTTTCGTAACCAGTATAGAATTTATACGTAAAATCTGAATCGCTACAATACTTTCCATGCAAAAGCTTGACATTAATATGAGTTCACTTGTACAGTCTGTTTTCAGCCCAGTTTTGAACCTGACTGTGATTTGATTGAAATGAAGATTTGGCGAAAAATGTGCTGTTATTTCTTTACAAGGTTTTTCTAAAATTTGACCCTGCATGCCCAAGTTATGAACCTGATTGTGAGTTGATGGCAATGATTCTCCTGATGAACCATATGATAATTTGATGAAAAGAAAGACTTCTAAAGTGTTGATGAGATTTGTCTCAAATTTCATCTTGTATCCTTGTTGTTTACCCCTTATGACCCATTTTAAGATGTGACCCTGAAAGGACTAAGCCAAAACCAATATCGGATAATCCCGTACACTTTTGGCAGGGAAAATCCCCAAAACATATTAATAATCTTACTTCTTTTGGAACTCGTCCAGAACCAAACTGGCATTCAAGGTTGTCTGAACTAATGACGATGTGAATGGTACACCATCATATTCCACGGGTATAGATTGTCTTCCTCCATCCTCAAATAGAAGTCGGAATTGTAACAAGGAATCAATACTTTAAAACAAAGTAAAATTATATCTGAAATGGTTGGAGCCATGCACTATGGATGTTTCAATGTAGTATGGTGTAACAGTATACGTTATTGAAGTTGCGTAACAGGAACTGTAAGTTTAGTCGAAATAATTTAGACTTTCGGTTTCTCAACTGTCATTTATTGGTCAACCGAATCAGGGACGTAGATAAGAGGGATAGGCCACTCCACCTGTACACCTGTTATCTGGTTAAAATATCACACATAGAAATAACATTATCCAAATTATCACATTTTGTAGCAAATAAAACTTTGAAGTCTCAATTGGCACATAAACAAAACATACATATTCTGAAAGTTTAACATTTCAACTAAGGTTAGAGATACAATGAATAACTGAAATTTCTTTGTATTTTGAACAATAACTGGTTTAAAAGACAACAGATATTGGGATTTTTTTCAAAAAATTAATAGACTGACATTTTTCATACGGATAACATATTATCAAAACCTGTAATATATTAAAATATTTTTATCTACTGCATAGAAGAATGTTTAAACTTCCAGATTTTTTTTTTTTTAGTTTCATATCTTGAATAGTTTTTGAGTTTTACTTGCTACAAATGTCGGCACGGGTGATATTTTAGTATATATAATTTAGTTACTTATCCACGTCCCTGACCGAATGCAGGATAATAACAAAATGAAATGAGCATACGCGATGTCTTTGTTTGAAGGACTTCCGTAAGTTATGCTAAAGCAAAGGATCGGTAGACAAGATGAAAGCAGAGAAAGAGATTGGTCAATTAACAGATCATACAATTGAGGTATCAGGCATCTAGTTCTTTCTAAAATTAAAATTAAATGTACAATGACCTTGCAGTAGTCACGACGAAAACACATTACTTTACATACAACTGAACATTTGTCAGAATGTTGTCTTGATGATATCTAGTCCATGTTGGAATATGGGTTATAAAAGGTAAACAAATATAGATCACTAGGCCAAATGTAGGAAAATCTTGTTAACACTGTGGAGATTGCATTCAGAATAATTGTCTCGATGTGTTTTACATTGCAGTACATTGTATAATTAAGGTGAGCGATCCAGGGCCATCATGGCCCTCTTGTTATTACGGTAAACTTGACCCCATTCTGAAGTTCGTGATCTAACAGGAGCTGACTGAATTCATCGTCGCTTAGGTGGCAGGGGACCCCTAAATTTGCAACTTTTCAGTTTGTCCGGACCAATAAATGTTATTTGAGAAATTCTCCAAAACAGCATCCATCACAATGTCAAAACTATATCTCAATATATGGCATATAACAGTTTTTCAAAATCATGTAACATTTTAGCAACTCGATAGAACTGAACACAATTTCAAACCCTGTGTATTCTATCCCACCTACCCAAAATGACACTATTTCAGCAGATTTTCTAATCATGTCCTTACTTCCTGGAAACATGCAAAAGAAAATTGAAGCACACGTACTTAATAATCAAGCAATGCATAACCAGGAAATGTATGCAAAATACCATGTCATCAGTATTCTTCTAGTAGAAAAACTTATTTGAAATACATGAATTTTCGTCACACAACAGTCTCAAATGATATTGAGATTGACCTCCCCTTGGAAAGCTCTTCAACATGATATGAGCTAGCATATACAAATGTTCGTATTTTCTCCACATTTTGTATGCATCAATTGATAGAAGTCAATAAAGAAATCAGTGCCATATAGTGTTATATAGTTAAGAAATCAGTTCATTTTCAAGCACACCAAATATATAAAAAATCGACAGGGGCCAAATCCGAATGTGTCCCCTGCCACCTTAAAGTTTTAATTTTCAGCTTAACTATAACTAGTGCATCTGTAATTTTTATAATTTAATGTATTTTATACACAATAAAGAAAAAAAGAAAGAAAGAAAACTGTTTCTTTTAGCAATATGACCCTTTTCTAAAAGTAACCCAATACAAGGGAAATAATCCAAATATAGCCAAAATGCATGACAATAACCAGCTGTCCCAAACATGTAAATCCATAGTTTTCTTATGAATGCAATGCATGTTGTCAAAAGGCTTAATTAAAAGAGGAAATATACATATTTAAAAAAAGGAAATACCTATGCTTTGAAAAGGTGCAGTAGTTTTAGTGACGCTTGTGCTGAATCTGACAGTATTTCTGGACCTTCTCATGAACATTCACATATACCGACTGAGTCTGAGGATGTAACTTCACTTAGGAAACTTCACGCATCATTTGCACAAGCTGTACTTCATGCTAGTGGTTTAGACTCTGGATCAACTGTACCATTTAAGTAAGTTTGGACCATCAACGGGCACTATAGAGAATACAAATTCTTCATCAAAAGTCAGTGACAGTTCATCATTCGAAAATGAAAAAAATGCCATTGTGAATCTGCAAATGCTTGAAAATGCATTTCATAGCCTTAACGGACATACATGTGACAACGCTAGTCCGAAACCGAGTGTGCTCGACCCGACCGGAAAGGCCTTTGCATAATTATCGCTACAACTGAAATGCCAGAATTGTAACTTTCATAGTGTAAACAAAACAGGGACAGACCACAGGGATCCTGAACAACTGTCTTGTTCTGCCAGTTCTCGGTTCATAATTGGGGATAAGTGACATTCAGCTTATACTTGCCTGCTTAAATATTCAAGCACCAGACAAGCGAGGACTGCAAAGAAAATTCAACTCACGCACAGAATATTTTCAATACAAAAGAACGACGAGATACTCGAAACGTCGTCAAATTGCAAATAAAGAACGTTTCAAACACTCTATATACAATTCACCAACCGTTGCAAGTGTAGATCACTCTTATAGTATTAATTTAGGGTAATAATTATACAGTTGGCATTTCTGAACAGTGTAGGCTAAGATTGGCATGTACTACCGCACATGCTGATCTCGATCTACACTGTTCACAAAAGCAAACTTGTATCTTTTCGCACGGACAGGCTCAATTACGTAAGTTATACGTGAACAGTGTAGATTGTGTGAATACTGTATGACCAGATCAGCATGTGCGGATGTACAGGCTGATCCGATCAGGATCTACACAATTCACGAAAGCAAATGTCTGCCTTTTCGCTCAATTATTTCTTGAACAGTGTAGCAAACTTGTACCAGTTCACCCTGACAGGCGTAATTATGTTAGTACTGTGTGAATAATGTAGATCTTGACCAGACTGTGGATGTACAGGCTGATCTGGTCCTACACTGTTCACAAAATTCAATGTGTAGCTTTTCATTCGCTTAAAAAGTGTATTTCTTCATGTGTAATATCATACATTTTGAAAATTGCAGCCATTATGCTTGAAATAAGAGTACAAAACAAAATATTGATGTATTTCACGATAATTAAGCATAAACATGAAAGATTTTTAACACAATTGATCCATTAAATGAAGATTTTGTTAAATGTTTGTGGAAAATGTTGTAAACAAGTTTTTTTCTATACCAAAACATTGGTATTATGTGAATAAAAATCAATGAAGTAAGAATTACTCTTTTCCGTCATTTTCAGCATTTTTCTTATATTATTACCTCCCTTGCCTTTTAGTGTATATCAGGTGCAAATTCAATGCAGAGGTGGCTTATTTTGTACATGTTGTTTGCCATATAAATAAAGAAACATGCTAAAACTTGAAAAGTTTATCTTTCAGGCATTTCAAAGTTGAGGATTTTCCCCTTAAGGTGGCAGGGGACCCCTAAATTTGCAACTTTTCAGTTTGTCCGGACCAATAAATGTTATTTGAGAAATTCACCAAAACAGCATCCATCACAATGTCAAAACTATATCTCAATATATGGCATATAACAGTTTTTCAAAAGCATGTAACATTTTAGCAACTCGATAGAACTGAACACAATTTCAAACCCTGTGTATTCTATCCCACCTACCCAAAATGACACTATTTCAGCAGATTTTCTAATCATGTCCTTACTTCCTGGAAACATGCAAAAGAAAATTGAAGCACACGTACTTAATAATCAAGCAATGCATAACCAGGAAATGTATGCAAAATACCATGTCATCAGTATTCTTCTAGTAGAAAAACTTATTTGAAATACCTGAATTTTCGTCACACAACAGTCTCAAATGATATTGAGATTGACCTCCCCTTGGAAAGCTCTTCAACATGATATGAGCTAGCATATACAAATGTTCGTATTTTCTCCACATTTTGTATGCATCAATTGATAGAATCAATAAAGAAATCAGTGCCATATAGTGTTATATAGTTAAGAAATCAGTTCATTTTCAAGCACACCAAATATATAAAAAATCGACAGGGGCCAAATCCGAATGTGTCCCCTGCCACCTTACACATGTAACAGTAGCCATGTTGAATTTTAATGCAATTGCTCTGAATTTCAAGGCGGGATTTACATGACGTCAACATTTACTGTCCCACGTGACCCCAAAAATCAGGCGTGGTTTAAATATGATTGACACCTAACTTATATGGTGTACATAACTTTAGAAGTAACCTTACTTTTATCGCAGTAAACAGAAAACGAGAACTGTTTTTCCTAGAGGGGAATTCCGTGACGTCACTTAGCCACGTTTACAGACTCGTTTTGAAATGTGTGAGAGGTGTTTTTCCAAAAGAGGCCCAGAAAGGAAACTTTTCTTTCTATATTTCTTAAATTTCCAGGTTTTACGCCGATTCAATCTATTTAGAAAACCTTGATCAACTTATAAACAAGAGAAAGTTGATGCAAGGCATCAATGTCGCAGGAAAAGACTGCACTAATTTATTTTTTAACACACATGCATTCTTGACTTTCATTAGTCAAAATTTAGTCCGGCAAAACCTCGGTTGAACCTAAAATTGAGGTCTTAAGGTGTTTTTTTGACTGATTAACGTAGGGAAGGATATGTCTTCACTAAATATGAAGGGTGACACAATGTTTCAGAAAATCAAGATGGCGGACAATATGGTGTATATTTCTTAGATGGCGTATATTACGTATAAAACTCCCAACTACAGTCAATATTATCAAACATTTAGACGAAGTAAACATCAGGCAATATGCCATTTGATACTGAAAGGAAGTTAAACCATGTTGATAAATTAAAAAAAAAAAAAATGGCGGCCAACAAATATCAAGATGGCGACCGGACCACAAACTCCCAGCTGCTGTCAATTGTATTAGATTGTTTTTGTTCAGTAGCACAATGTTGTTTTAAATTATAAGCAAATATATGTTTATCCATTATGTGACATATACAAGGTAAAATAACTAAAATGCTGTACACAAATCCAAGATGGCGGCCACAATTTCCGTCACCCCATATGCTTCACAATTGCAAGTGTCAGTGATGAAATGGCAATTCAAACATTTTGGCAACCTTTGTTGTGACACTGACAACACATTGTACAACTCATAATGGCACTCTTGCAACTACATCCTCTTGAACTGCATGGCACGGTACTACGACAACCACATTTGATAAGGCTCGGGATAAAATCTGGGGCAAGTTCTACATTCTCAGGGAGACAAACAGGCTGGAGAGTTTGTGTCTTCTCATCTCTCTTCCAGCCATATTCAACTGAATCAAGTTCTGGTGGGTTATTTACTTCTAGTGACCGCCAGATAATACATTGATGATGAGCCCTTTTGATGTTTTCTGAAAAGGCCTCGCTCGTTGGTGGAAGATAACAGTTTCTGGTGGGATGACGATCCTCTTCCAGCTTTAGCGATGCAAACATTCATACGGGTCTCTGACATTGTGTAGCAATTGGCCGACTGTCCTTAACACACAGACATTAATTGTGTTGCTCGAGATACAACAGATTGCAAGGTAGAGTCAATAAGTCCCAGATTCCAAAGGGAATATCCAGCTCGCAAGGTTTTAACAACTGTATCCTTTCATATCCCATAACATATTGCTACAGTATCGCATCCAGACAGAGCATGGGCCGGAAGAATACCGTTCACTATATCTACATGCTTCTTAACGGTCCGGGCAATGTCTATCACAACCCTCCCTTTAAAGTTTAATGAGCGATTACATTGTAACTAAATTTTCCAGACCAACCTTGTGATAGTAGTGTAACAACAACACAAATACACCAGTGGCATCACACATTACAGTGATTGACCAGCACACATCAACACCTGTTGCACAATAATATTATCTGCTTCTTCATGCTTATATAGTTTCCAAATCATTTCTTTCAGAAATTATAGAGTTCCACTGGTACATCATCTGTTCCTGTGATCACCAACTTGTGTTTCTGTGTGTGCAGTTACTGAAGCACCTTGTCTCCCACGAGTTCATTGAATATCAGTTCCATTAGCTGTTTCTTGTTTTCAGTTACAGTTAGAACTACCTTCTGTGGGGAAGCTTGCTGTTGATGTTTAGACGATGTACGCTGCTTGCACCTGTAGCCTCAGCTCCTCTAGTTACACTCTTAGTACTATAGGCATAATACCTATCAAAAACTAGATAAACATCATGCATAGATAACCTGGTTCCAATGTGATACTTGCACATTTCCAATATAATCCGCTACCGTTCCCTCCGTAGGCCAGGGAATAACCCACAGCAATACTGAACCATATACAACAGCTGTATCTATAAGATCTGCCGTTCTCTCTGGAACTGCAACCTGGAGTTGCTTTTTTAAACAAGAGGGTTATGATGGCCCTGGATCGCTCACCTGATTTTTATCTTCATTTTAGCCATATGGGCACCGCCCCCTGGGGGCCATAGTTTTCAACCAATCAACATGGCTTTAAGGAATCTGATATAAGGTCACCCAAGGAACATTTCTATAGAATTATTTGAAAATCATGGCTTGGAGGAATCTGAAAGGTCACCCTAGGAACATTTAAAATAATTGTGTATAAATGTTCCATAGATGACCCTCTATCAGATTTATTCAAGCCATGTTGATGGCCGCCAGGGGCGGGGCTATTTTGCATTATATGGCTATAGTGAAAACTTAAAAAATCTTCTCCTCCGAAAGTGTCAGATAGATTTTCAAATAATTTTGTAGACATTTTCCTTAAGTGACCTACTATCAGATTTCTTCAAGCCATGTTGATTGGTCGAAAAACATGGCCGCCAGGGGGCGGGGCTTTTTTGCATTATATGGCTAAAGTGAAAACTTAAAAAATCTTCTCCGAAAGTTTCAGACCGATTTTCAAATAATTTAGTAGAAATGTTCCTTAAGTGACCTACTATTAGATTCTTCAAGCCATGTTGATTGGTCGAAAAACATGGCCGCCAGGGGGCGGGGCTATTTTGCCTTATATAGCTATAGTAAAAACTTAAAAGATATTCTTCTCCGAAAGTGTTCAGCCGATTTTCAAATAATTGTGCAGAAATGTTCATTGGGTGACCCTCTATCAGATTCCTCCAAGACATGTTGATTGGTCGAAAAACATGTCCGCCAGAGGGCGGAGCTATTTTGCCTTATATGACCAAAGTGAAAATAAAAAAATCTTCGTCTCCGAAAGCGTTGAGCAGATTTTCAAATAATTGTGTAGAAATGTTTCTTGGGTGACCCTCGATCAGATTCCTTCATGCCATATTGATTGGTAAAAGAACATGGCCGCCAGAGGGCGGGGCTATTTTGCCTTATATGGCTAAATAGAAAACTTAAAAAATCTTCTCCTCCGAAAGTGTCAGGACGATTTTCAAATAATTTTGTAGAAATGTTCCTTGGGTGACCCTTTATTAGATTCCTTCAAGAAGTATGATTTTGTAACCAATCAATACGGCTTGAACATCACTGAAGTAAGATTCCTACTCAATTGTCTTAATATCAGACAAGAACTTTAAACAAGAGGCCCATGAGGGCCTATGCTCTACTGGTATGGTTTTTTGGTCATTTTCAATCCAGAGCATGTATGTATGGTGAAGATCGGATAGTAAATGGAGGCTCTTTTGTGTTCACAAGCTGTGTTAACGCAATTTTTGACAATTTCAAGGGCCATAATCCAGTCTTGCATGGGCGGATCTGGCTGGTTTGCGAAAGGAACCAATCTCTCATCAATATTTAACTACTATCTAAGTTTGGTGAAGATCGGAAAGTAAATGGAGGCTCTATTGTGTTCACAAGCTCAATTATAGCAATTTTGACAATTTCAAGGGCCATAATCCAGTCTTGCATGGGCGGATCTGGTTGGTTTGCAAAAGGAACCGCGCTCTCATGGATATCTAACTACTGTATAAGTTTGATTGAGATCAAAACTGAAGATTTTATCGCGTTCACAAGCTCTATTATAGCAATTCTGACAATTTCAAGGGCCATAATCCAGTCTTGCAGGCCGGATCTGGCTGGTTTGCAAAAGGAACCAAGCTCAGATAGTAAATGGAGCCTCTATTGTGTTCACAAGCTCTATTATAGCAATTTTGACAATTTCAAGGGCCATTATCCAGTCTTGCATGGGCGGATCTGGCTGGTTTGCGATAGGAACCGAGCTGTATCGCGTTCACAAGCAATTGTTTACGGACGGACGGACGCACACGACATAAGCTCTTCTTCTGGCCTTTAGCCAGTAGAGCTAAAAATGGAATTTCCATTTTGCCCCTTTTCTGATGCCTCCTGAATGCCATGTTTTTCAACCAAACAGTATGCCTTAAACAATCTTTGTAGAGGGTCACCCAAGGAACAGTTCTACCAAACTATATTTGAATCTGATATGCAGATTTAGAGGAGAAGATTTTTAAAGTTGGACATTTTGCCCCCTTTCTGATGCCGCAGCAACCAAAGTTCTCAATGGAATTTAAATCTTTGAACAATTTTGAAAGAGGGCCACCAAACGAACATTCCTGTGAAGATTGGATGAAATTGGTCCTGTGGTTTAGGAGATGTTGTTTAAAGCTAAAAGTTAACGACGGACGACGGACAAAAAGTGATCAGAATAGCTCACCTTGAGCCTTTGGCTCTAGGTGATCTAAAAAGTTGATAAAACTGATTTTGGAAGGAGCTCAATTGAACGCAGATAACATATACCGTATCTTGCGTAGTGAACATGGCAAGCATCTGCCTATATGCTTCTAGATGAAGTGGCCAGTCTGATAAATAATAATAATCATAATAAAGACAGGTTTAATGAACTCATCAACCCAAAGTTTAGCTATCAAACTCGTTCGGCGAGACTGTCCAGTATTTTTATGAGGTCATATTTGGAACAAAATATTTGGTCTTGGACTACACATCGTAATATTTCTTCGGCAACCAGACACATTGCCCTTATGTTATGGGGAAACTTTTTACCTGTCAGCATTTTATTTACTCCTCCAAAAACATTACACATAATTTCAAATAAGCCAGTCTCCGCCATTAACGAAACAATAGCACCTATAAAACTGATTAACGAATGCATCCCGATTTTGTATCTGACTTTAAACTACCTTTACTGCAACGCAGCTGTTATTATTTAGCAGAAAAAGAAAAACAACATGTGTGGTGACGGTGCAAGGAAGGGTCATCACGATTTCTAATCTCGACAAGACCCACGAGGTGTGGACGCCATTTTGGAAAAGGAATATCTTGGCACAGCGTCTCTTGAATTACACACCTCAGTTGTCCCATCCCGACCCTATTTCATTGACATAACGTTTAGATAATTTAATGTAAACTGAAAACCATTTATAAGATAACTTTTGAATTAATTTCGAAACCGTAAAACCGATTCTAATGGTGGCCACCATCTTGATTTTACTTTGAAAACTGGTAAATTAATAGTAAACTTATAGCATGTCAGTATCTAAGATAAATAAAGAATACAAGAAGTTGTTCGGAAAACAAGAGGGCCATGATTGCCCTGGATCGCTCACCTGACTTTTTATTTTTTTTAACTTTAGCTATATCAGCCTGCCCCCTTGCGGCCATAGTTTCCGACCAATCAACTTGGCTTGAAGGAATCTGATAGAGGGATCACCCTAGGAACATTTCTACAAAATTATTTGAAAATCGGCCTGACACTTTCGGAGAAGAAGATTTTTTAAGTTTTCACTATAGCCATTTAAGGCAAAATAGCCCCGCCCCCTGGCGGCCATGTTTTTCGACCAGTCAACATGGCTTGAAGGAATCTGATAGAGGGTCATCCAATGAGCATTTCTACAAAATTATTTGAAAATCGGCCTGACACTTTCGGAGGAGAAGATTTTTTAAGTTTTCAATATAGCCATATAAGGCAAAATAGCCCCGCCCCCCCACCTGGCGGCCATGTTTTTCGACCAATCAACATGGCTTGAAGGAATCTGATAGAGGGTCATCCAAGGAACATTTCTACAAAATTATTTGAAAATCTGCCAACCAGTTTGGGAGAAGAAGAATTTTTTAGTATTTTTCATTTCTTTCCCATGGAAACCAGAATTCTGCATGCATCCCAAAAATTTGAAGGAAATCTGGTGAGGTCATTGAGAGGATGCTTTCGGTGAAGTTTCATCCCAATTGACCCACTGGTTACTGAGAAGAAGAAGTTGACGCACGACGCACGATGGACAAAAGGCGATCACAATAACTCACCTTGAGCAAAGCTCAGGTGAGCTAAAAACAACAACAGAGAAATTAGATCGTTATACAATTCTTTTGAGCGACAGTAAAGGCAGATACATCATCCGAGCATAGGAAACTTTGAAAATATCCACAAAAGCGGACTCACTATCGATAACCATCAATTCATCGAACAAGTATTAAAGAAAATTATAGGAAAAACAAAACCATTGATAATAGTGTGGCTTGGAACCTGCGAACTATCTACAAAGAGAGGCAAGTATATTTATCTTAATCCACATATCTTTCAAATCATTGAAAACTACCTGACTAAATATAGACAGCTAAGAGATAAACTCCAGGAAACCAATAGTACCACCGAAATTATCTTTCTTGAATGCCCTTATTTCTCCATTGAAATATTTAATAACAAAGAATGAAATCCTAAAAACCCTAATGCACAAAGCAGCACACAATCCGAAGAACTGAACGGGGCCATAGATTATTAAAATCAACAAATTAGACTAATTAATAACATCAGAACACCCAGGCTCTCGCTCGATATAGTTGCATCTCATAAAAAAATCGTCAGTTTATGTTGGAAAGGGTTGAAAAAGAGGATCGACCAATGCATGAAAAGCTAAGTTTGTGCTTACGTGTAACCATACTACGATTAATTGACGTTAGGTCCGAGGTTCACCACACAGCGCATGCGTAAATAACCTACTTCAATGACATAATTTTGATGACGTCGAATCAAATAACAACGTCACAAGAGCAAACTATGCAAATTAAAAAAAAACATCGTACATTTTGAGCTCTGACTAAATTAATGATGTCAAATATGCTGCTAGAAAAATACTTTAATTATCTTTTATGCTGTTTCAACATTCAGTGGAAATTCTTTTCAACCGTGAGACGCGATACGGAGAAGCTCTTCTTAAATTCTTCACATTGGCAAGGCCCACGAACTGGACAATTCTAATGAGCGACAGTAAAGGCAGATACATCATCCGAGCATAGGAAACTTTGAAAATATCCACAAAAGCGGACTCACTATCGATAACCATCAATTCATCGAACAAGTATTAAAGAAAATTATAGGAAAAACAAAACCATTGATAATAGTGTGGCTTGGAACCTGCGAACTATCTACAAAGAGAGGAAAGTACATTTATCTTAAACCACATATCTTCCAAATTATTGAAAACTACCTGACTAAATATAGACAGCCAAGAGATAAACTCCAGGAAACCAAAAGTACCACCGAAATTATCTTTCTTGAATGTCCTTATTTCTCCATTGAAATATGTAATAACAGAGAAGGAAATCCTAAAAACACTAGTGAACAAAGCAGCACACAATCCGAAGAACTGAACGGGGCCATAGATTATTACAATCAACACATTAGACTAATAAATAACATCAGAACACCCAGGCTCTCGCTAGATATAGTTGCATCTCATAACAAAATCTTCAGTGTATGTTGGAAAGGGTTGAAAAAGAGGATCGATCAATGCATGAAAAGCTAAGTTTGTGCTAACGTGTAACCATACTACGATTAATTGACGTTAGGTCCGAGGTTCACCACACAGCGCATGCGTAAATAACCTACTTCAATGACGTAATTTTGATGACGTCGAATAAAATAACAAGGTCACAAGAGCAAACTATGCAAATTAAAAAAAACACGTACATTTTGAGCTCTGACTAAATTAATGGTGTCAAATATGCTGCTAGAAAATTACTTGAATTATTTTTTTAGGCTGTTTCAACATTCAGTGGAAATTCTTTTCAACCGTGAGATGCGATACGGAACAGCTCTTCTTAAATTCTTCACATTGACAAGGCCCACGAACTGGACGTGTTCACCCGGAGCAGAGAAGTTTTACCTAAATTATCTTTTATAATAACATTTTGTATCTGAGACGGTGCAAGGAAGGGTCATCAAGATTTTTAATCTCGATAAGATCTACGAGGTGTGGACGCCATTTTGGAAAAGGAATATCTTGGCACAGCGTCTCTTGATTTACACACCTCAGTTATCCCATACCGACCTTATTTTATTGACATAACGTTTAGATAATTTAATGTAAACTGAAAACCATTTATAAGATAACTTTTGATGAATGTCGAAACCGTAAAACCGATTCTTATGGTAGCCGCTATCTTGATTTTTCTTTGAAAACTAGTAAATTAATAGTAAACTTATAGAATGTCAGTATCTAAGATAGATAAAGAATACCAGAAGTTGTTCAGAAAAAACAGCAGATACATCATCCGAGCATAGGAAACTTAAAAATATCCACAAAAGCGGACTCACTATCGATAACCATCAATTCATCGAACAAGAATTAAAGAAAATTATAGGAAAAACAAAACCATTGATAATAGTGTGGCTTGGAACCTGCGAACTATCTACAAAGAGAGGCAAGTATATTTTATCTTAATCCACATATCTTTCAAATCATTGAAAACTACCTGACTAAATATAGACAGCTAAGAGATAAACTCCAGGAAACCAATAGTACCACCGAAATTATCTTTCTTGAATGCCCTTATTTCTCCATTGAAATATTTAATAACAAAGAATGAAATCCTAAAAACCCTAATGCACAAAGCAGCACACAATCCGAAGAACTGAACGGGGCCATAGATTATTACAATCAACAAATTAGACTAATTAATAACATCAGAACACCCAGGCTCTCGCTCGATATAGTTGCATCTCATAAAAAAATCGTCAGTTTATGTTGGAAAGGGTTGAAAAAGTGGTTCGACCAATGCATGAAAAGCTAAGTTTGTGCTAACGTGTAACCATACCTTCAATGACGTAGTTTTGATTGATTGATTGATTTGGGTTTAACGCCGTTTTTAACAATTTCTCAGTCATATCACGGCGGCCAGTTCATCTACTCATATGTTTCCGCACACCAGTACTCCACACAACAATCTTCCCAAGCAACTGGCTGCTTTTCCACATAAGACTTAGCCCATTGGTGGAAGACGAATGTCGCAATGACTTCTGTCAATAGTCGGAAAGAAAGTTGGCCGAGCCGGGATTCGAACTCACAACCCCTGGATTGATAGTCCGCGTCGTTACCGACTGAGCTACTGTTCAGTATTTGTCGTTCCCCTGTGCTGCATACAAAACCTTGAATACTAACTATAATAAAGCCAAGAAAGCTAATGTAATGGCTCCATTGTATTCTACTCTTAGACCTCAGACAGTGAGACACCACAATGTCGGATTTACCTACACGAAGGCCGTAGCATCTCTTGGTAACAGACAGAAACGTGAAGCAGGAGAAGATCCAGGTAATAATGCCCGCTAGAACTTTAGAATTGGTGCGTAAGGGGAAAATCACTAGTGTACTGCATTTGGATAATGCACCCAATCGTACAGACGTTTGGAGATGGACATTAGGGGGCATGTGGTTCTATATCTTTCCTAAATTTGAACAGTTAAAGGACATTGTACACGTATATGACCCAGAATTAATTTATAATTTGATCATGTTTAACAGTAGATGGTTCCGCGTAAACCAACTGCGAGATACCTTTACAACCAAAGCCTCTGGTGGAGTAACTTTCTGGTCAGAAGTGAATTATAACGATGGAGAAATTGAATGTCACGCTGATTTACAATCAACAATAGGGTATAATCCCTGTGTAGTGGTAGAATATGCGAGAGATATCAAACCTGTAGTTGATGATGATCCATTAGATTTACTCTATTTAGTGAACGGAATAGCGACTCGCACTATGCCTAATTCGTTAGGAGAAATTCAAGCTGTAATTAAAAGAAGAAATCGGACCGCAATAAATCCAAATCCTATACTACCTGAAGGTGAAGATGCTGTAGATGGTAATATGAATGTGAAAGCGTCGGTGAAGATTACTAAGATATATAATAATAAAATTGTTCTTCCAGATGGTCCTCATACACCTGACGTTGCGGAAGACGGGGTCGCCCGTCCAGGACCTCCCAGTCGAACTATTGCGTCCGAAGATGGTGCAGCTAGACGCTTCAGGGAACGTGCGACGCCTGCGGACAGGTACTCCCCTTACTAAAGCCCCGAATTGGTCACAGGATAAAGAAATGATGTTCAGGATGAAGATGGAAGGATGGTCTTCCCCCCTCGACTTACAAAACGGATTAACCCAACAAGAGAAAAAATTCTGGAACTGTGTTAAGAGACTATTGTCTCAGATCAAGTGCTCAGTGTCATATCACGGCCAGTTAAAAGGCCCTATCAACATTTCACATTATCACATTCTTTGGAATCATGACGAGGTTACCAACTGGTGGGACAAAAACGCGTGGAAAGAAATGAAGAGAACCGCGTGTCCAGCAAATGTGAAAATACATCATGCTCGTGTATCTGGAAATAAATACTGTGACGAAGTTGCGTTTGCGTATCAGTTCAAAAGTGGGAAACAGTTCTTCGGATGTAACGATGAGATAATGCTCAGGAAATTCCATGGATTACGTTACACCAATGATGAAGATGAACACCGTTTCGTCCTGAATGTTGCTGAATCTATCGTATGTGAGGAAAATGGATGCAGTGACAGGTTCGAGGAAATGGATGACCAACAGGACTTATCAGATGACGACGCCACATCGGATCCTTTTTTAGAGATCTTCGGTTGGAAACCACCTCCACCATTAGTTACTCCGGCTTCAACGCACACACGTCCATCTATACTCCTACTGCCTGGAAAAGATACTGGGATTATCGAAGTTACACCGGGGGGGGGTCGTGTGGTCTTATTCTACCTGGCGAGAAAAGAAAAGCCGACTTCTCGGAGTTCGACGAACCACCAGCCAAAAGAGTCCCAAAGAGTGTTGAAAACGTAAAAGAGGTGATAGAATTACTTAAAAAAATATAATTGTAGAACTAAGGATACCTTAAGAAAGGCCATTTTTGCAGAGGATGACGAGGTCGACGTGGAAGCGTGGATCCGGTTATCCGTCTGCCATGGCATGAAAGTCTGCTTCAGTGAGGCTGTGGATACATTAAGTTCTCAAAATACGGAAACGTTTCATGAGAACTTCATGAATACACACTGTCCGCATAAAAAATTAACAGAAAAGGATACATACACCCTGTTCATTGATTGGTGTAAAGATCAGAACTTAGCAGATTCAGAAATAGTGAAATTGTTATTAGAGTTATATGCCGTAACCTTCGAATTAGACCCGAAAAGGAATTGCGTATTCTGGTATGGAGCTGCCTCTGCCGGGAAATCTTTCTGGCTGGAGAAAGTTCTATGCTGGAATACCGATATAATCGCTCAGGCGTCAAAACAAGCTGACTTCATATGGACAAATTGTCAAGGTATATTAGCCATAATTATGAACGAAATAGAACTAATTAGTGCTAAACAAATCAACGACTTTAAGCCAGTCGCTGAAGGGTTAACCACTAGTGTTACAGTTAAAGGGAAGGGAAATAAAGATATTGGAAGGTTACCTTGTTACATTACAGCAAATCACAATCTGTGGCAGCATGCTCAGTCTGCTGCAGATCGCAACGCTATCAAAGAGCGAATGTACTATCGAAGGTTCCAGTGATAGTGAAGAACTTGAGGGTATGTTTGCCGTTATTGCAGAATTCTGGGTTCCAGCAGACTGGTATATTGTTAGTGGTCCAACTCCGGCGTTATCTAGACAAGATACAGAGATCCCAGACTACGCGAAAGTCGTCACTCCTTCAGTCCTGACTGACAAAAATTCATTCGGACTGACAACTTTTCAGGCAATAATTGGTTGAACAAAGAGGATTATATATGAAAAATTAGCTTTTGGACTGACAGGTTTCAAAAGATTTCGTGAAGTCTGAGATCCTCCAAGTTGAGTGATGTTCTACATGATATGGGATGCAATATAGCAGTTAAAGGGAAATATTTTAAACTTTTAAGGAGATGGGGCTTTTGTGCTAATGATCTGCCATTAGAATTCAATTTATCATATAGTATGAGGGTTAAGAAGTCATTTAGATTCGGAATAGGATTGTTTAATTGTAGTTTTATTAATAGTTTTGTTTATTCATTCAGACCTTGGAGTACGAGTTATAGGAGAATTCCTGTATCACTCGGATTAAAAGGCTCACAATGTCCATTATGTACGCAAGGTTTAGCTGAGAATTATACCTGTGATTGTGCCACAAATATTGTTAATTTAGATCAGGAAGATAGAGAGATGAAGCCATGGGAATTGTATTGGTCGTTTGACAAGTTTAATAAACCAAATATGTTTTTTAATGTTTAATAAAGGGATTGCTTTTCCCCCATCATGGTGTGGGCTGGATATATTGATTATAAGAAATATGTCAAGCCCTGCAATGATAGGGTGATTGCGAAATACAACGAAAGAATTACCAGGAAGCTCTTTTACTATTACAGAACCCCGGTGGTCGGTGGGTAGGTGGAACAAAAAACAAAAAAACAAAAAAAATCCTAAAAAAAACACGTAACGCACGGCGGCGAGTGCTGCTCAGCTTATCGTCCGCGTGCGTTCAGTTAACCCTAAATTTATGGGTTTTTTTTAGGATTTATTTTTTATTTTTTGTTCTTTATTCCACCTACCCACCGACCACCGGGGTTCTGTAATAGTAAAAGAGCTTCCTGGTAATTCTTTCGTCGAATAAAATAACAACGTCACAAGAGCAAATTAAATAGAAGACGTACATTTTTAGCTCTGACTAAATTAATGATATCAAATATGCAAACGGCGCAATTGGTGAAACAGTATGTAAATACTGATACACGAATGCATGGGGATAGACATGGGAATGATCATTCCCGAAATGTACATTTTTCACTTATGGACAGGTTTGACCTCCACAACCATTGTATGTATGGACTGGCTTGAGCTTGACAACCATTGTATTCTTCGTCACTTTGCATTTACAATGTTTATTTATTTATTTTTATTGAAAAAAGATCAACAAAAACACGCTTTGTTTTTTTAGAATTTATTACAGAAATAAACGAATGGTTTGGAACCTAATGGATGATTTTAAACGATACTGAATGATATGAACAATTAGACAAACACAATATCTGAGAAATTGAATCAAGCAAAATTACAACATATTAATGAAACAGTTATGTATGGGTGCCAGTGAATTGGTAACCTGTATATTTTGGTGAATTCGTACCCTATCGTAAATGTTCATGTAACCTTAGTAATGTTTACATTTATATTGCAGAATTTGTGTTTACAAAATATTTTTTATTATATTTTGATGTAATATTACTAATAAATAATTAAATAGTTAAAGATTACGGCCATATAGTTGGCGGTTTTGTGATCATTAACAAAGTGTCAGTTGTTAATTAGGTTTAAACATATATTGAAGTTAATAACTTGACACGCGACAGATTATCTAGATTGGCGTTTAATTATTTCTCGGCATGTGTTAAAAGTTTGGGTTGAGACTTTCGTTGCATACAAAAAAAGATACATGTATAAAATGTTAAATTGTGAACGCATTATTGATTAAGATTGCACTGATGAAAATATTATTTTTCTCCTCATCTAAAATACTTAGGAATCACTCTAATTAATATATAAGTGATTAATAACGCGGCTGATGAAAAAAATGATGAATACAATTAAAACAGATAGGGCAACTTTAATTGATAAAAGGCGTTCGTCATCTCAATTATCTAGGATTATCACACTTCACGCAGCAAATAGGATATTATTATTTGCAAATAAGAACAATGTGTAATATTATTAAATATATCGTTATTTATCACATATTAGTTAAACTTGTACTAAAACAAGTTACAAAATATATTTTTCCAACAAACGAATCTTTAAAAAAAAAAAAAATCTACAATATATATCAAATGTGGAATAATTTTCAATAGGTTACGAATTTACCAAAATATACAGGTTACGATTTCACTGTAACTCTTATGTACTACCTGTCTCAATGATTGCAAGAATGATAGGGCATATGTGCCAATGATTTTTATAAAGGTGAAGGTATAGACTTTCCTCATATCATATGCTTATCGATGATCTGGCTCTATTCCCTTATTATTGCACTGATTCTTGTTGTTAACCAAACAAATATACTCGGCTTATTCTAGCATTTAGTCAGTATTTATAATTAGCCACCAACACCAACTAGCGACCAGGCCATCGTTCTATAAATCAAAATATTTCGATGGAGGGAAGAAACATTTTTTTTATTGCATGATAGTTGACTTATTAAATACAACATATGTAGAAATGATACCCTAAATACTTATCCGATATAAAATATTGGGAGGACAATTTTAAGCGACAGGAATAACCTCCAAGTATGTGTTGACATTATTGATTACTTACGATTCGGACAGACGTACACTTATACACAGAAACGGACAAATGAAAGAAAGGGACAGGCACGTGTACTCATGAGTTTGGTATCACTCGCATTAGTCGAGACAGTGACGGAGGTACGTTTGTGTTTTATCTAATCATGTACACCGAGCTCCTGTATCTCAGGCGGTAGCGCCGCTGACTGTCAACCAAGGAGTTGTGAGTGCGAACAGTAAGCCCCGGGGCAAACATTGTATATGGAAAAGCAGAAAGTTGCTTGGAAAATACTGTTGTGTGGAGTACTGATGTGAGAAAGAAAATAAACATATGGTAAAGTGAGCTGACAGCCGTGATATGATTGAATCCACAATCTATTTTATCACGTAACGTTTTTAATTTCATGAATAAGAAATATGAGATATTTTGACTCGTTGCATATTCAACTCTGTATGCAAAATGTTAATTCACTTAAAATGTATAAAATGTAAACCAATCTTACACTTAAACAAACAATTATGCACTAAATCAATGTGTTTTTTACAGAAAATAATAATTGTGATGCAGTTAGTTAAAAAAAAAAAGCCTTTAAATCTCATCTTTGGAGAAACGAGAAAAAACATTTACACTTATCTGATTATTTCTGATTTTCAGACGGAAACAGTCAGGGTCAGGCGGTTGGATGTTGATAGTGGGGTAATGATGACACGGATTATGAATACAATGATGATGAAGGTGATTATTATTATGATGATGAAGATGATGTTTATGTTGATGATGGAAATAATGAATGTGATGAAATTTGTTTGTTTGGAGTTTAACGCCGCTTTCAACAGCTTTGGTCATATCACGGCGGTCAGTGCACCTACCCATGTTTTCCTGGCTTTCCCACACCAGTACTTGCACAACATTCTTTCGAAGCCACTGACTACTTTCTCACATAAATCAGGTGAGAGGCAATGGGAAAAATCGCCCGAAAGAATGTTCGTCTCAACCGGGTATCGAACCCGTGACCTACAGATCACAAGTCAGATACGCTACCCGGCCGGGTCGAATGTGATGAAAAGAGGGATGACGATGGTCATTATGTAGAAGATGGCGATTATGTGGATGATTATTATCACGATGATGTTTGGGAATCCAGTAACGACAACGATGCTGAGGAAAGAAATAATGCCGACAGAGAATAGAGTATCGACGATACCCTTGAAATAGGGAAGGAAGAGCCATGTCGTTGATTTCTCGAAATGACACGTGGTCGAATGTGATTGTTTTCATGTTGTCATATATGAGCTTTGGGACGAAGTCTCTCACGGGTTGAGTTTTTGGCCTAAAATTATATTTATGGTATTATTATTATGGAATTTTTGGATCATTTTCGGAAAAGGAGCAAAGACATTTTCATGCATTCCAGATAGACTGTAGCATTTCTGCTGTCACAGGTTGAGTTTTTGTCCTAGAAATATTTAGTAGGTATCAATGTAAAGAGTATTGAATGTGCTACACACACGTCTGATATTCTTTTGGAATTTTTGATCATTTTCGGAAAAGGAGCAAAGACATTTTCATGCCTCCCAGATAGACTGACAGGTTGATTGTTTGTCCTAGAATTATTTTGTTGGTAGCAATGTAAAGAGTATTGAATGCACTACACGCCTGATACAACACAACATTTTCACGCAATAAACTTTTAGCTGGAATTCGAACTCACAACCCTTTGATTGTAAAGAAAGGATTCCTCATTTATTTACAGAAAATGGGATCATTAGTACCTGTAAGTAATTTACATTATAGACATACGGTACATTTCAATCCCTCAAATGCAGCGGCTTTAAATATGCCGTCTGAGGGTGACTGTAACTTCACTTTTAAGGAATTGATAGATGCATGCGGAATGTATTCCGGTGTTTGCCTAAAAATAAGGGACATTGATGACATCCCTTACTCTAGGGCCCATTTAAGTAGAATTTATCTACAGAAGGTTCCAGGTATAGGTTGGTGGAGAGTTGTGTTCATAACCTAAGTATTCTAATGGTTAACTTATTTCAGATTTTCCGTAATAAGGTAAGGTAAGATTTTCCTTATTTTTGTACTAAAATTCAAACACTTGAAAATCTTTTGGAAACATTGTAAAAATTTAAACATCACCCTTTTTGAAAACATTGTAAAATAATTTAAATTAATCTTGTTATCATGGCAACAACAAACATCCAAGTATTTGGCCACTCCTTTGTCCGGAGACTGAATTCTTTTCTTGCAAATTCCGAAGGTCTCTGCAAGGATTTTGCTCTAAAGGCACCGGTTGATGTCCGGTTCTCAGGTTTTCCGGGGGCGACGGTCTCAACCCTTCTATCGAACCTTAAATGCATTAAGGACTATCGACCTGATATTGTGGTCGTTATTATAGGGACCTGTGTAACGCAGACATTTCGACCACGTCTATCGTTACTCAGATCAAAGATCTCTGTAAGGCCCTAATCGGGTGTGGAGTAAAGCATGTTGTAGTCATGCAAATTCTTAACAGGCAGGAGTATGAAAGATCCAGACACCCGGTAGACATACCGTGGTTTAATGCCCGGGTTTTGGAGACTAACACCATGCTTGAGAAGGAAATTGCACCTTGCAAATTTTGGAAGATGTCGGGGTTTTGGTCAGCGCAAGCGCAACAGTCTGCCTTTTGTAAAGATGGAGTACATTTGTCCCGAGTCTGGGAACTTTAAGCTGTACCGCCATATACGGTCAGCTTTGATATATTTACAAAACACTATATCTTACGGCAGTAATATGCCACCATAATATAGTATTTGAACAGTTAGTGCTGCTTCTTGTATTTACTTTTTTCCATAGGTATAAGTAACATTTGTCCTGACATTGGCCGGTAATTTCTTCCAGAGTAAAGGTAAGGTTGCCAGGGTATACATATTAACATATTCAATAACTTATAAAACACTTACTTCAATTTATTTGATGAAGTAATATTTGAAATAGTTTAATTTAATTTCGTTCAAAGTTTTGAAAAGGAAGTTGAGAATCCCGGTTGATTTCAAGCCGGAAGTCTCTTTCTCCATTGTTGTACACTAGTTAAGTCGTTGATCATTTTCGGAAAAGGTGCAACAACATTCTTATGCATTCCAGATAGACTGAAGCATATCTGCTCTCACAGGTTGAGTTTTTGTCCTAGAATTATATTATTGGTAGTAATGCAAAGAGTATTGAATATGCTACATGCCTGATATTTGTTTTGGAATTTTTGATCATTTTTGGAAAAGGAGCAACAACATTCTCATGCATTTCAGATAGACTGAAGCATATCTCACTCACACACAATTTACTGTTTAACATTTCACGTTATATAAACTTAAACAGGGATATATTTGCAAAAATAATCAATATCGCCATCATGAAACTGTTTCACAGAGTTTGTAGTGAGTACTGATTAGTTTTCTTATTTTTCAGGTTTGTATACATCTACTAAGGTAAGTTATTGATGTAATTATATTGATATTTTATGTACATAGACATTTAGTTAATTACATTTTCAAAGATTTATTAGATAATTGTTATTAAATTTCAGAGTTTATATATATCCAGTTAACAGTTTTTCCATTGATAATTTCACAGTTTATTAACAGTTTTCCCATTGATATATTTATATTTCTCTCCACTTCTTAATTAACAACAACTATGCCTGCCAAGAGAATCCCTCGTGTGTGCCCAATCTGCAAGGCTGAAAAAGATCGTGGCGTGGACATTAAGCATACCGTCTTTGTCCGCTTAACGCAGCATTTAAAAACAGCGCACAGGTTTGATTCCACTAGGGCCGTGGCAATAAGTACTCAGAGCAAGGCGGACCAGCGGAAGTTAAAAAGCAAGACGGGCCGACACTATTTGGAGTGTCTTATTGAAGGGTGTGTTATCACTTAAATTAAATTGGTTATTCATATGTATGCATGTGTGTATTTGTACCCCTGTAACACTGGGCCGACCATGAGCGACAAGGACGTCATTTGCTTACTCCCATTTGTTAGGTCTGCTTTATGAAACGGCCTGGGATCGAACCTCATCCCGCTACCCATTGCATGTTGCCTTAACCCTTTTTGCTTTACCAGGATTATGGTTCGCTGCCCATTGCATGTTGCCCTAACCCTTTTTGCTCTACCAGGATTATGGTTCGCTGCCCATTGCATGTTGCCCTAACCCTTATTGCTTTACCAGGATTATGGTTCGCTACCCATTGCATCTTGCCTTAACCCTTATTGCTTTACCAGGATTAGGGTTCGCTACCCATTGTATGTTGCCCTAACCCTTATTGCTTTACCAGGATTATGGTTACGCTTACAGGTGTGGACAGTATGTTGTCAGGAAAAGATGCCACCTAGCCCAACGACACCACATCCTTCCTACTTCTAAGAAGTGGAATGACTATTTGTTGAACGGCTTTCGTCGTGCGGCCAAACCCCAATTAACACAGGTAAGTGAAAGTAAAACTATAACCGTAAGCGACGATGTCGCAAATGATGAGGAGTTAAGTGTGGATGAAGAAGATATGTACCAGCCCCCAGTAACGGAAGCTCCTGAAGCTGACTTATCGGATGTCTTTATGACTCCTGATGACGTCTGTTTTGAAAAATGGCAACGCCTAATTCCAAAAGGATGTAAAGCCTTTGACTGTGTCAAAATATGGCACGAGTTTCGTGTTCAGAGGACTGGAGGTAACAAAACCCGTGAGCAGCACACGGAAGATGTTGGCTACGTTAATCGCTATTTGGCGCTATGTGACTATCAGAAAGGGGGGTATTCACGTGTCACGAAGGAGATGGTGGCCAGTCATGACGCCATTTTACATGTCAGCTTTGAAGATGGCACTGTCAAGCGTATACTGCATGATTTCTGGGGTTGGTCTAAGTCTGTGGGCTTCATAAACCAAGCTCATTATGATTCAGTCAACCAATACATTACTGGTTGTCTTAAGTCGACACGCAAATATGTCAGTATCCGGAACACAGTCCGGCGGGTGGAGGAGGATGCTGAGCTCCCCTCACCGGATGAACTTCAAGGTTTCGAAAATGCTGGATGGGTGAAGGCCATCAGAGAAACCTTCGTGACAAAGCCGTTGGCTGTACTGCATGAAATGGCCTGTATCCTATTGCTTCTCTGCAGCTTTTACAATGGACCCAGAGCCTCTGTCCTTGTAAATATGCGCCTTATAGATTTACAGAGGTGTGTTTGTGATGACGATAATGACACGTTTACCATATCTGTGGGTAAGCACAAAACAGGCTACACAGGTAAGCCTTCTTTCATAACTGTCAGCCTTGAGATTTTCAAAGAACTAAGAATGTACAGGGAAAATGTGGTGGGGTTATTTAGCCTCTTGGACAACACGTCAGCACTTTTTCGCTCGAAGGACGGCTCGGCAATCACACACACTGATGTGAACCGAATGATTCAAAGGGCATGGAGAAAGGCCGAAATGAAAGGATCCATCAATTTGACCATCCTGCGCAAGTTGACGACTGTAACGGGGAGGAAAAATGACCCTACCATGGCTTCCTCGATCGCGCGTAAACTGTGTCACCGCGAATCAACTGCTGACGCCTACTATGCCGTACACGATGACAGGGTAGAGGCTGTAAAAACATACCAGCATTTGAAAAAGGCATTTACAACCAGTACTATTAAACCAACGGCCACAGTGACTTCCCCTGATGATGATTACACTACTCCTAACCAAAAGTTCGTAACAATGTCAAAAAGCAACGCCAGCATTCCAATTCTCCCAACGGCCACAGAAACATATGACAATGACATTGTACCGGGATCGCCACAAAAAGAAACCAAGCCCAAAGAAAAGACACTCCGGATAGTACTTACTGACTGCAAACTCGGCAGTAAGTATACACCTGTGCATCGACGCCCTTTTGTCCCTGCTGTCGCCAGACAATTACAGTCATCCGAGACCTACAGTGCAATTTTTCACACATACCGGGAAGTAATTGATGCGAAATTCAAATGAATTATGCGTTTCTCTTCTTAGTTTGATACAAATACAAACGACACTAGAAACAACAGCTGTCGGAAGACAGCGCGCTCGACTTTACAACGCTTATTCACTATTTCCGTATATTGCCTTGAAGTACTATTAAATCATATATACTCTATATGTAAAAGCAACTGAATAGATACATACATTTAAATATATGTTATTTAAAAATTCAAATTTCCTAAGTCAATCAAGGGACATAACTCCATATTTAGGATACAATGGAGTTATGTAACCTAATTGTGTGATGGTCCTTAACAAATGTGTGAAGTATGAAGATTGATTTGAATGAGGGGTATTAGAGTTATAAATGAAAATGCCAGCTTGCCCTAAAACATTAACCGGACACCGACACTGGGTCGAGTACTAAAGTTCCATTTTTCTTCGACAAGTCGATCAAAACTTGAACGTTGAGCTAAACGCAAATGTTAAAACTGACTGAGTCCAAAAATAGCAAAACCTTAAAAAAAGGTTTTCCAAATGTTTGACACCATAACCCGTTTGAAATGGTGAAGAACTATATTTGCTAAATGAATGATCATAATTAAAATTAATGTAACCAAAAATAATGAATTTATCTCAATTCATGTTTTTTACCCCAAAAAGAAGGTCACACTCCATATCTTCAAAATACAATGTGAAACACTGATGCCCCCGAATGGCAACATCTAGGTCGCAATGTCAAAACAGTTGGTACTGACAGGAATACACATGTGAAATATGGTAGCCGTACCTGTTATGGTTCAAAAGTAGTGGTGAAGGTTTTTTAAAGTTTTTTTCGAGAATGGCAACATCTAGGTCGCAAAGTCAAACATTTTGGTACTGACAGAAAGGTCATGTCACAATGAATACACATGTGAAATATGGTAGCCGTACCTGTTATGGTTCAAATGTAGTGGTGAAGGTTAAAGTTTGTTTCGAGAATGGCAACATCTAGGTCAAAGGTCAAGGTCGCAAGGTCAATAATGTTGGTACTGACAGAAAGGTCATGTCACAAGGAATACACATGTGAAATATGGTAGCCGTACCTGTTATGGTTCAAAAGAAGTGGTGAATGTTAAATATTTTTTCGAGAATAGCAACATCTAGGTCAAAGTCGCAAGGTCAAACATTTTGGTACTGACCGAAAGGTCATGTCACAAGGAATACACATGTGAAATATGGTAGCCGTACCTATTATGGTTCAAAAGTAGTGGTGAAGGTTAAAGTTTTTTCAACAGACAGGCCAAAAACTAGATGCCCACCGAATCGGGGATTCCGGGGGCATAAAAAGGAATTATATGACAATATATGTAATTATATTCCAAATATGAAAGCCCTAACACAAGTACTTATTGAGAAAAATTAAAAAATTAAATGAAAATCCCAACTTGCCCTAAAACTTTAACCACCCAAAATCATGTTTTCACCTCAAAAAGAAAGTCAAATCAGCATCTTTAGTTAACAATATGAGGAAAGGTAGTATATGTAATCAAATTCCAAATATAAAAGCCCTAACACAAGTGCATATTGAGAAAAAATAAAATAATAAATGAAAATCCCAACTTGCCCTAAAACTTTAACCACCCAAAATCATGTTTTTTACCTCAAAAATAAAGTCAAATCAGCATCTTTAGTTAACAATATGAGGAAAGGTAGTATATGTAATTAAATTCCAAGTATGAAAGCCCTAACACAAGCGCTTATTGAGAACAATTTAAAAATTAAATGAAAATCCCAACTTGCCCTAAAACTTTAACCACCCCAAAAAGGTCACACTCAGCATCTTCAGCATTCAATGTGAAGAAAGCTAAAAGGTGTAACTGTATTCCAAATATGAAAGCTCTAGCACAAATACTTATGAATGAAAATGCCAACTTGCCCTAAAACTTTAACCGGACGCCGACGCCGGGGCGAGTAGTAAAGCTCTCATATTCTTCGAATAGTCGAGCTAAAAACTATCACTGAAGATGATAAAAACCCCTAAACAGCACCTTGATATACACCATAACTTAATAAGTAAAAGGGCCACAACTCAGACAGCCCGACACAGTGACTCCTATATACCACCTCTTCTTTAAAGGAGGTATAATAATAAGGGCATTCATAAGTACATGCATCCGATGTCACTGAAACGAAGTTGCACTTAATCAAAGGGGGGAAACAGATATGAAGAATTGTGAACCAATTGGTGAAAACATATTTACCATCAGTTAATCTATTTGTATGTGGAGAAGAAAAAAAAAAGACGAGAACAATGAGCCATGCCAGTGTCCTCTATGTTTGATGTATATTGGGAATAGCTTGCAGATTGAAGTCAACGGAGATAATGTCGAAGATTTAGGAATGATGGAAGAGAACGCTAATTCTGTTGAAGATAATGATGAAGAATATTTCCGGGGGCGACGGTCTCAACCCTTCTATCGAACCTTAAATGCATTAAGGACTATCGACCTGATATTGTGGTCGTTATTATAGGGACCTGTGACCTGAGTAACGCAGACATTTCGACCACGTCTATCGTTACTCAGATCAAAGATCTCTGTAAGGCCCTAATCGGGTGTGGAGTAAAGCATGTTGTAGTCATGCAAATTCTTAACAGGTAGGAGTATGAAAGATCCAGACACCCGGTAGACATACCGTGGTTTAATGCCCGGGTTTTGGAGACTAACACCATGCTTGAGAAGGAAATTGCACCTTGCAAATTTTGGAAGATGTCGGGGTTTTGGTCAGCGCAAGCGCAACAGTCTGCCTTTTGTAAAGATGGAGTACATTTGTCCCGAGTCTGGGAACTTTAAGCTGTACCGCCATATACGGTCAGCTTTGATATATTTACAAAACACTATATCTTACGGCAGTAATATGCCACCATAATATAGTATTTGAACAGTTAGTGCTGCTTCTTGTATTTACTTTTTTCCATAGGTATAAGTAACATTTGTCCTGACATTGGCCGGTAATTTCTTCCAGAGTAAAGGTAAGGTTGCCAGGGTATACATATTAACATATTCAATACCTTATAAAACACTTACTTCAATTTATTTGATGAAGTAATATTTGAAATAGAGTTTAATTTAATTTCCCGCAGCCTAATTTCGTTCAAAGTTTTGAAAAGGAAGTTGAGAACCCCGGTTGATTTCAAGCAGGAAGTCTCTTTCTCCATTGTTCTACACTAGTTAAGTCGTTGATCATTTTCGGAAAAGGTGCAACAACATTCTCATGCATTCCAGATAGACTGAAGCATATCTGCTCTCACAGGTTGAGTTTTTGTCCTAGAATTATATTATTGGTAGTAATGCAAAGAGTATTGAATATGCTACATGCCTGATATTTGTTTTGGAATTTTTGATCATTTTTGGAAAAGGTGCAACAACATTCTCATGCATTCCAGATAGACTGAAGCATATCTCACTCACACACAATTTACTGTTTAACATTTCACGTTATATAAACTTAAACAGGGATATATTTGCAACAATAATCAATATCGCCATCATGAAACTGTTTCACAGAGTTTGTAGTGAGTACTGATTAGTTTTCTTATTTTTCAGGTTTGTATACATCTACTAAGGTAAGTTATTGATGTAATTATATTGATATTTTATGTACATAGACATTTAGTTAATTACATTTTCAAAGATTTATTAGATAATTGTTATTAAATTTCAGAGTTTATATATATCCAGTTAACAGTTTTTCCATTGATAATTTCACAGTTTATTAACAGTTATCCCATTGATATATTTATATTTCTCTCCACTTCTTAATTAACAACAACTATGCCTGCCAAGAGAATCCCTCGTGTGTGCCCAATCTGCAAGGCTGAAAAAGATCGTGGCGTGGACATTAAGCATACCGTCTTTGTCCGCTTAACGCAGCATTTAAAAACAGCGCACAGGTTTGATTCCACTAGGGCCGTGGCAATAAGTACTCAGAGCAAGGCGGACCAGCGGAAGTTAAAAAGCAAGACGGGCCGACACTATTTGGAGTGTCTTATTGAAGGGTGTGTTATCACTTAAATTAAATTGGTTATTCATATGTATGCATGTGTGTATTTGTACCCCTGTAACACTGGGCCGACCATGAGCGACAAGGACGTCATTTGCTTACTACCATTTGTTAGGTCTGCTTTATGAACCGGCCTGGGATCGAACCTCATCCCGCTACCCATTGCATGTTGCCTTAACCCTTTTTGCTTTACCAGGATTATGGTTCGCTGCCCATTGCCCTAACCCTTTTTGCTTTACCAGGATTATGGTTCGCTGCCCATTGCATGTTGCCCTAACCCTTATTGCTTTACCAGGATTATGGTTCGCTACCCATTGCATCTTGCCTTAACCCTTATTGCTTTACCAGGATTAGGGTTCGCTACCCATTGCATGTTGCCCTAACCCTTATTGCTTTACCAGGATTATGGTTACGCTTACAGGTGTGGACAGTATGTTGTCAGGAAAAGATGCCACCTAGCCCAACGACACCACATCCTTCCTACTTCTAAGAAGTGGAATGACTATTTGTTGAACGGCTTTCGTCGTGCGGCCAAACCCCAATTCACACAGGTAAGTGAAAGTAAAACTATAACCGTAAGCGACGATGTCGCAAATGATGAGGAGTTAAGTGTGGATGAAGAAGATATGTACCAGCCCCCAGTAACGGAAGCTCCTGAAGCTGACTTATCGGATGTCTTTATGACTCCTGATGACGTCTGTTTTGAAAAATGGCAACGCCTAATTCCAAAAGGATGTAAAGCCTTTGACTGTGTCAAAATATGGCACGAGTTTCGTGTTCAGAGGGCTGGAGGTAACAAAACCCGTGAGCAGCACACGGAAGATGTTGGCTACGTTAATCGCTTTTTGGCGCTATGTGAATATCAGAAGGAGATGGTGGCCAGTCATGACGCCATTTTACATGTCAGCTTTGAAGCTGGCACTGTCAAGCGTATACTGCATGATTTCTGGGGTTGGTCTAAGTATGTGGGCTTCATAAACCAAGCTCATTATGATTCAGTCAACCAATACATTACTGGTTGTCTTAAGTCGACACGCAAAGATGTCAGTATCCGGAACACAGTCCGGCGGGTGGAGGAGGATGCTGAGCTCCCCTCACCGGATGAACTTCAAGGTTTCGAAAATGCTGGATGGGTGAAGGCCATCAGAGAAACCTTCGTGACAAAGCCGTTGGCTGTACTGCATGAAATGGCCTGTATGGCCTTAGATTTTCAAAGAACTAAGAATGTACAGGGAAAATGTGGTGGGGTTATTTAGCCTATTGGACAACACGTCAGCACTTTTTTGCTCGAAGGACGGCTCGGCAATCACACACACTGATGTGAACCGAATGATTCAAAGGGCATGGAGAAAGGCCGAAATGAAAGGATCCATCAATTTGACCATCCTGCGCAAGTTGACGACTGTAACGGGGAGGAAAAATGACCCTACCATGGCTTCCTCGATCGCGCGTAAACTGTGTCACCGCGAATCAACTGCTGACGCCTACTATGCCGTACACGATGACAGGGTAGAGGCTGTAAAAACATACCAGCATTTGAAAAAGGCATTTACAACCAGTACTATTAAACCAACGGCCACAGTGACTTCCCCTGATGATGATTACACTACTCCTAACCAAAAGTTCGTAACAATGTCAAAAAGCAACGACAGCATTCCAATTCTCCCAACGGCCACAGAAACATATGACAATGACATTGTACCGGGATCGCCACAAAAAGAAACCAAGCCCAAAGAAAAGACACTCCGGATAGTACTTACTGACTGCAAACTCGGCAGTAAGTATACACCTGTGCATCGACGCCCTTTTGTCCCTGCTGTCGCCAGACAATTACAGTCATCCGAGACCTACAGTGCAATTTTTCACACATACCGGGAAGTAATTGATGCTTTCGTTGATGCGAAATTCAAATGAATTATGCGTTTCTCTTCTTAGTTTGATACAAATACAAACGACACTAGAAACAACAGCTGTCGGAAGACAGCGCGCTCGACTTTACAACGCTTATTCACTATTTCCGTATATTGCCTTGAAGTACTATTAAATCATATATACTCTATATGTAAAAGCAACTGAATAGATACATACATTTAAATATATGTTATTTAAAAATTCAAATTTCCTAAGTCAATCAAGGGACATAACTCCATATTTAGGATACAATGGAGTTATGTAACCTAATTGTGTGATGGTCCTTAACAAAAGTGTGAAGTATGAAGATTGATTTGAATGAAGGGTATTAGAGTTATAAATGAAAATGCCAGCTTGCCCTAAAACATTAACCGGACACCGACACTGGGTCGAGTAGTAAAGTTCCATTTTTCTTCGACAAGTCGATCAAAACTTGAACGTTGAGCTAAACGCAAATGTTAAAACTGACTGAGTCCAAAAATAGCAAAACCTTAAAAAAAGGTTTTCCAAATGTTTGACACCATAACCCGTTTGAAATGGTGAAGAACTATATTTGCTAAATGAATGATCATAATTAAAAATTAATGTAACCAAAAATAATGAATTTATCTCAATTCATGTTTTTTACCCCAAAAAGAAGGTCACACTCCATATCTTCAAAATACAATGTGAAACACTGATGCCCCCGAATGGCAACATCTAGGTCGCAATGTCAAAACAGTTGGTACTGACAGAAAGGTCATGTCACAAGGAATACACATGTGAAATATGGTAGCCGTACCTGTTATGGTTCAAAAGTAGTGGTGAAGGTTAAAGTTTGTTTCGAGAATGGCAACATCTAGGTCAAAGGTCAAAAATGTTGGTACTGACAGAAAGGTCATGTCACAAGGAATATACATGTGAAATATGGTAGCCGTACCTGTTATGGTTCAAAAGAAGTGGTGAAGGTTAAATATTTTTTCGAGAATGGCAACATCTAGGTCAAAGTCGCAAGGTCAAACATTTTGGTACTGACCGAAAGGTCATGTCACAAGGAATATACATGTGAAATATGGTAGCCGTACCTATTATGGTTCAAAAGTAGTGGTGAAGGTTAAAGTTTTTTTCAACAGACAGGCCAAAAACTAGATGCCCACCGAATCGGGGATTCCGGGGGCATAAAAAGGAATTATATGACAATATATGTAATTATATTCCAAATATGAAAGCCCTAACACAAGTACTTATTGAGAAAAATTAAAAAATTAAATGAAAATCCCAACTTGCCCTAAAACTTTAACCACCCAAAATCATGTTTTCACCTCAAAAAATAAGTCAAATCAGCATCTTTAGTTAACAATATGAAGAAAGGTAGTATATGTAATCAAATTCCAAATATGAAAGCCCTAACACAAGTGCATATTGAGAAAAAATAAAATAATAAATGAAAATCCCAACTTGCCCTAAAACTTTAACCACCCAAAATCATGTTTTTTACCTCAAAAATAAAGTCAAATCAGCATCTTTAGTTAACAATATGAGGAAAGGTAGTATATGTAATTAAATTCCAAGTATGAAAGCCCTAACACAAGCGCTTATTGAGAACAATTTAAAAATTAAATGAAAATCCCAACTTGCCCTAAAACTTTAACCACCCCAAAAAGGTCACACTCAGCATCTTCAGCATTCAATGTGAAGAAAGCTAAAAGGTGTAACTGTATTCCAAATATGAAAGCTCTAGCACAAATACTTATGAATGAAAATGCCAACTTGCCCTAAAACTTTAACCGGACGCCGACGCCGGGGCGAGTAGTAAAGCTCTCATATTCTTCGAATAGTCGAGCTAAAAACTATCACTGAAGATGATAAATACCCCTAAACAGCACCTTGATATACACCATAACTTAATAAGTAAAAGGGCCACAACTCTGTAAAATAACATGCAATTGTTACCCCTTTAGGATATGCACATCTCCTCTTGGTATAGAAGCTTCATGTAAAATGTTATTGAATTCCACCCAGTAGTTTGTAAGAAATAGGCTTCCGACCGACAGACAGCCCGACACAGTGACTCCTATATACCACCTCTTCTTTGAAGGAGGTATAATAATAAGGGCATTCATAAGTACATGCATCCGATGTCACTGAAACGAAGTTGCACTTAATCAAAGGGGGAAAACAGATATGAAGAATTGTGAACCAATTGGTGAAAACATATTTACCATCAGTTAATCTATTTGTATGTGGAGAAGAAAAAAAAAAGACGAGAACAATGAGCCATGCCAGTGTCCTCTATGTTTGATGTATATTGGGAATAGCTTGCAGAATGAAGTCAACGGAGATAATGTCGAAGATTTAGGAATGATGGAAGAGAACGCTAATTCTGTTGAAGATAATGATGAAGCATATTTCCGGGGGCGACGGTCTCAACCCTTCTATCGAACCTTAAATGCATTAAGGACTATCGACCTGATATTGTGGTCGTTATTATAGGGACCTGTGTAACGCAGACATTTCGACCACGTCTATCGTTACTCAGATCAAAGATCTCTGTAAGGCCCTAATCGGGTGTGGAGTAAAGCATGTTGTAGTCATGCAAATTCTTAACAGGCAGGAGTATGAAAGATCCAGACACCCGGTAGACATACCGTGGTTTAATGCCCGGGTTTTGGAGACTAACACCATGCTTGAGAAGGAAATTGCACCTTGCAAATTTTGGAAGATGTCGGGGTTTTGGTCAGCGCAAGCGCAACAGTCTGCCTTTTGTAAAGATGGAGTACATTTGTCCCGAGTCTGGGAACTTTAAGCTGTACCGCCATATACGGTCAGCTTTGATATATTTACAAAACACTATATCTTACGGCAGTAATATGCCACCATAATATAGTATTTGAACAGTTAGTGCTGCTTCTTGTATTTACTTTTTTCCATAGGTATAAGTAACATTTGTCCTGACATTGGCCGGTAATTTCTTCCAGAGTAAAGGTAAGGTTGCCAGGGTATACATATTAACATATTCAATAACTTATAAAACACTTACTTCAATTTATTTGATGAAGTAATATTTGAAATAGTTTAATTTAATTTCGTTCAAAGTTTTGAAAAGGAAGTTGAGAATCCCGGTTGATTTCAAGCCGGAAGTCTCTTTCTCCATTGTTGTACACTAGTTAAGTCGTTGATCATTTTCGGAAAAGGTGCAACAACATTCTTATGCATTCCAGATAGACTGAAGCATATCTGCTCTCACAGGTTGAGTTTTTGTCCTAGAATTATATTATTGGTAGTAATGCAAAGAGTATTGAATATGCTACATGCCTGATATTTGTTTTGGAATTTTTGATCATTTTTGGAAAAGGAGCAACAACATTCTCATGCATTCCAGATAGACTGAAGCATATCTCACTCACACACAATTTACTGTTTAACATTTCACGTTATATAAACTTAAACAGGGATATATTTGCAACAATAATCAATATCGCCATCATGAAACTGTTTCACAGAGTTTGTAGTGAGTACCGATTAGTTTTCTTATTTTTCAGGTTTGTATACATCTACTAAGGTAAGTTATTGATGTAATTATATTGATATTTTATGTACATAGACATTTAGTTAATTACATTTTCAAAGATTTATTAGATAATTGTTATTAAATTTCAGAGTTTATATATATCCAGTTAACAGTTTTTCCATTGATAATTTCACAGTTTATTAACAGTTATCCCATTGATATATTTACATTTCTCTCCACTTCTTAATTAACAACAACTATGCCTGCCAAGAGAATCCCTCGTGTGTGCCCAATCTGCAAGGCTGAAAAAGATCGTGGCGTGGACATTAAGCATACCGTCTTTGTCCGCTTAACGCAGCATTTAAAAACAGCGCACAGGTTTGATTCCAATAGGGCCGTGGCAATAAGTACTCGGAGCAAGGCGTACCAGCGGAAGTTAAAAAGCAAGACGGGTCGACACTATTTGGAGTGTCTTATTGAAGGGTGTGTTATCACTTAAATTAAATTGGTTATTCATATGTATGCATGTGTGTATTTGTACCCCTGTAACACTGGGCCGACCATGAGCGACAAGGACGTCATTTGCTTACTACCATTTGTTAGGTCTGCTTTATGAACCGGCCTGGGATCGAACCTCATCCCGCTACCCATTGCATGTTGCCTTAACCCTTTTTGCTTTACCAGGATTATGGTTCGCTGCCCATTGCCCTAACCCTTTTTGCTTTACCAGGATTATGGTTCGCTGCCCATTGCATGTTGCCCTAACCCTTATTGCTTTACCAGGATTATGGTTCGCTACCCATTGCATCTTGCCTTAACCCTTATTGCTTTACCAGGATTAGGGTTCGCTACCCATTGCATGTTGCCCTAACCCTTATTGCTTTACCAGGATTATGGTTACGCTTACAGGTGTGGACAGTATGTTGTCAGGAAAAGATGCCACCTAGCCCAACGACACCACATCCTTCCTACTTCTAAGAAGTGGAATGACTATTTGTTGAACGGCTTTCGTCGTGCGGCCAAACCCCAATTCACACAGGTAAGTGAAAGTAAAACTATAACCGTAAGCGACGATGTCGCAAATGATGAGGAGTTAAGTGTGGATGAAGAAGATATGTATCAGCCCCCAGTAACGGAAGCTCCTGAAGCTGACTTATCGGATGTCTTTATGACTCCTGATGACGTCTGTTTTGAAAAATGGCAACGCCTAATTCCAAAAGGATGTAAAGCCTTTGACTGTGTCAAAATATGGCACGAGTTTCGTGTTCAGAGGGCTGGAGGTAACAAAACCCGTGAGCAGCACACGGAAGATGTTGGCTACGTTAATCGCTTTTTGGCGCTATGTGACTATCAGAAAGGGGGGTATTCACGTGTCACGAAGGAGATGGTGGCCAGTCATGACGCCATTTTACATGTCAGCTTTGAAGCTGGCACTGTCAAGCGTATACTGCATGATTTCTGGGGTTGGTCTAAGTCTGTGGGCTTCATAAACCAAGCTCATTATGATTCAGTCATCCAATACATTACTGGTTGTCTTAAGTCGACACGCAAAGATGTCAGTATCCGGAACACAGTCCGGCGGGTGGAGGAGGATGCTGAGCTCCCCTCACCGGATGAACTTCAAGGTTTCGAAAATGCTGGATGGGTGAAGGCCATCAGAGAAACCTTCGTGACAAAGCCGTTGGCTGTACTGCATGAAATGGCCTGTATCCTATTGCTTCTCTGCAGCTTTTACAATGGACCCAGAGCCTCTGTCCTTGTAAATATGCGCCTTATAGATTTACAGAGGTGTGTTTGTGATGACGATAATGACACGTTTACCATATCTGTGGGTAAGCACAAAACAGGCTACACAGGTAAGCCTTCTTTCATAACTGTCAGCCTTGAGATTTTCAAAGAACTAAGAATGTACAGGGAAAATGTGGTGGGGTTATTTAGCCTCTTGGACAACACGTCAGCACTTTTTCGCTCGAAGGACGGCTCGGCAATCACACACACTGATGTGAACCGAATGATTCAAAGGGCATGGAGAAAGGCCGAAATGAAAGGATCCATCAATTTGACGACTGTAACGGGGAGGAAAAATGACCCTACCATGGCTTCCTCGATCGCGCGTAAACTGTGTCACCGCGAATCAACTGCTGACGCCTACTATGCCGTACACGATGACAGGGTAGAGGCTGTAAAAACATACCAGCATTTGAAAAAGGCATTTACAACCAGTACTATTAAACCAACGGCCACAGTGACTTCCCCTGATGATGATTACACTACTCCTAACCAAAAGTTCGTAACAATGTCAAAAAGCAACGCCAGCATTCCAATTCTCCCAACGGCCACAGAAACATATGACAATGACATTGTACCGGGATCGCCACAAAAAGAAACCAAGCCCAAAGAAAAGACACTCCGGATAGTACTTACTGCAAACTCGGCAGTAAGTATACACCTGTGCATCGACGCCCTTTTGTCCCTGCTGTCGCCAGACAATTACAGTCACCCGAGACCTACAGTGAAATTTTTCACACATACCGGGAAGTAATTGATGCTTTCGTTGATGCGAAATTCAAATGAATTATGCGTTTCTCTTCTTAGTTTGATACAAATACAAACGACACTAGAAACAACAGCTGTCGGAAGACAGCGCGCTCGACTTTACAACGCTTATTCACTATTTCCGTTTATTGCCTTGAAGTCCTATTAAATCATATATACTCTATATGTAAAAGCAACTAAATAGATACATACATTTAAATATATGTTATTGAAAAATTCAAATTTCCTAAGTTAATCAAGGGACATAAAACTCCATATTTAGGATACAATGGAGTTATGTAACCTAATTGTGTGATGGTCCTTAACAAATGTGTAAAGTATGAAGATTGATTTGAATGAAGGGTATTAGAGTTATAAATGAAAATGCCAGCTTGCCCGAAAACATTAACCGGACACCGACACTGGGTCGAGTAGTAAAGTTCCATTTTTCTTCGAATAGTCGAGCTAAAATCAAAACTTGAACGTTGAGCATTAACCGGACACCGACACTGGGTCGAGTAGTAAAGTTCCATTTTTCTTCGAATAGTCGAGCTAAAATCAAAACTTGAACGTTGAGCTAAACGCAAATGTTAAAACTGAATGAATCTAAAAATAGCAAAACCTTAAAAAAAGGTTTTCCAAATGTTTGACACCAAAACCCGTTTGAAATGGTGAAGAACTATATTTGCTAAATGAATGATCATAATTAAAAATTAATGCAACCAAAAATAATGAATTTATCTCAATTTCTCAAAATCATGTTTTTTACCCCAAAAAGAAGGTCACACTCCATATCTTCAAAATACAATGTGAAACACGGATGGCCCCGAATGGCAACATCTAGGTCAAAGGTCAAGGTCGCAATGTCAAAACAGTTGGTACTGACAGAAAGGTCATGTCACAAGGAATACACATGTGAAATATGGTAGCCGTACCTGTTATGGTTCAAAAGTAGTGGTGAAGGTTTTTTAAAGTTTTTTTTCGAGAATGGCAAGATCTATGTCAAAGGTCAAGGTCGCAAAGTCAAACATTTTGGTACTGACAGAAAGGTCATGTCACAATGAATACACATGTGAAATATGGTAGCCGTACCCGTTATGGTTCAAAAGTAGTGGTGAAGGTTAAAGTTTGTTTCGAGAATGGCAACATCTAGGTCAAAGGTCAAGTCACAAGGAATACACATGTGAAATATGGTAGCCGTACCTGTTATGGTTCAAAAGTAGTGGTGAAGGTTAAATATTTTTTCGAGAATGGCAACATCTAGGTCAAACATTTTGGTACTGACCGAAAGGTCATGTCACAAGGAATACACATGTGAAATATGGTAGCCGTACCTATTATTGTTCAAAAGTAGTGGTGAAGGTTAAAGTTTTTTTCAACAGACAGGCCAAAAACTAGATGCCCACCGAATCGGGGATTCCGGGGGCATAAAAAGGAATTATATGACAATATATGTAATTATATTCCAAATATGAAAGCCCTAACACAAGTACTTATTGAGAAAAATTAAAAAATTAAATGAAAATCCCAACTTGCCCTAAAACTTTAACCACCCAAAATCATGTTTTCACCTCAAAAAGAAAGTCAAATCAGCATCTTTAGTTAACAATATGAGGAAAGGTAGTATATGTAATTAAATTCCAAATATGAAAGCCCTAACACAAGTGCATATTGAGAAAAAATAAAATAATAAATGAAAATCCCAACTTGCCCTAAAACTTTAACCACCCAAAATCATGTTTTTTACCTCAAAAATAAAGTCAAATCAGCATCTTTAGTTAACAATATGAGGAAAGGTAGTATATGTAATTAAATTCCAAATATGAAAGCCCTAACACAAGCGCTTATTGAGAACAATTTAAAAATTAAATGAAAATCCCAACTTGCCCTAAAACTTTAACCACCCCAAAAAGGTCACACTCAGCATCTTCAGCGTTCAATGTGAAGAAAGCTAAAAGGTGTAACTGTATTCCAAATATGAAAGCTCTAGCACAAATACTTATGAATGAAAATGCCAACTTGCCCTAAAACTTTAACCGGACGCCGACGCCGGGGCGAGTAGTAAGGCTCTCATATTCTTCGAATAGTCGAGCTAAAAACTATCACTGAAGATGATAAATACCCCTAAACAGCACCTTGATATACACCATAACTTAATAAGTAAAAGGGCCACAACTCTGTAAAATAACATGCAATTGTTACCCCTTTAGGATATGCACATCTCCTCTTGGTATAGAAGCTTCATGTAAAATGTTAATGAATTCCACCCAGTAGTTTGTAAGAAATAGGCTTCCGACCGACAGACAGCCCGACACAGTGACTCCTATATACCACCTCTTCTTTGAAGGAGGTATAATAATAAGGGCATTCATAAGTACATGCATCCGATGTCACTGAAACGAAGTTGCACTTAATCAAAGGGGGAAAACAGATATGAAGAATTGTGAACCAATTGGTGAAAACATATTTACCATCAGTTAATCTATTTGTATGTGGAGAAGAAAAAAAAAAGACGAGAACAATGAGCCATGCCAGTGTCCTCTATGTTTGATGTATATTGGGAATAGCTTGCAGATTGAAGTCAACGGAGATAATGTCGAAGATTTAGGAATGATGGAAGAGAACGCTAATTCTGTTGAAGATAATGATGAAGAATATGAAAACCCATATATTGGACTGTGTCGCTTTTCATGATCTGATCTGATGTTATACGCCGTTAGCAATACTATATATATTATATGTTTTTTATTATTTAGTCTTAGATTGTCATGTACAACAAGTTAAAAGGAAATGTTTTAAAGAAAATACAGAACTATTCTGAATATGATATATGCGTTTCTCTTCTTAGTATTATACACTTACTAATGACACTGCACAGAATGTAAGCGCATTGATCAGTATCTTCTGTAATTTCTAATAGAAACTCAATGGGTAACAAATTCTTACCTTCAGTTAATCTTAGATGAATGGCGATTAAGATTAGACAACATTCTTAATTTATGGTCTTCACCTTTTCAGAATGGCTGAATGATGAAGTAATGCTTTCACTGCAGCGTGGAATGATATTGCAAAGAGGCATATTGGGGATTTACATGAAAGCTTATTTACGAAAGACAGTATGACTCTCAACAACTAAAACCTGACATGGAGGTTGAAACTCTTAATTGATAGAATTATTGATTGGATGTTAAAGCCATTGTATAGGTATTTCAATTCAGAATGTCGAAATATTGATATACATGTACATAACAATTACCCATCAAAAAGTCATTTCTTTGTTTGAATGCAAAATATATATACATGGCAAGAATTCGAATAGTTTCTGCGTTCTCGGTAGACATCAAATTTATGAACCTATATGGATTCATGTTGTGAGTCAAATGTTGAGCCTAAATGAGGTATATATTTGCTGCGGAGATTTTTATGCAAGGAACGAACTAGTAAAAATTCAATATAACATTCACGATAAACAGTTTCTAAACTCTTTTGAAATGTCTGCCTTTCTCGATTATCGATGAGCTTCTAAACATTGCTCAAGTTTTCCTGTCAATAGCAGCAATATATAATTTTCTACAAAATCCTTGTAGTAATTTAACTTACGATAATTTTCCAAACCAATGCAATTTGATGTGGTCCTCTTTCAAAATTATTCGACGATCGCACGGAAATCAGTGGAAGTTTGTTTGTTAATTTTGCTTGATTTTTACATTTGCTTAAGATTTGTATAATCGATGGTTCTCCAATACCGGAATAGTTACGTCTCATATAGTACGTCCTTCAAAAAAAGACATCGCATACCGAAATGCTAAATGCTTTGGACTACGTCTCATAGAGTGTAGAATGGACCTAGCAACTCGGCCTTTCGTACGTTTAACGACCGTTTTTGATAGGGCCTCTTTAGTTATTACTCTTTTACCATCATTTAAATAATATCTTGACCATTAATTGTTTCGAGTGAAAGGTTTTTGTTTCTACGTCAACAAAGAATAACATTTGTTTCTCTAGTATGTACATGATTATTGTATGTCCCTTTTAAAATATGTACACTGTAACACATGTGTTTGTACGCCGCCTCAGTGATAGTCCAGGTTTCTGTACTCGGAATGCGATTTTATATTTAGACTGTTCTCATCCTCGTACAGGTTCCATCACCAAAACAATATGAGACATTTGCGCACGGATTTTGTGCGCACTTTTAACGGCCGATTTCTTCCTTATTTTACAACATGACAAAGCAAATGTAATATGTAACGGCGATATATTATTGAGACTACCTCAGTGAGAGGTCGCATATTGATAAATATATAAAATATCAATTTAGAGAACAAAATGTGATGTAGCATAGAAATGATATCAGGTCTGGTTATCTTTAAATTAAATGTTATCATAACAGAAAACAGTTCTGTTGTGAATTGTGAACGGATTGACCGAATACAACGTCAGCGAAGATTGGGAGTTACGTATACCATACGTCATAAATAACATGTTTCGACCTATTTACATACTCTAAAAATAGCATGTTTCGACCTACTCAAGTATTTGATAGAACTAGATTCTCTTAACACTATGCAGCGTACAAATATGTCCAAATGATTTTTTTAGCTCACCTATGCACGAAGTGCAAGGTGAGCTATTGTGATCACATTTTGTCCGGCGTCCGTCCGTCGTCCGTCGTGCGTCGTCAACATTTCAGCTTGTTAACACTCTACAGGCTACATTTTGCATCCAATCTTCATGACAGTGTATCAGAACATTCATCTCCATCAAATCTTGGACAAGTTCGAAACTGGGCCATATGAGGTCAAAAACGAGGTCACTAGGTCAAATTGAAGCGAAATCTTGTTAACACTCTGGAGGCCACATTTTCAACTTGAGCATGTTGAAACTTTATCAGAATGTTTGTCTTGATGATATTTAGGTCAAGTTCGAACATGGGTTGTGTCGGGTCAAAAACTAGGTCACTAGGTCAAATTGAAGGAAAATCTTGTTAACACTCCAGAGGCCGCAATTTTTGCTTCAGCAGTTTGAAATTTTGTCAGAATGTTTGTCTTAAAAATATCTAGGTCAAGTTCGAATATGGGTCATATCGTGTCAGAAACTAGGTCACTAGGCCAAATTGAAGGGTAATCTTGTTAACACTGTAGAGGCCACATTTTCAACTTGAGCATGTTGAAATATTGTCAGAATGTTTGTCTTAAAGATATCTAGGTCAAGTTTAAATATGGGGTCATATTGGGTCAGAAACTAGGTCACTAGGCCAAATTGAAGGAAAATCTTGTTAACTCTGTAAAAGCCGCATGTTTTGCTTCAGCAGCTTGAAATTTGGTCAGAATGTTGAGCTAAATGATATCTAGGCCAAATTGAAGGAAAATCTTGTTAACATTTTGGATGCCGCATTTTTTGCTTAAGCAGCTTGAAATTTGGTCAGAATGTTTGTCTAAATGATATCTAGGCCAAGTTCGAATATGGGTCATGCAGGGTTAAAAACTAGGTCACTAGGCCAAATTAAGGGTAATCTTGTTAACACTCTGGATACTGCATATTTAACTGTAGCAAGTTGAAAATTTGTCAGAATGTTGTCTTGATGATATCTAGTCCATGTTGTAATATGGGTCATATCAGGTAAGAAAATATAGATCACTAGGCCAAATGAAGGAAAATCTTGTTAACACTGTGGGGGTTGCATTCAGAATAATTGTCTTGATGTGTTTTGCATTGTAGTACATTGTATAATTAAGGTGAGCGCTCCAGGGCCATCATGGCCCTCTTGTTTTAAATCTGAGAAATAGTTGCATAAATGCTGTGTGTAATCTTTGTTTGCGTAAACATTTGTTATTATATTTAGCTAGCCTCTACGCCAATACATCACATATCCCTCTTTACCTACAGTGAATTGACCATTTTGTCGCGACTTGTGATAAATGATAAATTACCTTATTTCAAGTAAATTTCACAAACATTGTGGAAGTGGAAACGCAAGGCTATTTTTATTGACATGTTATATACGTTTATAAACATTTAAACCGAATTTAAATTAAATTCTTCATTGGCAGTTTTGGATGGCAACTCGTTTGACCATGTCCTGATGTTTCTGACAATTAAAGAACACCACAAGAACACGAAAGGAAGATCGACTCGGACAGACTTACTTTTACGCAGACACGGACAATTGAAAGAAATGGAAAGGCACGTGTAATCATGAGTATGGTATCACTGCCATTAGTCAAGACAATGACGGAGGTACGTATTATCTTTGTATATAATCACGTTCACAAGAGCCCCTGTAGCTCAGTCAGTAGCGACGCTGGCAGTCAACCAACGAGTTTTGAGTGCGAACAGTCCACCACAGGGCTAACGTTGTATATATGGACAAGCTGTCATTGCAGTTGTGTGGTGTACTGGTGTGAGAAAGCCAAGAAACATATGGTTTAGTGAACTGACCGCCGTGATATAGTTGAAACCCAGATCAGAAAAATCAATATAATCACATTGGATTCATTTCCATTCACGAATACCAATATGGGTTATTTTCACTCGTGGCATATTCTACTCTGTATGCAAATAGTTTGGTGTTAATACAACGAAAATGTATATAATGTAACTCGATCTTACACTTAAACAAACAATAACGTACTAAATCAATGGGATATTTTTTACAGAGAATAATAATTGTGAAGCAGATAGTGAAAAAGCTTTAAATCTCATATTTTCAAAAGTGTTTCCATCAGTTAATCTATTTGACTGAAGAAACGAGAAAAAACATTTACACTAATCTGATTATTATTTTCAGACGGAAACAGTCAGGTTCAGGCGGTTGGAATTTGATAGTGAGGTGATGTTCAAACGGATTATGAATACAATGATTATCATGAAGGTGATGGTGACGGTGATTTTTATGATGATAAAGACGATGAAGATAAAAATGGTGACTTTGATGAAGGTGATGATGATAATGTTGATGGAAATGATGATTGTGAGGATGATAATTGTGATGAAAAGACATTACGACGGTCATTATGTAGAAGATGGTGATTATGTTGGTGATAATTATCACGATCATGTTTGAGAATCCAGTAACGACAACGACGATACCCTTAAAGAAGAGAGGAATGAGCCATGCCAGTGCCCTCTATGTCTGATGTGTATTGGAAATGGCATGGAGATTGAAGCCAACGCAGATAGTGTCGAAGATATAGGAATGATGGAAAAGAACGCTTATATTGTTGAAAATAATGAAAGAAACCCATATATCGGACTGTGTCGCTTTTAATGATTTGACTTTATACGCCATTGACAGTATTATATATACAAATACAAATATTTTATTGGCACAAACACAATTACAATAATTGGCAGAGACCCATATTTTAGTACATTATTACAATGGATACAGCATGATGAAATAATATGATATAGTTAAGAAGATAAAATCTCATTTCTATAATCTAGACATTTAGGTATATAAGAACTAGTCACTTTCAGGAGTTTTAAAGAGTTGCTATTAATGCAACATTTCATATTTATCAGATTCCCATTATGACATGAAGGGAGTATATTTAAAATAATATTATTAAAACTTATTCTATAGTTATTATATTCTTCACACTTAAGTAAAAAGTATTTCTCCTCTTCTACCTCACCAGATTTACATACATTACAAACTCGTTCAGAGATTGTGTGCACTCAATCTTATTTTACACAGAGATGACCTTTCTGATTTGCTCCTTAGAATATCAACGTAAGGACTTCGCTGATTTGAATTATAAAAAATTTGGTAAAATCTAAGTTTGGATGAATTGTAAATTTTTGAAGATTGATCCTGCATGCACTGATCAATAACTCTTTGTTTAATACTTGGTAGAAAGTGTTTAAAGGAACATTTTCTCCCAGCTAGACTTGAAAATCCTAAGTCGTTACAAAGAGAGTAAAGTTTCTTTGTCCTGGGTATTTTTTTTCCAGTTGCAACAAACATTTTAAGGGTGTTTTTTTAATTTCTATTTTTTTTATAAGAAAATGAAATTTTTGACTACAAAGGTAGCCTGCCAAGTTCAGCTCTACAAGTAGCATTACTTGCTTTGCAATGAACCCCTAAAATTTCTTTTATGAACTTCATATGGAATTTTTCCAAAACGGAACTGTCTCCTGAATTATCAAAAACACCCCAAACCTAACTACAATAAAGCAAGATTGAACTTACTAATAATTCAAATAACTTTTCTATAAGTTTACAAGGATTCTCCAATCCAATTGTTTTCTTAATCTTAAATAATGCTTTTCTAGCTTTTTCCATAAGTAAGGATACAGCTAAATTAAAGTTGCCATTACACTTTAACATTACTCCCAAATAACAATATTTTGAAACAGTTTGTATGACATTATCATTATAAATAAACTCATTTAAATGTGTACATGATTTTACGAGCTCACGTAAAATCAGTTAATAAGCGGGGAATGAGGGATACATATTAATTGATTACCTTCTTTACCCTCATAACAAGATTCTCATTGGTCGATAGATCTTGTATTCCTACACATGCATATAAATTCTTTTTCCCGTGTTTTTACTGCACAGTTTGGTTTCAACAGTCAGTCGACGTTTGTGTTTAAAAAATTATATTTTGGTTTCTTTTTATCGATAAAGGGTTAACTGTGCCTTTATCTTTTTAACAATATTATTTATCGTTCTGGAAAGGATTATTGGACCAAGTTATCAGTGGACTATTTTATACGTTTCTGTAGGGAACAGAAAACCTACGGGTTTTTGTGTATTGAGAATTAATTATTATTATCCTGAACTTTCTTGTTATCTATGTTCGAAAATGACGGAAAGAAAATCTACGCGAGGAAAACCGATTATGGACTATAAAACCCTCAATGCTACCGGATTTGATTCTCCTGTCGGGAACCTCATTTGCGAGGAGGTTGAGGAGCCAGCACATACAGAAAGGAAGGAACCAGCAACTTCCGGTTTGGCGTTACACTTCTCACAATAAACTGAAAAGGAACGTTTCAGACTCCGCTTACAGTCGCTGACGGACGAGGAAGAACTCGAGACCCTCAGAAGAAAAATCGAAGAAAAGGAGAAGTCCGTAGCAAGTATTCGGGGGAAAAACAAGCTTGAAAAACAAAAGGAGGAAGGTATGTTCTCCGTTGAGCAGTTACGCTCACAGAAAGATTTGAATATGAGAGCCAAGAAGGAGCTATCAAAGTTGGGGTTAAGCTTGTCGGATCATTGCGAAAGTGAAGATAGCGAGTCGGAGAATGAGGAGGTTATGTCCAGAAGATCAAAGAGAACATTAAAAAAGTCTGGTATACAGGCTAAAGCCTCCGAGTCGGTATCGAACCCACAACGATACCCTCATTCTTATCTTAGGTTCGAGTTCGTCAATAACTCTATTGACTTTGACAAACTGGAACTTAATATGTTTGTTGCAGGGGAGTTAGAGATTATTTCTCAATCAAGCACATCTGTTACTGAAAGTCGTAGTAGATTGGAACTTTTAAAAAGGTTAATGTATTTAAATAGAGCCTTTGATTTTACTGTTTTGAAATCTTTATATGCTGCGATTCTGAGAGAGATCGAGTTGGGGTACAGCAAATGGGGTGATGATTTTCATTATATTGAAAACACAGTGTTGGCAACATCATCTCATGTTCAAAAGCTTAAACCCAAGTCTGATTTCTCTCAGGGATCAAAAGTTGTGAAATCAGATGAAAAATTATGGTTTTGTGCAAAGTTTCAAAGAAACAAATGTCAAAATAAAGATTCCCATGTTTTAGACATAAAAGGCAAAATGCGTTTTGCAAAACACATTTGTGCTTCTTGTTGGCAGAAAGATCATAAAGAATTGCCACATCCTGAATGTTCTTCAGTATGTCCAAATAATAATTCTTGACTGTTTCATTTAGACAAACAGAGACTAAGAGAAATTGAGATAGTCTCAGATATATTTTACCCACAATTTTGTGAAGATGTCAGTTTAAATAAAAAATCAGTTTGTTGTAAAGATACAAAAACATTAGAAATATACAAAAATTGTAAAGATACAAAAACATTAGAAATATTTGATTGTGTTAATCAACACTCAACTAGTTGCAAAATTTGTGCTGATTTCAAAAATTATTTAGCTCGTTCAACCTCGGAAAAACTTCGCATGCATAAATTAGTAAAGAGTTCTGGTAAATTTAATTTTGAAGGTTGTAGAATTAAAGTTAATTCTAAATTTGACACAGACTATATGAAGAAAATGCTTTATGGATACAACGATTTAAAGGTGTGTGAATTTTTGAAGTATGGTTTTCCCATAGGATACATTCCAGGAGAAAGCAATATTTCTTCTAAGAAACTTGACATTGTGAAAAATCATCAAGGTGCAAGGAGTTTTCCAAAAGAAATTCATAAATATTTAAGAAAAGAAGCTTCTTGTAATGCCATTATAGGCCCTTTTAAAAGTAATCCATTTGAAGATAAATTATATGTCTCTCCATTAAATTCTGTTCCCAAGTCAGATGGTTTAGACAGACGGGTTATTCTTGACTTGAGTTTTCCAAAAAATGATAATAGTATTAATAATCACGTTTTGAAAGATTCATATTTGGGTGATAAAGTTGAACTTTGTTTCCCCAAAATTGATGATTTTGCTGCGTTGATTACAAGCAAATGAAGAGGTTCTTTAATGTTTAAGTTTGATCTTAGACGTGCTTATAGACAAATAAGTATTTGTCCATCCAGTTATAATTTGGTAGCTTTTGGTTGGAAATCGCATCTTTTTTGTGATACTGTCTTACCCATGGGTTTACGTTCCTCTGCATTTATATGTCAACGTGTTACAAATGCTTTTTCATATATGTTTTTGAACATTGGGCTAGCAGTTCTGAACTATCTGGATGATTTTGGAGGAGTAGAAAGTAAAGCACTTGCGAGTTTTGCCTTTTCTACAATAAGAAGTATTTTTCTTAAAAGTGGCCATGAGGAAGCCTTTGATAAAGCGTGCGAACCTTCAGAGGAAATGGTATTCCTTGGAATTTTGTTTAACACAAATGATATGACTATGTCCATTCCCCCCAAAAAATGATATGAAGTTATAGAACTTATCAAAGATTGGTTGCAACGTTGTAAAGCCACTTTGAAGGAAATTCAAAGATTGTTGGGGAAATTGAATTTTGTTAGTTCTTGTGTTAAATCTGGACGAATTTTTGTAAATAGAATTCTGAATTGGTTAAGAGAATGCTATGCTTCCAAGGTTAAATGCTCCTTTTTATTTCATATTCCAGATGAGGTCAAAAGGGACTTATACTGGTGGAATAACTTTTTACCAATTTTTAACGGCATATCTTTGATAGACCAAGGGGCTTGGTCAGACCCTGATCTGCGATTTAGTTCTGATAGTTGTCTAACAGGATGTGGGGGCTTTTTTGAAAGTCGTTATTTTCACAGTATATTCCCGGAGTTTATCTTAAATCAGAATCTCCATATTAGTGCTTTAGAATTATTATCAGTTGTGGTTTGTTTAAAATTATGGACCACATTTATGAAGGGACAAAAAATTCAAATTTACTGTGATAATCAAGCTGCTTGTATTGTTATAAATTCTGGAAAAGCAAGGTGCCCCTTTCTTCAAAAATGTATAAGGGAAATTTGTTATTTAACAGCAACTCAGGATATGATGATTAAGGCCATATATCTTGAGGGATCAAAAAACAGGTTAGCTGATAGCCTTTCTAGGTGGCATTTGTGTAATAAATTTAAACAGGAATTTTTTGCTAACTTTCAAAATAAGTCGAACCTGATCTCATTTAATGTAGAGGAATCATTGTTCCGTTTTTCACACCATTGGTAGTTACCGTGTATATAATATTATTTAACTTCATTGTAGTACGGATGCTTTATTATTGTTTATTTATTTTTTCTTCCAGATAATTCTCTTTAGGTTTTGAAGGGTCATTTGACTATATCTACGAAGTCGGCTTTTGCTTCTGGCACCCACAAAAATCTTGTTGTACAGTGGGAGACTTTTATTATGTTTTGTTTACATTATCATCGGTGTTTTTTACCAGCTTCAACGTTGACTCTTCGATTATATGCACAATTTCTGTCAAGATCTTTTAAATCGGTGGACAGTATCAGAAATTATATTTCCGGAGTTAGAACATTGCATTCCCTGGTTGGTTTAGATACTGGTCATTTTTCTGATTTTGTTTTATCTCTAACATTAAGAGGATTGGCTAGGTTAAATCCTCATACACCAAAAAGAGCAGAACCAATAACCATAAAAATCCTTCTTCAAATTTGGTTCCAACTTCTCGGGAAGACATTTCAAAGAGAAGGTTCTTACACATGGGAGATGTGGATGATCACAAAAGTTTTTTGTTAGTCAAGTTTGACTGGTCAAAAACGATTCAGTTCGGTGAAAGATCTGTATTAACTCCTTTAATACGTTTGATAGATAAAGATAGAAGATTGTGTCCTGTGTTGGCTTATAGGAATCTATTAGGTTTAAAATTAACTCATGACTGTGGTGCTCTATTCACCTTGCCAGATGGGAAGTGTGTTACATATTTTTATTTCAGAAGAAATTACGTACTTGTATTGCTAATTTAGATTTGAATCCGTTAGAATTTTCTACACATTCCTTTAGACGGGGTTTTGCTACTCTAGCCTTTCAGTCTAAAATACCACCAGAATTAATTTTTAGGTGATTGGAAGTCAGATGCATATAAATGTTATTTAGAATTAACTTGGAAAGATAAAATATCAATCTTACAGAATATGTTTGAAAACATCTGAGAGAAAGTATTTTTTATTTTTTTGCAGTCATTCGAGTGAAAAGTTTGAGTGATTCTATTGCGAAGCACATAGAAGGAATAAGAAACACTACAGTGCATCCTTTTCCGGGTATAAATGTCTCGAGATTGACAAGACGTGTTGAAAGATTTCCGGAATTGCTCGCTTCAGAATTTATAATTTTACATGTGGGGACGAATGACATTTGCAATTCTTCTCTTTCTCAAATCATTAGTGCCTTCAACAATTTGATCACCATCATAAAGAGATTATCAAAAGCGAAGATCATAATTTCCAGCATACTTCCTAGACCACTTGACCATGCAACTCTTGGGGATAAGGTAAAATTGGTAAATAGAGATCTGAAACAATTAAGTGTTACTAGGAAGATCCAATTCTTGCATTCCTTTAGATCATTTTTTAAGCATGGAAAACCCATAAGGGAACTTTTTGCTATAAGAGATGGTGGTTTACATTTAAATTTTGAGGGCACTAGACTTCTGAGACTCTGTTTCATTAACACCATTTCCCATTTATTGAAATGATATTTTGAAAGATAGTGAAAATCAATGTTCAAAAAGTTTGCTTCTCTCGATTATGCTTACATGTATATAACGTTTTGTAAAATTGTTTTTTTGTAAAAAATTGTTACTTATGTGACAAAATAATATCTAGTTTTGGGATTTTTTCTTCTTAAAGAGGGTAGTTACCTCTTTGAAGAGTATTCGGGGCCCTCTTTAATGGAGGTATCTTACTTCATTGGAGGTTATTTTCAATGGTAGTGGTATCTGACGCTACTTTGAAAAGGGAAAGGGGTGGGGTACTAGATCTTCTTTTACGCATAGGTTTGTTTGCTTTTATTTGTTATGTACATATAGGATTGTAGTTATGCCTTCTTTGCAAAATGGTTCTTTATATGTTGCTTTGCATTGTTGCTTATGTTTGGGGAGGCTTATTTTTGGGGATTAACTTTGTGCAGGCATGTGATCATTCTTTATATATAGTTTCATTGTCATAATTGTATATTGTTTCATGTTTATTGTTCTTGTGCCAGCTTATTGTTAAATTGTGTTTGATGCCCCGCTTACTTGTGTTGTTAATTGGGTATTATCAATTATTTATATATTTACATATCTAATTTCGGTAAGACTGACTGGCCTAACCTATCATGCGTAAAATATCATATCTGAACTCTGTGTTTTGTTCTTCTTGTTTCATCGCTGATTTACATGATTTTACGAGCTCACGTAAAATCAGTTAATAAGCGGGGAATGAGGGATACATATTAATTGATTACCTTCTTTACCCTCATAACAAGATTATCATTGGTCGATAGATCTTGTATTCCTACACATGCATATAAATTCTTTTTCCCGTGTTTTTACTGCACAGTTTGGTTTCAACAGTCAGTCGACGTTTGTGTTTAAAAAATTAATCCCTCCACACCCTCCCCTAAATTGTCAGCCCACACAGTAGAAGTATTCTTAAATAGTTTAAGAAGACTTGCTCTAAGATTTATTTAGTCAAGTTGTCTAAATAATTGTAACAATATATTGAATGGGGATTAACTTTGTGCAGGCATGTGATCATTCTTTATATATAGTTTCATTGTCATAATTGTATATTGTTTCATGTTTATTGTTCTTGTGCCAGCTTATTGTTAAGTTGTGTTTGATGCCCCGCTTACTTGTGTTGTTAATTGGGTATTATCAATTATTTATATATTTACATATCTAATTTCGGTAAGACTGACTGGCCTAACCTATCATGCGTAAAATATCATATCTGAACTCTGTGTTTTGTTCTTCTTGTTTCATCGCTGATTACTTACCATTATAGTTACATACTAATACCTTTGATTTTTGCACATTTACTTGTAGTTTCCAATTTGAGCAATATGTACCAAGACAATTGAGACTGGTTTGTAAACCAGTTTTGCTTTCTGATAGTAATACAATATCATCAGCATATAATAAACAATTCACAGATAAACCACCAATTCTAACTGGATCACAGTTACCATTGATTCAATCTTTTACGACATCATCAATAAAAATATTAAAAAGTGTAAGGCTCAAAACATCCCCTTGCTTAACACCACGCTCTGAAGTAAATGCAGTGCTAAGACCATTTGTAAATTTAATTCTAGTCGTAGTATTGACATACATAGCAGATAAAATATTAAAAAGTTTTTTTGGGAGACCAGATCTCAAAGTTTATAAAATAAGCCAACTCTCTATATAGTATCAAAGGCTTTACGCAGGTCTATGAAAGCAGCAAATACTTTCTTCGTTCTACTTTTATAGTGATCAATAATGTTTTTTAAAGAAAATATATGATCAGCAGTTCTACTATTTTGTTTAAATCCTATTTGATTTTGACTGATTACAGACCTGTTATTTATGAATCTCAATAATCATGAAGGAATGACTCTATTAAAAAGTTTTCCGAAGTTAAAAGTGATAGAAATGCCCCATATAATTGCTAGGGTCCATTATACTACTTGATTTGTGTAAAAGCACTAAGAAACTATCATTTCATTTATGAGGGAAGTGGCCAGAGTTCAGAATGAAATTAAACAGCTTTTTGAGAGGATTTAATATACTGTGTCCTGCATATTTAAGCATTTCGTTTGATACCAAATCAATTGCAGTACTTTTTCCATTTGTAAGAGCTTTGATAGCCTTAATTAATTCAAACTTAATTCATAAGTAACACCAATGTCTAAAATATTATTAGATGTGTCAATATCTAAATGATAGTTTAGTTGTTGGAAATGTTCAATAATGGTTTTATGGAAATTACTATTGTTATCCTCACTTTTGTTTAACTTCTTAAAGAATTTAACAAAATTGTCATGAGGTATGTCCTTAAGGGAGTCAGAATTGGCATGCATTTTATCTAATTTATTTAACATTGCCCAAAATAGTTTTGGGTTCTTTTCAATATTATGATTAATGTTATTACAAATTTGTTGTTTGTACATTTTGTCTTCATGTTTATAGATTCTTCTAAATCACAAGGTTCAGATAAAAAAAACTTTGGCAAACATTGCACAACTAATTGGACGATGATTAGAAAGGGAAGTAAAATCATGGACTACAAAGTATCCCATTGGATCAATTAATTCTTCTGATATAAGTGTGTAATCTACAAGACTACTACCATTGTATGTTATACAAGTTGGTTGGCCATTTAAATCACAAGTAGTTCGACCATTCAAAATTCTGATTTTGGTTTCTTTGCACATATTTAATAGCAATGTGCCATTATTGTTAGTGTGTTTGTGATCAAGATTATTCCTTGACAATATCCTATCAGGATGATGTTCAGAATCATCTAAGTTTATATGTTCAGTAGCATTATCAAATTCAATAAAATCTAGTTGGTGGTTTGTGTAGGCATTAAAGTCACCTTGTATAATGTTGTCACCCAAATTGCTATACTTTTATACTTCACTGAGCATAATTGAGTATAATGATTCTATATCATTATTGTTACGACTTGAATACTCAGGAGATATATAAACTACACCTACAAAAACATCTCTACTAATACTAAAAAACATGTGATCTAGTTATATCCAGAGTATATCAGGATGACTGTTTATCAAAGGTTTTACTCCTTTGGAAATTGAATTGTTTGCAAAAATATTTATTCCTCCAGAATATCGTCTTGCTTTTTTATGTTTTTTCCTACTACTGGAATGAACTAATTTAAAATTAGGAACTACAATGTCCTGGATAGATTCATTACCTACCCAGGTTTCTACAAAACTAACAATACTTAATTTAGAAACAATGTCTTGAAAATGAGGGTTATTTGCTTTTTAACTTTTGAGACCCTCTATGTTCCACATGTCAATTTTAACTTTTTTTGCTAAAGCTTTCATTTTGATGTAAAACGACATTGAATAGAAGATTATAGAGTCATATAATGAAACAACGAACAATAGAAAATGTGCAGTTACGCTGAAATAAATCAAAATCATATATATGAAAATTAAAAAGAAAACCACATATATATATATACTGTATATATATATCATTTCTCCCAACTCCCACATACGACTCTGACTTAGTATAACATGTGTATATTATACACATGTCATACTGCATGAATTTATTAATAGGAAAAAGAACATTAAAAATGATTTGATTTTCCTTATTGAATTGAAACTAAGAAAAACAAAAACACAAACTGAACTCGAGCAATTCCAAACTAAGTGCATAACAGCATTATGAGCACTATACCATACATGACTAGAACTTCACAAGCAATGCAAAATGACAAGTTACATGTGTGTTTGTTGTTGATTAAGAGGTGGAATGTGAAACTGTCCAAAAGGAGGAACTGTCCACAGGTTTCTCCAATTGTTGAAGTTCAGATTGTTAAATGCGGGTTTTGGTGGTAGAACCTATGGCATCATGGGTTGTTGGTTGAAGGATGGTGGATACTGTTAATTAAATCCATGACATGAAGTGGATTTACACCCTGATGTGAAAACATGTTTGTATTATGATTTGCCATGTTTAGTCCATCAAGGTGTTTAACAATAGCTGGTAGCCCTTTTCCATAGTTCAAGTGAACATCATCATGAAACATATCATAGCTTGTCTCAAATCGTTCAATTGTATGAATACTAGGGTACAGATCGCATACCACCTCGATAGTACTATTGGCCTGATTCACAATGTCATCATGGATGTCCTTTCGTGAGATGAGCGGTAGGACATAAATGCTTGAGTTATTCCATGTTTTCGTACACTGATCTAATAAACGGGAATAATCCTCCTCCTTCACTCCCTCACCTTGTAGATATCTTGCTCCAATATGAATAAGAATATTCTTAGGCTCAAACCGTTGACCGTTTTATAAATCACCTGAGCTTTGCTCAAGGTGAGTTATTGTGATCGCCCTTTGTCCGGCGTGCGTCGTCCGTCAACTTCTTCTCCTCAGTAACCAGTGGGTCAATTTGGATGAAACTTCACAGAAAGCATCCTCTCAATGACCTCACCAGAATTCCTTCAAAATTTTGGGATCCATGCACAATTCTGGTTTCCATGGCAACGAAACCGAAAAAACTTCAAAATTCTTCTTCTCCCAAATTGGTTGGCAGATTTTCAAATAATTTTGTAGAAATGTTCCTTGGATGACCCTCTATCAGATTCCTTCAAGCCGTGTTGATTGGTCGAAAAACATGGCCGCCAGGGGGGGGGGGGGCTATTTTGCCTTATATGGCTATAGTGCAAACTTAAAAAATCTTCTCCTCCAAAAGTGTCAGGCCGATTTTCAAATAATTTTGTAGAAATGTTCCTTGGGTCCTTGGGTGATCCTCTATCAGATTCCTTAAAGCCATGTTGATTGGTCAAAAAACATGGCCGCCAAGGGGGGGGGGGGGGGGGGGGGGCTATTTTGCCTTTTATGGCTATAATGAAAACTTAAAAAATCTTCTCCTCCATAAGTGTCAGGCCGATTTTCAAATAATTTTGTAGAAATGTTCCTTGGGTGACCCTCTTCAAGCAATGTTGATTGGTCGAAAAACATGGCCGCCAGGGGGCGGGGGCTATTTTGCCTTATATGGCCAAAGTGAAAACTTAAAAAATCTTCAACATCTTCTCCTCAGTAACCAGAGGGTCAATTGGGATGAAACTTCACAGAAAGCATCCTCTTAATGACCTCACCAGAATTCCTTCAAATTTTAGGGATCCATGCAGAATTCTGGTTTCCATGGCAACGAAACGAAAAAAACTTCAAAATTCTTCTTCTCCCAAACTGGTTGGCAGATTTTCAAATAATTTTGTAGAAATGTTCCTTGGATAACCCTCTACCAGATTCCTTCAAGCCATGTTGATTGGTCAAAAAACACGGCCGCCAGGGGGGCGGGGCTATTGAAAGTGTCAGGCTGATTTTCAAATAATTTTGTAGAAATGTTCCTTGGGTGACCCTCTATCAGATTCCTTCAAGCCATGTTGATTGATCGAAAAACATAGCCGGGGGGGGGGGGGGGGGGGCTATTTTGCCTTATATGGCAGTAGTGCAAACTTAAACAATCTTAATCTCCAAAAGTGTTTGCCCGATTTTCAAATAATTTTGTAGAAATGTTCCTTGGATGACCCACTTTCAGATTCCTTCAAGCCATGTTGATTGGTCAAAAAACATGGCCGCCAGTAGGCAGGGCTATTTTGCATTATATAGCTATAGTGAAAACTTGCAAAATCCAAGCAAAATTCTGGTTTCCATGGCAACGAAACCGAAAAAACTTCAAAATTCTTCTTCTCCCAAATTGGTTGGCAGATTTTCAAATAATTTTGTAGAAATGTTCCTAGGGTGACCCTCTATCAGATTCCTTCAAGCCAAGTTGATTGGTCGGAAACTATGGCTGCCAGGGGGCGAGGCTTATATAGCTAAAGTGAAAAAAAAAAATCAGGTGAGCGATTCAAGGGCCATCATGGCCCTCTTGTTTTCAACAAGATTTGTACAAGTATTTGTTCCTCCCCTAATGAGGCGAACTACTGTTTTACCATTTGGGGTAAAACGTTTTGGTTGAATAAGACGTAGAATGGAATCACCAAGGATCAATACATCACACTTGTTTTTTACTTGTGACAGCTTTGTTGATACATTGTTAGTATCCGATATAGGAGTACTTTCTACATGACTCATGTCATACTGTTGTGACAGCTTTGTTGATACATTGTTAGTATCCGATATAGGAGTACTTTCTACATGACTCATGTCATACTGTTGTGACAGCTTTGTTGATACATTGTTAGTATCCGATATAGGAGTACTTTCTACACGACTCATGTCATTCTGTTGTGACAGCTTTGTTGATACATTGTTAGAATCCGATATAGGAGTACTTTCTACACGACTTTGTACGTACTGGAATTCATTAATAATAGGCGTTCCCCTGTTATTTGCTAGCTCTTCAACACGGTCCTGTAAACTAGTGACTATCGATGAGAGAGATTGAATTGATGCTGATTGATCAGTCTGTTTTGAAATGACTTGTTTTAGCTGTGTATCCAGAACATTCGTTTTATGTGAAGTGAGTCTAGACTACCATTGGAGTGCTTCACCTTGTCATCAATAGATATTCATCGACTCATCATTTCTTTTTTTTTAGCGTTTACAGAATTTGTGATAACTGACTGGACGTTTTGTGGCTCTTTCTCTTGAATACTATACAATTGCGCTAGTTGTTCAAGAAATGATTTCATTGTTTGATCTATTACTAACTAAATTGAATTAATTTCACTAAAGTTTGTGTCAATTGTTTTACTGTGTTGCAGTAACCACCGTGAAGTTCATTAATCTGTTTTCTGGTTTTAACTTCGTTTCAACAGTTGACTGTTTGATAGGTGTGGATTTTTCTTGTGAATCAATAAAACTTTTCGGAAATGTCTCGTCTGTATTGACTGCAACGGTCGTATTATTTAAATCTTGAACAGACGTTTCATTGTTATTGTTTTGACTTAATTGACCCTTGATGACCTCGATGTATCTGTCCGAAAACTGGGTGCATTGTTGACCTTGGATTACAATTGATCCAGATTTGTAAAAGTTTATGTTGACGGTATAATTAATGTTTGTTTCTGATTCAAAAACTACTTTAATCACTGTGCCTTTTTTTAATGTACAGGCTAGGCTTTTGCTTGGCCGAAGTAGTTGAGAATGGCTTCCTTCCAACATTCGGGACGTAGTGTTTTAAACTTCACATTGTTTGATTTTCCATCACACTGTATGGTTAACAGGTGTTTCAAATTTGGTAATTTCTATATCAGAATTTATATTTTCATCTAAAATGTCAAGATCCTCACCCATTAGGCAATCAAGAAGTTTCGCTGGGGGTTTTGATGCATGTGTGTTACTTATCGCGTCCGCCATTGTGTGTGAAATATTAATGAGACACCAACTTTATAGATAAATGTGTGAACATAATAACTCTAATATCTTTATTCCAACATCTGTTAAATGAGCCAATATCAAATTTCGCCCAAGAATTTACAAAATGTTATACAGTTAACTCGTAAAGTGGTCAATACTTTGCATACTAAAATACCTGTATATTTCACATTTTGTTTCAGCCTGTATCTTTATTGTTGTTAATACTTGTGAATGTATTAGTTTTATTCATATATGCATTAGTTCTGTTTTCACTATTTATGAGTTTGTCAAAATGACCTAATATATGCATTGTTGCACTAAGGACATGTTTGTCATTGGAAGGACAGAATTGTGTTACAGAAAGGAAAAACTGACACATATGGTTAAGTTTTCATTTTATTTATAACTGTAAACATTCAAACAAATAACTATTTATGTTCAAATTGCATCAGTAATACAGCAAGCTGACAAGATCCTCTATGTTTGCAGTAAATATTTCCGTAACAATAAATCATTATCATGTTATTGGAAGGACCCACTTTGTTACTGGAAGGAACAAAATGTCAAATAAAGCAATATTGTCGTAAATGTTTAACCCTAACATCTGCAAACAAGTAACCAAACCTGTGGAGAAAACATCAATAAAACTGCTTGAAAAATACAGATACATGTATTATTTAATTGATTGTTATAAGATAAAACACACACCTTGGCTATGTTATTGGAAGGACAAACCATGTCATTTGATGGGGAAAATATAAATCAAGTGATAAATAGGATGTTGTAAATGCTGCATATTAAAATATTGACTAGATTTTAAGCTGCACATTTGTAAATTAAATGAGAGAGACCAACACTCATCAATAATGAAAAAGCCAATAATTTCACAAGGCCGTAGAAATATAATTTGTATTTATACTCCATTCGCATTACACTGTTAACAAATGACATCAAATATATTGCTTTACATTTGGTTCATTTTCTTTGAATGACGTAACATATAAGAAATTATGTTTGTTTATTTCTTACATGCTCAATATTGTCCTATTCTTGGTCTATTCTTCTGTGTATCTTCTGTCCAATTTTCATTATGTGAGATAGATCTTCTGATCTTCTTTGTCTATATAACCATTTTTCTTATCTGTGTCACCCTTTTCTGACCTTTTAGTGCTTTAAGAATGCTTGATTATGCGTACATTTGCCAAATGCCCATACTGGACTAATTCAGTGACAGGATTTCTTTCCTATATATTTATTGTGCAATTTTTCGGTTAAGGTCAACTCCACAGTCATGTCGGTATCTTTCTTTACCATTCTGCAGATACTTTTGTCTCTTTTCGAGATCTGTGTCACTAAAATTACCTTTGTCTTTCCGCGTTTGACAATGTCATTTTCTGAAAAATAAAGACCATCTTTTGAAATTGTAACTTGTAAAAAGTTTTAGTCATCAACAAAGGTTCGAAATATTCATTTGCTATTGGTCATTTCAGAAATTAAAAAGAGAAATACATTAATACAATCCTTTCATTTTAAGGCAATATGTATATTTACTTAACCTTTTCCCTGATAAATATTTTAAAGAGTTTTCTGATTCAATAAAGATTGACAAAAACTTATTTCTTGAAGGAACTGTTAAACTAGGTTGAAAACATTGTGACAAAAGGGTAAACTTCATATGAAACGAATGTACTTGAATTCAATGAACCAGACATTATTTAACTTTTTCTTTTAAGGCAATTTATCTGATTTCGTCTTAAAATGCGAAGGGGTAATACAATGTCCTTTCAATAACATACTGCAATCCTTCCAATAACGAAAATTTGAGATTAAGTAATTAGTATATAAACATCAGAAGGTTTTCCCTTTTTACCTTTAATCTATAACTGTACATCTTTGTGAACTATTTGTATACGTTTGAAGTAATAATTCTAAAAACTGATAAGTGAAGGTAAGATTTGGCTTTGTTATCCCCCTGCAATAACGATTTTCGTACTTGCAATAACAAAAGAAGCCGCTATTTAAAGGACCGTTATTGGAAGGACCCACCCATGTGTTTAAATCAATTCATCAACTAACAATACAAGGGAGACAACTTTTAACCATAGTGAATCAGGAATGGTTGACATTTTCCAACTGTAGCATAATACAAATAGTTCTTGCTGGTCAGTGGTATGCTTGCAAAAGTGTTACATAAAGGACAACTTTTAAAATTATGCCAATAGTTCACCAACTTCTTCAAATATTACCCTCCACACAATGTTCATCGTCATGAATCACCCTGGCGCCGCCATCTTTGAAATATTGTACCTTCTTTTGAAGAGTCACTTGTTGGTAAATAACCCAAAGGATATGTTCTACACACACTAGTGTTATTTAAAGGACAAAATACTACGGAATCTAGGGACAGACTTAAAACATATTTCTTTTTAGCTAATGCAGATAATTGCAAACATAAAAGATTGTAAAACGCTTTATAATATGTGATAAATAGCTGTAAAGAAGAAATTTTACCTCAGACTAGTTCATACATTTAATAATAAAGTCTTGAATGCATAAATTTCAATTGGGGTCAGGCAAAAATTCACATTTTTTGGTATTACAACAAGTCAAATGCATATTTTTTCTCTGTATATGAATAGGAAAACATGTTTATCTTATAAAACTCAATGCTAATGACATAGTCCTGTTTTAGTTTTTACTAAATATATTGCGGTTTTTGAGAAAAATGCCAAGGACAGCTTTTCGGGCGAAATTTGATATTGGCTCAAATATATTACAGCATATGCATATCGTGCATTACTGTTTTTCAAACAAATAGTGTCAATAATACGAATAATTTGCATTTTTTACCGGAGAAATATTTTTGTTTCTTGTTTATTCTAAACCGGAAGTAGAAATTTCAAAGTTCAAATTTACCGTTTTTTACTGTTGATCAAACTGTTAATCTTCCACCTCTGCGTTGATATTTCACAAAATCGCGAACATTTTACACCAACGTGTGCAGAATCTTAAATATGTTTAAATAACTTAGTTTTTATTAGATAAGTACATAAATTCAGTATTTTACTAATAACATTTAATTTCTCATGAAGCGTTTGTTATTTTAACGTCCGTTACGTTTTCCCGCCGTGACGTCAATAATATATAGAGAATAACTAACTGCATGTTTTTGATATAGAATTTATGTCACAAGGGAAAAAGGGGTAATTTGTTTAAAATCACGAAACCGTAGGTTGAGTGATTTTACACCAAATTACCCCTTTGTTCCCGAGTGACATAAATTCGATATCAAAAACATGCAGTTAGTTATTCTATTTATTATATATCTGGAATAAATCTCCCCTTTATTTTAAAGAAACATATAACAAAAAAATGACTTGGCCTTAGGCGTATGAATGTTACGTAACCCAAATACTGCTGCTTCTATTTGGCGCCAAATGACTAGCGTTATGACGTCAAAACCGCTGACGTGACGTCATTTTCCTAGTATTCGGTCTCATTTTTTTTTAAATTCCTAGTATTAAACCCACTTTAACTTCCAAAGATGTTCCAAATCTAAAAAAAGTAGTTCCGGCAAAAATGATATCATCACTAGTGATGATATAAAAAAACTAAAAGTGTTATCGTCACAGTGTTAGTTATCATTTTTTTAAAAATTGATATTGATTTTATGTCACTTAAATTTCAATGCAAAATTTGGATAGGTATGTAATCAATATATTTAAGTCTTAGCTTTAAATTTGCATGTACTAAAAGTTAAAGGTTTTTTTTAAAGGCGTATGCTACAGTTTTTTCACCAAAAATTTCCCACCAATAGAATTTCTGTATTCTTTGTATTTTGTTAGTACATACAATAACTTGTTGAAATAAGAAAAAGAAAAAAAAAGTTATCGACATAAAAAAAAAATATTGGCCTGTTAATGACTTTACCAATTTCATCAAAGGCACAAATATAGGCATTTTGGCCGAAAACACGAAAAAGAAAAAGAAAACTACAAATCATATTAAAGTTCATAAATAACTTTATATATAGAATGTAAATCAATATGAAAAAGGGATTTGTGAGAAAAAAATGAAAAAAAATATATTAAGCTGATTTTCAAGGTAGAAATGGTGTCACATTTTACCCCCGAAAAAGTTAAAATCATAGATATTTTGCATTCTACATAATAGAATTTTCTGTAATTATCCATTAACACTAAACATCGTTCACTTTAATAAAAAATGCAATAAAAAAGATAGGTCACCGGGGGACTAAAAGGAGAAATTATGTTTCTTATGTCATTGATACGTGTGTCATAACTGGGACGTTTTGGTTACACATCTATTTAAACAAAAATAAATGTTTATTTTTTTGATTTTAATAACAACGACAAAGCAATGGATCGTTTGAAATATACATCTATTTAAACAAACAAAATAGTGTTTATTTATGTTTCTTATGTCATTGATACGTGTGTCATAACTGGGACGTTTTGGTTACACATCTATTTAAACAAAAATAAATGTTTATTTTTTTGATTTTAATAACTATGACAAAGCAATATGGGTCGTTTGAAATATACATCTATTTAAACAAAAAAAATAGTGTTTATTTATTTGACACTAAAAGGAGAAATTATGTTTCTTATGTCATTGATACGTGTGTCATAACTGGGGACGTTTTGGTTACACATCTATTTAAACAAAAATAAATGTTTATTTTTTTTTATTTTAATAACTATGACAAAGCAATGGGTCGTTTGAAATATACATCTATTTAAACAAACAAAATAGTGTTTATTTATTTGATTTTATTAATGATGACAACCGGTAAAGCTTTGCAATGTCAACAAAAAGTCCAGGCCGAATAGGGGGTGAGTGGTTCGCTAATTTCTCTCGAACAATTCAGCTGTTAATCGAGGGAAATGTCAGTATCAAGATATGGCAGAGAAGCATAAAGTCGTCTTACTAATATCTATCAAATCTGCACTTTCAATGCCCTCAAATTCTGCTTCAGAGTCGAAATTTCGAAAAATGTCGACAAAAAAATATTTTACATCCGCCATTTTGGAATCTCGGAAAGTACCTCTTCAGAATAGATTGATGACGTATTTATTATTTCAATTCTGACCAATCAAATTCATTATTCGGGGAGGAATCCATTAGGAACGACTGCATATTTTCCAAGTAGTTATGCATACAGAATATATAAATAACTTCCAATTTATAGTTTCCGAAGTGATAATCGGTATAAATCATCAACAAATATTTTTAACAGATAAAGAAAACGTCCGAATTTTATAGTTACCGAAGTGATAATCGGTATTTCTCGTCATCAAATATTTTTAAAAGATAAAGAAAACGTCCGACTTAATTAATTAACGTTATTTGAAAGAAAGACCGTCGTCGGATTAGGCAAACTTTTAATCCAATTTATAATAGCGTAATCAAGTTAAACTACCCTACAAACAGAGGTCGTCAAGGTGATGTCTGGTACACACGATAAGAACTCGGGTAAGCGTGTACTCGTGCTTTGACAATTATCGATTTTTTTACACGTTCACCTCTGCACTTTCACCCTTTATACTTTATTTAGGGTTATTCTGAAAACGTCCATGTGTAAATTTACGGACGTTTTGGGAATTTCTGGACGTATAATAAACGTCCAGTGCTCAATTTTCGGACGTTTTTTGGGATTTTTCGGACGTATATTACGTCCACGTCCGCTTAATGAAAGCACTGCCTAACATTAAGGTTTAGAATCTTTAGAAGTGAAAGAACCTTCTAAAACTAGATTGATTGAATTATTTATTGGGTGAAAACGACGTTTTCAAACGTATTGCAGTAATATACTGTATTTCAACCTGATATGTTCCTGGCATGTTCACATCTGTACTACACAAATCATTTCCCCAGGTAACTGGCTACCTTCCCACATAGACTATTTAGCTAATTGGTGGAGGCCGAATGACGTTGGTCACAATGACATGTGTCAATCGTCGACAAGCCAGGATTCTAATTCACGACCCTGCACTTATAGCCCTCCGTTGTTACCGATTGAGATAGTGTTGCTCGACCTTAAGTAGAAAAAGAAAGTATATTTCCCTTGAACAAACAATGAAAGGATCATTCGAGGCAGATGTGTAAACACTGGCAGACAAGTGGAACGACTTTTTATGATCAACCATCATGCCGAGGTAAACTGTTTACTAAGCTCGTAATCTAGTCATCTGTATCTTATTATACCCCCAGATACATAGTATATGGGGGCTATATATAGGAGTCATGCTTGTCGGTCTGTAGACATTTCTTGTGAACACTATTTCTCAGCAACCCTGGGTCAGAATTCAACATAAATGAATGAGTTATGGCCCCTTGAATTTATTTCTCATACATATGTATATTGTCAGGCACCAGCTGGGGGTATTCATCACCTTCAGTGATATTTATAGTTGGGTATGCCTCAGGTTGAGGTTGAATTATATGATATATTATACAGATTATATATTCGTCGTCGTTACTCATGTCAACTGTCCACAGATATATATTTAGTGTTAGTAGCCAGGGTCGTAGCTCCCTTTAGGCACTGTAGGCACGTGCCTACACATTTGTTCTCAAAGCGCCCCAAAATGTAGCTGCGGCGATAGACATCTGCGTAATGTATCGACCAGATCAGCCTGCGCTATCCGCGCAGACTGATCCGGCCGACACATTCCGTCTAAGGGGGGGGGGGGGGGGGTGGGGGGATAGATAGACTAGTGATTCCTGAAACAGGAAATCCACAGGAAGCGAAAAGTGTATATCCTGGTACGCCTGTGTGGCATGATCCGGGTTCACAGTGTTGATTTTCTCATGAGACGGCCTACACATTGATTATTGCCAAGCTACGCCCCTGGTAGCGACTTCCGTCCTTAGCAGTCAAAACAACGGGGGATAACATTACGATTGGTGCGCTGGTCGCAGGATAAGCTTACCAGCAATACTGGAAACCTACCGAGGAAATTCAATTTTATGACGGAAGTACTACTGATGTAAAAACACTTAAGATAGATAGGGAATTCATTTTATATGAATGGCTAAATACAATTCAACAATGACTGCACTGTCCAAAGCATTATCATCAGTATACAGTTTCTAAACAATTATCTTTGAAATGAAAGTATCGAATTGTACTCACGCTCATCTATCCATTGTATATCTAAAATCAACAATTTTTACATTTTCAAAAGCATTATGCTCAGAGTAAAATATGGACATTTTTTTATATTTTTTTATAACAAATATAGTATTTTGAAATACTAAATAAAGTTGACATTTCACGCCTCACTAACGTTTATTTTTAACATAATTACACTGCAGTCATAAATATTCGTGATGGTATACATGCTCACTCATTTCTACGCAAAACAAAGTTTTTTTTATGGACTATTTGGCTCTAAATCAGCATGTATTTGGCGTAAATTTACCTTTAACTTATTGGTCAATGGGAAGTAATTTGGATCGGATTGCCGCGCGGACTATTTCAGATGAGTATATAAGACTGAAGTTGTCTTCCATTGGACAATAATACGGAAGCGTCCTGGTGCCAATTCATAATGTTCTATAAAAAAAATAACTCCTACGTAGGAGATAAAAAAGCCTAATTAGGACTTTGTAACTCCTACGTAGGACTTTATAACTCCTAATTAGGCTTTTTTATCTCCTACGTAGGACTTTATAACTCCTACGTAGGACTTTGTAACTCCTACGTAGGAGATAAAAAAGCCTACGTAGGACTTTGTAACTCCTACGTAGGAGATAAAAAAGCCTACGTAGGACTTTATAACTCCTACGTAGGAGATAAAAAAGCCTAATTAGGACTTTATAACTCCTAATTAGGCTTTTTTATCTCCTACGTAGGACTTTATAACTCCTACGTAGGACTTTGTAACTCCTACGTAGGAGATAAAAAAGCCTAATTAGGAGTTATAAAGTCCTAATTAGGCTTTTTTATCTCCTACGTAGGAGTTATAAAGTCCTACGTAGGCTTTTTTATCTCCTACGTAGGAGTTACAAAGTCCTACGTAGGCTTTTTTATCTCCTACGTAGGAGTTATAAAGTCCTACGTAGGAGATAAAAAAGCCTAATTAGGACTTTGTAACTCCTACGTAGGACTTTATAACTCCTAATTAGGCTTTTTTATCTCCTACGTAGGACTTTATAACTCCTACGTAGGAGATAAAAAAGCCTACGTAGGACTTTGTAACTCTTACGTAGGAGATAAAAAAAGCCTACGTAGGACTTTATAACTCCTACGTAGGAGATAAAAAAGCCTAATTAGGACTTTGTAACTCCTACGTAGGACTTTATAACTCCTAATTAGGCTTTTTTATCTCCTACGTAGGAGTTATAAAGTCCTACGTAGGAGATAAAAAAGCCTAATTAGGACTTTCTAACTCCTAATTAGGCTTTTGTATCTCCTACGTAGGAGTTATAAAGTCCTACGTAGGAGATAAAAAAAAGCCTAATTAGGAGTTATAAAGTCCTACGTAGGAGTTACAAAGTCCTAATTAGGCTTTTTTATCTCCTAATTAGGAGTTATAAAGTCCTACGTAGGAGTTATAATGTCCTAATTAGGCTTTTTTATCTCCTACGTAGGAGTTATAAAGTCCTAATTAGGCTTTTTTATCTCCTACGTAGGAGTTATAAAGTCCTACGTAGGCTTTTTTATCTCCTACGTAGGAGTTATATAGTCCTACGTAGGCTTTTTTTATCTCCTACGTAGGAGTTACAAAGTCCTACGTAGGAGTTATAAAGTCCTACGTAGGCTTTTTATCTCCTACGTAGGAGTTATAAACTCCTAATTAGGCTTTTTTATCTCCTACGTAGGAGTTATAAAGTCCTACGTAGTCTTTTTCATCTCCTACGTAGGAGTTACAAAGTCCTACGTAGGCTTTTTTATCTCCTACGTAGGAGTTACAAAGTCCTACGTAGGAGCTATAAAGTCCTACGTAGGAGATAAAAAAGCCTAATTAGGAGTTATAAAGTCCTACGAAGGAGTTACAAAGTCCTAATTAGGCTTTTTTATCTCCTGCGTAGGACTTTATAAGTCCTACGTAGGAGATAAAAAAGCCTAATTAGGAGTTATAAAGTCCTACGTAGGAGTTACAAAGTCCTAATTAGGCTTTTTTATCTCCTACGTAGGACTTTATAACTCCTACGTAGGAGATAAAAAAGCCTAATTAGGAGTTATAAAGTCCTACGTAGGAGTTACAAAGTCCTAATTAGGCTTTTTTATCTCCTACGTAGGAGTTATTTTTTTTATAGAACATTATGATTTGGCACTAGGACGCTTCCGTACAATAACGATTTTGATGAAAATTGAAAGTGTTTTTTATAAAGTTGAATAACCTCTGTCTGATTTATAAACAAAATATTGTTTGCTTTTAGCTATATTGATATATTAAGAGCAATTTTCAAAACATCCTGCATTTTCTGAAATTGAAAGTAAAATTCAGTGCGGGATAAAAGTGACCTTCTATTCGACCTCATAAATGGTCCGTCAACATGTATGTTTTCTTGGCTATTTTGGAAGTTCTAATATTGAACGTTATTTTGAAACAGATTTCTGTGTTGGTCGACGTGTTGGGAACGAACCGAAGGGTGTCAATCAGCCGTGAAATGTCAACGTTATCATAACACGCTGGGAAGAGGAGTACTACTCAATACTGAGATACAAACACTGGTGAATAACTGTAAAATCAACTGTTCGATACCAAAATGTTAAATCTGAATCTTTTCATTCATATATCGGTGTAAAACAAGGCGATCCGTGTAGTAGTTTGTTATGTTTATTTTTTCTGAATGATATTTTGCAACACATCAAAAGTGATATTGATGGTATTTTAACAGTTGATGACATGCAATTACTTTTGTTATTATTTGCAGACGATGCAGTGGTATTTACACATGATCCAAAATCATTACTGTCAATTTTACACGACATTGACAGTTATTGCAATAAGTACAAACTTAAGATTAACGTCAACAAGACTAAGATCATGATATGCGAAAATGGACGTCACACTTCTTACGACTTTTATCTATATAATACAAAGATTGAACTTGTTAAATCATTTAAATACTTAGGAGTACACTTATTTAAAAATGGCAAGTGGACACAGACTCAAAAACGCACAGCCCAACATGCTTCATTCGCGCTACATAACCTATTTACGATATTTAATCAAATAGAACTGCCTATTACAGAACGACTTAAGTTATTCGATGCACTTGTTTCTCCAACTCTGAACTACGGGGCCCAGATTTGGGGAATGCATAAATCACCTGATGTAGAAACTATGCATTCCAAATTTTGTAGAAAGATGTTATGTGTTAAAAAATCAACCAACCTCGAAGCTCTATACGGAGAACTAGGAACTATACCAATGTTCATTCAAAGAAAAATAATAATGATAAAATATTGGATTAAAATATTATCTCTAAATGAAAATAGTATTCTATTTAAAACGTACAAAATGCTAAAAACTACGGAAACGTATATTGACCCCCCTTATATTTTAAATAAATAAATATGTCGTTTCCAATGCGTTATCTATTTACTTTTTAATATAATCTAGATCTATATATCGTAGCTTTATCAACTAGTACGAACGTATGCCACATACGTAGACACGCACATGTATGGATGTTACATAAAATGAAGAAAATATCATGGCTTTGTACTTGAAGTAATCTACTTTAAAAACAGTGTTTACTATATTAATATATAAATCACAATAAAAAACCTTAAGAATTTATTACAAAACATGTATAATATATTAAAACGAAATGTTAAATTGCACAACAATATAAATTGAGGAAACAACGTTTAATATAATTATCGCTCGTATATAATGTCCGATCAATTGGTGAAGATAAATAATAAACATATTTATAATCACGTAAAACATGGGTTTTGGAATATTAATATATACCTTAAAATTTATCCACCTACAATCACCACTACTTTGCTCTTCCGAAAATTGTATGTTTTCCTTTACGAAATTCATGTCTTTGTGTTAAACTGTATTTGCTTTAAACATGTATGTATGTTTTATGCAATAAAGCTTAATAATAATAATACAAAATATACATGTTTCATAATAAAAATAGTGCTTTTGATAATCCAATCATTATCGAATTGTTATCATAACTACATTTTGCAATTATAACATTGTATTTTTATAATCGTAATCGTCTGTCTTTGAAGCATCAATTAGTATAAAATGTAGATTATTAATAGTTTAGAGTTGGAAAAACAATTGCTAACCTATTGGAAATATGAAATCTTCAATATGCAGCAATTTCTTATTTCCTCCAGAATGTAATCAAATTATTTAAATCGTTGTGATAACATGAAAAAACAAGATGTGTTTGTGAAACACTGATGCCCCCGAATGGCAACATCTAGGTCGAAAGTCAAGGTCGCAAGGTCAAAAATGTTGGTACTGACAGAAAGGTCATGTCACAAGGTATACACATGTGAAATATGGTAGCCGTACCTGTTATGGTTCAAAAGTAGTGGTCAAGGTTAAAGTTTTTTTCGAGAATGGAAACATCTAGGTCAAAGGTCAAGGTCGCAAGGTGAAAATTGTTTGTACTGACAGAAAGGTCATGTCACAAGGAATACACATGTGAAATATGGTAGCCGTACCTGTTATGGTTCAAAAGTAATGGCCAAGGTTAAAGGTTTTTTTCGAGAATGGCAACATCTAGGTCAAAGGTCAAGGTCGCAAGGTCAAACATGTAGGTACTGACAGAAAGGTCATGTCACAAGGAATACACATGGTAAATATGGTAGCCGTACCTGTTATGGTTCAAAAGTAATGGCCAAGGTTAAAGTTTGTTTCGAGAATGACAACATCTAGGTCAAAGGTCAAGGTCGCAAGGTCAAAAATGTTGGTACTGACAGAAAGGTCATGTCACAAGGAATACACATGTGAAATATGGTAGCCGTACCTGTTATGGTTCAAAAGTAGTGGCCAAGGTTAAAGTTTGTTTCGAGAATGGCAACATCTTGGTCAAAGGTCAAGGTCGCAAGGTGAAAAATGTTGGTACTGACAGAAAGGTCATGTCACAAGGAATACACATGTGAAATATGGTAGCCGTACCTGTTATGGTTCAAAAGTAATGGCCAAGGTTAAAGTTTTTTTCGAGAATGGCAACATCTAGGTAAAAGGTCAAGGTCGCAAGGTCAAAAATGTTGGTACTGACAGAAAGGTCATGTCACAAGGAATACACATGTGAAATATGGTAGCCGTACCTGTTATGGTTCAAAAGTAGTGGTCAAGGTTAAAGTTTTTTTCGTGCAGACAGACAGACGTGCAGAGACGTGCAGACAGGCCAAACACTATATGCCCACCGATCTATGATTCCGGGGGCATAAAAATGCGCATTATGAACAATTTCTCCTTTTACAGATATGTTTTCAAAATGAGTCAATAGTCAACTATATTAGAAAACGGGTGTACAGGGAACATCAGGCCAACACTAGGTTACGATCAATACGTACATGTTAAACGGGTACATGTTCAGACCTTGAATATTTGCTGATAATTTTTCCAATATTTCAACGTTCCATATTAAAGTAAAGTATGTCCACACTACAGAATGTATGTATTCGACATTTATAGTTGACCGATATGTGTACTCTGCCGACTTTGGCCCTTCCTTTCCCACATACAGACGTATTATGAATCATTTACAGCAGACGGTGTTTGAAAACATTGCGACAAAAGGAGAACAATTTTTCATGATGAGCATTGCCTCCTTTTGTCTAAATACTTTCATCTATATTTAATTATTATTCTTGAGAGCAATTAAAGATATTTCCAGATATTTCCTTCGATGTATTCAAAGTTGACTGGCACAGATCTGATGCATGTGGGAAAGGGTTAACTTAAATGTCCAATGTCTATGTCTACATATATTCATCTTATGTATGCATATTCTTATCCTTTCCACGCATATTACTATTATTCCTTACGGTGTGGCTGTAAATATGCTGCTGGTGTCATAACCAGCCATTTCTCCTTTTTCCATAATGTTTTCAACTTTAATATCTAAACACTCATCAATAGAGAAAGGGACACATTTTGTATGACTTGGATCACAATTGCGCCCGAGTACATGCTTGAGTCAACAGTTGTTAAACAAACGTAATTCACTATTGCACGTTTGCGATTATAATGCAAATTATCATTTTTCTTTACCGAGGACCTTTTCATCCATTGGCAGGTTGCAATGCCTGTTACTCTTTTCATAATTTTTAGTTAATGTTTGGATATTTGCGCCGCTTTCAACAATTGTTCAGTTATATATAGCGGCTTTTTCCTTGGTAAGTTACAAGTGCTATTGGTCCATTTATCTTGACGCTAGCCAGTCAGTCGTAACGCTAATCCAGCAACCCTGAGCGCCAAGGAAGGAAGCCATTAATACCATTTTAAAAGTCTTTGGTATGACCCGGCCGGTGATCGAATCCGTGACCTTTCGCAATCGATGCGGACGCTCTTCCACTACACCACATAGGCGGTCATAATTTTGAATGTATAAAAAAAGATAGAGAAAACATTATGTTTTAATAAATAATTCTGTCCTCTCATATTACACCAAAGATTAAGGGAATTAGAAAGTCCTATTGTTAACAATACAATACAATACATTATAATACAAAATAATTTATTTGCAATCAGGTACGATTAGCAAAATACAAGAGGGCAAAGAGTATAATGTCATGTTGTAGTTTTCAAGTTTTAAAACAATATGTATATACTAGGCCGAATAGACTAAATAGGCTAGATATTAAAATATGTCTAATTCTTGTTAATTGTAAATGATAGTCTGATTATTAAATAGAACAAAACACAACACAACAGTATCCTTGTCTCCCTCAGGTACATATATTATACAGCATGAGAAATAATAGTAAATACCTTTTAAATAAATAAATACAGTCACATGAAAAGGTGTTTATAATAACCAAGATACGGACAAAAAAACCCGGATCTCTTAATAAGTTTATTTATTTAAAGTTAAAAACATTATGAGCCTATTCTTCTTTTACTTCAATGATTTCAAAAGCGTCTGTTTATATGTTGAAACACGTCAGAAAACGACTGTATATATGTTGGAACAGAGACATATAAATACGTCAGACAGCGACTGTACATCTGTTGGACTTTTTTTTTTATTTATATGTCTCTGTTCCAACATATATACAGTCGTTTTCTGACGTGTTTCAACATATAAACAGACGCTTTTGAAATCAGAAAGCGACTTTATATATGATGGAAGAGAGACATATAAATACGTCAGAAAGCGACTGTATATATGTTTGAACAGAGACATATAAATACGTCAGAAAGCGACTGTATATATGTTGGAACAGACATATAAATACGTTAGAAAGCATCTGTATATATGTTGGAACAGAGACATATAAATAGGTCAGAAAGCGACTGTATATATGTTGGAACAGAGACATATAATTACGTCAGAAAGCGACTGTATATATGTTGGAACAGAGACATATAAATACGTTAGAAAGCGACTGTATATATGTTGGGAAGATGCATATATATATACGTCAGAAAACGACTGTTTTTTGGAAAGGGTTAAAGGTACGTATACATATATATTGCAGTCAGCAAGTATTTCCCCGTTTTCCGAGTACATTGCTTCACTAGTGTGATTTCAGTATCAATATTGACCTATTGGTTGAGCATACTATATTCATGATACACTATTGATTATACGACGAACACGTCTGTGTACTTTTTAAACGTGATATTTATTTAAAAACTGTATTATGGAATAATTGTACCTGAACTAAATAAAAATGGGTAAGTACATGTTTCATTTCTGTTTGGAGATCCCTCTTTTTTTTTTAAATCGTTAACTATTTAAAGCCAGAAACGTCTACCTACTTCACGGAGAAAATTATTACATTATTGGGTAGTTTAATTTTATACAAATTTTGAAAATATGGAGTGAAAAGGAAAAGTTTGCCGAATAAAATTATCAGGAAACCTTTCCCTTTTCCACAACGTTTACACGTGTCGTCTACTGTAGGTAGGCATATCCGACGAAAATTCGTTTGTAGATTCTGTGAATTAAGCGTTTATTACCTAGTCGAACAGAACGTGTGTGTTACGACCCAGTCATTGAGTTCAGTTACTAACTTGCATTAAATCTTCTTTTAAACCTGACACTAACGCGTATGCAACTTGCCTACACTATTTGTATGAATTCCCCTAGGATCGATTTATTACGAGTATGTATTAGGCTCTCGCTTTAAAATATTATTTGTTAGGATCAGGGACACTATATTACATAGTGTCCCCGATAGGATATATCGTTTTAGACCATCTGTAACCCTTTCCCACCTGCAGAGGCATTTTGACGCAATAGCAGCAGACGTTTGAAAACATTATGGCCAAAGGTTTAGTTGCTCATGATGTGCCATTTCTAAAGCTGGCCACACTGTATTTAACTTTGTTTAACATTTAAGCTATATTTTATGTAGATTTTCCAGGTTTTTGCCACTATGTTTTCAAAGACGTCTGCTGCAGATGTGTTGTATGTGGGAACGGGTTTAGGTTTAAAGCATACACTGGCAGCATGAACAAAATCTAAATCGAGTTTTTATTTGAAGCCGAGTAGGGCATTCAGATACTGCTTTTTCTGTTTAAACTCTTTAATAAGATGGCAGCAAATCTTTTACCAATATAGACGACTTTCGTCGCCTTTGCATCTTTATTCCAAATCTTTCAACAGAGTTCATTTCTATATCAAAATGTGTATTCACTTCTCCAGAAGAGGAAATCGGACACATCTTTTCTGGAATAGTTTTAACCCTTTCCCACTTATAGACTCATTATGATGCCTCTTCAGCAGACAGCTTTAAAAGAAAACCACGATGACAAAAGGAGAAATTGCTCATAATATTTGTTGTATGTGGGAAAGGGTTAAAGCAGACGACTCCGCGAAATGAATGTCTTCAGTTTTATCACTGGAACATATACTATTTGGGTCATGACCTAAGTATGTTTACACTGATGATGGGTCTCTAAACTCTTTCCAACAAACAGAACCCTTTCGACGCCTTTGCAGCAGACTACTTTTTAAAACATTTTGACAAAAGGAGAAATTGCTCATAATGAGCAATTTCTCCTTTTGCCACAATATTTTCAACCCTATTTAATGTTTTAACTTTTATTTATAGAGGTGTACCACATTTCTTACCAGATGACTTCGAAGTCGTCTGCTGCAGATTTGTTGTTTGTGGGAAATTGTTAATATGTAAAACGAGATTAAACTTTAGCCACGTCCGGCGAAATGTAGTCCAAATGCATCTGCGCATAATGAAGACCCAGACTAGCCTGTGTATCCGCACAGTATCACCACAGTATTCGCAGTACATCAATCCTAAGATGAGACATACATCAAACATCAAACTTAAATCTAGAATTTGAGCTCCATTGGTGTTAAAATGTGGGTATTCCGTAATAATTCAAATATGTAATTATGTTAAACGGATTGGTCAAAACTGGATCTAGTTATCAAGTGGATCAATTTTGATCGAATTTCTTAATGCCAATCTCACAAAGTAATCGAAGAAAATAATGATCGCGAAAAAAATAAATATATTTTGGCAGTATGGTATTATAACGAGTATATGCAGCCGAAATGGTACACTTTCTATCAATTAAGGACCAACAAAAAAAATCGAATTATATTTTAATCGACCTATCGTTCTTTCATATTTCGTTAACTCTTACCCACCTGCAGACACATGTTTACGCATTTGCAGTAGACAACTTTCGAATTCCTGTGAAAAAAGGAGCACTTTCTACTCTTGTCATAATATTTTCAATTATTTTACTTTAATATATAGAGCTTTGCCGTATGCTTGCCTATATGTGTTCAATATCATCTGCTGCAGATTTTGTTGTAATTGGACAAGGGTTAATCATGTGGATCGATAGGTTGTTTGGAAGGAGTACCATTATCCAAATACCTAATAATACATAATAATGTATTATTAGATCTTTGCATTATCATTCATTACAGGCATTGGTCTATAACCGTATTTTAACAAAGATGAGCCGCGTTCGGCAAAAAGAGCCTTCACAGTGTATATGTACTCCGAACAGTAAAGACAGCTTCACCAGAATGTTCGTCGTCCGTTAACCCTTTCCCACATACGACAATTCTGCAGCAGACGACTTTTAACATATGTTATCAAAAAATGGAAAATCTCTAAAATTGAATGGATAACCTATGACTAAAAATGGAAAACATTGTTGCAAAAGGTGTAATTGCTCGTTTTGAGAAATTTCTTCTTTTGTCACTATGTTTTCAAAAAGCCGTCTGCTGCAGAGGCGTCAAAAACTGAAGAATTGAAGCCCTCTTTGTGTAGACTCTTAACGAAGAACCCTTAAGATATATATATTCACATGTTTTACGAGGTGGGGGTCCTGTTCCATTTGCGCACAGTAAAACTCGGATGAGCCTGCGTATCTGCACATTCTCACTAGAGCCTTAAATGTCCCTCTATAAGATATATAAGTATACATGTTACATTAATGTCATCAAATTCTGTTAAAACTATAAATAGGTTAGCTTAGTCAGGGTGAGTGTATTAATATACATTAATAATATTAATTAAAGAAGTCGCTAAATCTCTTTCATGTTTGAAGGTGTGATTCTATCTTAACCATTTTCCACTTGTTGACATATTCTGACGCATCTGAAGCAGACGACTTTTGAAATCATAGTGGCAAATGGAGAAACATTTGTCACAATGATTTCAACTCTGTTCACTAATTATTCTATCATATATAGAGATTTTCTATATTTTGGACTTGATAATTTCAAAGTCGTCTGCTGCAGATTTATTGTATGTGGGAGAGGGTTAAGTAGATGCCAATACAGAGAGTCGCTAAGACCCTTAATCGCCCGACGTGACTGATTTATAAAGTTAAAGTACACGCGTCAATGTTAACTAGACTAGTTTACTCTTTCCGTTGATCGAACCGGGTCGACAGTAGGACACGTATTAAAGCAGTGTGGCGGGAACAAGAGAAACCGCTCCACGTTAGAAATGAAACACAGTTTCACAATAATTTGGAAATAATTTTCTATAATATCCTGAAAGTATGTTCACATGTCTCCAATTTTTCGATTTCTGTTTATCGGTTGATTTTTCAATTAGGAGTAGACTGGAGTAGAGTTTTAATGAGATTTATTTTAAAACAGTACACTGTAATAGTACACACCTATATATCCGACGCCCTTGGTTATGCGATCTTTGATATACAGTAGATAACTAGTCCATTATAAAGCCCTTTATACCTTTCAGACGCATATACAGACGATATTTGGAAACATCATGACAAAAGGAGAAATCGATCATGATGAGCCATTTCTCCATTTTGCCTCAATGTTTTCAACTCCTTTAAATAATTGATCTTTAATTATAAGAAGTTTGCCCATATATTTTCAAAGTCGTCTTCTGCAGATTTATTGTATGTGGGAAAGGTTAAATTTTCTGTCACATTCCAAAGTTCTATAAAACCGAGTGTCTCATAGGAACCAAGTCACGTAAAAAAAAAAAAAAAAAAAAAAAAAAAAAAAAAAAAAAAAAAAAAAAAAAAAAAAAAAAAAAAAAAAAAAAAAAAAAAAATATCGACATTTTTTCGAAAAGTGATGATTCAGATCAGACTGCACATCCACACAGTCTGATCAGGATCTTCTATATTCACATTATTGTACAATTATTACGAAAACCTCTGAGGAACGATTAGAACAAAAACTCCGACTGTACATATAGAAGTATTTAACTATTTCCTACTTACAACAAAGCTTCAGCATACGATAATGTTGAAACACGTAGCAAATATTATTGAAAATCTTTTTAAATGGAAGTATAATTTATGAATATAATTGAAACAATGTGGCAAAAAACGAAATTACTCATTATGAGATATTTCTCATTTTGCCACTTTATTTTCAAAAGTCGTCTGCTACAAATGCGTCAAAATGTGTCTGCAGGTTGGAAAGGGTTAAAGTGGTCACGTATCCCACACATTTCATTACCCAATAGGTCGGTTATGGTATGTCGAAGCTCATTTAATTAATTTGAGCCTCGTTAAAGAGACCTAGATCAGTTAGCACATGGAAACTTTAAACAAATCTCGCCTGTCTGAAATGTTCAGTTATTAATATTGGATGTTTTCTGGATGGCTGATTGCAATTAGACTGTGCCTCGTTGTGTAGATTAATCGAACGTTACCAGTATAAGGGGTCTATTATTTGAAAACAGTTAAATAATATTTATAAGAACCTCGTCTAGTTATTTATGGTCTTATTGACCCTCCGTAACTGGATCACAATGGGGCTACAGTTCTTTCTTTAGTTTAAAAGATGCATCCATGACTATATAACTTGAAGACGGACAGTGAAAACTCGGGTAAGACTGTGCGAATACACAGGCTCGCCCGAGTCTTCGCTGTTCGCAGATGCATAAAAGACCCCATTTATAAATCGATATACGCGACTCCGTCAACTCTTCTTTGTGTATGTATGTTTGTTAATCATATTTAGTTTTTAGACCAGAGATCGTGGAGAACAGTGCCTTTAAGTACTACGTGCCTTTATCACTACATGTGGTGCGGTTATAGATTGAGCCACGTCAGACGAAACCGACTATCGGATGTTTAGAAATTAATGACGGTTTAACGATCAACTGTCATACTTATACCGTCGATTGATTGAGCATTTTGGTGTCCCAAAAGCCTTTTTATTGGTGGTGTGTGCTGAAAAGGGAAGGTAGACAGTGCAGAGGCGCAGACTGTTCTGGATCTTAGCTGGTTGCAAATGTCAAAGGTCGGTTTTAAGTTTGACGTGGCTCTATTTATTGATTATGCGAATACAATCTTTGACGTATATCGGCAAAATCAGACTGACAGTTATATACATGTATTTGTTACTCTCGGTACTTTGATTAACAACGTATAGTATGAGGTTATATGAAGTTATATGTCACTCTGATAGAGACTTCTTTTGACACCTCTGCAGCTAACATCTTCCCCCGTTTTTTAATTTTTATTGTTTTCGACTCGTTGCCCAATTTATGATACTATTACACTACGTATTCTCATCGGGTAAACCATGTTTATGGTCTTTCAATTCCAACCGTCATTCGTCGATCCTCAAGGATAAATTGCCATATGAAATGAATCGTTTAGCGATTTCGGGTTTAAATGACATGCCGCTCTGACCTCATTTAAAGACATATTGGCATAACAATAGTGGGGCTACACTTCCATGTGATTTTTTTTTTTGCCAGAATACGTACAAAGGTACATGTATACGTATTGTGTGCAGTGACGGTGAAGACTCACACAAGCTCGCCTTAGACGTCAATTTACGTAGATGAATTAATAACCTAAACCGCTAGACGCAACTCAATTACAATAAAGTTGACCATGGATAACCATTTTTGAAAACCTTTTCTGGAATGAAGCACTAAATTGGTTACCAAGTATATTCTTTGAAAAATATAGGAAATTTTTCTCAAATTATTTAAATATATTGATTATGAAATGACCATTCCTTGGGGAATATCGAACCACTCCATTATTCGTCCAACAGGAAATTTGGTAAAATTTAATGTCTTAGTGGCAAACAATGCATATTTCAGAAGAATTTGAATCTGCATTGTTTGCAAAACCCTTTAATTGCCTTTTAGCAGCGAAAGAGTTAAACCTTTTATCATATATTGTATATGGATTACTTTCTTAGTAGAAACAATTATACGTTGGAAATCACCTGGGACCACATAAACGTATTAGTGGCCCAGAAATCACTGACTGACCGAAATAGAGGGGCCATCCCTTATATTACGCTATCGCGGTGTAAAGGTCATGTCACGATAATAAGTTTAACCATTTTATAAAATGATTCGTCTGCTATGAATAACGTCTAGAGCAATTTGAAAGAATGGTTTAAGTATGGAGTTATATTAACATGGTGGACAAAGAATGAATTGTTTGTTTTCAACACTCTCTTTTTATCAATGTGTTAAAAGTCGTCTGCTGTAGAGGCACCAAATGTCGTCTGTATTATAAAAAAGGTGTGAAACACGTTTAACTCTTTCACTACCGAAACTTCCAAAGTCGACTCTACTTTGTTGAAAGTTGGACCACTCTATTTTTCGTCTAACAGGAACTTTGTGGAAATTTGATGTCTCTGTGGCATACAATGCAGATTTCAGGTGAGACAGCTCGTTACGAGCTGTCTCACCTGAACCTGCATTGTTTGAAAAAGCCTTCAATTGCCTTTGGCCGCGAAAGGATCAAGAATTTCATAGGATCAGCACTTGATCTTATCTTAGAGTCATGGTCTACATATGTGTTGTATGAGGGGAAGGGTTTAATAACACGATTGTAGACTTGGGGTTTTGACATGACCAATCTTCAGAAGCTGCCAGAAAGCGTGTACAACTAAATGGCTTACCGAAAAGATCTTGGTCCCACTGCAGGGATTGATTGATCGTTTTGTGTTTACGCCGCTTTCAACAATTCTTCAGTTATATCACGTTGTTTTCTGGGAAAGTAAGAAGTGCTACCAGTCAGTCAGCCGTAATGCTAACCCCGCAACGCTGAAATCTAAGGAGGGAACCCATTTCTAACATTTTTAAAGTCTTTGGCATGAACCTACCGGGGATCGAACCCGCCACCCCCACGAACTCGCTCTACCACTACACCACCGAGTCGGTCACACTGCAGGGAAGCACAGCAGGCCGATCCGATTATTCGCTAGTCGTGATGTCTTTTTTCTTGGCATATTTTGTATTACAAAGGTATTTTGTGAGTTACATGACGAAGCAGATAATTTATTGATAATCATTCACGTACACGTTGTTAGATCGTCTCTGCTATCCTTAATACAATCTTCTTTTACACGTCCACACGTACAGAGACGCATCTGCAGAAGACAACGTTTTCTTACTAGAATACCGTTGAAAACGGCGTTTAACTCCAATCCATCGAACTCAACTGTTCTGTAACGATTCCAATAATTTCTTCTTTATCCAGATTTTGTTACGTCTTTGCAGATAAACGAAAATGGGTGACTTTAAAGGGAAATCAACTTGTTTTAAGACTGTGTTCTTTCTATTGCAGCTTAAACGAAAATAAGTGAATTGATATAGAAAATCAACTTTTTTAGGCAGTTTCTCTTTTACGAAAATTGGTGGCTTTATAAATTAGGAAAAAAGAAATTCTATTTTTTAAGACTTTGTTAATTGCGTTCTGTATTTGCAGGTAAAACGAGAATTGGTGACCATATACGGAAAGTCAACTTCTTCAAGATTTCCGAAGATGATGCGAATGAAGAGGGAAATGCTCTGCAAGATATAGAAAATACAGTAACAGATGAAGAGCCTCCGCCATTTGAAGAAATCAAGGTATGCCTTTAAAGTCGACTCGCGATAACTCGAACATGTGATTATTCGAATGTATTGTTTAACTCGAACCAACACCTGGAACTGACCAGCGTGAAAATAGCGTAGCAGCAGCTCACGAGGCCCTGTTGTATTGATATGATTGTATCAGTGGCTTGCTTTTCACAATACACATTAAGTATAAATGAGTTTTTCAATTACATATTTCCAAGATACAACCATAGGTGTCATTGTACATTCCCACACAGAACAAAACTGCAGCAGACGAATTTGAAAATATCTGAGTAGCAAAATTGAAGATCTCCATAAATAAAAAATAAACATTAAATAAAATTTGAAATAATATGTTGACATGAAACATTGCCCATTGTGAGCATTTTCTCCTTTGGCCACAATGTTTTCAAACATCATCTGTTGCATAAGCCTCAAATATATATGACTGCATGTGGGTTAAACATTGACTTATTTTCAGGATGGATTCATGGCGTTCATCAAGAAGGTTGGTGTGCCAAAGTTTCCGGAGCGTCATTCAGGAGGTTACTGGTTTGGTTATTCCGCCATTAATACCTTAAATAGATGTGTCAGGTAAGTCAGTAATACGAGGGACGTATATATCCCTTTACCTCACATAGATGCTTTCTGACGCCTCTGCAGCAGACGGCTTTTTGAAAACATAGTGACAAAAGAAGAAATTGCTCAAAACGAGCAATTTCTCCTTTTGCCACAATGTTTTCCACTTTTAGTCATAGGTTTTCCATTCAATTATAGAGATTTTCTATTTTTGGACAAAATATGTTCAAAGTCGTCTGCTGCAGAATTTGTCGTATGAGGGAAAGGGTTAATGAGCAATTTCTTCTTTTGCCACAATGTTATAAACAATTCAATAATTATACTTTGATTATTAGATATTATCCCAATTTGTCGACTGCAGGTTTGTTGATTGTGTGAAAGAACAGGGTTAACTACGTCCCTGGTAATACAAAGAAGTCGAGTCAGGCGTAAAAGGACCTTGTTGCACCTCAACACAACACAACTCAATTGTATTCGACAAGTCGGCACATAAGCGCTGTTGGCCATTTATAAGTATAGGCCTATATGGATCGATATCGCAAAAAACATTCATTTACGTGATATATTTATGCAAACATTCAACGTTTAATTATTATATGAAAGAGAAGAACAATTGTGTCGAGTTAACTAAGATTTTTTTTTTAAATGTATAACGTAAATAGGCTTACAGTGAGGCAGAGCCTTCACTGACCGCTAGCATCTAGAATGTAGTTCGAAATGTAACTTCTAAAAGACGTTTAGCATAAAACGCTTTATGGATAGTCACAATTGACCATTTCACACATATATTCACCAAAGCTGTAGCATACACCCGGCCGGGTCATGCCACAGACTTAAACAGTAATGTCTGCCCTCCTTGGCGCTCAGGGTTGCGGGGTTAGCATAACGACTGACTGGCTGGTGTCAGCATAAATGGACCAGTAGTACTGGTAACCAGAGACGTATACACATGTGTTTATACGAAAAAAAAACATTTCGCTTATAGTTGACGGGCGTGAGATTTTTTTTTTTTTTTTTTTTTTTTTTTTTCAATAACCCATGAAGCTTTCTGAAATGAAACTGAAAAAAATTCATGGGGGCCGCCATTTTGGATATGTATAAAAAGCAGACGTAAAACACAGATTGAAAATTATTGTCGAATTTTTAATCATTTTTTTTAAAATCGGTATTTTGGGTATGTATAAAATGAGCAGAAAAACACGGATTGAAAATTATTGTCGTCTTTTTAATCAATTTTTTTAAAATCGATATTTAAGATCATTAAAGTGCTGGAATTAACATTTGTACGAAAAGTTAAAAATAAATGGAAATCTAAGAAATATGTTTTCCCGTTCGTCAAAAAACGACAGCATTAGCCTTCTACGCCCGAAACTAAATTTTGACTGTATCGTAGCCAAAGAAGGACGTGACGTCATTTCCGTTACACTTCATCTTGGCGTAACGTTAATGGAGTGACGTCGTTTCCCGCAAAAAGTGGTATCAACATGAAAGACCCCTAATTCCTATACATGAGCTATTGACTCAATCATTCAAAGTATAATTATTTATCAAACATTGTGGCAAAAGGATAACTTTCTCATAAGGAGCAATTGTTCTTGTTGCGACAATCTTTTCCTAAATCATAGGCCTCTGAAACCGTCTCTAATAGGGAAAGGGTTTAGCAGAAATGTGACCCCTTACATAATTTGTTCAAGTCATATTGACTGCTTGAAAAAGGCAGTCGCCAGGTGGCATCAGAAAAGGGCTGATCTATTTGCTTCTTTACCATAATGCAGGTGATCGATTAAGGATCATCTTGTCCCTCATGTTTTAACCGCGTTCATTATAAATGTATTCCTTGATTTTCTGAAAGTCTTTACTTTATTATTTTCTGTTCGTAATAATAGACGACAGCAATAAGAATTGCAAATATGTTTTGATAATGCAAGACACATGCCATTAACATTAGTATTGTCTAGTCAATTACTTATAAATCCTTATTTATGGCCAAAGTATGCTCTTACATTTTTGTTTATAATTATCTTGCGTTTTTTCGTAAATAGGTAGCACCTATAGATATATTATGTCTCTGTGGTAACTTACCCAAGAAACGCTGTGCCATATAACAGTCACTGAACATTTGTTGAAAGCTACGTAAAAACAAATCGATCAATTAATCAAGCAATCAATCAAGGTAAACTATAAAAGAAACTATAAGTTTCAAGAAGAAGTTGGAAACATTGTTGCAAAAGACGAAATTGCTCTTAAACATCGATTTCTCTTGTTATCGCTTTGTTCAAAGTAGTAGTCTACTGTACATGCTTAAAAAAACGCGTGCACGTACGGCAGGGATAAGAGTTACCAAAACTGAGATGAAATAAGTCACAATATCGCCTGAATCGACATGGATATTTTGCTGGTTGTGTGTTTCCTAGAAATATGTCTTGCCCTGATATGTGTGGCTGGCTCATGTGCCCCAGCTAACCATGGTAGCCGAACCTTGCACACATATATCTGGAAAATTGAAAGACGTTGTCCGTTTATAAATACAGTTATATTGACAAATAACTCTTGTTATCAATTTTACTTCACAACCCTTATGGTAAATATTTTTGTGTAGTAAATGCATTAGTGTTTTTACCGCATATATCCTTAGACAACGCCATATAAACTTTAACAATGAGCAACATTTCCTGTTCATTAGTGGCGCGAAAATTTAATATGTTTTTGTAGATCTCCTAAAAGAGTTACATGATACTATTTATCCTTCCCGTTAAGGAATCTATTCCTCCTCAAAATCGATGCTTTTAATGGACGATCACTTACACCGTCACCAGTTTTGACAGTAATATCATGTTGATGGTAGACGAAAACTAGGTAAATAAAGGATGGAACCACAAAAAAAACCAGTATGTTTCATGGAATGACAGACGTTTCCCCCCCAAACCGTTTCCTCCCAAGACGTTTCCTCCCAAGACGTTTCCCCCCCAAATTTGGGGTGGAAACGTCTGCAGTAGCATTATATATATAGAAAATGAGAGGGGTCACTACACCTTATAGTAGTCTAGATAAACAAGTATGAATAGTTTTATATATTTAGTTAAAATGTAATTACACTTTGTTAAGGGTTTTGAATAAAAAATAATTTTCTTTAATGATGTTACTTAAGTTGAGAACTTATGCATTATTTAAACATTCCTTTAACAGTGAAAAATACTTAGATATTATTCATGAAAATAAATTCCGCTTCGCCCTTACAAGATTTAGACTTTCTGCACATAAGCTAGCAATTGAGACAGGCAGGTACACAAATACTGCAATAAATGAAAGAATATGTGTCTCATGCAATATGAATCAAGTTGAGTCGGAATATCATTTTCTCCTTGTATGCCCAAAATATAGAGAATTAAGATGCAAATACTTTAAACCATATTTTTGCCGCTGGCCTACAGTGAATAAATTCGAATATCTATTATCATGTAACGCAAACCATACACTTTATAGTTTGGCAAAATTTATATACTTTGCAAATAAAATAAGAGATGCTAGCATGTTGCAATAAAAAACCAAAAACAACAACAACAACAATCTAAAAAACAACAACAACCAACCCCACAAACAAACAAAAAACAACAATAATTTTATTTACTAAGAATTGGAAGTTTAATTATGTACATGTTTTGTATATTTAAAATAGGACGCTACAACAATCTATATGTATTTGCTCCACAGAAAACTTTGTTATTTCTCCATTCATTGTATTCATTGTATATGTATAGTTCTATGCTATGAACATTGTATAATGTTTAATGCAATAAACTTGTATTGTATTGTATTGTACTTAAATGTTGCTAAATCATATATAAAGGTAATTAGTATGTTTGCATTTAAAGTATGTTTGATGTTGTTTTTTTTTTAATTTTAATTAATTAAGTTTTTTGATCTTGATTTCATTGTTAAATATAATTAGGTGTTGCTTAAATGTTTGACAATCTGTGAATAACATTGTGTTGTTTGAAGGTTCAATATATTTTCTTTGATGTTCTCTGAACTGGGGACTGCTAATTATTAATTGTAGTCTGTAACTTTGTTGTTTTGTTTTCATTTAGATATAAATATTTTAATTGGGATAATAGTTGTTTTGAGTAATATGTAATAAAGTATATAAACCAAAGAAATTAATGCAGTTTTATGCTTTCATGAATTAATTGCTGTTAAAATAGAGTTTCATAAATTTCATATAGTTGTTCATTTGTGATTATTTGGATATACTATTTAGATATACTATTTATAAATGCCAGATCAGTGTATTGTGTGTGCTGAGGACGTACGTCCAAGGCAACATGGAATCATGTGTGATTCTTGCCAACTTTGGCAACATAGATTAAGAACCTGTGGAACAGGTAAGAGATTTTTTTATATTTTATTTTATGATAAGTCAGTTATGGGTGCTTTTCAAAATAATGAAGTCAGGATGTTATTTTTTTCTTTTGAATAACTTACGAATTATTATTAAAAGTAGCTTTTTGAAATGATACAGGATAAGTGTAGCCACATAATTTACGTAACATTTTTACTTAGTAATCTTATTATAGGATAATTTTCTCACATTACAAGTATTCACTGAAGACATAAAAATACTTACAAACTCACAATATTTCATGTTTTATCTGACTGAAAAGTAATTTTAATCACAAACATAGGAATTATTTTATTCTTTCATTACAATTTAAAATTTACCTCATATTAAATAATTGTAATGAAACTATCAAATAATTCATTTAATAAACTGTTACATTCATAAATGTAACAAAAACTAATGAAAATAAAGTATCTATTTTAGATTAAATTCATCAATATTTTAACACTATATCACATATTTGGTGTCAAAATCATTTTGGGAGGGAACCGTCTATAGGTATATAACTTTGGGGGGGAAACGTCTTGGGAGGAAATGGTTTGGGGAGGAAACGTCTACAGGGAGGAAACAGTTTGGGGGGGAAACGTCTGGTTTCCGTTTCATGCCCCTGTGGATGGAACATCGTGTGGTACTTAGGTACTTACAGTTTATGTTAAAACAACTGTCAAAAATAGAGTTATATATACAATTTCAAAAAACGTTTTGACAAAAGGAGAAGTTCTCTTTTTCCCACAAGGTTTTCAAGATGTCTGCTGCAAATGTGTCTAAATGCTTCTGCATGTGGGAAAGGGTTAATTTGATTTTAAAATACCTTTTTCTTTCTTTTTTTTAGTGAATTTGATGAAGATGAAAAAGCTATGAAAGCATTTGGTAAACTCTACTTTGACACATGGCTGGCCTTGCTTCAAGCGGGACCATCCTCTGGACAAACGGACCTCATGTCAGAACTTCAGAAATCAAGTATGGAAGAACATATCAAGGTAGGTAACATTCATTGTGTTTGTAGTAGAGTGGTCAGTCCTATAGATATAGAATATGTAGCTATGTGTTCGTATAAGGGGATATTTATACTGCCTTGCTATAGAGCTAGCTTTTATAGCGACGTGGTAGAGTGTGTTGCCTATATAGCTCTTCACATGGAGGGGGAGAATGTTGTAGAGCTGTCTGTCCCATAGACAGACAATATGTAGCTATGTGTTTGTATAAGGGGACACTTATACTTCCTTGTTATAGAGCTAGCTTTTATAGCGACGTGGTAGAGTGTGTTGCCTATATAGCTCTTCACATGGAGGGGGAGAATGTAGTAGAGCTGTCTGTCCCATAGACAGACAATATGTAGCTATGTGTTTGTATAAGGGGATACTTATACTTCCTTGTTATAGAACTAGTTTTTATAGCAACATGGTAGAGTGTTTTGTCTACTGGACAAAAGGACCCTAGTTTGAGCCTTGGTCGGAACGGAATCATTCAGCTGGATTATAATTGGAAAAAATTGAAATCCCATGTAGCAGACAGATCTACTTGGTAACAGAGATAAGTAAGTCTTAACAACATGCAGCAGAAACATTTTGAAACTTTGCAGCAGATGACTTTTGAAAACATTGCCTGAGGAGGAGAAATTGCTCATAATAAGCAAATTCTCTTTTTCCCAATAATTATATGCTTTTGTTTTCAAAGATTTGCCTATTTATTTTGCTGCAGATGGATTTTATGTTGGAAAGTTCAGCTGTCATTTATGATAATTTTAACCTTTCCCACATACAAATTTGAAAAAAATCTAAGCAAAAATTTGGAAAGTCTCGTTTCATAAATGAAAGTTTAAATTAGTAAACAGAGTTCATAACATTGTGACAAAAGGATAAAATGCTCATCATGTTGATATGTGTGAAAAGTTTAAACTTGTACATTGTTATACAATTACCTAGACTGCCGTTTAATATAACCCTTTCCCACATACAGATGCTTCCTGAAGGCTCTGTAGCAGATGACTTTTGAAAACATTGTGGCAAACAAAAGAAATGCTCATAATGAGTTATTTCTCCTTTTGTCACAGTGTTTTCAATTCTTTGAGGTAATAACACTATCATTTTTAGATTTTTGCCCAGATGTTTTCAGTCATCTGCTGCAGATTTGTTGTAATGTGTGAAAAGGTTGAACTTGTACATTGTTATACAATTACCTAGACTGCTGTAAAGTTATACAACTTCTTGAGTGTTGGCATAAATGTATGAAAATTGTAATGTCACACAGGACTCAATAAGGAAGAGTATTGAGTATCCCCAAATCCTTATATGACTCAACTAAACTCAATGTTGTGGGTACTAAAAAGACAATTGAGACAATTCTTTTTAGTACCCACAACCTTGAGTTTAGTTGAGTCATATAAGGATTTGTGGATACTCAATACTCTTCCTATCTGTAGCTCGGCTCAAATTTTTATTTTCAGGCATTTGATAAGAAACAATTAGGAGATGTGTTTTCCAAATTGAAGATCACGTTTAAGTATGATAAAGCCATAGAGACGGACCATGAGGAGGCAACTTATGCAGATTTCGTCCGGTCTGCCATATCCTACTTCTTTTCTGTTACAGAGTAAGAAGCAACTTTTCCTTCAACCCTTTCTCACCATACACCCACATACAGCAAATCTAATCAAAAGTCTGGATACTCACTTTAACCCTTTCCCACAAACAGCAAATCTGCAGCAGACGACTTTAAAAATGTCTACTAAAAAATATGGAAAATCACTATAATCGTAGATATAATTACTGAAAAAAATTAAAAACATTGTGGCAAAAGGAGTAATTGCTCCTTTTGAGCAATTTCTCCATTTGTCACGATGTTTTCAAAAGTTGTCTGCTGCAGATGTGTCAAAGTGTGTCTACAAGTAGGAAAGGGTTAAAACAAAAAGATCATGATCATACATTACTTTGGATGAATGGTGACACTTTTTCAGCAGACATCTTTTTAAATGTTCTGGAACATGGAGCAATTGCACAAAACAGTCACTTCCTTTTCTATCCTGCAGCAGATTACTTTTCGAAACATTGCACAAAAGAAGACATTTCTCAAAATTATAATTTTTTCCTTCGCCACAAGGTGTTTTTGACTCTATCCAATAATGCTTTCTTATTATACCCCCAGATACATAGTATATGGGGGCTATATAGGAGTCATGCTTGTCGGTCTGTCGGTCCGTTGGTCTGTAGACATTTCTTGTGAACACTATTTCTCAGTAACCCTTGGTCAGAATTCAATATAACTTCACAAGAATGATTGATACCAAGCCTAGTTGTGCATATTTTCGGCATGTTGCACTGGAATTATTTTTAAATGAGTTATGGCCCTTTAAATTTCTCATACATATGTAAAACAGTATATTGTCAGGCACCAGTTGGGGGTATTCATCACCTTTAGTGATATTTCTAGTTTTTTGCTATTTTTGGGATAGGGGCGTTTCGCGCCTATCCCATACTCATGCTGATTTCGAAAAGTCGGATTAAAGCTGCAACCACAGTCCACATGTGTATACCTACACCAAAATCGAGTTTTGATTGGTTATAATCTGCCTTTTCAACGATTTCATTGGTTCGACCGAATCACGAAAAACCATCCGCTTGCATTTATTAATCATCAGATACAAAATAGTTCAAACCAGTGAAACACACTCTGAACTATGATTGACCTTAATGTCAGTGGTGTAAGGTAACGTCGACCGTGCTGTGACCCTATTAGTTTACAACAGTCGACTTACATAGAGAAATGTGCAAATCACTGTAAATAAAATTATTAAAAGGAGTTGAAACCATTGTGGCAAAAGTAGAAATTGCCTACGATAAGCAATTTCTCCTTTTGTCAGAATGTTTCCGATTGTCATCTGCTGCACATGCGTCTGTAAGCGGGAAATGGTTACATCCTCCCCATGGAAGCGGAACCCTTTCCGTCATAATATAACAGTTCGAATATTGAAATATTGTTGAAAATGGAGCTATTGCTGACAATGAACAATTTCTCCTTTTCACACAATGCTTTCAAACACGTTTCAAATTAATTCTTTTCATATTTAAACGTTTTACTGTGGATAGCGGGAAATGATTACATCCTCCCCATGGAAGCGGAACCCTTTCCGTCATAATATAACAGTTCGAATATTGAAATATTGTTGAAAATGGAGCTATTGCTGACAATGAACAATTTCTCCTTCTCACACAATGCTTTCAAACACGTTTCAAATTAATTATTTTCATATTTAAATGTTTTACTGTGGACATTCTTTTACTCTATCTCCTTTCCGGACACATTTTGAATAACATGCTAGAGATTAATGATAACGAGCAATATCGCCTTACATCAAAAGGAAAAATATATAGTTTATACATAGCTTTGTGGAAAAAGAGGAAATGGGTCACGAATAACCATTCTGCAGCCGTCTGCTGCACATGCGTCAAAAGGCGACTTTAAACGGGAAAGTATTGAACCGTTTCCGTTATAGCAACTTAGTTACATACGAATGTTGAAAGTATATTTGCCTACGGAGCAACTGCTGACAATGAGCAATTCCTCCTTTCCAAATAATGCTTTGAAACATGAATCAATTTGTTTCTATAACCTAGATAACGAAAGTATTTGTCTACAGTTATTATTTTAACCTTTGCCCCTTTAAGACACATTAGACTAACCTTAACAGATAAATGATAATCAGCAAGTTTGTCTTTTTCCCCAATGTTTAAATTACTATTCAAAATAATACTTTCAGGCTTAGTTAAATGTTGTTTGCTGTATATTTAGTCTACGTGGTCAAGGGTAAGGACTTGTTATTACATAATCCGTCCAAAGAGAGAGGTCCTACTGTGTATACATGCCATGAAATAATGGTACTAACGGTCTCACCGCTACTGGAGAATTGTTGGTAAAACAGGTCACGTGTTGTGTTGAATATTCTCACGTGTCGCTGTATGTCGACCCAACTAGGACATAGGAATTACATCTACAAATTAGAGATAAGATTTCAACACTGATTGATTGTGGTTTAACGCCGTTTTTAACATTTTCTACGTTATATCACGGCGGCCAGTTCATCTACAAATATGTTTCCTGGTTTTCTCACACCAGTACTCCACACAACAATCTTCCCAACCAACTGGGTTCTTTTTCACATAGACTTAGCCCATTTGTGAAAGACAAATGACGCATTGTTGCATTGACTTTTGTCAAACGTCGGAAAGAAAGTTGGCCGAAAATGTCAACATACACACGAGTTATAACCGCAAGGTCATTATTTATTTTATAATTGAGGCGCTTCTACCGATTTTGGGACTAAAATTATAATGTATATGCATTTGCGCTAATTGAAGATTCAACGTTCGTCAACGTGTAATCTAGTCCTAGACGTATCTGTTGACAAATAAACTAGAAGTATAGTCTAAATAGGTTTTTGTATTATTTTGTATTGTATTGTATAATGAACCTTGTACGGTCCCATTTTGGAGATACAATTAATTTGCAAATACTTTACAAATACCATAATCTAAGCTTTCCTAAGCACAGACGTGTTTTGACGCATCAAACCAGTCTTCTGTAATCAATACTTTATAAGTTGTCTCTGTCTGTAAAGCTTGGAGGTATAATCCGGTGTCCGGCCGGCTGTCTGCCTGAATGTGCATTCGTCCATCCGTCATGGATTGCATGTATTGGTCAAAACGTTGTTTCTGTATGGCAGATTTATTTGAAAGTGGTCACACTTATACCGTGTGATCAGAAGAACGGCAAAATACTAGGTACATAACTCTGGTCTGCTTATCTTAGTTATCTTCATTTTTCCTTATTTAGTTCAGCGATTGTCTCAATTAATTTCCATTGTATCCATTTCCAAACTTGGTTTGTAGGTAACTTATGACCTACACATTTGCAGTGCACCATTACCATAACTTTAGCATGCTGTGTTTGGAGTGTGTATATTTTTGTCTTTTTATATGACTTTCGCATGAAAAACACATGACCTTGATTCGTTAATGAGTGTTTCCCAAGCGTTGTACTTTGTCCAGAGCGACTGACTGTCTGTCCGTCTTTGTGTTCATCCATCCGTCTGTCTGTCTGTTACGGTTTGCATTAATGGGTCAAAACTTTGTTTCTGTTTCGCGGATCCATTTCAAAGTCGTCACACGTATACATTGGGATTAAGAGATCGATACAATATTTTGAACACAAATCTGATCTAGTTTTTTTAGGAGTAAAACTCATTTTTCATTTCTTCGGTTATTGTCTCAATAGATGTCCAATGTATCAATTTAAGACTTGTTGTATAGGAAACTCAGAGCTACAGATGTGCAGTGCAAAAGAAACATAACTCTAGCATGCTTTCGATTGTCCTTCATTTATCAGCATGATTACAATATACATTGTGAATCTTTAGTGATTTCTGAACTGGAAATATTTTAATTAAGGGTCGCTGCTCTGTTTTTTGTCAATCTTTTTATTTTGTTTATACAAGAAAAGGGTGAAACTTTGATAAATTAGGTATTTGTATTGTATAGGCAGGCAATATGTGTGCTTCGCACATTTTTGGTTTGGTTTGTTTAAAGGTCATTGTTTCAACAATGTTTGTCTATATTATCTATGCCAGGCGCGTAGCTAGGCTTACGCACGTACGCACATGCGCACGTGCGTAAGAAATATTTTGAGAGGTTCCAAAATAAAAAATGAAACAAATGCGAAAAATGCAATGAAAACTGAACCCTAAGGGGGGTAAGGTTGAAAACGGACAAATCAGAACAATTCATACATGGACAAATTGTCAAATGAAGCATCTATGTTTATTGATAATATTAGATGCCTATACAGTCATGTAGTTTGTATGTATACAATTATATAGTATTTTCATATTGTACATGGGAGTACGATATTCGAAGTCTATTGGTGGAGCGAATTGTGGTCCGTGCCATTTATTTGGATCTGAGAAGAGATCGCTAGTGTCGCAACCTGCAACCAGAAATAAACGTGAAACGTTCGTTTACCACTATGAGAAGGGTTAAAACATATCTACGGCCAACCCTTACCACCGGTAGATTATCCGGGCTTGTTTTGATGAACATTCACCGTGATCGTGACATAAACACTGATTTAGTGATAGATGTGTTCGCAAGAAGAAAGAAGCGACGACTAGCCCTTCTATTTCGCGTGTAGGCTTAAAGAAAGTACCTAGTATGAATCATCGGAATGTACAGTAAAACCTCGTTGGCTCGAACATGGGAAATGTCGAACACCCTGGACAACTCGAACTCCTCCCTCGGTCCCGGCCAAACCCTCATAAAATTTATGTTTTTTTAACCTGAAAAACTCGAAAACCTGCTCTTTCGAATTATCGAACTAAAACACAGTCCTTCGGCTACATTAAAGCACAAAGTACTGATAGGTCGAACTATTAACTGTGGGCCCTTCGAATTCATGCCTTCGAAGTTTCAATTTTTTTGAAGTGACAGTCAATGTTAGAAAATATAAATTCCGAATGCTGCAAATGTTTTAAGGGTATTTTGTGTATACATGCCGTATATAAGGGTATCAAGTAGGCTCATCAAGATATTGTGAAATATACGCCAGATGTCACCTGAGCCCATATAGCCGATTTTTTTTCTCGGGGGAGCATGACCCAGAAAAAATAAATTTCGAATGCTGCAAATGTTTTCAGGGTATTTTGTGTATATATGCCGTACATAAGTGTACCAAGGAGGCTCATTAAGATATTGTGAAATATACGCCAGATGTTACCTGAGCCCATATAGACGAATTTTTTCCCGCGGGAGAATGCCACAGAAAAATAAATTCCGAATGCTGCAAATGATTTAAGGGTATTTTGTGTATATATGCCGTACATAGAGGTATCAAGTAGGCTCATTAATATATTGTGAAATATACGCCAGAAGTCACCTGAGCCCATATAGACGAATTCTTTTTTACCCCCCTAGAATGGTGCGTAGTCCATATTTCGACCCAGCTACGCCCCTGTATGCCATATATTTTCAATGATGCTTCAAAGTTGTCTGCAATTCAGACTTGATGTTTGTGGGAAAAGGTTAAAACAGATGAATTTAACCCTTTCCCACATATAGGCGCTTTCTGATGCCTCTGCAGCAGACGACTTTTGAAAACATTGTCTAAAAAGATTTTTCTCCTTTTGCCACAATGTTCTCAACTCTTGTCAAAAGTTAAAACTTCATTATAAAGATTTGAAATATTTGTTGTATGCGGGTCAGGGTTAAATTATCAAATCCAGTAAAAGGTTCAGATTTATACTAATATTTGAACAGAGAGAAGCAGTTATTGGCAGCACAAAAGGAGTTTTTAGACCTGTACCAGCATTATCAGACTCAGTTGACAGTCCTGTCTGAGGAGTTCACTGACCACATTGGTTATCTGCTCAGGGATATGGCCTCGGGATTTCCGGATGATAATCCTTTCATTGTATGTATTACACTTTGGAAATAATACTTAACCCTTTCCCACATATAGATGCTTTCTGACGCCTCTGCATGAGACAGCTTTTTTAAAACATGGCGGCAAAAGAAGAAATTGCTCAAAACGAGCAATTTCTCCTTTTGTTATCATGTTTTCAACTCTTTTCAATTACTATACCTGCATTTATAGAGATTTCCGTTGATTTTGCCTAGATATTTTCAATCATCTGCTACAGATTTGTTGTATTTGGGAATGGGCTCATTGCATTCCCTGTTAACCCTTACCCTCATATAGACGCTTTCTGACGCCTCTGCAGCTTTTTGAAAACATAGTGACAAAAGAAGAAATTGCTCAAAACAAGCAATTTCTCCTTTTGACACAATGTTTTCCACTTTTAGTCATAGGTTATCCATTCAATTATAGAGATTTTCTATTTTTTGACAAAATATGTTTAAAGTCGTCTGCTGCAGAATTGTCGTATGAGGGAAAGGGTTAAAGTCGTCTGCTGCAGAATTGTCGTATGAGGGAAAGGGTTTCTGACGCCTCTGCAACAGACGACTTTTACACTTTGGAAATAATATTTGCATTCCCTGGAATATTTGTCACAGCATGGTGTGGCTTGATTTATATCCTTTCATATTGATGTTGATTATAATTGCTTCAACAGTTTCCCACATACAAAAGCTTTATTATGACCCCTGCAACAGATAACTTATGAAAACATTGTGGCAAAAGGAGAAATAGTTTTTTTCATTTATACATGTATAAGTTCAGATGTTTCCATATTTTTGTATAGATATTTTCAGTCGTCTGCTGCAGATTTGTTGTATGCGGGAAAGGGTCAATTAATTGTGACTGTTGAGTGAATATGTAAAAATATATAAATAACCATTTCCCACGTATAAAAAATCTGCAGCAGACAATTTATGAAACATCCAGGCAAACATTTGGAAAACCTATATAGATGAAAATAATTTTATTAACCCTTTCCCTCATACGACAATTCTGCAGCAGACGACTTTGAACTTATTTTGTCAAAACATAGAAAATCTCCATAATTGAATGGATAACCTATGACAAAAAGTGGAAAACATTGTGGCAAAAGGAGAAATTGCACGTTTTGTGCAATTTCTTCTTTTGTCACTATGTTTTCAAATAGCCGTCTGCTGCAGAGGCGTCAGAAAGCGTCTATATGAGGGAAAAGATTAAATAGAGGTTAAAATATTGTGTCAAGTTACATGCTCACCATGATGAGGAGAAGTGTTGCGCACAAGACCCAGGTCTGTACTTTAAAGGTCAAGGTCACACATAGAGGTCAAAGGTCAAAATGAGAAACAATGAATCATAGGATTCCAAAGTTACTGGGCACACATGCTCACCATGATGAGGAGAAGTGTCCCGCACAAGACCCAGGTCTGTACTTTAAAGGTCAAGGTCACACACAGAGGTCAAAATGAGAAACCATGCATCATAGGATTCCAAAGTTACTGGGCACACATGTTCCCCATGATGAGAAGTAAAAACAAATTTTGCAAAAATGGAGACTGTATTCTTTTTAACCTTTCCCACTTTTAGACACGTTTTGATGCATAATTAACTAGGCCCTTAATTAACTGCTATCCGGTCAACTCTTTAATCAGTCTGTCTTGCAATTGCATGGAGGAGCACTATGTCTGTGACAAAACCTTTGGAGCGGGCTTGACATGTTGCCTGCGGGTATCTAGTTTAGTTACCAGGATTTGAAGTAGACAATCATAATGAGCATTTTCTCCATTTGTCACAATGATTTCAACTCTATTTAATAATCATACAATTATTTATAGAGATTTTCTATATTTTGGACTTGATAATTTCAAAGTCGTCTTCTGCAGATTTATTGTATGTGGGAAAGTGTTAACCCTTTTTCACATGCAGATGCATTTCGACACATCTACAGCGGTCATCTGTTGAAAAGATTATGGCAAAATGAAAAATTACTCATAATTGGTCATCTGCAACAGTATACATGGACTTTTTGATATAAGGTTGCAAAGGCGAGCTTTAATATGAATTTCATGACTTTAGAAAGCAAAGTAAAAATAAAACCAGCCATTTCATATCATCCTGGTAACTGATATTCTCCATTGGGAAAAATTTCGACTCTATAAACATTTGTCATATATCGCTCATGTTATATACTAGTAACTAAGTTACATTTTATGTCTTTCAGATGGTTGAAACAGACCCAGCAAATGTAAGTACAATTACATCAGAGGACTTCATAAGGAGGAGTTATTAAATGCTCTTTTGTGCGTACTGAAAACTTTGTTTGTTTTATTGAGGATTTACACTATTTTCAATATTATATCAGTTACATCATGCCATTTTTTAAAAACTTATTCATGATTCCTGGGTAAACATATCAGTTCTAGGCTAGAAAATGTGTCTTGCCTAAGGTCACTCAATTATGGCAGCCAGAACAGGGGATTTATCCGAGACACACAGTTGGCCATTGGCAGGTGCAGAAAGCACATTAGGAGATAAAATATGCTCCAGAACTCTAGCTTAGGGGCGTTTTGCATGTTCTAAAATCATTATTTGACCCGGAAACCTTATGTTGTGGGTTCTCAAAAGAATCAATTCTTTTGAGTACCCACATCATAGGGATTAGTTGGATAATAAGAGGGATATTGTGGGGAAAAGAGATAAATACCCATGTGAGTTCGAATCCCGGCTCGGCCAACTTTCTTTCCGATGTTTGACAAAAGTCATTGCGACATGCGTCATTCGTCTTCCACCAATGGGCTAAGTCTATGTGGAAAAGCAGCCAGTTGCTTGGGAAGACTGGTGTGAAAAAACCAGGAAACACATGAGTAGGTGAACTGGCCGCCGTGATATGACTGAGAAATTGTTAAAAACAGCGTTAAACCCCAATCAATCAATCTTTATCTGGACCTCTGAGTGCATACATTTATATTTAGGAAAAAGAACACCTAAAGGTGCTGACCAAGATGATTTGCGATAAGAACATTAAATCTGAAGATCATCTGAACCAATTGAAGGTTGAAAAAAGTCTAGAGGGCATGCTAGAAGGAGTCGTGTAAGTTCTTTACAAAGATAGCTTCATTATCAAAGTTCGCTTTCCGACATATAATAATTTTTCAGCAGACGACATTGAAAACACCTGTGCAAAAATATGGTAAATTATGATTATTGAATAGGATTGAAAACGTTATTGATAAAATTATTTCTCATTATAAGTATTTTCTGCTTTTGACCTAATGATTTTAAAAGTCGTCTTGTGTATATAAACCAAAACACGTCTGCTTAATCTCCGTTTACAACAAATTGTTAACTAATTTTTTATTGACATTATAACCCTAAACTTTTGCCATCTTTTTCAATAGATAAAAATATGAGATATTCTTCTTCTCAGATTTCGAAGCAGACTATACTAGAAATATCATACCAAGTAAACCGTTGACCATTTTGCCACATACAACAAATCTGCACCAGACGACTTTGAAAACGTTTCATTAAATGAATTGAAACTCTCTTTAAATGATTTCAACTTGTCCACTCTTTTAAACTTATATGCTATTGAGAAATTATAAGAATCCCTAATGAAAGTCATTGATTTAAACCTAAGTCTGTGCATTAACACATTTCCACATACAGACGCCTCCTGACTTACTCTCAGCAAACAACTTTGGTAAAATAGTGTGACAAAAGGTGAAATTGCTCATAATGAGCAGTTTCCTTCATTTGCCAAAATGTTTTCAACTTTATCCAATTGTCATTCTTTCATTTATAGAGAGAGTCCATACTTTTGACCAAATGTCTTTAACCCTTTCCCTCATACGACAAATCTGTTGCAGACGACTTTGAACGTATTTTGTAAGATGGATAACCTATGACTTAAAGTGGAAAACATAGTGGCAAAAGGAGAAATTGCACGTTCTGTGCAATTTCTTCTTTTGTCACTATGTTTTCAAAACGCCGTCTGCTTTAACCCTTTCCCTCATACGACAAATCTGTTGCAGACGACTTTGAACATATTTTGTAAGATGGATAACCTATGACTTAAAGTGGAAAACATAGTGGCAAAAGGAGAAATTGCACGTTCTGTGCAATTTCTTCTTTTGTCACTATGTTTTCAAAACGCCGTCTGCTTTAACCCCCCTTTCCCTCATACGACAAATCTGTTGCAGACGACTTTGAACATATTTTGTAAGATGGATAACCTATGACTTAAAGTGGAAAACATAGTGGCAAAAGGAGAAATTGCACGTTCTGTGCAATTTCTTCTTTTGTCACTATGTTTTCAAAACGCCGTCTGCTTTAACCCTTTCCCTCATACGACAAATCTGTTGCAGACGACTTTGAACGTATTTTGTAAGATGGATAACCTATGACTTAAAGTGGAAAACATAGTGGCAAAAGGAGAAATTGCACGTTCTGTGCAATTTCTTCTTTTGTCACTATGTTTTCAAAACGCCGTCTGCTTTAACCCTTTCCCTCATACGACAAATCTGTTGCAGACGACTTTGAACATATTTTGTAAGATGGATAACCTATGACTTCAAGTGGAAAACATAGTGGCAAAAGGAGAAATTGCACGTTCTGTGCAATTTCTTCTTTTGTCACTATGTTTTCAAAACGCCGTCTGCTTTAACCCTTTCCCTCATACGACAAATCTGTTGCAGACGACTTTGAACATATTTTGTAAGATGGATAACCTATGACTTAAAGTGGAAAACATAGTGGCAAAAGGAGAAATTGCACGTTCTGTGCAATTTCTTCTTTTGTCACTATGTTTTCAAAACGCCGTCTGCTTTAACCCTTTCCCTCATACGACAAATCTGTTGCAGACGACTTTGAACATATTTTGTAAGATGGATAACCTATGACTTAAAGTGGAAAACATAGTGGCAAAAGGAGAAATTGCACGTTCTGTGCAATTTCTTCTTTTGTCACTATGTTTTCAAAACGCCGTCTGCTTTAACCCTTTCCCTCATACGACAAATCTGTTGCAGACGACTTTGAACATATTTTGTAAGATGGATAACCTATGACTTAAAGTGGAAAACATAGTGGCAAAAGGAGAAATTGCACGTTCTGTGCAATTTCTTCTTTTGTCACTATGTTTTCAAAACGCCGTCTGCTTTAACCCTTTCCCTCATACGACAAATCTGTTGCAGACGACTTTGAACATATTTTGTAAGATGGATAACCTATGACTTAAAGTGGAAAACATAGTGGCAAAAGGAGAAATTGCACGTTCTGTGCAATTTCTTCTTTTGTCACTATGTTTTCAAAACGCCGTCTGCTTTAACCCTTTCCCTCATACGACAAATCTGTTGCAGACGACTTTGAACGTATTTTGTCAAAACATAAAAAATCTCCATAATTGAATGGATAACCTATGACAAAAAGTGGAAAACATTGTGGCAAAAGGAGAAATTGCACGTTTTGTGCAATTTCTTCTTTTGTCACTATGTTTTCAAAAAGCCGTCTGTTGCAGAGGCGTCGGAAAGCGTCTATATGAGGGAAAGGGTTAAAATCGTCTGCTGTAGATTCGTTATATGTGGGGGAGGGTTAATACAAATATGATTTCGAATAATTATATGCGTCTCTAAGTCATCAATTTCAACAAGTCAATGGTTTTTAACATGTATGCTTTTAATAAATGTTATGCCCAAGAAATAGAGATTCAAAGGCATTTGGCCTTATGTTTTGACTTTGTGGGGGACATATTAAACATGCATGCTTACCAACCTTCCAGATTCAATTGTGAGTCTCACGATTAGAATAGATTTGAATAGGGGCTATTCTAATGATACCGAAAATAGTTTTATCCTGACATTGACCTTTGACTTACTTCTAAAAAATTATTAATGAACAATTTCCTCTTTTGCCACAATGTTATAAACTCTATTCAATAATTATACTTTGATTATTAGAGATGTTCCCAACTTTTTTCCAAGATGTTTTCCTAGTTATCTGCTGCAGGTGTGTTGATTGTGGGAAAGAACAGACTTGAATGTACAATGTAATTATTTTTTTACTTTATATATTGCAGGAAAAACAATAAGATACCCGACATGATGGGACCTCTAATGGCCCTCATAAGCGAGTTTTCAAAATCGCCGAATTCTGAGTATGGTCGCAATATCTACGGTCCATTCCGACACAACTTCTTACGACTTTGGGAGGACGCTAACTATGTAAGTCTCGAAATAAAGTTTCTGAGTTGTGTAAAACATGAAGGATTCTTTATGATTTGTATGTTTTAAGCCTTTCTCACATACAGACTTTTTCTGACACCTCTGCTGCAGACAACTTGTAAAACATTGTTACAAAGGTAAAAGGCTCGAAACAAGCAATTTCTCCTTGTTTTAATTATGTTCCTGTAATGAGACCTTCATTAAAAGAGATTTTTCTGTATTTTTGTCTAGATTTTTTTAACACAGAATTGTTGTTTGTGATTAAAAAAACATAATATAGAGGAAAAAAAATGAAAATTTTAAAATTTGAATTATTAAATAGATACAGATATGATGAGAAAAGGGGAAATCACTTTATTTTTGCACATTCTCTTCTTTCAGCAATGTTTTTTAAAAAGAGATTTTCCATTTTTTTTTTATTCAAAATCTCTCAAGATAAAAATGTAATTATTGATTACGGTTTAAAACATTGTGGCAAAAGGAGAAAATTGCTCATAGTGAGCAGTTTCTCATTTTGCCACAATGTTCTCAAAAGTTGTTTGCTGCAGAGGACTAGCAGAAAGTGTCTGTATGTGGGAAAGGTTAAAGAGGTCAGTGAATAATGGTGAGCCGGCACCATATTCACTACGTATGCAGATGAATGAGATCACTAACCACCTGATATGCTTCACTTGTTTGCAGACACCAGATGCCAAAGTGTTTGAAGCATGTTTAGACATGGTGTCCAACATCATTAAAGATGCCAAATTAACCGAAGCAATTCAACTTCTTGTGAAAGAGTCTGTGTCAGACTGTCTGTTTAAATTCACCAAACTGTAAGTACAGTCCATCTCTGTCTGTCTGTCTGTCTCAATGGGATTTAACCCCCCTTTCCCACATATAACAAACCTTTCAGCGGACAACTTTAAATAAATCTAGGCAAAAATATGGCAAATTGGTTATTATTCAAAAGAGTTGAAAATGTTGTGGCAAGAAATATTTCTCCTTTTGAAACAATTCTTCAATAGTCTTCTGCTTCAGATGCCTCAAAATGTGTCTGCAAGTGGGAAAGGGTAATTGTGAATATTTCAGTAGAAAGTTAAAAACATAAAATCAAGTCGCCTCTAATTTGCAATTGTTTCCCCAAATGATAACAAGAATGTTATAACTATTGATACTGCATATTGAAAGGATTAACTCTTTCCCACAAAAGACAAAACTATATTTACAAATATATATAGGAAATCACTATAAATGAAAGTATTATTATAGAACAGAGTTCAAACGTAGTGGCAAGAAGGAGAAATTCCTAATGAGCAATTTCTCATTTTGCCGCATTGTTTTCAAAAGTCATCTACTGCAGATGTTTTGAAATCATCTGCAAGTGGGAAGTGTTAATCAGTTGTATATCATGATTTTACTGCTGATTTGATATGATATTTCCAGTCAAAATAAGTCTTAGCATCTCAAGATTGGAATTTTTAATACAAAAAGTGTAAATAATTTGTGTGAATTGCTCCCTTACCCCAGGGTCTTTCAAATAGTATGGTCTAGAAACGCCCTATATAAACGTCTTATCGTACTGGATATCTCGTATCGGTTATTGATTTTTACCTGGAAGTGTTTATCACGCCGTGTATTTATCACGCTTAGTGAATTAACCCGTATTTTGAAAGAGCATTTTTTACCAATAATTGATATATAAGAAATGATTATATAAACTAAAAAAAAAACTGTTTCCAAATATCACCGTATCGTGCATATAAAACGCCATGTTTTTAGATTTTTTAGATTTTGAACTGATCTACCCATCTAAGAAAACGAAAATACGGGTGAAATATGAAAATCTAAGACATAACATAAGTGAATTAGGCTTAAATCAAAGAGAAAAAGCCGCTATATTAGCCCCATGAACATCATGCAAGTAGGAAAGTAACGACAAAAAGAGATCGGTTTTCAGCTTTCGGCCATTTGTAAACATGGTCGTTTGTATGAAGTCAACTTTCCAATACGAAAATCCACCTAAAAAGAAACATCGGGACAAAATACTCTCATGTAAAGAAAATGGAATAATCATATTGCTTTAAGGAGGACTTTGATGGTCAAATTGATTGGTTAAAATCGAGATATATGCAGTTTTAAAACTTGATAATTTTCTTCCGTTTTCAAAATGGTTTCCCCGCATGTTGGTCACGTGATGCGAGGCAGCTTATTTCGAGAACTACGCTCGTTTCCGGACCATACTATTTAAAAGACCCTGCTTACCCACAATGTTTCAGAAGTATTTTGTCATTATAGCAGGAAAGGTAAAACTATTTCATGGCATGATCTATTTAAGGACCCCTGCACATGCGAAGAAGATCGTTGATTTCCTTGTGACCTTGGTTAACTCTGGAAACATTGAACTGGTTAAAGTGACGGTGCGGATACTTAGACATAAACCCATGGCGAAACATCTGGTTTGGAAGGTACGTAGTATCACTAGATTTGTTCTGCTTTGGCTATTTAACCCTCCCTTTCCCACATACAGCAACCTGTCAGTAGACCACTTTGAAAATATCTAGGCAAAAATTATTGAAAATCTGTATTAATTATAGAATAATAAGAGTACGAAGTGCTCATGGTGTGCTATTGTGATGGCCTGATGTCCATCATTAAGATGTCCTGACATCCATACCTCCTTCTTCAACAATATTTTTAAATGACATCTTCTCCTAAACCACTATATGGATTTTGACTTAACTTGCTAGGAATGATCCTTGGGTGATCCTCTTTCATAGTTGTTCAAAGAAATTAACTCCATGCAGAACTCTGGTTGCCATGGAAACCTAAAGGATTTAAAAAGAAAACACTTCTTTTCTTAAACCGAAAGAGCTTAAATATTTAGTGTGTGTGTAACATTGTCTCATGGTCGTCTACAAAGGAGTATTCAAATTATTCCCCTGGGGTCACCTGTTTTACATAGAGATATATAGGGTAAAACTTTGAAAATCTTCTTGTCGGAAACAGAAAGGCATTGAGCTTAGATATTTGGTTTGTAGTACTGTCTCATGGTCATCTTCATGGATAATTTAAAATGCCTCATGTCAAACTTGTTAAATATATATACTAACTTTAACATAAGCATTTTTTTGGGGTCCGTCTAAGTCATATTAACTTTACAAAAGACAGACAACATATGGTGAGGGTGTTACGCTCTGTGGCAAGGAGCTTAACCCTTTACCGTATATAAATGCTTTCTGACGCCTCTACACGATCTCCATATAAACGCTTTTTGACGACCCTAATCAATTTCATTGTAAACGCTTTTCGACGCCTTTGGATTTTGAATGCTTCAAAAGTATATTTAACGTGTGAAAAGGTCCCCCAAAAGTGTATCACCATACAATTTGTTTATTTACCAAGGGATCTCAGACTTTAAATCAGAGTGTTACTATACAAAGTTTGTAAGTAAAAAGTGTTCAAACATGTGTAGTGTTCAAAAATTCAGTACCCAGGTTGAATGAAATGCGTCGGGAAATGATAAGCTTGAAAATACCTTATTCCTATGAAAAATATCCATATGATAATATCCGTTTCCATTTGTAATTGTTTAATGTAATTATTTCACAAGGGGTTTCTAACATTACATCACTATGCACCATATAAAGATTGAGTCGCGACACATAAAAATAGACAATCAGTTTTGTTCCAAATCTTAAGACAGCTTGTATCAATTTATATAATTGTAATGCCGGCTTTTGGTCATAACTGTTCTCCAAAGACTTTGATAATTGTTATGTGACGATTTACGAACATTGATGACCCTGATCAGTCTTAACAGAAGAGCATATTGATCTGAATATTCCAAACTATCAGAAGGCGGGTTTTCATTTGACACGGTATTATTATGTGTATACCACATGCAACCCAGATCAAACGGAAAATTACTGACGCATGCAGTAAACATGACCTTGACAACAGTGCTTTGTAGTTCATTTCTCTCTTTCTTCATATTAAAAAATTTGGAGTAGACGACATTTGAAAACAAGAGAAATTGCTCACAGCAAAATGATCCCAAACACAATGAAGCAACCCTGTATGAATCTATTCTTCTGCTGTAGAAATTGTCTATACGTGAGAAAGGGTTAAATAGTTTGAATTTTTTGTCAAGATGTTTTTAATTTCGTCGGCATATTTGTTGAAAGAGGAAAGGGTTTACGCACACATGCAAAGTCGGTTCTTTGTTTGACCGATCATATTTCCGGCGTATACCAGTTTTGACAATCAAGTAAGCTACTGGGAAATACCTCTTTCACAGATGTAGATTCATTTTGACGCAACTAAAGCTGAAGAGTTTGGTAAACATTGCAGCAAAATGAGAAAGCCTAAATGCATTAAATTTAATAGATAACTTTTGCCACAATGATTTGAATTAATTCAGTAATTATACTTTCATTTTTTATAGATTTTCTTTATTTTTGTCTCGACATTTTCACAATCGTTTGCTGTGATTTGTTGTAATGGGGAAAGGGATGAACAGCTGACATAAGTGGTTATTGTTTTCATCTACACAATACCGGCGGGTCTTTGATTGATTGATCTAGTAAATCAGAAGGGCAATAAAATGGGTCACTTACGGGTGCAGTTATGACACTTCCACAAAACTGAAGCTGTTTTTTATACGCCTGTTTTGAAAAAACTGATCGTATTATAGTTTTACCTGCGGCAACCAGTATGATGTCAGCTCAATAACTTTAGAAGCCTTTGTCTAATTATCACCAAATTTGGTCAGAATGTGTATTGGGATAATATCTCGGACAAGTTCGATAACTAGCCATTTCACTTTCGTCAATCGAGAGTTATCGCCCTTTAATTATAGAAATTACCCAAAATTGGTCTTGTCAGCTCAATAACTTAAGAAGCCTATGTCTAATCATCACCAAATTTAGTCAGAATGTGTATTGGCATAATATCTTGGACAAGTTTGATAACTAGCTATATCGCTTTAGTCAATCAAGAATTATTGCCCTTTAATTATAGAAATTACCTAAAATTAATCTTGTCGGCTCTTTAACTTTAGAAGTCTTTGTCCAATCATCACCAAATTTAGTCAGAATGTGTATTGGCATAATACCTCGGACAAGTTTGATAACTAGCCATATCGCTTTAGTCAATTGAGAGTTATCGCTCTTTAATTATAGAAATTACCTAAAATTGGTCTTGTCAACCCAATAACTTTAGAAGCCTTTATCCAATCATCACCAAATTTGGTCAGAATGTGTACTGGCATAATATCTCGGACAAGTTTGATAACTAGCCATATCGCTTTAATCAATCAAGAGTTATCGCTTTTTAATTATAGAAATTACCTAAAATTGGTCTTGTCAACTCAATAACTTTAGGACCCTTTGTCCAATCATCACCAAATTTGGTCAGAATGTGTATTGGCGTAATATCTCAGACACGTTTGATAACAAGCCATATTGCTCCAGTCGATAGAAAGTTAATGCCCTTTAATTATAGAAATTACCTAAAATTGGTCTTGTCAGCTAAATAACTTATGAAGCCTTTATCCGATCATCACCAAATTTAGACAATGTGTTGATGGGCAGAATATCTTGGTCAGGTTTGATAACTTACAACGTTATCTTAGTCAATACAAAATTATGTCCCTCGAAATGGCCAAAACTGTACTTACAGTGTCCGCTCTCTAAGTTTGGCTGATGTACAACCAATTATCACTATACTTGGTCTCAAAAAAACAGGACGGGTGTATTTTGTGACATTTGGCGCTCTTGTTTTTTTTTTACTTCACCCCGTCTGACATTCAATCAGATATTTCTGATCTGGAAGTTGTTTACGATGATTGTTCTTCTTCCGACAACGATGTTTTCTCTGTAGGAGCTTGGAATAATGAGTTTCAACAACCAAGGGTAAGTAAACAAAGAACTAAATCATCCTTGAGAATACGGGAAAATATGCAAACATGTGTTTAATTACATTTGACTTTTTTTGGGTTGACAATTTTCTATTGCCGATCTATTTCTTCAAAAAGGAAATGGTTAGAAATGAAAACGTAAGGACATTAGACATTCAAAATATTTATATGGGATGTTTTTACATTTATTCTTGTGGAATCGACTTTGAATCATGACAGGAAGATGGGTCATTTCTCCATTAAGTTTTACTAATTTTACTCCTGTATGTCACAGAGTTGACTTTTGAAAACTTCGTAGAAATGAAGACATATTTCCTTTACGGAGTATCTGGTTTTAAAAAATTCAACTTGAAATTGCTGTTGTTATATTCTGGAGTAATTTCACTTGGTTTTTTTTTGCAATAAAAATATTTGAAAAGGTAGACATGAGCAAAATACATTCATCATTTTCAAGAAAAAATAAAAAATAAAATTGCCCTGCTTTTGTCTCCTGTTTTGCTTCAGTTCTCTTCATGCTAAAATAGTGTATTTTACACCACTGTAAAGATAATTTAATTTCCCACAATGTTTATCATGACATATAAAAGGTAGTTACAATATTTTATACAGATAGTTGGGTTTAATTAGGACAGGTGTCAAATTCTTATGATTTCCCAATACCCTGTATGGAGATAGTGCAGAGGCTTTTATCAGTAGTTAATTGACTATTGGTTTATCAGATAGATGCCTATATATGGAGATAATATAGGTAAATGGGCAGTTGGGCTATCCAGTAAAGGGTTAACAGGTCCTCTTGTGCCTCTTTGGGCCTCTTGAGCCTCTTGCATTAGGTTACCTGGATGAGTTATTATGGTTGGCATGACAAATCACATTATACATAACTCAGGTGAGTGATCTAAAGATATCATGGCCCTCTTGTTTATTCTGGCTAACACAACATTTGGATCCTTATATACAATTTATATTTTTGCCACAATGTTTCAAAATCTGTCTGCTGCATATTGGTCAAAAGGTTATAATGTCATCTGCTTTGAATACATGCAGGAAAAGAACTAAATTCTGGAAAATTGGATGTAAAGTTGATATTTGGTTGAAGACATTGTTGGAAAAAGAAATGTTCTAAAATTGCTTGTTTTCAGCAATTTTTTCATAGATGTAAAAATAAATCATGCATCTTCAGTCTTTATACTCACAAGTGTATAACAAAGAGGTCTTAAATATTGCCTGTGTATAGATGACAAATGAAGTCTTTGTTGCAGTCTACTTTTTAAACACTGTTGGTTGAGGTGAAATTGCTAAAATATCCAATGTGACCTATTGTGCCTATTTCTTAAACTTTTCCTACATGCCACAAGTCTTCAGCAGATGACATCTAGACAAACAAATAATAAAAAAAAAGGATTTTTAAATGAAAATGTAATAAATAAATAGAGTTGAAAACATTTTGAGCAATTTCTCCTTTCAAAATCATGTTATCAAAAGTTGTCTGCCGCGAATGTGTCAAAATGTGTCGGTCATGGCTTGTCTTGGTTTTGTTTTTAAGAATTACCTTGAAGAATCGAAAACCATGCTAAAAGTAGTGGGAAAGAAGCCAACATCAGAAATGGAAGGGGATGAAAGCAGTAAGAGAGGTGCATACAGAGATATCCTCAATGATTACAAAGACTTTGTTGAATATTTCCTGGAAGCGTTTAAGTAAGTGATATTTGTTTGTGCTACTACTAGCCAAAAACTTACAAGAAATATAATTTGCTTTCTCCATGAAATGTCTTACGATTTGATCTATAATATTAATTCAATGAAAAGGTCAGTCCATGAATTGACCGAATTCGTTTATACCTCTGGTCCAATGTATTTGGAGTTGTTCACAAGAATGTGGCATGTAGGTATATACATAATAAATGTTTACTGCTGAAAGATTTGTATTTCTTAAAATAAAATTCATTTTAAAAGCCACAAATACATTTTTCGTTTGAAAATAAAAGTGTCCTAACTATTCTTCATCAAACTGATTGTACATGAAAAGACAATTAGGAAGATTTTACTTTGAATTCATCGCATTATATTGATTAGCGCATGTATAATTGTTATAGGGCATATTTGAACATTCCAACAGACCATGTTGAAAACATTGTGACAAAAAGGAGAATTTGCTGATGATGATCTATACAATTATATGAATCTAACATGCTTTCCAAAGCAGCTGACACTGTAAATACCATATGAGCCAGTGCATGAGGCAATGTAGCAATGCAGACTGTCAATCCAGGGGTTGTGAGTTGAACCCAGGCATTGCCAACATTATTTCAAACGTTTGACATAACTCACTGGTACAAGCGCCATTCCTCTTCCACCAATGGGCTAACAGTCTATGTGGAAAATCAGCAAATTGCCTGGAAATCTGCTGTGTTGAGTACTGGTGTGAGAAAGCCAGCAAACATATGATTAGGTGAACTGGTAACCATGCTATTGTTGACAATGGTGTCAAATGGCAATTAATCAATCAATCAATCTATGAGTACAATATGACTCAGTGTAAGAGAAAAGGTACAAGTTGGCATTTCTGCATTTTGGTTCAGTTAATCTTGTCCACCTGCCCAGGCATGTGAAGAGTGTATAACTTGATCATACTGTGCGGTTTCCCAGGCTGAACTGGATTTATACTGCTCACAAAAACTTGTACCTTCTCCCATGATCTGTCCCATATAAAGTAAACCTTTTTTCCCAATCAAATGCTAATCAAAATGAGCAAATTGTCCTTTTCCCACAATGTTTTTAACTATTTTTCTAGATAATATGTCACTTTTATGCTCAGATATTTACAACTCTAAAATTAAATTGATTAATTATAACTGATTAACCTTTTCTCTGATACAGGCGCATTATGATGCCTCTGCAGCAGATGACTATTGAAAACATTGTGACAAAAGGAGAAATTGGTCAAAACAAGCAATTTCTTCATTTGCCACAATGTTTTCAACTCTTATTTGATAGTTATTGTTTCATTTATAGAGATGTTCCAAGGTCCAGCATAGAAGTTTTCAAAGTCATCTGCTGCAGATCGTTTGTATGTGGGAAAGAGTGAACCCTTTCCCACATGTATCAAATCAGCAGCAGACGGCTTTGAAAACATCTAGGCTTGACCTTGGAACATCTCTATAAATGAAACAATAACTATCGAATAGAGTTGAAAACATTGTGGCAAATGAAGAAATTGCATCTTTTGAGTAATTATTCCTTTCCATAAGGGAAGATATAATTCTTTATTAGAGTTGAAAACATTGTGTTAAAAGGAGAATTTTTTTCAAAAGACATCTGCTGCAGAGGCGTCAGAACATGTCTGTATGAGGGAAACGGTTAATATATCCTCTTAGAGTATGACTTGAAATTTGTTTTGCAGGAAGGCCAAAGTAGCAAATCAACTCCAACAAGAGATTTTTGAGCTGATATTTGATTGTATTGAAGTTGAAAACCCCTTAAAGGCTCCAATTGCTGAACGAGCAACTAAAGATTTAACTCTAGTAGTAAGTGTCATTCTTCTCCCCTAACTTTTCATTTTCATCTAGATCTAAATTGCTACAGATTAAACCCTTTCCAACATACAACAAAACTACCACAGAGGACTTAGAAAACATCCAGGTTAAAATATGGCAGAACTCTAAAGAACTAGTGAAAAGAGTTGAATATAATGTTGCAAATGGCGAAATAGTACACCATGATCAATTTCTCCTTTTGCCACAGTATTTTCAAAGGTTGTCAGAGGCTTCAGACAGTGTCTGTATGTGGGAAAGGGTTAACGGCATTCTTGGTAAAGGAGAAATTTATCATTATATTAGCTACAAGAGTATCTAAAGACATTTAACCCCCCTTTCCAACATACAACAAATCTGCAGCAGCTGCCGTTGAAAACATACAGCTCAGGTATAACAAATCTTTCTTAATAAGAGTGTTATTATTGGACAGAGTTGAAATCAAATTTGTGACATAAATGAAAATGTGTCGTTTATGAGCAATGTGTCAATGTTTTAAAAAGTCTTCTGCTGCATATGTGACAAAATGATGCACCTGCAAGTGGGAAAGGGTTAGGAATAAGAGACCATGAGGTAGATAGATATTGCTTTAACCCTTTTCTTCATATAGATGCTTTTTGGTGCTTCTGCAGTAGACTTTATTTAAAAACATTGTGGCAAAAGGAGAAATTGCTCGTTTTTCCTTTTGCCACAGTGTTTTTAACTTTGTTTCAGTAATTAAACATTCATTTCTAGAGATTTTTCCTGCTTTGACTAGATGTTTTCAAAGTCGTCTACAGCAGAATTGTTGTATGAGGAAAAGGGTTTTGTAATCTATTTGATAGAACTGTACCATTGGGTATAAGAAACAAGAAATCTGCAATTGAATATTATTAACATTCCTGCAAAATATGAAAAATCCCTATAAAGGGGAGTATAATGTTTGAATAGAGTTGAAAACATTATGAGCAGTTTCTCCATTTGCCACAGTGCTTTCAAATATTGTCTTCTGCAATTCTGAGGCTCAGAAAGCGTCTGTATGTTGGAAACAGTTGATAACATTTACCAAAAAACAGTTCATTTTCCAAGATAAATTCTACATAATAGTCTGTAAAAATAATTTGTAAATCCTGAAGAAAGCTTTGTGCCAACATATCAAATACCCCCTCCCCTTTCCCAAGTACAACAAATCTGCAGCAGACGAAACTCTGCATAAATGAAGGCTTAATTTCTTAAAAAAAGGCAAACATTGTTGCAAAAGGAGAAATTGCTCAATTTGAGCAATACTGCCTTTCAAGACTTTTTGTCACAATGTTTTCAAAAGTCATTTGCTGCACAGATACATGTGGAAAGGTTAAGGAAGTATTTTTTATCAATGAGCAAGAAGATAACTGATATAATTTACAGAAACCTGATGCCAAATTGGTAGTACAAATACTGGCGAGGACAAAGGCTATACTATCTAATGAAGACCTAACAATGGAAATAGATTGTGCATGCAGTATACAGAGTGTTCTGGAGGCAGTGATAGAATCCTATGATGAGTGAGCATTAGACTTTCCCTAAACCTTTTCCCACATGTAGACACCTTTTGATGCATGTGTAGCAGATGTTTTTGAAAACATTTTGGCAAAAAGAGAAATTGCTAATGATACTTTGCCTTATATAGATTTTCCATGTTATTCTCAAGATGTTTTCAAATTCCTTTGCTGGAGATTGTTTATATGTAGGAAAGGCTCATACAGACTACATTTGATACAATTGCAAATGTATCAGAAAAAGGAGCAATATCTACTTTGCCCACAATATGTCCATACTTTAATCATTCAGATGATATATTTTTCTACTCCAAACATTTTCAAAGCAGATGATTTTAAACTATCAAATTAGATGAAAAGTTTAACCCTTTCCCTCATAGGGCAATTCTGCAGCAGACGACTTTGAACGTATTTTGTCAAAAAATAGAAAAATCTCCATAATTGAATGGATAACCTATGACAAAAAGTGGAAAACATTGTGGCAAAAGGAGAAATTGCACGTTTTGTGCAATTTCTTCTTTTGTCACTATGTTTTCAAAAAGCTGTCTGCTGCAGAGGCGTCAGAAAGTGTCTATGTGAGGGAAAGGGTTAAACTTACAGACTCATTATTAATATGTTATTTCGCACTTTAGTCAGAAACCTAAGCAGACATTGGTTTATAGACATTTTTCATATGTTTGCCAAGATGTTTTCAAAGTTGTCTGTTGCAGGTTTGTTCTATATGGGAAAGGGTTAAAATATCACATTAGGTGAACAATAAATCATTTGTTTGCAGAAATGGTAAGCTTATTACCCCAGAACAGCACAAACTGTTTGTTGATATATTCAACATAGCCATGGCAGGGGAGACAATCGATGGACACTTTCAGGACGATGACGAACATCCTACAGTCTTTCTTCGAATATATCAAACAAGTATCATCAGATACTTTGTACTGGTAAGGAAATTAACCCTTACCACGCGTAATTGATTGGTAGCTTTAATCCTGCATAAATCTGCAGCACACAACATTGAAAACATCTCTGCAAAAGTATGGACAATCTCTTTATAAATGAAAGAGTAACTGTTAATTGTTTTCATCTACTGAAGGTGTGTTAAAATGCCTATGTATGTTGAAAAGTGTTAAACCGTATCATGCCTCATTGTTTTGTAGCTGTAAAATGCTGATCTTAAATTGTCACCAACCACACTTTATTATACCATTAAGTATAAGGTGGGAGTGAGGTAAGCTTGTCTGTCTGTCGGTTGTCACAATGTTTTCAAAAGTCGTCTGCTGCAGAGGTGTCAGACTCTGAGAAAGGGTTAACAATTCACCTCAAATGATAGTTTTAAAGTCATCTGCTTTGTAAACATCTAGAGAAAAACAGGTAATATCTTAAAGGTTGTAAGAACATTGTACAAATGTATCTATGCTATAGAATTGAACATATTGTGGGATGATGAGAAATTCATCAGTTTGTGAAATTTCTCCTTTTGTTTGGATATTTTTTAAAGTGAAATTAAGGCTTCAAACGTGGGAGAGGGTTACTTTTATCTTAAATCGTACATTATATACAGCCAAAAACTGTTCAAAACATCATAGGAAAAGGAGAAGATTCTTATAAGAATGAATTTCTCCTTTTCAAATGTGTTTTTAAATGTTCTCACAATCCAAATTTTCAAATGCCTTCATTTTCTATGAATTTCTTTTATTGGCCGGATTGCTCTTGCAATTCCGGTCTATAGATTGGCTCTGTCCGTCTGTCTGTATGTCAACATTTTGGTTAAAGTTTCAGGTTGAAGTAAAATCTCAGCACTGGAAAGGTTTACAAACTTGAAACTTTGCCTAAAGGTAACCAGTAACAAGTTCTATTGATTTCTATGGTTACTTTGACCTTGACCTTGGTTTGTCGATTTTCAAGGTCAAATTGCTGACAATCCGGCCTTACTGTCTTCAGCGGTTTCTTGTATTAATAATTCAATTCAATTTGAAAGGGTCTTAAAATGTTATATTAGGTAAAGAGTCCTTTACCCTTTTCCACATACAGAGTTTCTGAACTGAGAAATTGCCCATGATTATCAACTTCCCCTTTTGTCACAATGTTATCAAGTTTATTCAATAGCTGTTCTTTCATTTATAGAAAGTTTCCATATATTTGACAAAATGTTTTCAAAGTCATCTGCTGAAAATTTAGTGTATGTGGGAAAAGGTTTGTTGTTCTATTCAATTTGGAAGAGTCTAAAGCTGTCATATAAGGTGCAGAGTCCAGACTATATTTATACCCCCAGATACGTAGTATATGGGGGCTATTATAGGAGTCGCGCTTGTCGGTCGGTCGGTCGGTCGGTCGGTCCGTTGGTCTGGACATTTCTTGTGAACACTATTTCTCAGCAACCTTTGGTCAGAATTCAATATAACTTCACAAGAATGATTGATACCAAGCCTAGTTGTGCATATTGTCGGCGTGTTGCACTGGAATTATTTTTAAATGAGTTGTGGCCCCTTGAATTTCTCATACATAGTTGGTCTATAGACATTTCTTGTGAACACTTTTTCTCAGCAACCCTTGGTCAGAATTCAATATAACTTCACAAGAATGATTGATACCAAACCTAGTTGTGCATATTGTCGGCGTGTTGCACTGGAATTATTTTTAAATGAGTTATGGCCCCTTGAATTTCTCATACAGTTGGTCTGTAGACATTTCTTGTGAACACTATTTCTCAGCAACCCTTGGTCAGAATTCAATATAACTTCAAAAGAATGATTGATACCAAGCCTAGTTGAGCATATTGTCGGCGTGTTGCACTGGAATTATTTCTAAATGAGTTATGGCCCCTTGAACTTCTCATACATATGTATATTGTCAGGCACCAGCTGGGGGTATTCATCACCTTCAGTGATATTTCTAGTTCAACTTGCAAATTTGATACACAATTTGATTGACATAAATCAGAATTGATTTTGGTTCCTTACAGCACAGAGAATCCGGTACCCAGGACTGTTTTATTGACATTCTGCCTGGCGTATTGAAATGGGCCAAGATTTCAGTAGAAGAAGACTTCGAGACAGTGAAGGATTCTAGCTTCGGTATTCTCGCAAACCTCTCCGTGAAAACAGTGAAAGGGGCAGAGAAATATCTGGGAGATATAATAAAGCTCATGTTTACTAGCAATGATTATTCAAATTTAGGCAGTAAGTATACACAATTTACAATACAAGATGCGCTAAAACTATAAAAGTTTAATCTGTACTCAGAATTTGTGCTCAAGTATATGATTGGTCAGAAGCCAATTCATGCTCAAAATTGACCAATCAGATGTCTTTATGGGAGCATGAAGTTAATTTTTGGACATGGAGAACGTTTTAAGAGTTTACAGATGACATTTGAAAACACTTTGTTTTGTAAAAGAAGATAGTGCTCAAAATGAGCAATTTCTTCTTTTGCCTAAATGGTTTCACATTTATTCAATAATAATATTTATATTTAAAGAGACTTTCCCTAATTTATCGCCCAGATGCTTTCAAAATCGTCTGTTGCTGATTTATTGTATGTGGGAAAGTGTTAAACCTTTCCCTCATATAGATGCTTTCTGACGATCAATTTCTCCTTTTGCCACTATGTTTTCCACTTTTAGTCATAGGTTATCCATTCAATTATAGAGATTTTTAATTTATTGACAAAATATGCTCAAAGTCGTCTGCTGCAGAATTGTCGTATGAGGGAAAGGGTTAACTTAATAGTTTAATTCAATGTTTACCAGCAATGCTTATTCAAAATTAGGCAATTTTAGGCAGTACTTAGTATAGCATGGAAGCAACGGTTCTCGAACCTCTTAACTTTCATCAGGGCTCATGGGAATACTTATAAATTCATGTCAAAAACCAACAATACCGACAAATAAATTTACAAATTTATATTTTAGTAAACAAAGCATCAGTTCACATAAAATTTATTACGTATAATGCATTTTTGGAAATATATAAACAGTCTTCAAACTAAAGGTTGGAGAATAGTTACTATTCGAGAACAGGGACCTGCACGATACATGATAAACAGAACTACAATAACAGTTACCTCCCTTGTAGGCCATTTTTATAGGCAAATAGGAGAAACATTGACTCTTTCCCACATACAACAAATCTAAAGCAGACGACTTTGAAAACATCTTATAACAAATGTGAAAGAACTCCATTAATGACAGTTTAATTATTAAATAGAGTAGAAAACATTGTTGCAAATGGTGAAATTGCTCATCAAGAGCAATTTCACTTTTGCCATCATGTTTTTAAAATCGTCTGCTGCAAATGCATCAGAAAGCATCTATATGTGGGAAAGGGTTAATAAATTATATCATAAAAAATATGTGACAATTATGAAACATGTATAGTTTTTGAATGGATGTTTTCAAATTCATCTGCTGCAGAATTGATGTTTGTGGGAAAGGGATATGAAGCTTTTGTTTGTATGGTGTTTAACCCTTTCCCTCATACAGACGCTTTCTGATGCCTCTGCAGCAGACGGCTTTTTGAAAACAAAGTGACAAAAGAAGAAATTGCTCAAAACGAGCAATTTCTCCTTTTACCACAATGTTTTCAACTTTTAGTCATAGGTTATCCATTCAATTATAGAGATTTTCTTTAACCCTTTCATACAACAATTCTGCAGCAGACAACTTTGAACGTATTTTGTCAAAACATGGAATATATGTATCTCTATAATTGAATGGATAACCTATGACAAAAAGTGGAAAACATTGTGGCAAAAGTAGAAATTGCTCGTTTTGTTCAATTTCTTCTTTTGTCACTATGTTTTCAAAAAGCCGTCTGCTGCAGAGGCGTCAGAAGGCGTCTATATGAGGGAAAGGGTTAAACACACCTGTCCAGCATAAACAATTCTGCTGTATGGGACTTTGAACACTTCTAAAGGAAAAGACTATGTTTGGTGTTTCATACTGCTTTCAACAGTTGTTCTGTTACATCACGGTTATTCCTTGGTATTAGTTGCCATTACGTCTGGTCCATTTATCCTGACACCAGCCAGTTAGTCTTAATGCTAACCCCGAAAACCTGAGGGCCAAAGAAGGGAAGTCATTACTACCATTGTTAAAGTCATTGTTATGCCTTGGCCAGGGATCGAACCTTTACCTCCCGCACCTGAGGCGGACACTCTACCACTCCCTAGTTACCAACAAGACTGTTAGGAAACGTATGGAGAATCTCTCTAAATTAAATTATCAATATTAAATAGATTTGAAGACATTGTTGCATAAGGAAAAATGGCTTTATATGAGCAATTTTTCTTTTTTCCCTAATGTTATAAAATGTCACCTGCTTCAGATGCGTCAAAATCTGTCTGTAGATGGGAAAGGGTTAAGGCCCATTTCAACAGCATTTAGTTACATAACAACCTTTTCCTTGGACAATTTCATACTTGTATGGTGTTGATCCTGATCTATTTGAACCATTTTACACATACAGGCTCTTTCTGACATCTCTGCAGCTGATGACTTTTGAAAACGCTGTGGTAAAAGGAGAAATTCCTCGTCATAAGTAATTTCTTCTTTTTCCACAATGCTTTCAACAATTGTAAATAATTACACTCTCATTTACAAATATATTTTTTTCCACATTTTTGCTCAGATGTTTTCAAAGTCTTCTGCTGCAGAATTGTTGTATGTGGGAAAGGGTAAATGTTGATTTATGTTTTCAGTGTTGATTTACAACCTGTATCCACACAACCCAGAAGCTGTCCATAAATGTCTTCCTGAGCTGTTTGACAGGTTTCCAATGTTAAAGGACAACAATCAGACGCTGGTTTTAAACATAGTCATGACCGTGTCAAACAAAAATCCAAAGGTAAACTACTGTTCTCCATACAACAAATCTGCAGCAGACAACTTTGAAACCATATGGGCAAAAATATGAAAAATCTCTTGAAAGTTTAACTATTGAATAGGGTTGAAAACATTGTGCCAAATGGAGAAATTGCGCAATTTCTTCTTTTGCCACAATGTTTTCAAAAGTCGTCTGCTGCAGATGTGGGAAAGGGTTTAGTAATATTGAATTCTACCATTCTTGTTTCACTAAAAATACACCTGTTGAATACAGTCAAACCTCGCTGGCTCGAACATAGGAAAGCTCGACCACCATTGAAAACTCAAACTTATCTGTCGGTCCCAATCAAAACCTTATATGATAACGGAAAGTTTGAAATATGCTTTTAACTTGAAATTGATCATTATTAGCAATATCCCCTTTTGTCATAATGTTTTCAAAAGTTGTCTGCTGTAGATGAGTCTGAAAGTCTCTGTATGTTGGAAAGGGGTTAGATTAATAGCACTCAGATGAGATGGCCCTCCTGTTTCCAGTAAAACATAATAATAATAATAACAACATTAATAATAATAATAATAATAATAAAAATAATGATAACATAAATAAAGACTTGTTTTATAGAGGCAGCAGAGTTGGGCATCCCATGTCTGCCCTGTGTGCCTCTGTTAAAACAGTACAAATATTTACATATATAAGGTATCATACAAATATTTACATAGACAAATGATGCATTCAAGATACCAGCACTGTTATGGGAGAGACTTTATTCAAGTAATAGAACATGATGACATATTCAATTTCTTATTACTCCATTAGGTTTTTACAGCGGACCAGATTAAGAATCTTATTGACTGGCATCTGGATCCCAAAATTGAGGACAACTTGATATTGGTGATCCTGCGTTACATATCGGAGAAACAAGCCAAGGTCCTTTTACCTCATGTGACAAAGTTCTTTAAACAAGACACAGGGCCTCATGCAATGATGTTCAGCGTGAAACTTTACATCATTGGGAACGTCGCTGTTCTCGACAAGGTGAGTTCACTTTCAACCTTTCACACTTTCCCAAACGCTATCTTTTCAAAAATTGTCTGCTATGGTGGCATCAGAAACCATCTGTATGTGAGAAAGGGTTAAACTTCGATCAATTGTTTGATGTTACCTTCAGATATCTACTGAACAGGCCATGGATTTCCTAGTCGCCTGTTTCAACCAATCAGATCCTACTTAACTAATGGACCAATTTCAAAATAGTTTCACTGGATTGTTCCTTATGTTGCTTTTGTTCAAAATATTAAAAGAATTCAAGTATATGTAGAACTTTGGTTTCTGCGCCATCAGAAATAGGTGAAATTGCCACAACTTTAAAAATATATTTGTCCAAAATTTAATGTACTTGACCCTTTTGAAAATAAATTAACACAAATGTTCCTTGGTTAACTCTCTATTAAGATTGTTCAAACTATTCCGATCCTTTAAAAACATGGCTGCCCAGGGGCAGAGCTATTTTTCCCTTGTTTGTGTATAGCAATAAAATGTTCTTGTCCAAAAATACTGGTCCAATTTGAAAAAAAGTTTACCACAAATGTTCATTAGGTGACGATGTACAAAGATTGTTGAAATTTTCCACAGTAGGAGTATCAATCATTTTATGTTACTTTCAGACAGCTGCCGAACAGGCCATGGATTTCCTGGTCACCTGTTTCAATCACTCCGATCCAAGTGTTTTAACGGTGGTACCAGCAATGATAGCGACTGTAATGAAGCGAAACAAAGACTACATGAATAAACACAGGAAGAAGGTGGAGCTTCTTGCAGTGAATGCCTCCACACCCGCAATCAAGTCTGGAGCTACAAATATCCTCAATATACTCGATGGGAAAGTGTAAGTGAACTACGGTGTATGTTAGGCCACCATTATCGTTGTTTCAACCTTTTCCCACATTCATGAACCACAAATCTACAGGCACAAATATGAAAACATCTTTATAAATGAAAGTACATGTATAATTATCGCAAAGAATTGAAAACATTGGGGCAAAAGGGGACATTGCTCATAATGAGTAATTTTACCTTTTGCCTCAATGTTTTCAAAAACATCTGCTGCAGATGGATCAAAATTCATTTGCAAGTGGGAAAGGGTTAAAATAGATTGAAAACAAAAGAAACATTTGAACAATTTAAAGAAAGATTTAAATAGAGTTGAAAATATTGTTAAGAAAGGAATAATTGGTTTATTTAGAGCATTTTCTCATTGTCCTTTATCAAAGTCATCACCTCAAAAGTCAAAAGCCATTTGTAGCATGGATATAATAGAAAAATCGATAGAATTGCAGGCAACGGAGAATGCTTGTCTTGACATTATACAAATTTTTTATCAGAAATCCTTTTTTTTTTTTTTTTTTTAATCAATACTGAAATTGAGTCCATAGCCAATTTTGATTAGTTCAAGACATAAATATTGAGTTGAATAGCAAACTGTACAGGTACCACAGGTGTCACTTAATCGTTTCGAGCAGTCTAAGTGTTGAAATATCCTGCTTGTATTGATGAATTTGGGTTTTTTAACTTGTTCATGCTCCCTTGGTAAACAAACCAGTAATAGACGAGGAAAAGTGTCTTACCCAAGGGCACTCTACAATGACTGCCACAACTGGGGATTAAACCTGGGATCCCTGTGTCCAAATCCCTGACGCTAACCACTTGGCCAATGTGGATTCCTTGGTTGAAATATCTTTCTTGTTTTTAATTGGTTACTTTTCATATATATCATCTCTTTGCCACTTGAAATTGTACTATATATATAATATTATATATAATTAAACATGAAATTAATTTAAGACTATTCCTAATTCAGTTGCTCATGTAAACCATGACTTTTGTTACTATTTTGAACATTATATTGCTATTTACATAATTATGTTTCTTTTATGCAATAAACAATTTGCACTTATACTTACTTGTACTCGTACTTGTACTTGTACTTGTTCTTACTTGTACCTGTACTTGTTCTTACTTGTACTTGCTCTTGTTCTTACTTGTACTTGTACTTGTTCTTACTTGTACTTGTACTTGTACTTACTTTTACTTGTTCTTGTTCTTACTTGTACTTACTTGTTCTTACTTGTACTTGTACTTGTTCTTACTTGTACGTGTACTTGTTCTTACTTGTACTTGTACTTGTACTTACTTTTACTTGTTCTTGTTCTTACTTGTACTTACTTGTTCTTACTTGTACTTGTACTTGTTCTTACTTGTACTTGTAATTACTTGTTCTTGTTCTTACTTTTACTTGTACTTGTTCTTGTTCTTACTTGTACTTGTACTTACTTGTTCTTGTTCTTGTTCTTGTTCTTACTTGCACTTACTTGTTCTTGTACTTACTTGTACTTGTACTTACTTGTTCTTGTTCTTACTTGTACTTGTTCTTACTTGTACTTGTACTTGTACGTACTTGTTCTTACTTGTACTTACTTGTTCTTGTTCTTACTTGTACTTACGTGTTCTTGTTCTTACTTGTACTTGTTCTTGTTTGTACTTGTTCTTACTTGTACTTGTTCTTACTTGTACTTGTTCTTACTTATACTTGTTTTCAACAGTATTGAAGAGGTGTATGACGATGTCCAACAAACCAAGGAAACAGTGGGAGATCTTGACAAGAAGGTTGTTGCCACAATGGACACCGTAATAACTCTAGGTGATCATGTGATTGAACATGATAAAGATATCAATAAACTGCAAACAGACATGGATGACCTTGAGGAGAGGGTGGATGACGTGGAAGACGACATTGGTGAAACAAAGGTCAAAGTGGAGGAGATTGATAATAAGGTATGATTTAACCCTTTCCCACACACGAAGAAACTATAGCAGAAGACATTGAGGACAATAAGTCAAAACTATAGAATAATTATTCACCTTTTTCTACATACAGAAGCATTATGAAGCCTCTTTTGCAAACATTGTGGCAAAAGAAGAATTTTCTCATAAAGAGCAATTCTCTATTTGCCAAAATGTTTTCAACTGTTTTCAGTATATACACTTAAAGGTTTTTAAAGGTTTTCGATGCCTTTGCCTAAATGTTTTTGAAGTCTGCTGCAGATTTGTTGTATGTGGGAAAGGGTAGAATTGAGTTAGAAAACACTTGTCTGCTGTTCTGCAGTTGATGTTTCAAAATGTGTCTGCATTGGATTGAGTATCATTAACCCTTTCCCTCATATAGACGCTTTCTTGCCTTTGCAGCAGATGGCTTTTTGAAAACATAGTGACAAAAGAAGAAATTGCTCAAAACGAGCAATTTCTCCTTTTGCCACAATGTTTTCCACTTTTAGTCATAGGTTATCCATTCAATTATTTTTCCATTTTTTGACAAAATATGTTCAAAGTCGTCTGCTGCAGAATTGTGGTATGAGGGAAAGGGTTAACATTACATCTTTAATCAAAGCGCCAATGGCACTGTAGTGGCGATCGTATGGAAAATCCTGCAAAGTAACAAGCAGTATATCGGTGTAGGGCTTGCGATGACTCTGGTGCGGGTATATTTGAGAATGTATCAACCCTGCATCTTTTGACAGTAGAATAATGTTAGTTTGCCAGAATGTTGTCTTGGTGATTATTTAGTTACGTTCTGAAATTGGTCATGATGTGTTCAAAATTAGGCCATTCCAAAGTTATGAAAAATCTAGTTGGTATTCGATAGACTACCGTTTTAGCTCATTAGAATGACTATTTGTAATCTAAATTGTTTGGGTAATCACATGTTTATCACCAGGTCGTTAGGCCATATTAAGATAAAATATATTTTACACTTTAGAAATGACTAAAGAAAGGAGAGAAAACAGTATCCATTAGTTTGGTGTTTGTTTCAATTATGTCCGATATTAAACAGGTCTGTTCAATTTAGTCCCTTCACATTGCATGATTGAGGGTTGTCACAGTGTATTTATATGTCTCTGAGGTTGTTAAACTGCTTCGAATAATGTGAGTGCAAAAACAAACACAAAACATGCTCCAAAAGCACAATTTCACTATTTGCCAAACTGTTTAATTTATGAAAATATAGGCATATATTATAATGCTAGATCTTCAAACTCAATTAGGCTACACTGTCAGCATTGATTGCTAATTGACTCTAGAACGTGCAGACGTGTATACATAACGTGTGTACACACTGCCATCGTGTGTCCTTTAAACCTTTGTAAACCAGTCTTATTATCTAGACGCTTTCATATATTTAAACAAGTACAAAATAAAGCGTTTATAATATTGAGATTTACAAGCTTTTCTGGTTTTTGGTCTCGCGAGCTATTTATAGAACCTTTTGGAATTTCCAGATTTGAGTATCACCAGAGTTGTCGTTATTTGCAAGGCAGAACGCGCAATGATATTTATTATCTGCCAAATCATGACGAAGATAATCAGAGTACAACCAACTCCTGCCGAATCAGGTTAAAGGTCAAAAGGTTACGGTTGACTACAGTAAAAATAAAACGAGGCACAGGAGTATCATGATACTCTGCATAGCGTACCCAAGACGCCCGATGATATTTATTATCTGCCCAAACATGAAGAAAGATAATATGTAAATAGTTTAACTCTATTTAGATATTTTCTCGATAAATCTCAAATATTAGTACCAATCCGGTATCAAAGTAGCACTAACATTATCATTATTAATCGTGTGCCTGCATCACTGATGGAACTATATATATATATATGGCGGTTTAACGGAAGTGAGTAAATTGCCTTTGCAGAAATATCCAACCGATTGTTCAAATACGACTATATAATTTTGTTTTCGTTGTTGTTGTTTTGGTAGCACTGTGGCGATTGTCAACCAATCGCCACAAAAATCACCTGATATTTCTTATAAATATCAAGAACAACTCTTTGTGTTGCATGCTATTGCAAGGGCATACTTAAGGATAACTTTTCCATTGTCTGTTCACCTGTATGTCCATAACAGGCATATGACAGGCAAAACATGTTTTCTGTCAAACACTTATGTTGTAACTATTTACTGGATATTATACTTTATATCTGTTTTAACCCTTTCCCTCATACAACAAATCCGCAGCAGACAACTTTGAAAACATCTGGACAAAAATCTCAAGAATCTCTTTAAATGAAGGTATATTTACTGCAAAAAGTTAAAAATATTGTGGCAAAAGGAGAAATTGCTAATTTTTTGAGCAATTTCTTCTTTTGTCACAATGTTTTCAAAGGTGGTCTGTTGCAGAGGCATCAGAAAGCGGCTATATTTAGGAAAGGGTTAAAAAAGGTATAAGAATTATTTTTAACATCTGCACATGATAATTTCAATGCAGAGTTTACCACATTGTGTACAATAGTGATCATATTTTTCAAAACAAAGAAGACATTGTGAACAAAACTAAGGTAATGCAGAACGATTCATTAATGACCTTTCACTAAAAGAGATTCTATATTTTGTTTTAGACAATGACAAATGCTCCAAAATGGTCCAGAGATCTAACAAAACTAATGAACCCAAAAAGTGACGCGGACTGGCGGTTACTAGCCCAAAGACTGGGATACAGCAACGATGATATAAGAGGCTGGGCCCAGCAGAATGATCCTTGCATGGCCGTACTCAGTGAATGGTATGCAACACATAAAACGAGTGAAGCTACTCATGCTGTTCTAAAAATTCTGGAAGACATGAACAGAACGGATGCAATTGTGATTGTAGAGAATGCAATGAAATCTGCTGGTATGTAAACTAAACTTCCTTTTAACTATGAATTTATATTAACCCTTTCTTACCCGATGTTCAGAAATAAGTGTGCCGCAGATTATGGAACACTTTTTGCCTTAACCCTCCCCCATACAATAAATCTACAGCAGACAACTTTCAAATTATTAGGTCCAAAATATAGAAAACCTCTATAAATGATAGCATGAATATTATAAAAAATTGAAAACATGTAGCAAATGCAAAAATGAATAATTTTTAGCAATTTGTCCTTTTGCAACAATGATTTTAAAATTCTTTTGCTGCAAAGGCGTCAGAAAGCATCTATATCTGGTAAAGGATTAACACATTTTAATTTTCAAATCCCATCCTTTTTGTCATTACCAATCTTATTGGAACTGCTCCCACTGGAATTCAAACCTTTAACTTTCCATTTTCAATGTGGGTGGCACTAGATATCTGGGATGAGTTTGCAGGCTTGAATCTGATTGTACATTAGTCATGAATGCTGTAAGATTGGTTTTGGTGTGTGGTCCATTTAATCTAATGGTTACATGGAATTTTTTAAATGAAAAAAGCCATGGCATAGGAAAATTGTATGACATTGTGACGTCAGAAGAAACAAAACCATGCTATAACTCTTTTAACAGTTTCCTACATACACCAAATCTGCAACAGAAGACTTTGAAAACATCTTGGCAAAAACATCTCAATAAATAATAGTATAATAATTGAATAAAGTTGAATATTGCTTGTTTTGAGCAATTTCTCCTTTTGTCACAGTGTTTTCAAAAGTTGTCTGCTGCAGAGGTGCCAGAAAGCGTCTGTATGTGAGAAAGGATTTAGTAAGGTTACCTTCATTTACAAAGTATAGGTATACTTAAAGTCATATGCATCAGATTTGTTGTATGTGGGTTTGAAGATTTGATTGGGAACAGTGTATACCCTGACCAGACTGCAAGAACACATGCTGATCTGTATCTAAATTAGTTTCAAAACCAATGGCTGCATGTGAAACGGTTGAAACTACATATTGTAACAAGATGCAGTAACAACCGTCTTGCATTATTCCCACAAATAGTCTGATTCTTTTTAACCCTTTCCGTCATACGACAATTCTGCAGCAGACGACTTTGAACGTATTTTGTCAAAACATAGAAAATCTCCATAATTGAATGGATAACCTATGACAAAAAGTGGAAAACATTGTGGCAAAATGAGAAATTGCATGTTGTGTGCAATTTCTTCTTTTGTCACTATGTTTTCAAAAAGCCGTCTGCTGCAGAGGCGTCAGAAAGTGTCTATATGAGGGAAAGGGTAATGGTAATATATATATTTTGTTTGTTATTATCCAGAGGGTGTGGTTGAAGATGAAGAATTTGAATACCCGAATCCTCCGCCAATATTCCTGAGTTACCAATGGGGAATGCAGGAAGAGGTCAAGCTGCTCAAACACCACTTACAGATGGCCGGATTCGAGTGCTGGATGGACATTGGTCAAATGGGAGGCGGAGATAAACTGTTTAACAAGATCGATGACGGTATTCGAGCTGCTAAATTAGTCTTATCGTGTACTACTGAGAAATATGCTAAATCACCAAACTGCAATAGAGAGGTTAGTTTTAGGCCTTTCCCATGCAAATGATTACATTGATAAATAATACTCCTTTTGTCAATTTGTTTCAAAGGTCTTCTGTTTCAGAAACTTTTCTTTTTAACTCTTTGGCGTGGCGATGAGAGGTTATTTACCCTCGCCTTTCGGCATAAACCCATTTGGTGAGCAGTTTAACTCTTGCAGACTATTTTAAACTCATCTGCAGCAGACGTCCTTTAAAAACCTTGCTTCACAAACAGAATTTTCATACTTTTCCCCCTGTCATTTTCAAAGCAGTCTACTGCAGATATGTTGTATGTGAAAAACAAGTAAAATGCAGAATTGATGAGCCGGACAAAATTGTTCATGGTTATGAAAATCTGTGATACTTAAAATAATTTCTTTAATTAGACCATTATGATTGTAAATAGTATTTTGCTGAATTCCATGCAGGGTTTAACCCTTTCCCTCATACAACAAACCTGTAGCAGAATACTTTAAAAAAAGCAATATTAAAATATGGACTATTTCTGAAAATACAATTACAATTAGTGAATAGAGAAGAAAGCATTATGGCAAAAGGTGAAATTGCTCATCATGAGTAATTTCTCCCTTTGCCTCAATGTTTTCAAAAGTCGTCTGCTGCAGAGGCATCAGAAATCAACTATATGCGGGAAGGGGTTAAAATAGATCTTGACAAAAGAAGTCAGTTTACTTCACAATCACTGGGTTTGCTTTCAGGTGAATTTAGCAGTCAACCTGGGTAAACCAATCATCCCCCTTCTGATGGAGAAGATGCCTTGGCCTCCAAGGGGATCAATGGGTCCGATCTTCAGTGAATATCTGTTCATCCGATTTTTCCAAAGAGCTGGTGAAGAGACGAAGGATAACAGATACTGGCCACTGCCAAAGTTCAAAGAACTCCTGATGCAAATCCATTTCTATGTCGTTCCTGATCAAAGCTTGGTCAAACAAGGTATTAACTGTCTATTGAACACTAAATCTGCTATTATTAACCCTTTCCCTCATACAACAATTCTGCAGCAGATGACTTTGAACATATTTTGTCAAAAAATGGAAAATCTCTATTATTGAATGGATAACCTATGACTAAAAGTAGAAAACATTGTGGTAAAAGGAGAAATTGCTCGTTTTGAGCAATTTCTTCTTTTGTCACTATGTTCTCAAAAAGCCGTCTGCTGCAGAGGTGTCAGAAAGCATCTATATGAGGTAAAGGGTTGACCTACATACAAAAAATCTGCAGCAGAAGACAGACTTTGAAAACACATCGGCAATATATGAAAAATATCTATAAATGTTCTGTAAAAAAGAAACAAGCAAACAGTCATTTTACTTCTTGAAATACAGGCTTATGACATTGTCTCATATACTTTGTTTTAGACTTGTACAAATAAAAACATCTTGGAAATGTGTTCTTTTCAAATTTAACCCTTTCCCTCATATAGACGCTTTCTGATGCCTCTCTGCAGCAGACAGCTTTTTGAAAACATAGTGACAAAAAAAGAAATTGCTCAAAACGAGCAATTTCTCATTTTGACACAATGTTTTCCACTTTAAGTCATAGGTTATCTATTCAATTATAGAGATTTTCTTTTTTTTGACAAAATATGTTCAAAGTCGGCTGCTGCAGATTTGTCGTATGAGGGAAAGGGTTAATCCTACCAGCGATACTGGTACACTTGTGCCTCTTTGTTCAGCTGTTTGTTCAGTCCACAATTATGTAAATCTGAGTATTTTCGAAGATTTCATTTTCTGTAGCAGACGAGTTTTGAGAAAAAAAATTGGCAAAAGAAGAACTTGCACATCGTGATAAAATTCTCCTTATGGCACAATGTTTTCAACTTTAATTAATAATTATACTTTCAATAAAAGAGATTTTACATTTTACGTTTTGTGCAATTTCTTCTTTTGTCACTATGTTTTCAAATAGCCGTCTGCTGCAGAGGCGTCAGAAAGCGTCTATATGAGGGAAAGTGTTAAGATTGTTTGTATGTGTGCCAGGGGTTAATACTTGTATCATGTCAATGCAGTAGGGCAGTAGCATAATGTAGATCGATTAAACCCTTCCAACATTTAGACCCTTTCGGAAGCCTCTACAGTAGACGACTTATGAAAACATCGTGGCAAAAGGAAAAATTGCTCTTATTGAGCAATTTTTATCCATTTGCCACAATGTTTTCAACTCTTTTTACTAATTAAACTCAATTATTTCGTCTTTTCACATTTTTGCCAATATGTTTTCAAAGTCGTCTGCTGCAGATTTGCTGTATCCGGGAAAGGGATAAAATGGACTTTGACGTTCTTTGAAATAATCAAGGAGAGAAAGCTCAGCGAACAATAATAATATAAACTTCTAAATACTTCTACAAACATTTGCCACAGATTGAATGTCATTTTTCAGTAGTTCACCAGGTGGTATTTCCATAGGCAAGTTTACATATCATATCAAATAAGGTTTACATATCATATCACATAAGATTTCCATATCATATCACATAGAGTATACATATCATATCACATAAGTTTTCCATATCATATCACATAAGGTTTCCATATCATATCACATACAGTTCACACACATTTTACATATATTATAAAGTTTACATATATCACATACTGTTTACATATCATATCACATAACGTTTACATATCATATCACATACAGTTCACATAAATTTTACATATCACATAATGTATAAATATCATATCACATAAGGTTTACATATCATATCTATCACATAATGTATGCATATCACATCACATAACATATACATATCATATCACATAATATACACATATCACACCACATAAGGTTTACATATCACATCACATAATGTATACATATCATATCACATAACATATACATATCATATCACATAAAGATCAATCAAGTCATACTTTCAATTGTAGAATATAAGAATTGGTGGAACCCAGCGGTGGAGGAGATTAAAATTGACAAAAACAAAGGCAAAGGAAAATCAACTGCTGTCCAATCCAATACAGATACAAAGGTAGGTAGTGTTCAATCCTAGCTATATCTAACACTTTTCATCTTACAGATGCAGTTTGACCCATCTGCAGAAGATGACATTAAATTTTTAAAAACATTGATGCAAAAGAAGAAATTGCTCATAACGGGCAATTTTTCCTTTTGTCACAATATTTTCCACTCTATTCAATAATTATGTCTCCCCCTGTATACAGGGGAGATATATTGTTTTTGTCCTGGGCGTCTGTCTGTCTGTCTGTCTGTCCTTCTGTCTGTCTGTCCGAAATCGTGTCCGCTCCATATCTCCAAGACGGCTTGAAGGACTTTCATGAAACTTGGCTCACATGTTCACCTCATCAAGGCGACGTGCAGAACCCGCGTCTCGACAATATAGGGTCAAGGTCAAGGTCACGCTTGAAGGTCAAAGGTTTGAGGCTTTATTTCGTGTGCGCTCCATATCTCCGAGACGGCTTGAAGGATTTTCATGAAACTTGGGTCACATGTTCACCTCATCAAGGCGACGTGCAGAACCCGCGTCTCGACAATATAGGGTCAAGGTCAAGGTCACACTTGAAGGTCAAAGGTTTGAGGCTTTATTTCGTGTCCGCTCCATATCTCCGAGACGGCTTGAAGGATTTTCATGAAACTTGGGTCACATGTTCACCTCATCAAGGCGACGTGCAGAACCTGCGTCTCGACAATATAGGGTCAAGGTCAAGGTCACGCTTGAATGTCAAAGGTTTGAGGCTTTATTTCGTGTCCGCTCCATATCTCCCAGACGGCTTGAAGGATTTTCATGAAACTTGGGTCACATGTTTACCTCATCAAGGCGACGTGCAGAACCCGCGTCTCGACAATATAGGGTCAATGTCAAGGTCACGCTTGAAGGTCAAAGGTTTGAGGCTTTTTTTCGTGTCCGCTCCATATATGTCCCAAATTTATAGGTTGGAATGTTTTGAGAGATTTTGACAGATATTTGAGGGGAGACATCTGTTTTTTGCAAAAACAATTCTAGTTATTCCTCCATTTAAAGATATATTCATTGTTTTGCCTTATAAAAGAAAAGTCGTCTACTGTAGATTTGTTGTATAGGGGAAGGGTAACGACCATTATTGTGTTGCCTCCCTAGGCAGGGTCTCACATAGGGTTCACTTCTTCAGCATCTATCCATTTTTCCATCTGGTTCTCTTACTATCTTACTATCTTTTTGTCCATTATTGACAGAAGACGCACATGTCTTGCAACAGACGACTTTATAAAAGCATACTGAAACAAGGGGGAATTTCATATGTTATTAACAACACTGCATCAATCTCATACATGTACTTTGAAATATGTGTTTCTGAAGATACTGATTTCTCAGATGTATTCAAAGAAGATATATAAAAATGATATTTCATTTTTTCTGTCCAAAACAGGAATCATCTGGGGATTCTCCGCTGGTGTTTTTGTCCTATCAGTGGGGCCGTCAACCACAGGTCATGATGTTGTACAAACGGCTATTATCTCTCGGGTACACGATATGGATGGACATACACCAGATGGGAGGCGGAGACTCTCTGTACGACAAAATAGATCGCGGTCTGAGGGGATGCAAGGTCGTTGTCTCCTGTGTCACACCCAAGTATGCATTGTCAGCCAATTGCAGACGTGAGATAAGTTTGGCAGATGCGCTAAAGAAGCCAATTGTTCCGTTGTTATTGGAGGAAATGAAATGGCCACCCGATGGTCCAATGAGCATGGTCTTTACGGAACTGCTATTTATTAACATGTATAGAGATCCTAACATACAGGTCAAATGGACTGGTCCAAAATTTGATGAGCTCAGCCAGAAACTTCAGGAACATGTGCCGAGTATTAAGTCTGCTGGAAATGCAGAGCAAGCGGGCAAGAAAGAGATAAATGGATCAGCAAATAAATCACAGGCTAAGTCAGAGGATAAACCAAAATCAGAAGAAAAACCCAAACCAACCCAAAGTTCACCAACTAAATCAGAAGCAGAACCTAAGCCTGCTGAACGATCACAAAATAAATGGTCCGAGGATGAACCAAAGACGAGTCAAAGTACCACAACACCAAAGAAATCAACCGACACACCACAATCTGGGAATAATTCAGGCAAATCAAAATCTTGTGTACTACTGTAGGTATGGGTAATACAGAACAGGGAACCATTTTACTGACACACAGACAAACGTTGATACCTTTGCAATATACAACTTTTATAGTCATTGGTTTAAATAGGACAAATTGCATGATGAGCAATTTCTCCTTTTTTCTATTTTTGGCCTGGGGCTTTTGCCAATTGCTGTTAACACCAAAAATAAAATGCATTTAAGGGTGAGACTGCGTGAGAAAAATAGTTCATCATGGATTCAACAAAACTGCATTTAAAATGTTCAGATCGCCCAAGTATAATGTTGTTGGAACATCGGTGAAAAGGCGTGAGTACTCCATTGTGAGTTTAAACATATATCTATCCTATAGTTACACGTTTAACTCTTTCCCTCATACGACAATTCTGCAGCAGACGACTTTGAACATATTTTGTCAAAAAATAGAAAATCTCTATAATTGAGAATGGATAACCTATGACTAAAAATTGGAAAACATTGTGTCAAAAGGAGAAATTGCTCGTTTTGAGCAATTTCTTCTTTTGTCACTATGTTTCCCAAAAGCTGTCTGCTGCAGAGGCGTCAGAAAACGTCTATATGAGGGAAAGGGTTAAATAGTGGTCAGACTACTGATAGGTTTCATGTTTATCATCGACCCTATTTAGCTGTTTTAATACTTATGCAAATTTGAGTGTGGCCTGCTTTAACAATGTATAATGAAAAATAGTAACACCTTCATTATTTTTCCCCAAGAAAATATGAGCCGTTCCATGAGAAAACCATCATTATGGACTAGCTAATCCGGGCCGACACATTCCGACTTAGGGGGATAGAGGTATAGAGTAATGATTCCTGAAACAGAAAATTTACAGGAGACGAACGGTGTCGCAGCATGCTTAGGCTGATCCGGGTCCATACTTTACGCAGAAAATGCCCCAAAATGCAGCTGCGGCGATAGACATCTGCGTAATGTATCGACCAGATCAGCCTGCGCTGTCCGCGCAGACTGATCCGGCAGACACATTCCGACTTAGGGGGATAGAGGTATAGAGTAATGATTCCTGAAACAGAAAATGCACATGAGACGAAAGGTGTCTGTCTGTGTTAGCATGCGCGGCATGCTTAGGCTGATCCGGGTCGATACTTTTCGCAGAGTCCATAACGTTGGTTTTCTCGCGGAACGGCTCATACATGTATCTAGATCATAACAGGGAATGTGCCAAAGAGACATTGTAATTAATTATATTATATTTATAACCCATTCATTGATATATTATGCATTTTTAAGTCATTAACCCTTTCCCACATACACACACATTGCAGCGAAAGTCTAGGTAAAACATGGAAAATAAATGAAAGCGTGATTTTTTAATGCAGTTGAAAACATTATGGCAAAAGGAGAAATTGCTCGTTTTCAAAAGTGGTCTGCTGCAGAGGCGGAGGAAAGCATCTATATGTGGGAAAGGGTTTAAAACTATTCTGGACAGAAAAACTCGGTTTTAACTTAAGAAATCGTCACCTTTTCCAGATAATCCATTTTTTCTCAGATGTTTTCAAATCGGATGTCTCTGAAAATGTTGAAAGAGGTGAATAGGAAATGTGCCCCCTGTTTGCACAACAACCATTTATTCAGTTTCCATGTCCTGATATGTATAGACTTATTTAAACTGTGATCCTATACTTTTAGTATTTATTTATTACCGCTGTGATAGTGTACTTAAATACATTTACATTATTTTTTAAAAACTTTTACAATATATGCCTTTATTACATGAATATAATTATGTAATCATTCATACAATAATAAATGTTTCCCTTTCAATGGCTTCCTAAAATCATTGTTAAATACTAGTCATGCGTTCATATTATAAAATAAAATGCTGAAGAAGACCTAAATGATGTTTAACCCTTTCCCTCATACGACAATTCTGCAGCAGACGACTTTGAACATATTTTGTCAAAAAATAGAAAATCTCTATAATTGAATGGATAACCTATGACTAAAAGTGGAAAACATTGTGGCAAAAGGAGAAATTGCTCGTTTTCAAAAAGCCGTCTGCTGCAGAGGCGTTAGAAAGCGTCTATATGAGGGAAAGGGTTAAAAAGAGCGAAACTAGTTCGACCATTTCCCATTTGCAGAAGCATCGGCAGCTCAAGACGATTGAAAACATTGTTACAAAAGGAAAAAATGCGCATAACTTTATCCAGTAGTTATTCTTTATTTAGAACTTTTCCATACGTTTGACTAGACTTTTTCAAAGTCGTCTGATTGTTGTATGTTTGATCATATAGCAAACCAACTATTAGTCGAATTACGAGAAAACCTACATTGTGGACTCTGCGTAGAGTATCTACCCGGATCCGCCTAAGCATGCCGTGCAGAATTACGAGAAAACCAACATTGAGGATTCTGCGTTAAGTATCTACCCGGATCACCCTAAGCATGTCGTGCAGACTAACCCAGTCAGACCGTGACTTTTCGTCTTCCGTAGATTTTCTGCTTCAGGAATCATTACTCTATATCTCTATTCCCCCTAATACGGAATTAGCCTTCGCTTTTAACCCTTTCCCACATTCAAGAAATCTGCAAAATGTTTGTTTGAAACTATGGAAAATCTCTATAATTGTGAGTATACTTACTAAAACAAATGTTGAAAACATTGTGGCAAAGGAGAAATTGCTCGTTTTGAGCAATTTCTCCTTTTGACACAATGTTTTCAAAAGTCGTCTCGAGCCGATGCGTCAGAATTCGTCTATAGGTGGGAAAGGATTAATGCCCATCTACATGCAGTATGGTAAACAGATGTTTTATTTGACAAAAGAACAAGCTAGAACTGTAGCCCAATTAGTAACTAACTCCGATTTACCTTTGTATGACCCCGTTACGGAGACCTCAAATAATGCAAAGACGCATGCGGAGCTTACCTGAATAAAATAGAATATATTTTATTAACTTACTTATACAACATACATATATATCTCGTCATACAAAACATATTTATAAATGAATCAAAGAAGATCAAACACGGTTACATCAATACATAAACATTTAGTAAGATTTTTTCTTTCTCATATATACTACATAGATGAATCTTTGTTTCTAAATATAAGATATGCTTGTTTGAAATAATCATTGATAAACAACTGAACGTGACATGTGATAAACATTCTCCATGTGATAATTTGTTATTTTTATTTGAGGTCATCGAAATTTACATTTTACGCATTTTGATGTATTTTTTCTTTTCATAGATGTAAAAGAAATAGCAATAAAAATAAATAAAAAATTGATATGTTATGACTTTTGGCAAGTTCCCCAACTTTAAGCGCTCGCCACAGAGCATTTTAAAAGATGAACATGTTTAACTGAAAAAAGTATAATATTATTATAACTATTTCGAATCCTCACATAACTCGCTGTATTTAATTTGGCGGTCTTATGATATTTGGTCCAAATACCAAATTTTATATAATTGCTTAAATTATTTAAAATCCACTGTTACAAAAATCGTTACATCCTTTACATCACAAATTAATTTCGAGTCAATACAAAATGGCGTCGTCGTACATTTTCATTTTCCACGATCCTAGCAACCATCGGATGGGACACTTAATCGTTAATGTGAATTTAGCAAAACAGTTAAAAACAATTATTAATTTTCTAAATCATCTAAATATTGAAAAACACATTTTTAATAGACTATATTAAAACATATAATAACATGGTACCTGCATGAATAAGGGAAACAGTTTTGTTGGAACATGTTTCTTCGGTTGAGTTTAGCCCTTGCAAGATCGGGCAACTCTGCAAAAAGGAACTCGAGCCACTAATAACTACTTCTATACGATAACGTTACAAAGCGCTCCCGTCCAATATTTGATAAATGTAAAGGCCAGTTAAGAATCATTTGTAGATTAACATGTATAACACACGCAGTGAAAAATCGACAGGCAACAATAGCACCAAATATGATATATTTATAGCGTTAGCTGTGTGTTATATGATTGTTCTGACGTGTAGAACAATTCCATCGCTATTTGTAGATTCACTCAACATATTGGTTTACGCTGAACATTAGTGGCTTGTGATTGTCTATGACTTTTATATTAATTGATCTGATTTAAACATGACCAACAAACCCAAGTTGGATTTAAGAACGTCTATGTTGAACTAGCAAAATATAGGTCTTCTCATTATTTAACCATTCTCAGATATGGTCCCAACGGTAATTTAACATACAGTGTGGCCAAAACGAGCCGTTAAGAGGAGCAAGAACATTCAAGCGCAAATAACATGATACAAAAGGAAACAATTTTCTGAATGTAGTCCACCATTATAATTTTTGTACACGTTTCATACTCAAATTTTGCAAATGATTAAGTCTCGAATAAAAACAAAATGGCGTCATCATTCACGAACTACATAAATCATGAATCTGATGGACTAACTCGGTTAGCCTAATTTCAGCTTTATAAATGAACTGCTCAATCAAAACAAATAAAACTCGTATTATCAAGTTGGTATTGTTTTGCTTAATAATTAGCCACGTACAGACGAATGATGATGCGTCTGCAGCATACATCGTACTTTGAGGAATGGAGAAATTGCCCAAAATATTGTTTTGCTTAACAATCTTCTTCTTCCGTTAACTGACAACATTCAACATGTTGAATATAATGACATGTCTAAAAGAAATATCCAAATTACTGTCGCAGTTTGACGCTCTTGCAGCAGACGAATTTTGGAGAAATTGCCTTTAATTTCTTTTCACTTACAAGCGCGCTTTGACGTGGCTGTAGCAGACTGAAATTTTAAAATACACATGTCCAGCTTTACACTCGGAAAAATCCACAACAAGTTCTAGGAATACCAAGATAAAAGATAATTTTGAGTTGAGTCGCCCGCGCATGCGCCCCCTTGACTTGTTCTAAACTGGTGACACAGGCTTCACAAAATCAGTTCCAAAGGGCTAACATCGAAGATATGAAACCGAAATAGTAATTACCTCATAACTTATCGATGTTTTTAATAACCATTGTAGACATCCGACATATAATTATTTAAATTGAAACAGTATATCAGCTCGACATTGTTGTAAAAATAAGACTCCCATTATAATGGAAAAACATGTCAAGATTAAAGATGCCTCTATTCACCATTTTATGTTTGTAAATCACAAAACACAATTATGTCTACAGGTAGTGTCGTATTATTGTAATGATATTCAGTTACGTATATTATTTATTGAATCCTTTCCAACCTGCAGACGCATTTTGACGCGATAGCAGCAGACGACTTCTGAAAACATTGTGGCCAAAGGTGAAATTGCTCATGATGAGCAATTTCACCTTTGGCCACAATGTTTTAAACTTTATTCAACAATTTAGCTATCTTTAATGGAGATTTTTCAGGTATTTGTCACTATGTTTCCAAAGCCAAAGCGGATTTGTTGTATGTGGGAAAGAGTTAATAACCCTTTATTTAAGATCACTGGGGATCCGATCGGCCTGTGACTCGGTGCATTCTGATCACGATCTTGTCCGTTTATCAACTAGTTTTACAGCCCTCCCGTATGCCATCGAAAACCGATTGGGATAACAAACTGTTTTGTTAAAGTATGCACTTTTATCGTAACTGAAACAAATCTACTAAGGATAGTTTTTGCATGACAAGATTATCATATTAAAGCAAGCATTTGATAAAAGGCAGTCACACATACAATAGGATTCACAGAGATATCATTCACTTATTATAAATAGAAACTGTATTTTCGGTACCAACAAGTGGTTAATAATTTGACATTGTCTGCGATGGAACAGACACCTCTTTCTCGAACAACAGTTTGCTTGCTACTGTGTGTTTATAGTGGTGTGCATCTTGCTAGTGAGCTTCAAAATGTAGAATCCAGCGGACATAGTTTAGACACAACAATTGCCAGGTATGAGAGAACACTTTCTACGGAAGCAGCTGCCATTTCGAACAAAGGCATCGGAAAAGAAATGACACCAGCGGTAGTCGAAGGTTCAGAAGAAGCACCAGGAAGTGTTATAGGCTCTTTACCAAGAACAACACAACATCAGGATTATTTGATAGGAGGAATGACTGAGATAACAAATGAGATAGCTGATTCAAACACGTTTCCAGAACCGAGTGGCTTTGAATTCGGACAAAGATCAACACAAAATCCGGGCTCTTTATTAGAAGGAATGACTGAGTTAACAAACGAGATGGCTGATTCAAACACGTTCCCAGTAACGAGTGGCTTAGAATTTGGACAAAAATTAACACAAAATCCGGGCTCTTTATTAGAAGGAATGACTGAGTTAACAAACGAGATGGCTGATTCAAACACGTTCCCAGTAACGAGTGGCTTAGAATTTGGACAAAGATTAACACAAAATCCGGGTTCTTTAGTAGAAGGAATGAATGAGTTAACAAACGAGATGGCTGATTCTACAGTAACCAATAGCTTTACATTAATACCGTTCTTTGAAGAAACTAGACAAACGAGTATTCAAACTATAACCGGCGGTTTGTTTTATAACGGTCCTGAAGAAATATCGGTCACAGAACCGTATTACAGAAATATATCTGCACACGTTCTACGAGTGTATGCCCGAAGTGAGACTTTAGGAATTATGGCTTCTACAATTGGCACGGTCTGTCCTGAATGGAAGCCATGCTATGGTATTTATGAGATGGTCAGAGAGATATCCTTTGTATCAAATCCTGCTCTATTTGATACAACATGTTGCTTAGAGTGTAGCTGTACAAACACGTGTTACATTGACGGGACATGTTGTCCTGGATTTGAACCAAACTTTCCAGTCGAGAAACACCGTGTCGTGTTACAAACGTCTTGTTTACAAACTGTTTTATTCAACAATAGCGAATCCTTAATCGAATCAAATCCTGAATATGAAATGGTTATTAATTGTCCAGATGACACTCCCGCAGATTTACAAAACAAGTGTACAGCTTTGTTACCAGGGAATGTTATGGAAACTGGCTCTACCCACCGTTTTATTGATGTGATACCCGTCACGGATTCCATTACACTGAACACCTTTGCAAACTGGTATTGTGCATCTTGTAATGGATTATCAATTGACGATCTTCGGTTCTGGAAAACAGACTTTACGTGAGTATTCTATTGAACCCTTTCCCACATACAACACATATAAAGGAGACGACTTTGAATACATCTTGATCAAATGTTTGCAAAATCTTGGCAAAGAACTCCGAATGAAAGTATGAATATTTGATAGATTTGAAATCAATCAACCGTAGACACTTGAACATGTTACTGGAACCACCATACACTTGGTATATACGGTACCTTCGTGAATATTCGTATAATTCTTGAAAGAAGCGTTTCATATCAATTTCGTACGGTAAGAAACGAAGTTTTTATTGTGATAGCTGCAGTCGTTCTAGTGATATATCCATACAAACACGGTCATTGTTTATCCAAAAACATACTTATTTGCACCAAAGGGTCTTCGTTACTTCTGTTATACCACGGCAGCCAGTTCATTCAGCGTATGTTTCCTGGCTTCCTAGCACAAGTACTTCACACAACATTATGCACAGGCAACTGGTCGTCTTTTCCTACATAGACAATTAGTCCAATGGTTGAAGACGAATGAATCATCAGAAAGAGTTAATGAGCACTCCTAGGTTCGAACGCGCGTCTTTATTTAAAACAAAACAATATAACCGCGCGCATGAGGACCCAATGCGCTGATTGCACTGTTTATGTCGTTCTACATGTATAAACGAGTGATTCGTAATAACAAATCGTGCTGTTTATGCATTTTCATTCAAGAATGTGTTATAATATAAAATGGCACTGTTTATGCTATTCCATTACCGAATTAGTCGTATTAACAATGGGCGATGTTTATGCATTTCCATTAACAAATGGGCACTGTATTACATATATAACTTATACCTCATAATTTATATTATATGAGTAGTCATATTTATATGTAAGCATGTGTGTGTGCGAGCGAGTATTGTGTGAATGTGTCATGTGCATGCAATTTATTTATTAATACATTATGATTGTATGATGTATGATGAACAACTATGCATGGTTTAAGTCAATAAAATATATCTATCTATCTATCTGTAAGGTAATAAAAGGTAGTGAAACCAATCTGTGTAATGGCATATCCGTTAATGGAAATGCATGTTATAACGGTACATTTGGTAAGGGACAGGCATAACATACACAGCGCGATCTTGTATTACAAGATAATCGTTAATGGAAATGTGCAATCTGCTATTACGACTCATGTGTTTAATGAGAGGGATAAACTGTGTCATCTTATATTACGACATACTTGTGACTAGAAATACTTAAACAGTGGCTGTGCGATGTTGTATAATGACATATTCGTTAATCAGCGCCATTTGTTATTTTGAATCATTCGTTAATAGAACGACATAAATATCTCCATCTGGTATACTGACTTATCCGTTAATGGAAGACGATACACATTGACCTTTTATACGACACATTAGCACTACCAACTTGTATTAAGTTGATTCATAATAACGAAGATAATCGAAGATTTATGAGTCCCAGGTAAAACCTGTCTATATTCGGTTCTGTAATCATATTTACAGAAAAACATCTGTGATTCGTCTATTTATAGTTGCACCAAGGATGACATCCCGCTTGACAAAGGGAACTTCAAAGCATCCATACAACAACGAGAGGATTGCTATTTAACCGTGCGACCTCCGACTGAGACCATTGCGTTCGTATCCCTATGTTTTTACTACAAACATGTTGAAACCCGATGTAACGTAACCGGTCATTGGATGAATTATGATCCTGAGATTGACGGTCTTTGCAAAACGGTGAACTGGTTGTATGAAGTCCCCTCGAACGGAAAGAAGTAAATTGGATGGGAGGGGGGACGCTTCAGGAAAAGCAACCTGCGTGTATTTGCGACCAGTGTAGATCTGCGTAGTCTGAACTGAGACCAAACTGTTGTCCACTCTTGTATACTCTGTTTAAGACGGTTTGGAGAAACCTTTGATAAACATTGTTCATATGCATCAGAATCAGATTGTATAGATGCGCAGCCCTAACTTTTATCTAGACATTTCACAAATACGTTTAGGTTGGTTGTTCTAGAGCATAGCTGTAATAGTTGTTATTTTGACACAGGGGAAATTGTTAATAGTTAGCAATTTTATCTTTTGCCATAATGTTGGTAAAAGTCATCTGCTGAAAATGCGTCAAAATGCGCCTGAACGTGTTTTACATTTAATATATGCACGTAATATAAAAGAGAACATGTACGACATACGAAATGCTTTTGGTAAGTTTTGATTGCAATTATGTCAATCTGTCTGCGTGAATAGTATGATTTTTGCACATCAAATTGTTTCAAACTTTAACCTTTATTTTGCTGTACGCCACATGTGCGTATGACGCTAAGTACACATTTAAACTACACTTGCGGACAAAAATGACCAAGATTAGCCAACATATTCATGAAGTCTAATCCTTGTTCCACATCATTAGTTCAACAATTATCATTAAAAGCTAAGAATATTCCACCAATAAGCAAGAGTTTGACAATGTTGAAGCATATAGCAACCTGGATGTTGTTTAATTATATGTCAAAATAATCTTTCATTATAGTAGTACTGGACAGTTTCCGTTGCAAATACATGCACATTGTCACAGCAAAGACAACAGAATTGTTTAAAACTATGTATTTGTTTCACTATGTACGGCACTAAATATGGTAATGATACATCACTAAAAATGGTAATGATACATCACTAAAATACGATGTGTGACGTCAAAGAAATATGAGTTTGCGTAATCCAAGTGTAAATAATGACAATTCGTTATTAAACATATAGACATTTGCATAATTTTTCTATATTTCGTCTTCAAACCTATACTTGATATATGCTAAAAGGAAAATAATGTTGCAATTGCAATACCTGACTTTATACTGTCTTCTCGGAGCATAAACAAATAATTTATTGACAACCCTCTGCGAGATATCAAGTACAATACAAAGCCATTTATCGGAGTACAATACAAAGCCCTGTATCGCCACTGCAACATAACATTCCAAACATATGAGCCGTTCGATGAAAAAACCAATATTATTGCTTCTGCGTAATGTATCGACACGGATCAGCCTAAGCATGCCGCGCAGGCTTACCCGGAAAGATACTTTTCGCCTCCTGTGGATTTTCTGTTTCAGGAACCATTACTCTTTTCCGTCACGCGCTTAGACGGAATGTGTCGGCCCGGATTAGCCAGCGCGGACTGCGCAGGCTAATCTGGGTCGATACATTACTCAGAGTCAATAATGTTGGTTTTACGGCTCAATTATTTATTACTCTTTTTACTTCGCAGATACAAGAATATATTTTGTGCCGCGTGTAACGGTGAGAGGATCGCAGATCATAACGCAACGTCCTGTCCGTCTCTCCAGTATGATGAGTCAATAAACATGTCGGATCTTAAAGGGACTTTAAACATGAATACTGCCACAGACGATCGCTTGTCGACTGTAATGCAACCCTTCGACAGCTCCGTCACTTGTCCGAAAGGGGAAAGGTTCGATCCACTTTCCGTAAGTTGCTTATGTCATCTAGATACTAATGTTTATTAACCTTTGTCATATCTTGAACATTTAAAACGCCTTTTCCATGTATATGTATAGACGTTTTCTGCAGCTTCTATAGCATACGACTTTTGAAAACAACATGGCAAATGGAGAAATTGCTGACAATGAACATTTTTCTCCCTTTTTGCAACAATATTTTCAACTTTACTCAATATTTATTTTTATTTTTTTTTCATTTATAGAGAGTTTTTATATATTTGACAACATGTTTTCATAAGTCGTATGCTGCATATTTATTACATATGGGAAAGGTGTAATCTCATTCGGCTGTTTTCTATGAGTGCTGCGTCGGGCGATTGGGGTTCATGTTGCTGACGGTAAAGACCCTGACGAGCCTGTGCATCCGCATGTTTCGCATACGTTACGGTCAAACTTGGGCAAATACATCCGCAGACATGCTGAGCTACAGCCAAAAAGTCTGTGTTTGCAAAGAAATGAGAGTATTCTTTCACCAGACTGCATTGCGTATATGACAATTAGTTTAAATTCATTGTCAATACGTATTGGATACACTGGGACTGTTTGATTTTGTCATCTTTCTGTATTTTGACCTTGTGTGGTAGTGAAAATAGAATATGTGCAAAAACAGTTTTGACCAAGACCGATTGTGGGTAAAATGACGGGAACCATCTTCACGGAGTGACACCCCTATTTTATTTTAATTATTTTAAAGCTGAGAGGTAACTCTTTTCAACGGTAGGGGTGGTCTACCTGCAACAACTGAAGAAAGTTTTTTTTAACAAATTCAGTTATTGGAATAAAACTCGTGAGCAATATTTCCTTTTACCACAATGTTTTCCACTTTTAGTCATAGGTAATCCGTTCAATTAAAGAGATTTTCTATTTTTTGATAAAATATGTTCAAAGTCGTCTGCTGCAGAATTGTTGTATGAGGAAAAGGGTTAATTTAATTTTCAGGTGTCATGTCGCAAAGTGGTCTGCTCGTACCTACGTCAATTAAACTACATGACAATGGACTGTGAAGACGTATTCGAACATATCAACCTTGGCTTGGTCGAAATGGAGTTCGAATTTGTACCTTCAGTAACTCACTATATTAAGGATATACAAGCATTCAAAAACTCGTTCATTCAACTAAAGAAAGACGTAAATTCTGCACAGGACAATTGTATCGTAATTGATGCTTTCTATAAAATCGATCAACCGTACAGTGATTTTGTTTATGAAAGCGACTTAAACGAACGTAGCGGTAGAGTTATCGCTATTTTTGTATTAGTTATTGTGGATCTTAGAATAATTTCCAGGAACGCTATGATAGAACATTTTTCAAACGTTAGTGTGGAATTTATCGGTAAGTCCATTTCGTTCGTATACGGAACTGTGGACAGTTTCTATCTTCCGTCGTATGCTACCCTGCACAGTGAAGACAATGCCGCTAAATACGCGAGAGTATCGCTTTGGAACCCTTTTGATATATCAAGACCTGCATATATATTCTATGCTCTCTATGAAGATCCGTATGACGGTTTCGCTATTTTGTTCGAGGAAAACGCACAAGGATATGACAATTGCGCGTCAAAGCCTTTATTGTACGACATGTCTTACTTCCGGTGCCCGTCGTTCGTGTACGACACACATGTTGAAATGATTTCTCGCACACCAGATGGCGTAGTGTTCGTTGAACACAATATAACGTTAGTGTTTGGACAGTTTCGTAGCATGAATTACACGCATATCGCAATTTGTGTTGACATCGTATATGACATAGGATTGGATGACGGTGTACATTCATCAGCAATGACTAATATGCGTGATGTGTCACTCTATTCTGTCTGTTGCATGGCAGTTAGAGTGACGGTTTTACTCCTCTCCTACCTGCAGAGGCCTTAAGACTTATCTGCAAAAGACGACTTTAGACTTATCTGCAACAGACGACGTTTGAAAACAATGAGACAAATAAGACACTGCCAAAATCATTATGAACAATTTCTCCTTTTCAACAATTTTTGAACTCTATTACATAATTAATCTTTCATTTATAGAGAGTATACAAGTGTCTTCCAGAATGTTTTCAAAGTAGTCTGCCTTGGAATTATTGCATTCAGGAAATGCTTGATGTATTGTGCAAGACTTGGGAAAACATCATTCGGAAAGTACCGGCGTGAATGTCTGTATTACACTGTCTCTTTATATAGTCGAACACACGAAAGTACCTACGTGAATGTTTGTATTATACAGTCACTCTATATAGTCCAACTCACGAAAGTACCGTCGTGACTGTTTGTATTACACAGTCACTCTATATAATCTAACTCACGATAGTATCGTCGTGATTGTTCGTATTACAGCTTTACCGTGTATAGTCCTACTCACGGTAATTCCGTCGTGACTGTTTGTATTACACAGTCAATCTATAAAGTTCAACCCATCAAAGTACCATCGTGATTGTTTATATTACACAGTCTCTCTATAAAGTCCAACTCACGAAAGTACCGTCGTGACTGTTTGTATTACACAGTCACTCTATATAGTCCAACTCACGAAAGTACCGTCGTGACTGTTTATATTACACAGACACTCTACAAAGGTCATCAACCCATCAAAGTACCGTCGAGACTGTTTGTATTACACAGTCACTCTATATAGTCCAACTCACGAAAGTACCGTCGTGACTGTTTATATTACACAGACACTCTACAAAGGTCATCAACCCATCAAAGTACCGTCGTGACTGTTTGTATTACACAGTCACTCTATATAGTCCAACTCACGAAAGTACCGTCGTGACTGTTTGTATTACATAGTCACTCTATATAGCCCAACTCACGAAAGTACCGTCGTGACTGTTTGTATTACACAGTCACTCTACAAATGTCAACCCATCAAAGTACCGTCGTGACTGTTTATATTACACAGTCACTCTATAATGTTCAACCCACGAAAGTACCGTCGTGACTGTTTATATTACACAGTCACTCTATAAAGTTCGACCCACGAAAGTACCGTCGAGACTGTTTATATTACACAGTCACTCTATAGTCCAACTCACGAAAGTACCGTCGTGACTGTTTGTATTACACAGTCACTCTACAAATGTCAACCCATCAAAGTACCGTCGTGACTGTTTATATTACACAGTCACTCTATAAAGTTCAACCCATCAAAGTACCATCGTGATTGTTTATATTACACAGTCTCTCTATAAAGTTCAACCCACGAAAGTACCGTCGAGACTGTTTATATTACACAGTCACTCTATATAGTCCAACTCACGAAAGTACCGTCGTGACTGTTTATATTACACAGTCACTCTACAAAGTTCAACCCATCAAAGTACCGTCGTGACTGTTTATATTACATAGTCACTCTATATAGTCCAACTCACGAAAGTACCGTCGTGACTGTTTGTATTACACAGTCACTCTACAAATGTCAACCCATCAAAGTACCGTCGTGACTGTTTATATTACACAGTCACTCTACATAGTCCAACTCACGAAAGTACCGTCGTGAATGTTTATATTACACAGTCTCTCTATAAAGTTCAATCCATCAAAGTACCGTCGTGACTGTTTATATTACACAGTCACTCTATAAAGTCTAACTCACGAAAGTACCATCGTGACTGTTTATATTACACAGTCACTCTATATAGTCCAACTCACGAAAGTACCGTCGTGACTGTTTGTATTACACAGTCACTCTATAATGTCCAATTCACCAAAGTTCCATCGTGATTGTTTGTATAACAAAGTCACTCTATAATGTCCAACTCACGGAAGTACATACGTGACTGTTTATATTACACAGTCACTCTATAATGTCCAACTCACGAAAGTACCGTCGTGACTGTTTATATTACAAAGTCACTTTATAATGTCCAACTCACCAAAGTACTGTCGTGACTGTTTATTTTACACAGTCACTCTATAATGTCCAACTCACGAAAGTGCCGTCGTGACTGTTTATAATACACAGTCACTCTTTAATGTCCAACTCACCAAAGTACCGTCGTGACTGTTTATATTACACAGTCACTCTATAATGTCCAACTCACGAAAATACACATGTGACTTTTTATATTACACAGTCACTCTATAAAGTCCAACTCACCAAAGTACTGTCGTGACTGTTTGTATAACACAGTCACTTTATAAAGTTCAATCCATCAAAGTACCGTCGTGACTGTTTATATTACACAGTCACTCTATAATGTCTAACTCACAAAAATACCGTCGTGACTGTTTATATTACACAGTCACTATATAATGTCCAACTCACGAAAGTACCGTCGTGACTGTTTATATTACAAAGTCACTCTATAAAGTCCAACTCACCAAAGTACTGTCGTGACTGTTTATTTTACACAGTCACTCTATAATGTCCAACTCACGAAAGTACCGTCGTGACTGTTTATATTACAAAGTCACTCTATAAAGTCCAACTCACCAAAGTACCGTCGTGACTGTTTATATTACAAAGTCACTCTATAAAGTTCAATTCATCAAAGTACCGTCGTGACTGTTTATATTACACAGTCACTCTATAATGTCTAACTCACGGAAGTACCGTCGTGACTGTTTATATTACACAGTCACTATATAATGTCCAACTCACGAAAGTACACATGTGACTTTTTATATTACACAGTCACTCTATAATGTCTAACTCACGAAAGTACCGTCGTGACTGTTTATATTACACAGTCACTCTATAATGTCCAACTCACGAAAGTACACATGTGACTTTTTATATTACACAGTCACTCTATAATGTCTAACTCACGAAAGTACCGTCGTGACTGTTTATATTACACAGTCACTCTTTAATGTCCAACTCACCAAAGTACCGTCGTGACTGTTTATATTACACAGTCACTCTATAATGTCCAACTCACGAAAGTACACATGTGACTTTTTATATTACACAGTCACTCTATTAAGTCCAACTCACCAAAGTACTGTCGTGACTGTTTGTATAACACAGTCACTCTATAATGTCCAAATCACGAAAGTACCATCGTGACTGTTTATATTATGCAGTCACTCTATAATGTCCAACTCACGAAAGTACCTACGTGACTGTTTATATTACACAGTCTCTATAAAGTCCAACTCACCAAAGTACTGTCGTGACTGTTTATAGTACACAGTCTCTCTATAAAGTCCAACTCACCAAAGTACCGTCGTGACTATTTGTATTACACAGTCACTCTATATAATCACACCCAATAAAGTACCTTCGTGAATCTTTGTATTACTCAGTCTATATAATCACACTCAATGAAGTACCGTCGTGAGCGTTTATATTACACAGTCACTCTATAGAGTCCAACTCACCAAAGTATCGTCGTGACTGTTTGTATTTCACAGTCACTCTATATAATCCAACCCACGAAAGTACCGTCGTGAATATTTGTTTTACCAACACGCTCTATAGGTCAAATTACGCTAAATACATCCGCTGACTTGCTGATCTATAGTCCCTAAAAACATTTGTTTGCGTAGAAATGAGTGTATACCATCACCACAATGTATTGAATACATGACATTGAGTTTAAATGCATTGTGAATGTGTATAGGATGCACCGGAAATAATTGATTTGATCACTTTTAGTATTTAGTATTTTGACCTTGTTTGAAAGTGAAAGTAGAGAATGCTAAACACCGGTTTTGTCTGGGCCCGATTTGGTCCAAAATGATGGTTACCTTTTTCGCCTGGTGAGTTCTTTCTTGCATAATGCATGACCCCACATTTTCTTTGGATTGTTTTAAAGCTAGGAGGTAACTCCTTTCAATGATATATGGTATTCTACATGAGAAACGCTTAGAAAGTGTGACAATTGTGGACTAAAACTGGTCGATTTACATGGAAACAAAGAAGGATCTTTTGTTGGTGTATTGTAACGTAAAGAGCTTTTTAGTAAGTCAATTTTGTGTCAGCTGCACATATTGAAACATTCTAGGGTACTTGACGGGGTGGGATTCAATTAAATTGCTTGAAAAATGATAACACTAGGCTTATGGAGGTATCAAGCCATTAGGTAATAGCCTTTTTGAAATTTTTCCACAACAAATGATGTTTATCTAGCTATTTAAAATTTTCTTTGATTGGTTAATTGCCTAAAACAGGCATAAACATGAAGTCTAGTCATTTCTTTAAACATGGGGAACAGTAAAACCTAAAAATGTTATGTGTTTATGCTTTTTTTGTCTTGGAGACCTGTATGATGCGCGAGCGCAGAAAACTTGCCGGACTCAAGTCGTGAAACCTATGTTTGGGTTGCATAGAAAATTTGAAATTTCTTTGAAAATAATTGTCTAATTGTCCTAATATTTGCTATTTTGCTTTCATTTTATATCATTCTCTGTAAATTTACACACGAACCAGATCTCTGAGGGCAAAGACAGTGTCTAAAGAAGCTTCAGAGTCCATGAAAATGACTGGTCAATTTTGTGTCGTCTGCAAAAATGTTTGGATACAGTCAAACTGATTGAAAATGGTGATACTGGTTGCCTAAAATGTCTGAAAATAGTGCATAAATCTAAAGTTTGATTATCTGTTTGAACATTTGACACAGTAAAACCAATTATGTGATGTTTTTTCTTATTTTTCCTTTGCGAAGACCTATGTATAGTGCGAAAGCATAAAGCTTGGCCGATTTAGCCGAAAAACCTAAATTTGGGTGGTATAGAAAACAATAATTTTCTTTGATAATAACTACTTCATTGACCTAATATTTGCTTTTGTGATTTTATTTTATATCAAACTTTGTAAATAATTAAAAAATATATATACTTAAGAACAGTTTGTTTGTCTTAAAGGTCAAATTACGCTAAATACATCCGCTAACTTGCTGATCTACTATGCTAAACGTCGGTTTTTTCCTGGCTCGATTTGGTTCAAAATGACGGTTACCATTTTCGCCAGGTGAGTTCTTTCTTGCATAATGCATGACCCAACATTTTCTTTGGATTGTTTTAAAGCTAGGAGGTAACTCTTTTCAATTATATATGGTGTTATACACTAGAAACGCTTAGAAAGTGTGACAATTGAGGACTGAAACTGGTCGATTTACATGGAAACAAAGAAGGATTTTTTTTGCGGTATTGTAACCTATATATATGGTCAAACTCACGACAGTACCGTCGTGCATGTTTGTATGAAACAGTCACTTTGTATAGTCCAACTCACGAAAGTACCGTCGTGAATATTTGTTTTACCAACACGCTCTATATGGTCCAACTCACGAAAGTACCGTCGTGAATATTTGTATGATACAGTAACTTTATATAAAATGGACTACTTCCGGTCAAGTAGAAAATGAGTATTTGGGTAAATAACAGTTTGCTTGCTTTAGACATGGAATTGCGATTCCACGATAGTCTTTAGCACAGGTTTGACGGTACCTTTAAAACTGCACTATTTTGATAAATATGATTGCTTAAACGAGGCTGAACACACATTTTAATGACTTTCTAGTGAATGTAATCCATACCAATTACCCTTACATTTATCAATTGACTGGAGCTTAACGCCGGTTTCAACAGCTGTTTTCAGTTATATCACGGCGGTCAGTTCACCGTATCATGTGTTCTTGACTTACTCGCACCATAACTTATCCTTCACATAACATTCTTCTAGCGCTAATGGATATCTTCCCCCATGTACTATTCCTTAGCCCATCGGTGGAATATGAATGTATGAATGTCGATAGTAACAATGAGTTCTGTTTATACATCGTAACAAATCAGTGACCGAGTCGGAGTCAGAACTCACTACCATTGGATCAATACTCCTCGTCGTTATCGACTGAGCTATCGCGAGTCGTCGTCGCAATCATCTGCCAATGATGTAATCAGAGGCGTAGCTCCCTTTAGGCACTGTAGGCACGTGCCTACACATTTTTTCTAAAAATGCCCTAAAATGCAGCTGCGGCGATACACATCTGCGTAATGTAGCGACCAGATCAGCCTACACTGTCCGCACATACTGATCCGGCCGACACATTCCGTCTAAGGGTGGATATATAGAGTAGTGATTCCTGAAACAGAAAACCCACAGGAGGCGAAAGGTGTATGTCCGGGTACGCCTGTGTGGCATGCTTAGGCTGATCCGGTTCGATACTTTACGCAGAGTCCACACTGTTTTTCTCACGAGACGGCTTACACATTGATTATTGCCAGGCTAAGCCCCTGGTAATAGCGTGTTTGTGTAAGTTTTATTTTCTTCCAGGATGATTTATATGACTCATCAGACAGTGTTTGAATAATTGCGTGTCTTTAAGTCCCGGATGTATGTACCGTACACATGGTGCAGTGGTTAGAATGTCGGCCCTCGGAGCGGAAGACCAGGATCCAATCACACGTACGGTCACACCAAAGACTAATCAGAGTGTGTGCCGGCACACCCTGGTTTGAATTATCGCGTGTCTTTAAGTCCCGGATGTATGTACCGTACACATGGTGCAGTGGTAAGAATGTCTGCTCTCGGAGCGAAAGACCAGGATCCAATCACACGATGGGTCACACCAAAGACTAATACGACTGTATGCAGGCATACACTGGTTTGCATGATTGCGTGTCTTTTATTCCCAAATGTATGTACCGTACACATGGTGCAGTGGTTAGAGTGTCGGCCTTGGGAGCGGGAGATCAGGGTCCGATCACACGTAGCCTCACACCAAAGAGTGTGTGCAGGCATACACTGGTTTGAATTATTGAGTGTCTTTTATTCCCAAATGCATGTACCGTACACATGGTGCCCGGGTAAGAATGTCGGCCCTCGGAGAGGAAGACCAGGATCCAATCACACGTGGGGTCACACCAAAGACTTATCAGACTGTGTGCAGGCACACACCGGTTTGAATTATTGCGTGTCTTTAATTCCCAAATGTAGGTACCTTACACATGGTGCAGTGGTTGGAGTGTCGGCCTTGGGAGCGGGAGATCAGGGTCCGATCACACGTAGCCTCACACCAAAGACGCTTGAAGTGGTAGTAATGGCTTTCCTCATTGGCGCTAAGGGTAGCGAGGATAAATCTACGAGAGATGCATCGGTGTGAGGATAAATACTACCGGTATTACTTGTACATGCAAGAGGAAACCACGTGGTATAACTGAAATGCTGTTCAAACGAGGTTAACACTCATTTGTGAATTTTACAGCGCTTGTTTCAAATAGGCTGGATGTTCTCACCATTTTGAATAATCGAAATAAGTATTATATTTATTGGTATGACAAAATCCGTATTCTTTGTGTACTGGTTAGAACGTCTGCCTCGGGAGCGGAAGCTCAGGGTTCGATCCCAAGTCAAGTCATACCAATGGCATTACGATGGTAGTTCTGTCATCCCTCCAGGGCACTCATAGCTGCGGAGAAAGCATTAACCCTTTCCCTCATACAACATTTCTGCAGCAGACGACTTAAAACATATTTTGTCAAAAAATGGAAAATCTCTATAATTGAATGGATAACCTATAACTAAAAGTGGAAAACATTGTGTCAAAAGGAGAAATTGCACGTTTTGTGCAATTTCTTCTTTTGTCACTATGTTTTCAAATAGCTGTCTGCTGCAGAGGCGTCAGAAAGCGACAATTTCTTCTTTTGTCACTATGTTTTCAAATAGCTGTCTGCTGCAGAGGCGTCAGAAAGCGTCTATATGAGGGAAAGGGTTAAGTTTGACGCATCGTTCTCAGAATATATAGTGCCGGAAGTAACAGTAATCTACCCAGGAAACGCCATGATATAACTGAAATAGTGTTGAATACGGCGTAAATACCATTCAAACAAAACACATTGGGACAAAAAGGATAGGAGACCATATTCGATAAACACCCTCTATATAATTAATGCCGAACTCATCTTGAACGCTGTGGACCATGATATATATAGCCTGACAAAGTTGACCTGATTTAGATGTGCACTGTTTTGGTGCATATGTTGTTATGTTTTTTTCATCTATTTAATTTGATTTTTAGTACGAATGGTACAAGACTAAGATTTACCTTTACCCTAACCTATATTCAAAGATAAATATCAACATGATCCCAAAGTAACTTTAATCATTTAAAGTTACTTTGAGCATCATTTAAAGTTACTTTGAGCATCATTTAAATAATCATATTGATATTTCTAAAAAGGTTGGCTGTAAAGCGATTTTTGTCCAAAGGGCGCCGCCACTATTATGTATACCGGCCCCGCCAGTATTGATGTATGTCGGCCCCGCCATTATTGGTGGATACCGGCGCCGCCATAATGTTGTGTTTATCAGCGCTGCCATTATCGTTGTATGTCCGCCCCGCTAATGTAATCGTAGGATCAGGTTACTCCAGACAAGGTAAACCTTAACGAGAGACACATAATATCAAGTACATACGTAAGTAACACACAATTTTAATTCATATAAAAGGTATAACATTTGGCACAACAGTACAGAATAAATTGCGGATTAAGTTAACAAATTGCAGGTTTCCGAATGTTATTTTTTTTCTGGTATACCTCTTTAAATGAAAGTATAATGATTGAATCCAGTCGAAAACAATGTATCAAAGGAGACATTTCTCACAATGTACGTGCTATTTCAGGATGGTATCTTTTGTAAAACATAGTATAGTATCATTCTTTACAAGAATTGATTTGTTAAGAAATTAACTATTGCTCGCTTTTGAGAAAAAAGGACAATGTATAGAACACTGGAATCAAAGCTTTAATAAAGATTTAAAAATATTGTTGGAAAAGAAGACATCTCTCGTTTTGAGCAACTGCTTCTGTCCCAAAAATGTTTTCCCATTCGTCTGCAATAATGTCGTCTGTATCAGAGAAATAAATATATCAGCATTTAGCAGGATAAGTGCTAGTCTGGCACCTGGCGTACTAAAGTAAATTAGTACTTCTGACATGAACTAACAATGGCGACATTCCCGTATGTATAGCTATCGCATTTATAGTAAATTAATAAATAAACAATTGATTTAAGTAAACTCTACAGTGGACCATTACAACTTGATTTTTGGAATAAAGAAATAAATAATGAAGCAAACTTCTTTCAGAGTTTGAAAGGCTAACCCGTCCCCAAAAGGTTGTCAATAGCCTTGTGCCTGCTACACCATTTATATAGGACTCCGCCATTATTGGTGTATGCCTGACCCTATCATGTACAATGGCAGGGACAGGTTTCTCGAGACTAGATGAGGGCAAGTAGTTTACATTAATGCTGTTAAGTACTATCACAAAACTTTACCCCAATACTGATATGGCAGGAATGTTTATGAATAGACAACATGTATACATACACTTTGCTAATAAATATAACGCTTTTCCACATGCACTTAGATATCTAATGCATCTGCGGAAGACGACTTTCGAAGTTAGTGTGACAAAAGAAATATTGCTCGTGAATAGAACTTTCATTTTAAGAGAAAATTCATGATATTGCCAATATATATTATCAGTGTAGTCTGCTGCATAATTGCTATATGTGGGAATGGGTTTAATGGACGGATACAATACGAAGATAGCTTGAGGAAACGCACATACACAATGAAACAACAACAACCGTATTAACATGTCATAGATAGAAAAACTTCTTAACATTTCAAGAAAAAAATATTAGTAACAATTCTAAAAAGATAAATAAAACAATACTTAAAATTTTGAAGATAACAAAATCCCACATTATTAACATATTTATTTAGAAACCCACATTGTAATGATAGAAAAAACTTAATTACATATCATTGACAGAAAACGCATTTAACAATTCATTGATAGAAAAAAATGTAGTAACTTCTTAAATATCATAAATATACACACTAAAATAAAATAAATAATACAATAAATCATTGCTGACATATCAAAGTCAGACATTGAATTAATGAATATTCACACCAAATCAGATGCTTTGTTCCCATTAATACGTTGGTTTGGGATGAAACTGCTTCTCACAAATAGTAACACTGATTTTCTCTTTCAGCTTGTCCATATCATCAAAGTCATCAATCTGTATTAAATGTGTGTTCCTAGAAGCAGTCGCCAAATCTTTTATTCCACTGTCCAAATCCCTTCCAATTCCTACAATTTGAACCTCCGCATTATCTTTATATGTCAACCGTTTGATTGCCATTTTGGTCGCATGGTAACTGTCCAGATCTCCATCAATAAGCATAAAAACCAAGTTCGTCGCATACAGTCTTCCACCATTTTCTTCCATGAGCGCATCGGACCTCAGTTCTTGTAGCAAAAGGGGTAACGTGTCCGACTGACTGGGCCTTAATCCTTGAAGTAAATCCCGGCTGTTTTCGTTTCTTGACAGTGGTACATACTTGATACTGTGACAGGAATGGGTTAATACACCTGACCGAACACGTGGACTGTCGGTAGAGGCAATTATGTCGTCGATGACTTGCAGTAACGTATCTGATTTCTGTATTCCAATTGAGTAGTCATCAAATACATACATGACGTCCAGGTCTGTGCTTGGACTGCATGCTGAAATAAAAGAGATGAATAAATGCTATAAATAAGTCACGTTAACAATTTGGTGTCAAGTTACTTGTGCGAACAATGAACATTAGGACAAAACTGTAAGCACAGTGTCACCAAAGCCTTCACTGTACGTAAACATGCAACCCAGTACTATATGCAATTATGATAAAGTGTAGCCTCTATGTTATGAATATTAAGCCAAAAGTCAGAATATGGTTCAATCTCAAAAGAAGAACGACTTTTAAAAGCAGTTGCAATTTTCTTGCTCCCGCCAGAATCTGCCATGGAAATGGTACATGTCACCAGATTTGGCTCTACGTATATGTATTTCCCCTGCATGAGATGACTTTGGTTATGTTCACATTTCTTGTCCTTTCTTCGTCAAACTAAGTTGTTTGCCCCCGTGAATTTCTGTTATGGCTATGCTCAAAATGCCTCCCAATAAGGTCAGATTTTGCTAGTGATATGTCCAAGTTATTGCTCCTGTCTGATTATGTTATTGGCATGTTTAATGTATTGACCCCTCCCCTACTATTTAAGCTATAGATATATTGCCCCCGCAAAGTTCTATTTTTATCGTCACGTTATCTTTCTGACTTTCAGTTCAATCCCCAGGTATGTTAAATGTCTTGAACGCCCCCCCCCCCCCCCCCCCCACACCTCCCCCCCCCCCCCCCCCCCCCACACCCAACACACACACACTCGACACTTCAGCGTGTATTATTTACAGTACTTACTTATTTTTCCTGTTTCATCTTCTTCTTCTTCATTTTGTTCTTCGTCTGAAACGGAAAAGACTAAAATGTATAAATGCAACGTTTATTGTTTCGAGTAAAACCGTAGTATTGATATGACGTGTTAATTTTGGGTTTGAAAGACTCTGGTGAGACTGTGTAAAAGCACATACTCGACCGAGTCTTCACTGTACGCAGATAATAATCGCCAGACGCGACTCGTTTAGAAGAAGCTTCAAACCGTGAACCTAGATCAAACACCGAGGACCGGTCAAGGCTCACATATTGGTCCCATAACACGGAAGCAGCAGATAATCTGACCAACCTTCTCCTCAGCTTCCCTGTTCGTCATCTAGCTCTAAATGCATCCCATTAGCCTGACCGTACAAACACGCATTTTTATTGTAATTAACAATAAACCCTATTATATTTCAAAAGTTATTTATAGTCGATATAATCTGAAAATTAATCCAAGTTTGTCGGTTTCGAACCTGCCGTATGTGTTAACGAACACTGCAGATCAATACTACATTGGACGGATGTGTTAGCGAACAATGACGATCAATACTACATTGGACGGATGTGTTAGCGAACAATGACGATCAATACTACATTGGACGGATGTGTTAGCGAACAATGACGATCAATACTACATTGGACGGATGTGTTAGCGAACAATGCAGATCACTACCACATTCAACGGATGTGTTAGCGAACAATGCAATCAATACTACATTGGACGGATGTGTTAGCGAACAATGCAGATCAATACTACATTGGACGGATGTGTTAGCGAACAATGCAGATCACTACCACATTGGACGGATGTGTTAGCGAACAATGCAGATCAATACTACATTGGACGGATGTGTTAGCGAACAATGCAGATCAATACTACATTGGACGGATGTGTTAGCGAACAATGCAGATCAATACTACATTGGACGGATGTGTTAGCGAACAATGACGATCAATACTACATTGGACGGATGTGTTAGCGAACAATGCAGATCACTACCACATTGGATGGATGTGTTAGCGAACAACGCAGATCAATACTACATTGGACGGATGTGTTAGCGAACAATGTAGATCAATACTACATTGGATGGATGTGTTAGCGAACAATGCAGATCAATACTACATTGGACGGATGTGTTAGCGAACAATGCAGATCAATACTACATTGGACGGATGTGTTAGCGAACAATGACGATCAATACTACATTGGACGGATGTGTTAGCGAACAATGCAGATCACTACCACATTGGATGGATGTGTTAGCGAACAACGCAGATCAATACTACATTGGACGGATGTGTTAGCGAACAATGTAGATCAATACTACATTGGATGGATGTGTTAGCGAACAATGCAGATCAATACTACATTGGACGGATGTGTTAGCGAACAATGCAGATCAAAACTACATTGGACGGATGTGCAGACTGATGCTTAATTGCAAATGTAGTTTAAAGACATATGTTACGGCACACGTGAATATTGTTTAACCCTTTCCCACATACATCAAATCAGCAGCAGACGACTTTGAAAACATATATATATATACAAAAACGTGAAAAGAACTCCATACATGAGAATTAAATTATTTAAGCAATTTCTTCTTTTGCCACAATGTTTTCAAAAGTCATCTACTGCTGAGAAGTCATAAAGTGTCTATATGTGGGAAAGGGTTAAGTAAAGCTGCGCCCAGCAGGTAAATGGTAAAGTGCGATAGCAAGACTTTTACCGTTGCACATTTTTATCGCCAGTATGTTCTTGATTGAGGAAAGTGCGTTAAAGTTCTCCAAATTGTACATGAATTTCTTGTCGGGGTCGCTTGCAATAGCTTTAAGTTCGTTCTTGTCCACCTGGTTCCCAATACCAATAACATACAGATAGGTTCCCATCTTTTTAAGTATAGCTGCCTCCTTTACAGTTTGTTTGATATCAGCTGACTGACCATCCGTTAGAACGATCCCGATATGTGCGACGTCATCCCTTGCGACTTCCTTTGTAAAGCCGTATGTTCGTAAATATTCGAAAGCGCTGCCCGTTTCAGTGCCTCCTCGGAGTTGCGCAATGTGAAGTATTCTTCTCTTCAACTCTGCATGGTCGAAGTTGTTGTTAATGGTTATCACTGGATGGATGCCGTCGCTGTACACGACCACACCTACTCGGGTTGCTTCTGTGCCGAGATCGAAAGTGTCCACAGTATCGGCTACGAATTGTAACATTTTATGAAAGTCGGCAGGCAAGATACTACTAGAAGCGTCCACCACAAAGTAAATGTCTGCTGGCTTTCCACCACAGTCTGGAATAAAAGGATAGAAAATCTGCTTTACTGTTTATTTCTACTACAACTTTTAGTGAATACAATGCATCCGAGCACGTGTCTACACATTTACACATTTACATTTGTCTTAATAGACGTCTTTACACGAAGGATTGTGTAAACTGCTTCCCTTTCCCTCATATAGACGCTTTCTGTCGTATGAGGGAAAGGGTTACAGCACCATACAAACGAAGGATTGTGCAATGTCGTGACCTGATACAGTCGTCGTAGGTCTATTAATAATGGTGTAACCTTATCTTGTTTAAACATATCATATCAACATTTGTAATTTTAATTTAAACTTTTAACACTTTTGTACAGTAATGTTTCCCCAATAATTTCCTCGTTTGCGATAAATTGGTCATTAAACTACACGGAGTGTTCGGAAAGGTTCTATGCTATGGTCGAAACTCGGCTACTAATTATGATACGAGAGAGAAAATATGCGGTGTTGATTGATTGATTGATTGGGGCTTAACAGTGTTTCAGTCATACCACGGCAGCCAGCTCACCTACTCATGTGTTTTCTAGCTTTCCCACACCAGTACTCCACACAACATATTTTCCAAGCAACTAGCTGCTTTTGCACATAGACTGTAAGCACATTTGTCAAAGACGAATGACGCTTATCAAAGTGACTTTTGTCAAACGTCCGAAATAATATTGGCCCAGCTGGTATTTGAACTCACAACCCCTGCATTGACAGCCCGCGTCGCTACCGACTGAGCTACCTGAGCTCGGTGTTGAACTCCCGTCATACTACTTCCGGAAAAGTTTACAACCGGCCGGCCATTTAAGGAAATGTTAAAAACGAGGGATTGGTTACATTCATTCGGAATTCACACGGATCGGCAGAAGCTATAATTATTGCATAGTGATTATCATTCCCGATGTATGTTTACGTAATTAGATAAGTTGAAGCAAATTGGTATCAAACCGTGTTATCTAATACCAGGGGCGTAGCTTTGCAATAATCAATGTGTAGGTCGTCTCGTGAGGAAATCAACATTGTGGACTCTGCGTAAAGTATCGACCCGTATCAGCCTAAGCATGCCACACAGGCCTACCCGGATTAGACACTTTTCGCCTTCTGTGGATTTTCTGTTTCAGGAATAACTACTCTATACATCTACCCCCCTAAGACGGAATGTTTCGGCCGGATCAGTCTGCGCGGACGTGCCTAAAGTGCCTAAAGGGAGCTACGCCCCTGAATACCCTGAATGATTTTAACTAAGTATTGACAGCGAATATGATGTATTGTCACTGAAATGACACGATGCAGTGGTAGAGTATCAGCCTCTCGTACCAAAGGTGACGAATTCGAATCCCGTGATGAGCGGGTTCTGCATTTGGGATTTTTCGATACGCACGGCGCGAGTACTTGTAATGTCTCCATGAAGCAGACATAGAACGTGATTAATATAAGCTAACAGCTTGTTTCGCAATCGATGTAAAATGAATAAGTTAAATCTTAATGACATTATTTCTCTCACAAAGTATAGATTGTGTTTACATTAGAGATATTCATGACTCATTTGTCATTGCAAATTTCAGTAATTTGCCAAAATACTTGAGAGGTTGAATTCTCCAATGCTATAAAAAAGTACACGTTTGACATTTAGGAAAGTACGGTGTCTGACTTATCCGTTGTCAAATAAATTCCAATGTCATTATTACATTTCACGATGTGTCATTGTTTTTTTCATCCAATGTCATTATTACATTTCACGATGTGTCATTGTTTTATTATTCATCCAATGTTAATTATCTAGCAAGAACATACCATTTAGATAAGAGAAAAAACGTCGGAAAACGGTTGACGAATATGCTCTCAATCTTCTTCTTTTTTTTTTTACCGTAATTAACTCTCTCCTACATACAATACATCTGCAATACATTTGAGCCGTCCCGCGAGAAAACCAGCATTGTGGACTCTGCGTAAAGTATTGACTCGGATCAGCCTAAGTATGCCGCGCAGGCTTACCCGGATACACAGTTTTCGCCTCCTGTGGATTTTCTGTTTCGGGAATCATTACTCTATACCTCTATCCCCCTGAGACGGAATGTGTCGGCCCGGATCAGTCTGCGCAGGCTGCGCAGGCTGCGCAGGCTGCGCAGGCTGATCTGGGTCGACAAATTACGCAGAGGCCATAATGTTGGTTTTTAAATTATTGAAAAGTGATACAAACGTTTTGGCAAAAGGAGAAATTGATCAGGTGACTGCAGATGCGTAAGAAACATATTGGTATGTTATTTTATACTTTTCCAAATAAAGAAAAAAATTCCAGATAATAATCTTAATTAAGTCTCACTATAGTTAAATTCAAAACAGAGCAAATAATAACAGTGTAAGTAAAGGGGATTTACACAGCATGAGCAATTACTTCAGACAATGTTTTTCATTTCGCTTTCTGATGAATATTACGAATACTGGGGGTTTCATCATACTTACATTTTCTAGCTGTATCTGTGTTATTCGAGTATACCTCATCAGCAATCATTGTGTCGTCAGTGGCACTGGCTGGAATATGGAAAGACGAGTTAATGTTCTGTCAATTTACAAAAGTCAAAGAAAATCACACAATCATATTTTTGTCGAATTTATTTCAAGATTAATTATGACTGCGGGTACTTTTGTTCAAATAAACAACACCGAGAAACGTATCTTAGTATGTTGAACCTTTGTCACTATTGAATTTATTGATTTTATTTTTAAGTGTTCCTTTGAACGTCTTCTCCTTCTATCTTTGTCTACACGTAAGACAATGATGCGATAGTGTGTTTTTCTATTCAAACAAATGATCGAACAGATCCTTAATAAATTCAATGCCATGCCATTTGTATCGGAAAGAATGGAAACGCTACCCAAATCGAGTGCATAAACGTTTTACAAGCTATTATTTGATTTTAGTAAAGAGTCATCATTTCTAAATAGATTTCAACCCATTATTATTTTAAGAAATCCGCAGAACATTTTTGAACACCTTATGATTGGTAAAGTTAGACCACTTCGTATAATTTACACCTTTAGATATACCCCTTACGCGTTCCCATGGGCAGACGTTTTGTGACGCATTTGCAGCAGACGACTTTTGAAAAAATTGTGACAAAAGGAGAAATTGCAGTGGTCTGCTGCAGTTTTGTTGTATGTTGGAAAGGGTTTAAACCACAAACGTTACCTTCACATGCAGTATCTGCTAATATCGTCTTTATCTCCGCCAGAGACGAAAAATCCCCAACCCGAAACATAAGCCTATGATCGCCAACTGCCGTTGCTATGTAATTAAGCTCGTGTTCATCAACATTATGTCCAACACCCACAGCGATCATTTTGATTCCATAACTCTTCGATATGGATGCTTCCATTGTTGTATTTTCAGAATTCATGGAGTAACCGTCCGTTATAACGAACATGATTTGGTCGACATGTTTTCGGCCGCCGTTTTTACTACCAAACATTTTCTCCCGAGAATATTTAATGACGCCCCCTGTATTAGTACCCCCGCCAACATTCTGTATCCGGTCTATTCCTGACGCCATTTCTTGTTCCGTGAAATAACTCTCCAACCCAAAGTTTTCGTATATCCGGTTTCCATAGGTTACAACGCCAACGTGCACGCCATTTTGTCCAATCGGAAATTCTTTGATGATATCCTTAACGAACTGTAACTGTCTATCGAAGTCACTTTTCCAGATACTTTTAGACGAGTCTAGTGCAAACACAATATCAGCGACTCTGTGCGTGCATGACGAACCTGTAAATTGGAAAAAAGTATTCCAGTATAAGTAAAATAAACCACTAAACACCGATTATTTAGGATTGTTGTTTATTATCAATTGGTCTTTTATTTTTTCATCACTATATTTGTTAACTATTAACCAAATAGTCTAGAACTTCCGGTGTGAGATTTGACCCTTATTCTATTGAATTCCTGTAAAAAGTATCACTAAAACGAGTTTTGACTTATTATTAAATAGTAATTAAGAATTAGCTAACAGTGTAGACCAAAACAAGAAATGTAACAGAAAGGCCTCTAAAATAGACGAAATACGCTCTTTTAATCAAAATTATAGCAGGTCACACATTATGGTTACAGGCTTTCTGTGATATTTTACAATAGTTTATGTTACATCCGGTCCATTAAAAGAAGTTGAATAAACTAAAACCGGTTTCCGGAGAGCATCTCCTAAAATCAGGCGCGTTTGATATTAATTACGTCATAAAGTAGATCATTATTATTTTCTTTTATCTATTTTGAACATTTCGTTTTAAAATTGGCTATAAACCAAGTACTTCATTCGCCACACACAGGGGATAATTTCTATGCTGAAACTGAATTATTTAATGCAGTTTATATCACTAATAAGTAAACTTATTTGTACAAGGAATAATAGTGTTCAGTATGTTTGATTAACCAACGAAACGGGTAAAAAAATCTTTCAAAGAATGATGCCACGCGAATGCAAACATGACCTGTAAACACTGATAAAACATAATTACCAATGTCGATAGAACAAGAAAGTTTCTAGCTTACCTTTCTTTATCGGTACGCCGTGTGTAACCTGAAAATATAAAATAATGGTTCCGTTGAATTAGGGCAACAAACTGAAAGTGCTTGCTCGTAAACAAAGAAAAGATACAATCGTTAAGGGAGTTTAAACGAACAATTGTTTATGAACGGTATAATTGTTTCATTGATTAAAACAAACCAAGAGAAAATATATTTCATTACGAAACCGGATTCTGCATTGCCAGTAGGCCAAGTCTCAGTCCAAATGGATTATACTCGAGGAATTCACACCCTAGTGTATTTCTAACAACGTGTAGACAGTGTTCTATATTAACATCCATGTTATATTATCAAATGTACACTGCACGGTAGGGTCTTCTTCAAATGAATGATTCTGTGTCCCATTGGCGAACATTGTAGAGCCAGATCAGACCCCAACGGTTGCAACTGTTTCGTGGCTGGTTTTCCTATAGCACCGCAAATATGTCATTCTGCGGACCAAATTATAGTAATTTCACATCTAAAGTGTTCCTATTTGGCTCCAAAACCTATTAACACTAATTTCACCTGTCAGTTATAATCTGATGATTGTGTTATTATTCAATAAAATAATCAGCTCCATTAATTCCTTAATAAAGAGAAATTAACACAATACTGTAATGGATTCAGTTTTTTGGACTTACGCAATTACGCACGCCCTAATAATTTGTGAACTTTTATGGAAAGGTTGTCAACGCCCTATTATAACGATTCGTAACATTCGGAAAACATAAACTGGATTTAAATTTCATGCATCTTTTCATGAATATACTGAGTAGGACGTGCATACAATTTCGCCAGGGAACTTCAGCTGAATACGTAAGACTGAGGATGTCTCCTATTGTATTATAATGAAAGTTGAAAGCTTTTTTTATGAAGTTGAATACCCTTATAGCGTCATTCTCAAGTTCCCGGTACGTCACGGATGATGGTTCGTGACAAACCTTGTCAAACCGGGAAGACAATCGCTTCGGCATTGTATAAACCCTGTTGTTCCGGCTCGATCCGACATTCGGCTTCTAAACAGGGAGCACTCCGGAACAACGACGGAAGAAAGCAATTTCGGCAAAAATATCCCGGACCATCCTGGTATACCGGCTATTTTCACCGGGAGATACCGGTACCAGAACCGGGACATTGAGAATGATACTCAAGGCTCGTTGCAATTTTGATAAATCTCTTTTCAACAGCCCGCGGACTCGAATCAGAATGAAGACATTACATTTTGAATAACATAATAAACATGGGTAGTTTTTATTCCATGGTCTGTTGATTTCTAAATAACTGATGGGCCCTATTAAATAAACTTGAGATATAAAAAAGAATAACATTCCCGGTATATGTGTGTCTCTAGAAAAGGAATTATGTAATGCAATGCTACATTTTTTTTTATCAATTAAACTAAATACACAACCATAGTGAGTGCATACATTTAACTTTGTGTTGTTCACATTCAAACAAAATAAAGCTATATTAAGAAAATATTCATTTATCCTTTTACCGTTGAATTCCTGCTAGCGGTGTCGTCTTGAATTCTAATACATTATTGAAAAACAAAACATATTTTGGTTCATACCATCATACCAACAAATATGTCTGGTACCTATTACGGATTACAACCTGCAAAGGCAACCACTATTGACATTTTCAAAAATATGTTTGTCTTAAATATTCACATAAACGTCTTTGAGAATGATGTTGGGAATACAATTTACTACTTTTACGGTCTTGTGGTAGTAAAAGATAGGGCACTACCCGTTTACATAATAGGACATTTTTAGAGTCGTCTGCTTTGAAAATATCCGAAGAAAAACATTTAACCTGCGTAAAAGTGTGAATACGAGTTGGACACAAAATTTAAAAATACATTGTGGGCAAAGGATGAAAAAAATATTTGCTCGCAAAATGGCTAAAAAGCCGAGTCAAAGGGTAATCAAACCAAGAGCAAAAAACAATATGAATGAACCGTTTTGTTTCCATCTGAATATTTGAAAGTAAGAACCAGATCTCTAGATAACAAGAGTATTTCACATCAACAAATCTTTATTTGACCCTCAAACCCAAATCTCAATGAGACGAGTACCCACAACAAAGGGTTAAGTGGAGTCAAAAGAGAGATATGGGTGGGAAAAGACCAGATCACTCCTCAGCATCTTGTCCTATGAAGAACAATGGGACAGTGCTGTTATATAATCATTTGGCATCCCACAACCTTAGGACGGTTACTTAGCGGTGCTCTGAGAGAGTAGACATTAACTCTTTCACTGCCGAAGTCGACTCTTCCATGTCGAAAAATGGACCTCTCCATTTTTCGTCTAATAGGAAATTTGGTAAAATGTAATGTTTAAGTGGCAGACAATGCGGATATCACGAGAGACGAGCCTTGTTTGTAAAAAAGTTTAATTGCCTTTGGCAACGAAAGAGTTAACGTAATTATTTCACGGGTGAATAAAAAAACCTTGCATGTCTATTCACGATAAAGGGTACAAATAAATAATGCTTTTTAGAAGTTTCTCGAATTTCTATAACAAAGTGACTAACAGTGCAGAGCTAGATCAGACTTCTATGTGTTTCTAGATCTACACTGGTCGCAAACGTCTTACGGTTGGTTTTCACAGAGCGCCGTTCTCTGAGTTTTAAATGTGTCCTTTATTCATAACTGCACTTGAAAAACCGCATATTAGGCTAAATATTCTATTTAATGTAGGAATCCGCTGTGGTCGATTGGTTAGCGTCGGGGATTTCGAAATCGGGTGTCCCGGGTTCGATCCCCAGTCGCGGCAATTCGGTCATGGTGGAGTGCTCTTGGGCAAGGCACATTTTCTAGCCTAGTACTGGTTTGTTCACCCAGGGATCATGAATAATTAAATTTAAATGCGCGCTGAATGACCTTAGCTGTCGATGCACCGTAAAACAATATTCATTCATTATATTTAATGTATGAATAAATGAGTCCGCGCAGACTGATCCGGGCCGACACACTCCGTCTAAAGTTGGATACACATTTTTTCTCAAAATGCCCCCAAAATGCAGCTGCGGCGATATACATCTGCGTAATGTATCGACCAGATCAGCCTGCGCTGTCCGCGCAGACTGATCCGGCCGACACATTCCGTCTTAGGGAGATAGAGGTATAGAGTAACGATTCATGAAACAGAAAATCCACAGGAGGCGAAAAGTGTGTATCTGGGTAAGCCTGTGCGGCAAGCTTACACTGATCCGAGTCCACAATGTTGGTTATCTCGCGGGACGGCTCATAGTTAATGTATGTATTCCATTAACAACATATCGCAAACGACTTCGGAATTTTCGGCTTGACAAACTCTCGACAAGAAAGTATTATTATTGAATAGAGGTATAAAACATTGTGGCAAATGGATAAATTTCCCCTTTTGTCACAGTTTTTTCAAAAGTCGTCTGTTGCAGATGCGTTGAAATACGTCTACAATTCGGAAAAAGTTAAACAGATAATTGTTTTAAGGAACAGCAATAATAAATATGAAAACAAAATATAAAAAATATATACAAATACTTACTTGTGTTAATACTATTGCCACTACTAGTAATTCTGTATAAAAGTTTGTCATCGTTTACTGTTACTGTTCTTGTATAATATATAAACTTTTCAACTAGTGCAGGAAATATTTCCAAAAGCCTGTCAGAGGATAAGTAATGAAATATGTCCGAATCATTGTATTTTATACTCCAGTTTTATTGGCCATGATTAATCAATGAACAACGCGTGGGACAAGTTGATAAACATTCCCGCGTTATCAGTTCCCTGTAGTGGTGAACAGTTTTCGCTTTTAAAATGTAACTAAATTTTTCTTTTACCCTTTTCTTTTATAAATAGCTACATTTTGTTTTTAGAACGTGTGACCATCAACCCTTTCCGCACATACAGCAACAAATTCCCAGCAGACGACTTCTAAAACATTTAGACGAAAGTGTAACTATTGAATATAGTTGAAAACATTCATTGGAACAAAACAAGGAAATGTCGTCTGCTGCAGAGAAAGCGCCTACATTTAGAATGGTAATTGTTAACAATAAGAAAATAATTTGTCAATCTTATATGCGCCCAAGGCATTTATGTGTTTAAAGTGTGCTCCGTTGTAGTTTTGAGAAAGAAATAACTGGTTCATATTGATTTTTAAAAAGGATCATCATAATAACTCTTAAGTGACAAACATTTGGTTAAAACAAATTAGTTGAATGAATTGATAGATTGATTGACTGGAATTCTCGACATCATTTCAAAATATATCACGGACGACATTTCACATAACCCTGTGTTTCAAGACGTTCACGTGCAAGTACTTCAGACACTATTCTTCATAGTCAAACTATGTAAACGTAGTAAACGTCCTTTGCAGGACGACGAATGAAGCAGAACATAAGGAATATTCCAATAATCGGAGAGAATGTTGGCCAAGTCGATATTCGAACTCAATATCTCTAAAATCGATAGTTTGTGTCGTTGTTTTTCCTTTTGCACCAATGTTTTCAAATATATTGAATAATGTATAGATGTTTTCAATATTTCTACTCTAATGTTTCAAACGTCGTCTAATGAAGATGTGTTGTATGTGGGAAAGGGTTGGTTAAAGGAATCATACAATTTCCAATATGCAAATTGTAATCAGGAACTATCCATGCATACCTTTCTGTGTCCAATGAGAACGGAGCTAGCATATTACCCAAGGAACATCTGGATGAGCGAAAATCAAATCCTCTGATCGTACATTCACACAGCCTGATTAACGTCTTCCAACTTACAAATGAATCATCCAATAGTTTCAGAATCATTGTGGGAATTGTTACGACCACAATGAACTTGCGCAAATACAGTGGTAGTTGAGTGTTTCGCAACCAAAGGGAACTTTTTTCTGTGGCGTAGAATAGTTTTACAAAGATAAAAACATTCCTGTTTGAGTAATTTTACGTTCACCTAAATACCATAGTATCTGGTGATTTATGATATGGGTTGACGATGTGATTGTAAATCTAAATAAATATCTTTGAAATAGTCAAGTGTTTATATTGAAAATGAATAAAATAAAACGAAAAGTTTTTCTTATGTCATTCGGTGCACTAATTTTGCCCAGCAAATCTACGGAAACCGTGACATAAACCACCCACATATGTCAAAGGCAGTTGGATGTATTTTTTTGTTTAAAAAGACAGTTTTTGAAACCATCCAAGAATGCCAACAGCTGAATGCATGATCCACGTTCTAGGTAATCCAAATTTGCTCTGCCAGCAACAACGGTGAAGATCAAGATCAGCTTTCACATGTATGTAGCCTCAAGGGACTATTCACTTTTCATCGGTTTTTAAGAAGGTTTCTAACCAGATTTTCCGCATGCGTTTTCATTTATGAATGTACACGGCGTTACCTGGGTGAGATACCAGACTTAGTGGTCCATTTACCCTGACACGCGTGAGTAAGTCGTAATACTTACCCCACAGTCATGAGCCCCCGGATTAGGGAGGGGGGTATTTTTAAGTCTTTAAATTTCCCGGTCGAGGATCGTACCCGCAACCTCCCGCGCCCGAGGTGGACGCTCTACCACGATACCAGCAAGTCAGTCCAGACAACTTAGACAAAGAATTAATAGAAAATATGGAAAATCCCTATAAATGACATTATCTTTAAAGAATTGAGTTGAAAACATGTTGGCAATGTTGCTCTTTATAAGCAATTGTCCCTTTTGTCACAATATATTCACAAGTCGTCTGTTGAAAAAAGCTTCAGAGCGTCTACAAGTGAAAAAGGGTTAAACTTCAAACTTTTTGTCATCAGCTGGACGTTTTCAAATCGGAAGACAGAAATCCGCCGAAGCCGAGTGACGATTAACGTCGGGGATTTGGAACATGACGTCACGGGTTCGATACCCAGCCGCGGCGGTCATGTTGGAGGGGCGAGACACAGTTCTTAGCTTAGTACTGGTTTGTTTACCCAGGGATCATGAATAAGTGAACTGTCGCCGTGATATAACTAAAATAATATTGAAAGCGGTGTAAAACCCCAATAAAATAAACACACAAACACACAAGACGACACAAGAAATGTAACATAATGTATACGATCAATAAATGACATGCATTTATTTGTGTGTGTGTGTGTGGAAAACGATTAAACTCGCTTGCAGCGAAACATTTGTAAATTTGGATATCTAATACATCTGTGGTATAACAAACGTGCAGTTTTTTGTGGTGATAAATGTTGGATGAGGAAATGTGTCACGAGAAAATGACCGTAATACATACTTAAAAGAGAGGATATGCAGGAAACAGATGCAAAAGTACAAAGTGAAGCCGTTCCCATTCAAATTTATTCCATCGTTCAAAAGGCGGTTAGATAAACAAATCATTCAATTATGATCAATCTTGTGTACGTATGTGTAAATGTTTAACATAAAAAGATAAGCCACTCTCCCGAGACTCAACCTTCAAAGGCACGTTGGCCGCGTTGGGCGAAAAGAGGTAGTATAACAAGAGCGAACACTAAACACTTTCCAACTTACAGCATCTATTCAGAAGAGACTACTAATCGGCTAAGCGAAACTATAGACATTGAATAATTATTGAATGAAAGTGAAAGCATTATTTCAAAACGGGTTCATTATGAGCCATTTCTCCTTTTTGCCACAATGTTTTCAAAATACGTCTGCTGCTGAGACGTCTGATGAAAGCGTGTATATGTGGGAAAGGGTTGAATCTGTGCATACATACATACATACATACATACATACATACATACATACATACATACATACATACATACATACATACATACATACATACATACATACATACATACATACATACATACATACATACATACATACGCATGTACATACAATGCAATACAATACATACAATACAATACAATACAATACAATACAATACAATACATACATACATACATTGCAATGTAATGTAATGCAATATAATACAATACAATACAATACATACAATACAATACATACATACAATACAATACAACACAATACAATACAATACAATACAATACAATACAATACAATACATACATACATACATACATACATACATACGTACGATGCCTAGATGTAACTTCTGACAAATCTAGAAGTGTAACCCAATTATGCCAACGATGTGATGGTTAAACCGGAAGTGTGACAAGAACCCGTTTCGTCTGACTTGAGTCGTATATCAATACCCAGTCATAGACGAATATGACGACCGTGCAACACACAACCTTCTACGAAACCTTGTTGGAAAAGAAGTAACATAAAAAAGATAAGCAACTCTCATGATAATAAATCTAATTTTGAGCGCCCGTACTATTCAAAAGTGGACTTTCCAATGTTACAGACGAATTTTAAAGTTAATTTCTCAATCGATAGTGGTAGAGCGCCCGCCTTGGCTTCGGAAGTCGTTGACCGAGTCGTAACAAACGGTAAAAATGGCTTTTCCATTTAGGCGCCCATGATTCTGGAGTAAGCATCACGACTGACTCGCTGTTGTCAGGATAAATGAACCAGTATTACTGGTAACTAAACCCGGAAACGCCGTGATATAACTGAACACGTGTTGAATGCGGCATAAGATACCATAGAAACGTCAATTTCGCATTGCAATAACGAGTTTTAACGAAACCTTGTGGAAAAGGAAACAAAAGACCAATACGAGAAGAAAATCCTCTTTTATCGATATTGATTCTACTTCATACCAAATCAAAACGGGATTGTCTACATGCTACATGCAGACGTCACTGTTAAAACGAGTATATCAAATGGAAAACTATAGTGACTGTTACTTTTGAAAGTTTAACCGCATTTTACCCCACTGTTTTGGTTATAATGGTTAATTTTCTTTTTATAGTATTCAGTGTGGTTATTTTGACATGACACCGATGATGAATCGAACAACGATTCGATAAGATTCAATAGTTGATCCCCGCAATGGGAAATCCAACATTATGGCCTCTGCATAATGTATCGACCCAGATCAGCCTGCGAATTCCGCGCAGGCTAATCTGGGCCGACACATTCCGTCTGAGGGGAATAGAGGTATAGAGTAATGATTCCTGAAACAGAATATCCACAGGAGGCGAAAAGTGTCTGTCCGGGTTAGCCTGCGCGGCATGCTTCGGCTGATCCGGGTCGATACTTTCCGCAGTGTCTGCAATGTTGGTCTTCTCGTAGAACGACTCATGTGTTAAATATAATTTTCCACACAAATTTTAAACATATCTATGTTTATAAATGAATGCATAAATAGTAAATAAATTCAAACAAAAATACAATGAAAAAAATGTTTAAAGCCAAACAAATCCCAAAACCTCCCAATCATAGACATTTATCAATCATTATGAGCAATTTATCCATTTAACACCAATGTTTTCAAAAGTCGTCTGCTATAGATGCGTAAAAATACGTCTGCGTGTCGGAAAAAGTCATGTAACCAGTGACGATACAGAAAAGTCGTCGCCGCCAAGTTAGCGATTATGTGTGTCAACGTTTCGACCAAAATATCTGTTTAAACATGTTTAATTCGATATAAATTAAGCACAATGTAAACGTACAAACAATTAGTGCGAAAATGGTTGGAACGAATACTGAAGACTTACATAGTTCCTCTCGAGGTGATGGAACAAAATGCTTTTAGTTTAGTTTAGTTTAAACTTGTTTATTTGATATCGATTGCGTAACAAGTGTTAAGCTTTTATAAATCACGCAAGATGTCTGCTTCCTAGAGGAATAACAAGTACTCGCACCGCACCGATTGTGTGGAAAAACCCTTTCGGCTATTTTATTGAGGTTTAACGCCGTTTTCAAAATTATTTCAAAGCTGCAGCTAACTTTTCCATGATCCCTTGGTCAACAAACCAGTTGAAGACTAGGAAATGTGCCTTGCCAAACAGCACACCGTCATGTCCTCCGTGCCGTGACTGGGGTCGAACAAACCGTAACAGATATATTGAGTAAACATTAATAGAACAAAGAAGAAGAAAAGTAATGCATAAACAATTGATAAAATTAATTGTTTATTGTAGCATGATATATTTTATAAGAATTATATAAACGTATATCTACCAAATTAAATATTGCAGAATAATGGGATTGATTCTTATCTCAATAAACTTACTACTATTGCAAGGAAATTAAATCAAAGAAACAATCTCAATATTATTTAGAATTATATATAAGCATGCATTCAAGACGGTAGCTTATTGTCAAATCTACACTTTGGTGCAATACAATTTGTTTGAGCGGCGTGTTCACCTCTGTTAACGGTATAATAGTTACTACACCGCATTTCCTGGGTAATTTACCAGTACTAACGGTATAACAGTTACTACACCGCATTTCCTCGGTAATTTACCAGTACTAACGGTATAACAGTTACTACACCGCATTTCCTGGGTACTTTACCAGTCCTAACGGTATAACAGATACTAAACCGCATTTCCTGGGTAATTTACGATAACTAACGGTATAACAGTTACTACACCGCATTTCCTCGGTAATTTACCAGTACTCACGGTATAATAGTTACTACACCGCATTTCCTACATGTAATTTACCAGTACTAATGGTATAACAGTTACTACATTGCATTTCCTGGGTAATTTACCAGTACTAACGGTATAACAGTTACTACATTGCATTTCCTGGGTAATGTACCAGTACTAACGGTATAACAGTTACTACACCGCATTTCCTTTGTACTTTACCGGTACTAAGGGTTTAATAGTTACTACACCGCATTTCCTGTGTAATTTACTAGTACTTACGGTATAACAGTTACTACACCGAATTTCCTGTATAATTTATCAGTACTAAGGGTATAATAGTTACTACACCGCATTTCCTGTGTAATTTACCAGTACTAACGGTATAATAGTTACTACACCGCATTTCCTATGTAATGTACCAGTACTAACGGTATAATAGTTACTACACCGCATTTCCTGTGTAATTTACCAGTACTAACGGTATAACAGTTACAACACCGCATTTCCTCGGTAATTTACCAGTACTAACGGTATAACAGTTACTACACCGCATTTCCTGGGTAATATACCAGTACTAACGGTATAACAGTTACTACACCGCATTTCCTCGGTAATTTACCAGTCCTAACGGTATAACAGATACTAAACCGCATTTCCTGGGTAATTTACGATAACTAACGGTATAACAGTTACTACACCGCATTTCCTCGGTAATTTACCAGTACTCACGGTATAATAGTTACTACACCGCATTTCCTACATGTAATTTACCAGTACTAATGGTATAACAGTTACTACACCGCATTTCCTTTGTACTTTACCGGTACTAAGGGTTTAATAGTTACTACACCGCATTTCCTGTGTAATTTACTAGTACTTACGGTATAACAGTTACTACACCGCATTTCCTGTATAATTTATCAGTACTAAGGGTATAATAGTTACTACACCGCATTTCCTGTGTAATTTACCAGTACTAACGGTATAATAGTTACTACACCGCATTTCCTATGTAATGTACCAGTACTAACGGTATAACAGTTACTACACCGCATTTCCTGTGTAATTTACCAGTACTAACGGTATAACAGTTACAACACCGCATTTCCTCGGTAATTTACCAGTACTAACGGTATAACAGTTACTACACCGCATTTCCTGGGTAATATACCAGTACTAACGGTATAACAGTTACTACACCGCATTTCCTCGGTAATTTACCAGTCCTAACGGTATAACAGATACTAAACCGCATTTCCTGGGTAATTTACGATAACTAACGGTATAACAGTTACTACACCGCATTTCCTCGGTAATTTACCAGTACTCACGGTATAATAGTTACTACACCGCATTTCCTACATGTAATTTACCAGTACTAATGGTATAACAGTTACTACATTGCATTTCCTGGGTAATTTACCAGTACTAACGGTATAACAGTTACTACATTGCATTTCCTGGGTAATGTACCAGTACTAACGGTATAACAGTTACTACATTGCATTTCCTGGGTAATGTACCAGTACTAACGGTATAACAGTTACTACACCGCATTTCCTTTGTAATTTACCGGTACTAAGGGTTTAATAGTTACTACACCGCATTTCCTGTGTAATTTACTAGTACTTACGGTATAACAGTTACTACACCGCATTTCCTGTATAATTTATCAGTACTAAGGGTATAATAGTTACTACACCGCATTTCCTGTGTAATTTACCAGTACTAACGGTATAATAGTTACTACACCGCATTTCCTGAGTAATTTACCAGTACTAACGGTATAACAGTTAGTACACCGCATTTCCTATGTAATGTACCAGTACTAACGGTATAATAGTTACTACATTGCATTTCCTGTGTACTTTACCAGTACTAACGGTATAACAGTTACAACACCGCATTTCCTCGGTAATTTACCAGTACTAACGGTATAACAGTTACTACATCGCATTTCCTGGGTAATATACCAGTACTAACGGTATAACAGTTACTACACCGCATTTCCTCGGTAATTTACCAGTACTAACGGTATAACAGTTACTACACCGCATTTCTTTTGTAATATACCAGTACTAACGGTATAATAATTACTACACCGCATTTCCTGGGTAATTTACCAGTACTAACGGTATAATAGTTACTACACCGCATTTCCTCGGTAATTTACCAGTACTAACGGTATAATAGTTACTACACCGCATTTCCTGTGTAATTTACCAGTACTAACGGTAAAGCAGTTACTACACCGCATTTCCTCGGTAATTTACGAGTACTAACGGTATAATAGTTACTACACCGCATTTCCTTTGTAATATATCAGTACTAACGGTATAATAATTACCACACCGCATTTCCTGTGTAATTTATTCGTACTAAGGGTATAACAGTTACTACACCGCATTTCCTGAGTAATTTACCGGTACTAACGGTATAATAGTTACTACACCGCATTTCCTGGGTAATTAACCAGTACTATGTTGGTGTTTTCTTTATACTGACACCGATATATCAGTAGTATTGCTATCCCCCGAGACAAAGATCGCCAAGGAGGGAAGCCATTACTACTAGTCTTAAAGTAATACGTATGACTCGACCATATAATTATCGAACCAAGACCTCTCGTGCACGAGACGGACGGTCTAGCCACTAAACCACGTTTTTGTGCAATTTAAATTAAAGGGAAAAAAGACTTACTGCATATGAGAAATGTGAAAACCTGCATTATACAACAAGAGCCTTCAATGCACGCATACACTTAAAAGTGTATACCTGCTAAATGGATGTATATTTCTCTAAATGGTATAGTAGGTTCTACGAATACCGTGTTATCACGAATACCAAGGTAAACACAACACCGGTGTTTTCTTTATTGCGCGCACAACCGGATGTCGTATGATTCCATCAGCAAACCCAGTTATCCCGACTTTCAAATACTACATTTTTTTTTTCCAGAAAATCAATATTCGCAGAAATTTCGACACATCATAATTGTTACCCATGATAAAAAGAAAATCCTACATGCCCTGACCCCTCACCAACAAAAACGTCATTGTTTTAGTAGAAAGCCTGTTGTTCATTTTTGCTTTCACATTTTAACATGTTCTCTATTAGCTGCTCATGGCATCATAGGAATTACCAAAATTCTAAAAAAAAAAATTTTTTAGCAAAAAATGCGGAAAAAATACTCAATACCTCGTTAAAAAACACAAAACGTTTCTCTATATTGTCTATACGCTTTGATAAAAATGATCGTAATAATACGGGGAATTCCTCACGTGTTACTATAAATAGCCCCTCTATACGTCCATATAGTGTAATAATAATGACAAGGTGTGCAACGGTGTTTTACCCCCTCGCTCGATTCGGGCTATAATTCCCGCAGAAAAACGTCTTAAACGACCTGGTCCCAGGTAGAGACAGGTTCATAAATGATTTTTCTCGTGATCCACCACATCAATATTTGCCAACCGACAAATACGCCGGCGTTTTTAAGCTTAAACGTTTAGCATCTATTTTGAGAAATAGACTTTCAACGAGTGGGCATACACATTTGGCATACTATTTAGAGAAGTAGACAAATACGCCGGCGTTTTTAAGCTTAATGTTCATTATATTTGGAAATTTGCAGTTGTCCTTACCGCCATGCGCTGACGTCACACTAATCACGTTCCGCAGCGACTATTTAACGCGAAATGACGCGCTTTTTTAGAATATTGTACCTGAGCAATGTTTGTTTGGGTTGGCATTTGATCATTTTTCTTCTAAAAATAATATTATTCATAAAAAATACGTTATTTATTTGTACGTTTTCGAAAGAAGTATAATACATAATCTTAGACCGTGTTTTAAATCGTTGTTTGATTAATCTGTCGCTGCGGAATGTTGCAAATTGTGACGTCAGCGCATGGCGGTAAGGACAACTGCAAATTTCTAAATATAATGAACATTAAGCTTAAAAACGCCGGCGTATTTGTCTACTTCTCTAAATAGTATGCCAAATGTGTATGCCCACTCGTTGAAAGTCTATTTCTCAAAATAGATGCTAAACGTTTATGCTCACTAGTTGAATGTCTATTTCTCAAGTAAGTATGTCAAACGTCTATGCCCGCTAATTGAATGTCTATTTCCCTAAATGGTATGACAAACGTTTATGCCCGATAGTTGAATGTCTATTTTTCTAAATGGTATGACAAACGTTAATGCCCGCTAGTTCAATGTCTATTTCTCTAAAACAAAAGGATGCCAAACGTCTATGCCCGCTAATGGAATGTCTATAATGCCAAACGTCTTTGCCCGCTAATTGAATGTCTATTTCCCTAAATAGTATGCGAAACGATAATGCCCACTAGTTGAATGCATATATCCCTAAATGGTATGTCAAACGTTAATGCCCACTAGTTGAATATATATGCCAAACGTTTATGCTCGCTAGTTGAATGCATATATCCCTAAATGGTATGTCAAACGTTAATGCCCACTAGTTGAATATATATGCCAAACGTTTATGCTCGCTAGTTGAATGTTTACTTCTCTAAATGGTATGTCAAACGTTTATGCCCGCAAATTCAATGTATTTGCCCCTAAATGGTATGCTAATCGTTTATGCCCACTAGTTGAATGTATATTTCCTTCAATGGTATGCCAAACGTGTATGATCTGATGTATTATACAAATATTTAGAAGTTACATGATTCAACCATCGTTAATTGGTATTGATTATTCGTTTTTTAGAGCTGGGAATTTGTAAATATATAATATTATTTGATAACTCACTCAATGATCTTATTTAAAGTTTAAACTTATTTAGTTTACCCTCTACGGCCGGATTGGGAAACAAGCTTTCAGCTTGTGTTTATCGCTCTTGATGTCTACTTTCCAGAGAATTAACCATTACTCGCGCTGTTTGTGTGGACGAATCTCAGGTTCTACTCGCGCTGTTTTTGTGGGCAAAGATCAGGTTCTTTGTCTGGGATTTTTTCCGCATAGGGCGTGAGCTAACACCCGTCTGACTCTAGCTGAAGGACTCTTTATACATGAAACGGTAGTTTGTTTATTTCCTATGTCATAAGTTTGACATTGCTTATATACTTATATAAGTGTTACCCCTTCGTAGGTAATCGTTTAAAGACACACCTTAAACGTCCCGTTTTTGAAATGTTTGCTCTGAGGTATTAGGTATGAACTGAAACGATTAGGTATGAACTGAAACGGTCCAACAAGGAACGAACGTAGTCCATTTCCCACATATAGACGCTTTTTGACGCCTCTGCAGCAGACGACTTTAAAAAAACCAAACATTGTAATTCAATGTTTTCAACTTTTTTTCAGTAATTAAACCTACAACTTTAGAGAATTTCTATATTTTTGAGTAGACATTTTCAAAGTCGTCTGCTGTATGTGGGACTGAGCTAAACTGTCACCAAGGATATATCCTTCAAATAGTATTCGTAGACTATGACAAGCATTAACCATGAAAGGCGATTAAGTCTGCAGTTAAGAAATACATACATTAAAGAATGTAGAAAGTATTTATCGTTAGTCTAGTATAGCTGGACGGACCTTTATTAACCACGCCCTACTTGCAGACGCATTTCGAAACATCTGCTGACGACGACTTTCGAAAACTTTGTGACAAAAGTAGAATTCGTTCATAATGAGCAATTTCCCCCGTTTGCCACACTTTTTTCAGCAACTGTATTCAATAATTATACTTTCATTTATAGAGAGAGAGTTTCAATATTTCTGTCTATGTCTTATTCAAATCGGAAAAGAAATCAAGTTAGAGAATCAATTGAAAAAGACACATATTAGTCGAAATGATTGTAACTTGGTATGACTTGAAGTCCGTGTGAAAATGGCGCCCAATCCAGTCCGAGGGAAAAAGAATGTAACTACAACTAAATATTTGTAAGTAACTTAGATCATGTTTCATACCTTCTGTAATTCTTTGAAATTGCAGTAAAATGATAACCCTCTGATATTTGCAAGTTCGCCAAGTTCGAGAAAGGTTGTTATATAAATAAAACGTGAGGGATTTGGTGATAATGTGTATCTTGTTTCTTGTTATCTAGTTTCAACGCACGTGTAGTTTGACTCAGTATGTATCATTTAGAAATCGTGACGCATCTGCAGCATTGGTTTTAAAACAGCATTGCGAAATGGAGAACTTGATCATACCGAGCAGTCTCCGTTTTCCCAATAATATGTTCAAATCTAGTGACCCTTTCCCTCATATAGACGCTTTCTGACGCCTCTGCAGCAGACAGCTTTTTTAAAACATAGTGACAAAAGAAGAAATTGCACAAAACGTGCAATTTCTCCTTTTGCCACAATGTTTTTCACTTTTTGTCATAGGTTATCCATTCAATTACAGAGATTTTCCTTTTTTTGACAAAATATGTTCAAAGTCGTCTGCTGCAGAATTGTCGTATCAGGGAAAGGGTTAATACTTTTAACTTTGCTAGCGACGCGGGCTGTCAATCCGGGGGGTTGTGAGTTTGAATCCAACCTCGGTCAACATTCCGACGTTTGACAAATCGTCAATCGTCACAACTGGGCGTAAATCCTATGTGGGAAAGCAGAATGTTAATTGGAAACACTGTTGTGTGCCGAACTGCTGTGATAAAGCACATTGGTAGGTGAACTGACAGCCGTGATATGACCGATTTATTTTTTGAAATGGCGTTAATCCTTTCCCTCATATAGACGCTTTCTGACGCCTCGAGCAAGCAATTTCTTCTTGTGTCACACTATTTTCCACCTTTAGGCATAGGTTATCCATTCAATTAAAGAGATTTTCTATATTTTGACAAAATATGTGCAAAGTCGTCTGCTGCATAATTGTCGTATGAGGGAAAGGATTAAACCCTCATCAATCAATCAATCAGGTTCAGTACGTTTAGTCTTGTCTTTGTTATTGCAGTAAAATTAATCCTTTCCCAGATACAACAAATCTGCTGCAGCAGACGACTTTGAAAACAAACATAAACAAAATTGGAAACTCCCTTTAAATGAAAGGACAATACTTGAATAGAGTTGAAAACATGGTGACAACAGGAGCTCGTTTTGAGCAATTTCTTCTTTTGTCAACATGTTTTCAAAAAGCCATCTGCTGCAGAGGCGTCAGAAAGCGTCTATATGAGGTAAAGGGTTAATACAAATGTAACTTCTGCTATTTGCAAGTACGCTAAGTTGTTTGAGTTCGGAGAAAGGTTATAATATAAATATAACATGGGTGGTTACTGGTTATATAGTGTTTCTTTTTTTCTATTTTGTTTTATTTCAAAGCACTTGCAGATTAACTGAGTACGTATCATTTTGAAACCTCATTTAACCTTTTCCCACACGCGGAAGCATTTGGACGAATTTGCAGCAAACCTTTGAATGTACAGTATGACGAAAGCAGAAATAAGTCATACCGAGCAGTTTTCTTTCGCCACAGTATGTTTAATTATATACATGTATATCCGTTTTTATAGTTTTGTTTTGAAGTTTTCAAACATGTCTGCTGCATTGTTCTCGTATGTGCAAAAACGTTGAGATTAAACTGTACTCTAATTGTTATTGGCATAAAAAAGTTGTAATGGCAGTACGTTTGTTTAGTTAATTAAAACGCTTTCCCTGTGTATCTGTATACAAAGCATATACAAATGAAATGTAACATTTGAGATTATTGGAGGATTAGTTTTTCTTTTCCCATACTGATAAACATATGTATAGAGTTCAACACATTTTAGCACAGATTTGAACACATGACGTTTAAAACGAAAATGTTCCTTGTCAGTCCATTCTACAGAAATGTGAACAGACGTCTGTTTTTCTTTTAAATTGTATAGTTAAATTTGTACTACAAGGTGACATCTTGATTCGTGATTTCTCTAAAATGTATTGCTTAAAACCATCCCGAAAATAACAATCCGAGTACAAGGATCGAGTGTTCTAGAGAATAATTTAAAGTGACACATCGTAATTGCAAATTGAAAGGCAATGCAAAGTACAAATTACTCAAAGATAAAACATGCAGTATCACTCATTACAGTAACAAATGGTGTAAGAAAAACTTGGCGTTATCTCCGAGGAATGGCCGTTATATGATAGTTTTAATGTCTTGGCGTTGGCGGTCTGTTTGGGTTATCCCTGTCGCTGAAACATCTGGGGAACGGCTCAAGCTTTTTGAACACTCCAAACGTAAACTCTGCATCACGAGGGGGAAAAGATTCAGCTGCGTAAATTAGTTTCAACTCATTTTAACTATTTTAAAGTGACTCATGGTCCGTAGTGAGTTGAAGCTGGTGTTGTAATATGTTAACGTCATTATTTCGGGTTTTCCCAGTTTGCAATGATTTGCTGGAGTTACATCATGTTAGTAATATTAGTAATCGTCATTTAACCCCGCCTGCTTCTACCTTGACAACAGACGAGTTTTTAAATTATAAATAGATAAGGAAGAATTGAGTGTGTTCATCTAGTTTTCCTTACCGTACATTTTGTCTTATATTCTTAAATTAACAGATTCTCAATTATTTTTTTATTTTCAAATGATTTTAAATTGGTATAGATTTTAAAAGAAATATCAGAACAGGTTTGAAAAGTTGCAAAAGAACGATTTGTGCAAAACAGGGGTGCAAAGGTAAACCGTCGGCCTCTTGGCATTTTTTCCACACAAACGGCGCAAGTACTGGTTGAGTCTCCAGGAGGCAGACATCGAACAAGATTAATATAAGCTTCAAGCTTATTTCGCAATCGTTGTAATTTGAGAAGTTGAAACTAAGAGAACGATTTGGAATAACTTCGAAATGTGATGACTGAGATCAACACATCCATTGTTCAGTGCTAAACCATTTACCTGATATGATATTTAACAGTCTGCTTTTAAAACATATGAGGAAAACAACAGGGATACCGGAAGTTTAATTATAAAACATAGTTTAAGATTGTCGGGAACAAAGAAGACATTACTCATCCAGAGCCATATGTCCTATCGCCACAATAGTTTTTGAAAACCGTCAAAAATCAGTGAAACGATTGAGGCCTCGACTTTATATCGTTGACACATGCTACGCGAACGATCGGAATACCTCGGTGATTAATGTTTCACCACGATAGATGACGGAATTTCCCGAGGAGTTCCGATTGGCTACACGACATTGGTTCAGTGAAAGTGTTTGTCAAATTGCAGTGTAACGTTGTTTTTTTCTCAAATCGTGCGATTCATTTTGCTGTCAGACGTTTATCAGGAGCAGACGGTTTTAAAATATCATACAGTAACAGTTATGTGTTTGACAATTTGTATGTTTGAATAGTGTTTTATGACGTTTTTAAAAGTATTTCAGTCATATCACGACGTTTCCTTATTATCCTTGTTATTTAACCCATTTCGACGCCTCTGCAGCAGACGGCTTTATGAAAACATGGTGACAAAAGAAGAAATTGCTCCTTCTGTCACCATTTGTTCAACTCTATTCAATTATTGTACTTTCATTTAAAGGGTTTTAAGGGTTTTCCAAAAAAAAAATCTCGGGTTTGTTTTCAAAGTCGTTTGCTGCAGAGTTCTTGTATGTGGGAAATTGTTAACAGAACGTCCGGTATTATTAATCCTAACACCGATGCATCAATCTTAAAGCTTTTCCCAGCAGCCCTGCTCGCATAGGAGGGAAGCCGATGCTACTAGTGATTTAGCAAGTGCTAGATGTGCTACTTTGGGTCATATTATACTCACTTTATGAACACTTAGATTAAGTATCAAACGACATTTCATCGCTTCGGAAAAGTAATAAAAAACCTAAGACCTAATTGGTCAAATCGTTCCATGCAACAACGTCGCATCATTTAAGGGAAATGGTTGTGAATTAACGTTTTGTTTTCTTCAAATTACAGACGCAGCGCTTTCAGATAGCTGACCATTTGACGATACATTCTACCAATCTCATTACAATCAAGCCAAAAAACTTAGCTGTACGTGTATTGGATCTGACTACACTGCATATAGGGTCGTATCGAATTGACCTTATACACTTAAAAACCTTAAAAACACATGAGCACGTGCTCTGTTGTTATGTCCAATGTAATCGCATGACACAACAAACGCCCGTGCTATACAATCGGAACACTCGGTAATTTCCGATGATATCGTTAATTCATAAAGGTTATCGTACCTGTTTAATACAACAATATTTGGTAAGCGATAGTTGGATAGGCTGTGACACAAAGGTCACTCTGAGACGACCTGTATGGGGAAGTCGTCAGATCTATATACGAGCTAGAGAAGTTTAGGTTTGGTTTAAATGTGATTGACATTTTAACAACCATAGTCCAAATAACTGTGAGAAAGAGGTAGTTGTTGTAAATCGACTTAATCGAGTCGAAAATAGTCAGTTAAATTATCTGATTATATTGAATGATAATACACTTTAAGTGGGGATCTGTCAACATAAGGGCATTTACGACCGCTGTAGACCCAGATCAACTTGTTTATCCGTGCAGTTTGTTTTGTCTCTACACTTATCGCAAATTAATCACAGAGGGTTTGAACCTTTCCCACATGATGAGCAATGTCTGTTTTTGAAATAATGTTTTGAAACGTATGTCTGTGGAAATGGTTAAATGTTCATTTTATAATAATTGTCCAAGCAAATATCTGCGTTAACATACGGCTTACCAGAAAGTAGAACACAGTACGTACACTTCAGTTTCAACATTGCAAATAAATGGATTCGACACGCGTGAAAACGTTTAGACTAAACTTTGAGCATATTCGATAGAAGAAGTGTTTACAATCTACAGACACAATTAGCCTCAATATAAATCAGACAGGGAACAGTGAATAAAATTTACTGGATTTTTTAAAACAATCCAGTAAGTGTATGCTTTAATACTTGAAACCGCAGCTTGGTGCTTTATATGCCTTCAACAAATTGATGATGTAATGAATATGGTGACACACACAATGACTTTTCTTCTATGCACATGTCCGCGTCGTGGCAAAACAATGACAAATAATCATATTAACCTAAGCATGAAATGAGCGGCGTTCTGCGAAATCCAACCGTTAGGTATTTGAGATCAGTGTAGAGCCAGATCAGCCGTCGCATCCGTGCAGTTTAATCGAGTAAATTTAGTCATAGTATGCTTCAAGAAACTGTAAAGCAGTATCTAGTTCGATCCTTTAGCATGAAGACACAGGCATATTTTGTTCCGGTGACAAGTATAATTATTACGCTAAGGTTTGTTTCTTCGAGCACCGCCCATATCTTCACGTGTAATAATTACGCTGAGATTTGTTTACCTCGAGCACCGCTCATATCTTCACGTGTAAACATTACGCTAAGATTTGTTTTACTTGACCACCGCTCAAATTTTCAATATTATACAATTCCTTACCACCAAAGAGAGTTTTTACTCACAGGGACCAATATCGTAAGAGCTAGGTTTTATTCATAGAAAACTATAACATCGTAAGAACAAAACAAACAAAAATGCTATTATTTTTTTCACATTTTACTATTACATTAAAATTGATGTTTTTGTAAAATATCATTATCTTATGTACACTTTTAACAACACGTTTGGACCATTCACATATAATGTATAAGAGTGTTGGACAGCTGTCGCTTTGGTTTATACATCACACGCTTCTCCTGCCATTGTAAATGCCTGAAAATAGATCAAAATAAGTTTATCATTATGATGGGTTGAATCACACGTTGAGTATCAGTTTGTTTGGATGGTGTCAAACCCTTTCACTCATACGACAATTCTGCAACAGACGACTTTAAGCAATTTTGTCAACAAATAGAAAATCTCTATAATTGAATGGATAACCTATGCCTAAAAGTGGAACATATTGTGGCAAAAGGAGACATTGCTTGTTTTGAGCAATTTCTTATTTTGTCAATATGTTTTCAAAAAGTCGTCTGCTGAGGTGTCAGAAGGCGTCTATATGAAGGAGAGGGTTAACGCAGTTTTGAACATTGTTTCAGTTACACCACGGCGTTTCCTAGGCAGTGTACCATTACTGCGGGTCAATTCATTATGATATCGATCAATCAGTCGTAATGCTATCTCCAAAACCCTGAGCGCCATGGAGAAAAGCCATTATAACACTTTTATTATCAGAAAAAAGAGTATGAGAGAAAAGCAATTCATATATCCGAGATCGTATTTAAGCCACGCTCATCGTAATGGACCACAAAAAAACATCAATTGATCGTTAAAAACTACAACGTTCTCATGCATCACATGGCTTAGGTTTGTAATGCAGAATCCGCGTAGAGAAACGATTGTACCGGACAGTATATATTGATTATTTTGATTGGCTAAAATACTGCATCTAATTTGCATATCGGATCTATGAATTGTGTTCGACTCATGTCAACGTAGGCGAACATGAACGGTTTAGATAAAACTCTGCATTTACAAAGGCAAGTCAGATTTTTCAGGGATTGATTGTCTTGGGTTTATCGCCGTTTTCTATACTTTGTTCGTCATATCACGGCAGCCAGTTCAATTACCCATGCATTTCTTTGCTATCTCACACCAGTAATCCACACAACAGTAGTTCCAGGCAACTGGCTGTCTTTCCACATGGACAGTTATCCCATTGGCGGAAGATGAATGACGCTAGTCGCATTGACTGTTGTCAAACGTCGGAAAATATGTTGACCGAGCTTGACTAAGGGTGAACAGTGCTGGAATGTGAAATAATTACCCTAATAATCTAGCGTCGTTCATTTCATTCTCGTGCCACGTGAAAAATAGTCTTACTACACAACGTTTAATGAAGACTCAGGCGAGATCTTGCATACACACAGTCTCGCCAAAGCCTGCACTATATCCACCCTCCGCGTTTGATGCCAAAACGGGAAGACACTATCCCATCCGTTTTATGTTTGTATTTGTAGGGTTTTGAAATACAAAGATCGGTGCAATATCTATTCTTTAGTACCCTGTCCCTACCCTAACATTATAGGGTCAGGCATACACCAATAATGGCGGCGCCCTTTAGGAAATGGTGTAGCAATCATAAGGCTATCGAAACAACCAATGTTGTTGATCAACAGGTTAACCTTGAATGAAGTTTGCTCCTTTATTTATGTATTGATTCTAAACATTAAGTTGAAATAGTCCAATGCAGAGTATACGACAATCATTTGTATATTTACTATATATGCGATAGCGATACTTTTTGTTTAATTGGAGTTTTACGCCGTTTTCAATATTATTTCAGTTATATCACGGCGACAGTTCACTTTATTCATGATCCCTGGGTAAACAAACCAGTACTAGGCTAGAAAAATGTGCCTTGCCCAAGGGCACTCCACCATGACCTTCGCGCCGCGTCTGGGGATCGAACCCGGGACGCCCGGTTCCAAATCCCCGGCGCTAACCACTCGACCACGGCGAATTCCTCCGCGATAGTGATATATAAGGGGGTGACAAATGTAGTGGCCAGTGTATGCTGAAAGGCGAGGGTAAATAAACCCATACGACGACGTTGCCAGTGTTGGTTCATACCATACTTCAGTAATAGACATTAATTATGACGTCTTGTTACAATTGGCATATGTGCAACGTTACCGGAAAACTAACCATATGACATACGGCAACTGAGTAAACCCAGATCACTTTGAAAATCCACACAGTCTGGTCGACAGGGGCGTTGCTTGGCAATACTCAATGTGTAGGCCGTCTTGTGAGAAAATCAACATTGTGGACTCTGCGTAAAGTATTGACCCGGATCAGCCTAAGCATGCCACACAGACGTACCAGGATATACACTTTTCGCCTCCTGTGGATTATCTGTTTCAGGAATCACTACTCTATCTATCCCCCCTTAGACGGAATGTGTCGACCGGGTCAGTCTGCGCGGTCATTACGCAGATGTGTATCGCCGCAGCTGCATTTTAAGGCATTTTCAGAAAAAAATGTGTAGGCACGTGCCTACAGTGCCTAAAGGGAGCTACGCCCCTGAAAGATAGTTTTCCTGAAACACAGCTCATATAGACCTACCCATTTATAGAACGTGGCTGCTCCAATGCTAGCAATCTGAACTGTCTCCAGGTCGTACCGGGATATAATCGTCCGGACTCTCGCCAACACTAGAGGGGAAACGTTACTTATATCGAACTCGCCAACTCTTCTCTTTAAAGCATCTTTGCCTCGTTTCATGATAAGACCTTGTATACTTGACCATTTCTGAAATGAAAATGTTCGTTAAGCTTTATCATATTTAAGGACAAGTTCTTTGTCTTTGGAGCAGGAGTTCTTATTGCCCATACAGTAAATACTACCACCAGTGGGAGACAGCCTCTCGTACCAACGGTCACGTGATGAACGGGTTCTGACTTTGGTATTTTCCACACAAGCGGCGCGAGTACTGGTTCAGTCCAGGAAGCAGACATCGAGCGCGATAAATATAAGCTGAATATATATGTTTCGAAATCGATGTAGAATAAATCAGTTTAAACTAAACTAATACTTCAACTGTGATGCTTTCTTGGTAGGATTTGATTACTTGTTTGCTTTTCAAAAAGTCAATTTAGTATAGATCAATTACGAAGCTAGAAAAACATAAATGAATTACGTATGAATGCAGTGATCGTTGAAATCTCGGGGTAACTTATTAGTCCTTTTTGACTTCTCTATATCGCAGCCGAAACCATTTAGCTCAGTCGAAAGTGAGGGCTGTCAATGAAGGGGTTGTTAGTTCGATCCCTAGCTCAGTCAACATATTTTCCTCCGTTCGACAAACCTCAATGCAACAAGCGTCAATCGTCTTTGATCAATGGCCTAAAGGTACATGTGTAAACAGTTGCTTGAAAAGACTGTTGTGTGAAGTAATTGTATGGGATAGCCAGGAAATACATGGGTTGGTGATCTGGTCGCTGATTTTGTTTTGAAAATAGCGTTAACCCTTTCCCTCATACAACAATTCTGCAGCAGACGACTTTGAACATACGAGTATTTTGTCAAAAAATGGAAAATCTCTATAATTGAATGGATAGCCAATGACTATAAGTGGAAAACATTGCGGCCAAAGGTGAAATTGCTCATCATGAGCAATTTCACCTTTGGCCACAATGTTTTCAAAAGTCGTCTGCTGCTATTGCGTTAAAATGCGTCTGCAGGTGGGAAAGGGTTAAACCCAATCGATCAATCAATCAACGCATTGTCGCCATATCACTCTGATAAGAGTGTATCATAACACTCTTATATCCTACCTTTAATTCCCCCTCTTTGTTCCCTAACAACAAAAAAGTGGCGGCCATAACGCCATGGACGGCAGCAGGTGGTTTCGGATAACTTCTTATTTCGGATATAGTTTTATGGTCCAGTTCTAGTACCGCGTGTTGAAGACGCTTCAATCGTCGTAGTCGTGATCTAACGGCTTCGGCCTCTTCCGCTAGACGGCCTAACTGACGTCTGATCGAGGTATCACTGGCGCTGATTAACGCTCTCTCTAAGAAATCCAAGTCTTTTCTGGATATTGCTTCCTTGATATCTTAAACGCAAAATGTAAATAAATAAATAAACAAGAGCTGTCCGTAAGACAGAGCGATCGACTTTGTTAGTGCTTGCCTAAAAATCTAAACTCTTTGCTGGAAAAGGCGAAACAAAAATCTCAAAAATTATTGAGGGAGTTACCTTCTCATGTCTTCAGATGGGGGTCATGATGGTAAACACGTATTCCAACTTTCACAGCAGTATCTTAAAGGATTAAGCAAATAATTGGATTGTACCCAGAGTCAATGTCATTTGAGTGTACCAGACTTTAGAGCAATAACAGGTTATAACAATAATAATCAATCTATAATCCGGAATCCTGTTACCGCCATCGACTTGTTGACAGTATACAACTTAGCATTTGCTATGCATAATTGTTCTAGTTGTCGCTGTAAATTTCAGGCCGACAATGTGAAAACGGGATAATAATATCAACTTAAAAACTTCGACTTTTCGACTTGTTAAGGTCAAATATTTATCTCGACTATGCGGAATTAGATCTCTAATGACTAGTTAGACGGGACGTTCCCATAAAGTCGACAAGTCGATGGCGGAAAAGAAGGTTTTTCTAACTACAACGTTACCTCTGTTAATTCTAGATAAATGCAGTTTCTTTCTGGCCTTTGTTAGATCGCCATTATCCTCCATCCCCTTGTCAATGAACCGATCTATCCAATGCGATAGACCATCAACGTCATCGCTCTCTGTGGCCTGGATTAAAGCGTTACGGATATCTGCCAACTCGGGGTCCTGCATAAGTCAATAAAACACATTTAAACCAAATGGTTGTTGCACTCGTCTTCAAAACCATGCATGTGTATTCCATTTTCTTAATGAAACAGTTCTACTCCGATGTTTTCAAAGCAGACGACTCTGAAAATATCTTATCATGTGAACGATTACAGTTTTCTGATTGGTTCTTACATGTAAATGTATGTACAATTTGAAAATCAATGCCTAGTTTTGAAATGAATTATCATTGATTTTTTGAAAAGATATAGGGAAAAATATGAAAACTCTTTTTTAAATGAAAACATAGTTATTGAAAACAGTGTGAGTCATTTCTCCTTTTGCGATAATGTTTTCAAACGGCGTCTACTTCAGTGGCGTCAAAATGCGTCTACCTGGGAGAAAGGGTAAACAAAAAGTTGTTTGGCATTCTACTCTTTAAAAAGTAAATTTCAAACCCTTAAATGTCTCAGGCTAACCCTTTCTCTAGTACAGACGCAATATGACACCTCTGCAGCAGACGATTTTTAAAAACATTGCGACAAAAGGAGAAATTTCTCATAATGAGCAATTTCTCCTTTTGCCACAATGTTGTCAACTTTATTCAATAATTCAATTTTATTTGTATAGACATTCTCATAATCTACCAAATTCATAAAAACCATACTTAAACGTTGCTAGCTCGTATATAGATCCGATGACTGCCCCATACAGGTCGGCTCAGATTGACCTTTGTGACAGCCAATCACATTTTGGTTTACCAAATCGTTAAGATATAAAACAGGTAAGATCACCTTTATAAATAAACGAGCAGGAGAAGCGGTGATTGTCGAGTGTTTCGATTGTTTATAAAATGAGCACTTGCTCATGAGTATTTATGTGTATATGAAGGGTCCATTCGAAACGACATGTTATGCGATGTCGTCAGATCCAATAAAAGTAAAGCAAAGTTGTTTGGTGTCTTTATTTTCTTTTCTCTTTAAACGTTTATGTCTCTAAAACATGGGTACGTTTGAGCAGAAACGGAAGATTGATGAGTTGCGTTTTATCGCAAGAAACCCACACGCAAACAAAAATCGGTTTATCTTTGCGAACAGTGAGGACTTAGGCAAACATGTAAAGAAGGCTCGATAAGGATGAGAAACCGGTTCTTTTTAAACAAAATCTCTTTTATTGTCTAACAAAAACATATAAAGAATCGTCTCACTGAGTCTCACTGAGACGATTCTATTGAGCACGGACAACATAGGGATTTAGGTTCGAATAAGGATTTTAGAACAAGATCATTAACACCTTATTTGTTTTACTTGCGCCCAGTTTCGACAAAACATTCTCTCTTCACTTAATAATGTAGATGTCAAAATGTAGTTTCGCGCCTAACATATATATACCTTTATATGATGCCGATTAGTTGGTGCAATAAGACCCCCCTTACGCGGCTCAAATTAAATGATATATATTAAAGACAAAAGTTACCTCAACAATCTTTGTCCGATGCATGAGAAAATTGCAAACGTTTTTCCTAGTTTCTTCCTCCTCTCCGTCCTTGACAAATATCTGGAGGGCGTATTCTCCCTCAGTTGGTGGGGATATCTGTACAAGCGCGTGCTCACCGTCCTGCTCAATGGTCACGTGATTAGATAACTCATCACGTGACATGTCTGTCTTAAGAAAGTCGGCTTCCACCGAAATTGGCTTGTCTTTGGAGATGGCGAAACGTAAGAACGTGACATTTTCATGATCTAGATTTATTAGAGCAGTTGAGTGTGTCAGGCATTCCAGGCCGCTGTTTTCCATTTCCTGCCCAACACCCCAACCAATAGAAGGTGCAACCGGAAGTGACTCACAGTCTAGCATGGCCTCATAGCAGACGATCCTATAATCACATATCCAATCGGAGGTCAACAATCTTTTCCGATCCCGGCAGTGAAGCTCTAGTTTGTAAACTCCGTTGACTGGGAATCGTATTTCAAACATGGCGATATCATCTTGCACATAATGTAGAATGTACCGGTCAAGCAATATCTGATCATATTCACCCTCAGCCTCCCAATCCCTGTGGATGAAAAGCTTAAACCGGAAGATGTAACGCTTTGACATTTTTGGCGGAAGTCCGATCGTCAATTCTACACGACCGGTGTTCGTATGTATTACACAAGACGTGTGACTTTTAACTTGAAGATTCAATTGATAAAAAGCAGGCTGTAGGAAAGCGAGATCTTCAAATTCGTTCTTTGTTAACGGTTTGGGCAACAACTGCCAAGCGGGATCTTCTGGAAAACATTTGGTAATAAATGTGTCTGGGTTAGTGAGAAAGAAAAAGTCGTTTATCTTTTCACACACGGTCGGGTTTGAATCTGTCCTGCCATCGTTGTGGAACTCGTCGCACTCTACAACCGCCCATCGCCCCGTGTTGTATCCGTTGACAGATTGTCGAGCCCAGTACGGATGTACAAAACGCCACTCTCGATCGATAAACACGGCGTTCCACGAGTTCTTCAGTCGTTTATGGGTCACCTTGTCACCGACGTCATAGGCCACGCTCTTAGCTACGCCGTATATGATTGCACATGGAATATTGGCTCGTCTGAAAATGAAACGATATTTTGCGTCTTAACCCTTTCTAACATGCAACGAATCTGCAGCAAACAGCTTTGAAAAGTTATTTGCCAAAACATGAAGTCTCGAGTCCAATCATACTGAGCAATTCCTTCTTTGTCACAATGTTTTCAAACGTCTTCTGCAGAGGCGACTGTATGAGGGAAATCGATAACAGAAGGCTACCTCCTCGTCGTAAATACATCCAAAGCAAACAAGATAGGTACATTATACCGTTTCATATTAATTGGTGTGACGCTTTTCCTTGTTCAGAGACCGTACACCACTATTAAGGTAAAGTCCCAGCTCTGATATAAACCCTATATATGCAGATTATTGTTTAACCCTTTCCCGATTGTATACGCATTATGACGCATCTGCACCAGACGGCTTTTAGAAACATTGTGACAAAAGTAGAAATTGCTCAATATGAGCAATTTCTTATTTTGTCACAATATTTTCAACTTTTTTCAGTAATTCTACCTTCATTTAAAGTAATTTTCTGGGTTTTCCCTGGATGTTTTCAAAGTCGACTGGTACAGATTTGTTGTATGTGGGAAAGGGTTGAAAACGAACTTGTTAATTGCAAAGAGTCCGAATCGAATTTCTAGTGAAATCAAGCTAAACTGTTGAGTTGCGCAGCCAGTACTCTTGGGCCTAGCCCTATACTGGCAACTGGCAACACACGCTTCTCAAAATCGCTTCCAGCAGTCAAAGTGTTAAAAACCTACTTGATATATACTTGTAATTTACTATAGATGTAATAAAATGTATTGTATATACAACAATGTATGTCTAAACAAAACTTTATTGGAACAGAAGTCAACTTGTATCTTTTCAAACGAACGTGTTCATATATATATACATGTATTATAGTTTAACTCAGACATATTTAAAATCAGATTATCAGTTTGATAGTATACGCAACGTCAATGATTTACATGGTAATAATGTCCCCAATGTGTGGATATAGCATTACGACCGTTGCATCGATACAAGGATAGGGTAATACCGATAGTACTGGCAATTGACGTGATATCACTGAAATACTGTTGAAAGTGTCGTAAGAGACCATTTAAATAAACACTGATTTCTAGCTGTACAACACGATGTTTGATCTGATACGGAAGTGCGTTCAGTTTATTGTTATGCTATCTCTGAATAGGTTTCCACTTTCCACCAATCAGATTACAGCAATGTAGCCGTGTGTTCAATCGAAATTAAAGCAGAGCTCTAGATAAGGGCTATTTTTCATGTTCTTAAATCCTTATTTGACACTTAAACCCTATGTTGTGGGTACTGAAAAGAGTCGTCTCACTGGGACGGTTCTTTTGAGTACCCACATCATAGGGTTTTGTTGAATTATGAGAGAGATATTGCGGGGAAAAGACAAGTTTACTCCTCCTTACCTAGACCTCTGCTAAAGGCTAAGGTTCAAAAAAAATATTGATATAAGCAAGACAAAAGAGTAAATTTAAAATAATGGTTATAATATTTTCTTATAACAAAATAGGCTAATTATTAGCAAAAATATAATTAAGATATTGTGTAAACGTGTTTAAAATACACACATTTCTAATAACTAGCCTATTTGTTTCAAGAAAAGAGTTGTTACAGCAACAAATGCGTGCATCCGTGAACCTTTTCCTTTAACCATTTAATGCGAAAACCCATTTTGTTCAAGAAAGAAATAAGTCAGTTTCCACGAAAAATTAGTGAAACTTACTAGTTTTTCACGAGTTATGATTCTGTTTCAGTGTCATTTGTCATTTCCAGTAGCAGTATTTTGACTTGTAAACGCAGTTTTAAAGGTGTTGAACTCCAGATGGAGATCAACATTTTGACATGTTGAAACTCCTACAAATACTGCTAATAGTGACATCAAAGTAAGTTATAAATAGTTCAAAACTATTTTGGCAGTAAATGTTGAAAAAGAGTCAAAATATATAAGAATTTGGCTTACTGGGTATTATTACTCTAATTTTATCCCAAAAGTATGATTATAATATTTCAAGACAACTTTTGAGCAGTTTTAAAACTTTGACTATACTACCTATATAATCTGGAGATCAGCAACTTTAAAGTAAACTTATTTAAATTCCTGGTATATGTAAGCAAACAATATATGTGTATCTCATTACCTGCATAATGTAGCAAACAGTTCAGAAAAAGAGGCTCGTTTCTCTCTAATATTATAGAGAAACCACATCGGGCTGTCTCTGATTATCTCCCTTGGTTTGACATTCAGGGGGAGTCGTTGGGCCACCATCCACCGATAGATGGCTCTCAGTTTGGACATCTCGTTACTCAAGCCTTCCAGTAAATAGTCAATCAATTCATCAAAGTTGTCCAGTAGACTGTCCGGCGCCTATAAACAAAATAAATATTTACAATGAAACTTCTTATATTGCACTTAATTGAGCCGTTCTACGAGCAAACCAACATTATGTGTAATGTATCGACCCAGTTCAGCCTGTGCAGTCGACGCAGGCTTATCCGGACCGACACATTCCATCTCAGGGGGATGAAGTATAGCGTAGTAATGATTCCTGAAACAGAAAATCCACAAGAGGTGAAACGTGTATGTCCGGTGAGTCTGCGAGGCATGCTTAGGCTGATCCGGGTCGATACTTTAGGCATAGTCCACGTGACAATGTTGGTTTTATGGCGCGGAACGGCTCATGTGTCAACATTTTCCTACGATTACGATGCAACTGGAGGAGACTTTTGAAAACATTAACATGTGGTTAAAAGAGTCAAATATCATGATAATCATTTTCTTTTCCCGCCCCAATGAGTTCAATTATACTTTCATTTGAAGAGTGTTTGTATTATTGGGGTTGTACGCCGTTTTCAATATTATTTCAGTTATATGACGGCGACAGTTCACTTATTCACGCTCCCTCGTCTTCTGCATAATTGCTGTATGTGGTAATGGGTTAACCGGTGAGCGAAATTTAAGACCATTATGCACCACTTCACAGTCTGGTCAGAGAGTCCCCAATTCGATACCAAATCACTAAAGCATTGAAGATGCTTCTGTAAAAATGGTATGGCAACTGGAATGAGGGATAAATATTAACCAATTCCTTGATATCGTTGATATCCTTGATGTGAATGTAGCAGACTGTAGCCGACAACATAGGCGTCTTCTCTCATAGGTCACGTTACACCAAATAAATTCCTTCTTTGTTTCCATGTAAATCAACCAATTTCAACCCTCAAGTATCACTCTTTCGAAGCAGTTTACACGTAGAACACACTAAATCAAACATTTCCGGTGCATCCTATACATATTTACAATGGATTTAAACTCGATGTGATATATTCAATCATTTTGGTGAAGGTATTCACTCATTTATTTCTACGCAAACAAAGGTTTTTTCATTATAAATGTGTATAGGATGCACTAACATTGGTTTGATTTGGTAAACTTAAGTATTTTTTACCTTGTTTGAAAGTGAAAGTAGAGAATTCTAAACACCGGTTTTGTCCGGGCCCAATTTTTTCCTAAATGATGGTAACCATTTCTTTCTTGGAAAATACATGACAAGCCCCCCCCCCCCCCCCCCCCCCCCCCCCCCCCCCCATTTTCTTTGTATTTGTTTAAAGCTTAGAGGTAACTATTTACCATGATATATGGTGTTCTACATGAGAAACGCTTAGAAAGTGTGACAATTGAGGGACTACACTGGTCGATTTACATGGAAACAAAGGAAGAATTGATTTGGTGTATTGTAACCATATATTGTGTCGATCTTAGTATCTTACTTGAAGACTGTGCTGGTCGACGGTAACGAAGTCACGTGGGTTGAATAGGTCCGCCTTGGTCCGTGACGACGGTGTTGGGTAAGGATATCCATCTTCCTCTTCCGGAACTGATATCTGAAAATTGAAACAAACAATGATATCGTCAGTTGATACATTTTTAACGCAACCGGATATTTATTTACACGGGTATTTATTTACACGGATATTTAAACAATTGTAACCTTTTGTACGGAGTCCATGTGACGAAATAAATATCTGAACCTGTTTGCAAGGACATGTTGCAAGGACATGAAGTTGGTAGATCAATAGTAGGCCTAATCTAAAATGTAATCTGAAACTTGCCGAGATGCTATAAAGTATATATCTGCAAAATGATAGAAATGACATCTGAAAAATGATAAGAAATATCATCTGAAAAATGACAGAAATGACATCTGCAAAATGATAGAAATATCAGCAGCAAAATGATATAAATAACATCTGCAAAATGATAGAAGTAACTTCTGCAAAATGATAAGAAATATCATCTGCCAAATGATAGAAATGACATCTGCAAACTAATATAAATGACATCTGCATAATGCTAGAAATGCCATCTGCAACATAATAAGAAATATCATCTGCAAAATGATAGATTTGTTTGTTTGTTTGTTTGGAGTTTAACGCCGCTTTCAACAGCTTTGGTCATATCACGGCGGTCAGTGCACCTACCCATGTTTTCCTGGCTTTCCCACACCAGTACTTACACAACATTCTTTCGAAGCCACTGACTACTTTCTCACATAGATCAGAGGTGAGCAAAATGATAGAATTATCATCTGAAAAACGATAAGAAACATCATCTGCAAACTAATAGAAATGCCATCTACATGATGCTAGAAATGCCATCTGTAAAACAAAAGCATCTGAGTCTTGTCAAGCGATTTGTTGTCGTGTTTCCTGTGTGAACAGTGAAGACTCGGGTGAACAAGTATCAACCCGGATCAGCCTAAGCATGCCGCGCAGGCTAACTCGGACAGACAGGTTTCGCCCCCTGTGGGTTTTCTCTTTCCTGAATCATTACTCTATACCTTTTTTCCGCTGATACGGAATGTGTCGGCCCGGATCAGCCTGCGCGGACTGCGCAAGCTGATCTGGGTCGATACATAACGCAGAGTGTATGATTTTGGTTTTCTCGTGGAACGGCTCATGCGTATCCGAACAGTTTCACTACTTCAATACAGCCGACACATTATGTCTATATGAAATGAGCCCATCTCTTGGAAAAAATGTACACGTTGGTTTTGGAGAGTGATCACAAATCACTACACTTATCACGAAGTACGTACACAAGACTGTCAGAAGAGTCTGTCAACGTGTGTAAAGATATACCAACTTGTGTAGATTATTATAAGACGGAGCAGATTGACAGGGTAACTTGGACCTACACTGTTAAATTATGTCAGCATCTACCTCTTACCATGGACGACTCAAATATAGTCCAACATCTGACAAAATTTAAAAGCACAACTAGAACTTCAAATGATGCCCAACCGACAATTCTAGACTCGAAATGGCCAGTGACACGGCTCCTTTTTATCGATATAAAAAAAGATCTATAAAACTGATATGAGCCATCGTGTACGAAAATAGATGTTGAGATTGATTGTTTCAAAATTGTTTAACTAATATCACCGCGTTTCCTGCGTCAGTTACCAGTAATATTGGTCCATTTATCCTGACACCAGACAGTCAGTCGTAATGCTAACCCCTCAATCCGGCCGGGGATCGAACCGGCGATCTCCTGTACCGAGGAGACGCTCTACTACTACACTACCGGGGAGGACGCTCTACCACTACACTACCGGGGCGGACGCTCTACCACTACACTACCGGGGCGGACGCTCTACCACTACACTACCGGGGCGGACGCTCTACCACTACACTACCGGGGCGGACGCTCTACCACTACCGGGGTGGTCACGAAGAGTTTTAGGCTAAAAGACGATGGTGATCAAGCTTGGTGATCCGGTATCAATCGCTTGCTTCGATGATTCACAAGTTACCATATAGATCATATCGTGTTTATCTCAAAAGTGTTTACCTTCGTTTCAAATAAATTTAAATTTTAAAATGATGTTTGTCCGATTACTTTATTTCGGAAGCCATTTGAGCGTCTGGTAAAACAAACCTGTTCGGACAGGTGAATACATTTCATATAGAATTACAATGGCATAAGTGCATGGGTATCTGTACTGCTTTAACGTTTCGACAATGTGCTGAGAAATACGGGTAATTGCTACATATACGTATATGTTCATTAAGCATTGTTAAACTGCACATACCAACTTCATTCCTCTACCAAAATCGATGTTCTCACTAGAAGAAAATGACTGGACGGATGTTTGGGGCCTTGTAGGGGTCCGTGGTTCACTATAACTATTTGTGGGTGGGGTTGTCGGAGATGGTCTATCTAAGTTAATGTTGTTTGACATTCGTTTCTCTATCATAGAGGCTGATCGTCTCTTTCCGATGCGGGGTGAAATATCTTCAGGTTTGACTGTATATGTGTCTACAGATAACGGTTGTGGTGTGTTGCAAAAACTGCTTGTTCGAACCGGTCGTGGAATCAGACTGGGTGATGAATATGCGTTACAGTTTATCGGAGCTACTTTGTCAGTACCACAGTTACTAATGTTATAGCCTTGCGCTGAGTTTTCTTGACCATTAACGGAGGCGTCGAAATCGAAATCAGAGGAATTGCTCGAGATGGACTGACTCTGGCTGACTTTGCGCGGACTCACGTGTAGAAGATCGTTCGAACTCGAATCTGTGTCGCCATTGAAACTCGATTTATCTGTTTGAGACCTTTTTCTTTTATTGGGAGACTTCTGCGATGGAAGTCCACCATAGGTCCATGCCGATGGTCTTGTCCTTGGCTCCGGTGATGGGTGGTCTGAGCAGTAATGTGGTTTCCGTTCTCTGTCATACAAAGACCAGCGCCTAATTACACGTTTTGATGGACTGTGCTTACTGGGAGGATCATCCGTTGACTCGGTTGTAACTTCGTTCGTGGTATCATTGCCATTTATATCTCCCTTTGGTTTATCGTTTTCATCTGTCTCTTTTGAAGTTTGCCCGAAGTCTTCTTCTTCGTTTTCGCTGTCACTTTTAATTTTGAAATAAGCAGTTTTCTTGGAAACCCTTTCAGTATCGTTATCCATTTCAAACCCTGAACCTGGTATATCGCCCGGGTCTTTGTCCGGGCTTTGCGCGAGCAGTGACCGGACACCTCTAAATCTCCTAAACCCATTCTCATAATATACATACTCATCAAACGCGGCGATGAAACTGTTTCTGAGAGCTCTGTCGAGTGACTGACTATGTCTCTTGTCAAAATGATGACCACCACCATTGCCCAGTCTCGCTGTATGCCGATCGCACATGGACACAGATCGGAATAATGGTCTACACACACCATTCACGTCTATTTTAGTCTCCATTTTACCCTCCATGCGTAGTTTAATATTTTTCCCTGTTGTCCAATACCACTTAAACACACTTTCGATAAATCGTTTTATTATTTTATATATTTATTATCCATATTTAAACAAAATGTCTTAAGAAGCACAACTGGATATTAAAATGTTTACGTTTATCTTTCCCGTTTAGTATTTATTTTATCCAACGCGACTTCTCTTTCCTATTGTTATCTTGTTTATCAAGGCTATATTTGCCCAAAACTAAACACAAAATTGATAACCTATCGCTTTAAACTTCAACAAATGAGATAATGACTGCAGTAGTTATCACACTATTACGCAGTGACACAGCTAGTTTGCTTATTGTTCCGGCTAGTTCGTCGATATGATATGATATTTAACATGTCCGCGATAAAAACACTATCCCAGTTGTCACTAGTTCGGGTCACGCATCAGGTTTGACCAATTCTGACATAAGTTCCCGAATGTGATTGACACCCCTTCACACTTTAACCACATATAGGGGCTTTCTGATGACTCTGCAACAACGACTATTGAAAACATTGTGGCAAAGGGAGACATTGCTCATAATGAGCAATGTCTCCTTTTGCCACAATGTTTTCAACTCTATTCATTGAATAAAGTTTTTATTCAGAGATATGTCACATGTTTTTGCCTAGATGTTTTGAAAGTCGTCTGCTGTACAGATGTGTTATATGTGGGAAAGGGTTAACCCTTTACTTTACCACCAGCTATCGACGACTTTCCAATAAATGGACAAACGTCTGAAATATTTTTTATGGAAAAAAACAGAACTTGCTCGAGTAGTCGATCTTATCCCCTAATTCTTTAAACTGTGCATCAAAATAAATTCTCCATATATTGCATTTTCTTTCGATTTTTTTTTAAAACTCTTTCCCACACAAAACCAATCTGAAGAAATCCTCTCGGCAAACATTGTGGAAGGACTTTACAAATACAAGTTTATATATTTCTTTTTAATAAAATTTAAAAAAAAAATGGCAAAAGGAGAAATTGCTCCTTTTAGCACATTGTTTTCAAAGGTCGTCTTCTGCAGATTCATCAAAATGCGTCTGTATGTGGAAAAGGGTTAAGCAGACGATTCGGGTACTTTTATCCCTTCGTCATATACAAGATGGACAGCAGTTATTCATTTTCGAAAGATTATGTGGAGTAAAGAAGTTGTCAGTCAGCGAGAGAAATATGTACTTTCTAAACATCCATGTGACATTAAGTTATATATTATTATTTTTCTGTAAATTAAATACATCTAGACTGGCCGAAAATAAAAACCTTTCATTTTATTTTGCTTTAATATGTGTTGTTTTAGTATGTTGTTGTAAGTATTACGCATGCTAATAACGATTTCATTGTGAATAACGAAAGTGCATGCATTTGTTTTCAAAAATGTCCGTATAAGCATGCGTCCAAGAAGGAAACAACGTTTTCATTCTTTGCACGTGCCAAGTCGCTTGCGGAATATACTTAATCAATCAATATATCTTAGTCAATTTGGTAACCAGTTTAAAAGATTGTAAGGGAAAGATAAACATTTTTGGGTCAATTTTCTCTTTTCCACAAGGTTTTAAATAGTCGTTTGCTTCTATATTTGCATCACATGCCGTCTGTCCAAGACAAAGGGTCACAACATATCAGTATTCGACGCAAACATAACCGGTATAAACAATCCATTTATCGCTGGAATGCTGACTTCTTTTGGCACCCCATTGTTGTTAGAAATAAAACATGCTAACCTGATTTGCTGGACCTGATAAATTATGCAGTAGATTCGGGACATAACCGTTTCTTACAGTCACCCTTAACGCGACGTAAATCATTAACCTTCGCCCCCCTTTCCCACACACGACTCATCTGCAGCAGAAGACATTGTCAACATTTAGTCAAAGTATCAACAATATTATATTTATTTTTTTCATTTGGGTTTAACGTCGTTTTAAACATTGTTTCAGTCATATCACGACGGGCCAGTTGACCTACTCATGTGGTTCCTGGTGTTGAGTAGGTGAACTGGCCTTCGTGAAATAACTGAACAATTGTTGATAATGGCGTTAAACCCCAATTCCTTTTTGTTATTAGATTATTCATACTGTTTACATAATGTTGACAACAATCTGATAAAATGAAAGAATAAATCTTGAATGTAGATGAAAAAAAAAGTTTGTGTTTATGCATTAATGCATTCGACAGCTGTTTGTATAAGATGCGTCAACACATGTCTGAATATTGGAAAAGTTTAAACAGGGACGTAGATAAGGTTTAACCGATACAATGGTTATCTCATTCGAGCGTCCTTGAACGGTGTCACATGTTGCTTTCAACATACTTGTATTTACATCCAGGCGTTCTAGTTCATCTGTCTAATTTATCCCGAAACGTGTGTATCAATTTAGTTACTATCATGGTCAAATTACGCCAAATACATCCGCGGTCATGCTGATCTAGAGCCAAATAGTCCCTAAAACAAACTTTGTTTGCGTAGAATTGAGTGAATACCTTCACCAGAATGCATTGAATATATGACATCTTGAAATTTAGTTCATTGTAAATGTGTATAGGATGTACTGGAAATTATTGATTTGATCACTTTTAGTATTTTGACTTTGTTTTAAAGCTTAGAGGTTACTCTTTGTAATGATATAGGGTGTTCTACATGAGAAACGCTTAGACAGTGTGACAAGTGGTGGCTGAAACTGGTCGATTTCCACGGAAACAAAGAAGTTATTTATTTGGTGTACTGTGACCTGTATGCAAGACCTTTGTCAGAACCAAGAAATGTCGATAACAAATGACAAAGGATACGCCGGGATAAGTGGTTATGCCTTCACCTGTTCATTGATCATTTCGCTTTATATATTGGCCGATTTATTAACACTTTATAACTTGGAAACGCAGTTGACGCATCTGCAGCAGACACAGTTTGAAAATAATGTGGTAAACGGAGAAATTGCTTGTAATGAGTAATTTATCATTTTGCAACAATGTTTTTAATTCTAGAGTTTCCGTATGTTTGTCCATACGTTTTCAAAGTTGTCTGTTGCAGATTTGTTGTATGTGGGAAAGGGTTAATTATTCCAGAAGTCGTGAGAGAAAAGAAGACACTATGCCATCGACATTATTTATCAATGAAGATGGAAACTAGCCTCGTACGTATTTGCGCTAAATAAAGCTAAGAATAATAGTAATACTATTGGTGCCATTTATTTTGCATGTATATGTATGCTTTAAAGTAACTATGAGGTTGAATGCTTAATGTCAATTACAATTTCTGTTTCTTAGATTCTATTCAAATACTATCTTGGATCCACAACAAAATGACAACAGCAGAGAACATATGATCCGTCCCGCGAGAAAACAAACATTGTGGACTCTGCGTAAAGTATCTCTCCAGATCAGCCTGCGCAGTCCACGCATGCTAACCCAGACAGACACTTTTCGCCTTTTATGGATTTTCTGTTTCAGGAATCATTAATCTATACTTCTATCCCTCTGAGACGGAATGTGTCGGCCCCGATTAGCCTGCGCGGACTGCACAGGGTGATCTGGGTCGATACATTACGCAGAAGCCATAAAGTTGGTTTTCACGCGGGACGGCTCAACTATTACAACCTATCGTTTGTCACACAGATATGTTCAATTGATTGTTTGATGCTTTATGCCACTTTTAACTTTTAACATCTTTTTAGTTATATCACGGCGTTTCCTCGATAAATTACCATTGCTCCTGACACCAGCGAGAGTCAGCCGTAATGCTTACCCAACCATTCTAAGCGCCAAGGAGGGGGGGGCCATTTTTACCATTTTTGAAGTCTTCGTTATAACCCGGCCGGGGATCGAACCCGCGACCTCCCACACCCGAGGCGGACGCTGTACACCGCCCAGGTGTGTATGTGTTAAGCGCCAGCATCAGCTCGGATATAGAGGATAATTTCTTTTAACATTTTCCCACATACAAGAAATCTGCAGCAGACGACTTCAACAACATCTAGTTAACATTTTGAATATCTCTATAAATGAAGGTATATTTACTGAAAAAAGGGGAAAACATTATGACAAAATCAGAAATTGCTCGTTTTGAGTAATTTCGCATTTTGTCATAATGTTTTCACAAGTCGTCTGTTGCAGAGGCGTCTGAAAGCGTCTATATGTGCAAAAGGTTTATGCTATTTCGTGTGTATTTTCCGTTATTTTGAGCTAAGTTTGCAAACAGGTACGCATATATCCTAGCTTTTTCCGGGTATGTAATTAAATTAGATAGAAAATGATCACCTGTCAAGTTTGTTGACAGTAATGTGTATCAAGTTATATATAAATGTAAATTGTTTTTCCCCAGATTTATTATTGCATAGAACAAGACAACGCCATTACAACGACCTTTTCTTGTCGAAAGACGTTGCTTTGAATCCGAACATGAAATGACTAACCGCATTGTTAAAGCTTGGCTTAAACAACAGTTACCTATAGGCCCAATCTCATTAGATCTAAACTCGCACGCTCGTGTATATATATATATATATATATATATACGTACATAGAAGTGTTTTTTGTCTGATTTTAATGAGATTGCTATAGGCCCTACGCGGCCGGTTGTTTATATTGTTTGATATGTGAATTTGTATAATATGTACATGTACACATGTCACTATAATAAAATGTTACTTACTTACTTACTGCTTAAATCAAGCATAAGGTGTACGTGCCAAGGTTAGATATTGACATCTAAGTTTCAGCAAGGCTTCTATCATGGCTATTTATACAATTGTCAACTTTCGACGAAAACGAGACAATTATGTACATGTTGTTGCGTAAACTGCAAGCGATTAAGTTTGCACTAATAATCTGTTATTAAAACGGACTTTTTAATATGTCTATTATCACTGGTATGTCTGGCCAAATTATTGATCAATTCGACCTTTTAGCTCGGGGTCAAGATCTGTCAATAGTAGTTATAAAATATCATAACATTTAATAACCATTTACATGTGCACATAAATTAGTCTGATTTATTGATTCCTTTTGACCCATACTTATATCGTGTTAAACATGTATAGATATTCTTTATTTTGTTAACGTAACCTTTACATAGTTTCTACTTACATATAACCAGGGACGTAGATATCTACGTCCCTGATACAACACAAGTATAAACGTATTGTAACTAGTCGTGAATGAGCTATAAGCAGTAATCGGATATAACACATACATACACGAGGATGAACAAGTCATAGATTTTTAACTATCTTGGCTATATACTTTATAAATGGTTATGGTATGTAATGCAATATCAAAATGTTCAAACATGATCCATGTCAGATTAACTTATATGAATAAGAGTCAGACATAGAACAGATGCTTCTCGGACATGTTAAGCCAAATTCATCAAGGTTTATCTGATTATCAATGTGTTCTTATTATCACTTTTTTAACATTCCACAAATTTATAGACACATGGTTTGATTGTGAAGTAAGTCTTTAAATATTTATTTCTGATATCAGCGTAAGCCGGACAGATTAGAACAAAATGGTATTCGTCCTAAATAGCTATTTTATCACCAAAAGTATACAGTCGCTAGTTATACTCTACGTCCGGACTTACTTTGAAATGATGTGATGAAAGTCTTAAGTTTGCTAGATGCACATATAGATGACTATTTACCACATCAATATATATTTTTCTATTTCAAATATATCTTTAAAATGGGCATTTGTATCAAAGATCGACTATTTTTTATATCAAAAGACCATCCTTGGTTGAATCAGAGACATATATATATGTCTCTGGTTGAATTGATACATTAATCTCTACTTAAATATTAAGTGGAATGTTTTGCTATTGATATTCGATGGCTTTGAATAAACGCACGAAAAACCAGATGTGTCAAAAATAGACCTGACATGTTAGGTCCAATTACTCAAACCCTTTTCACAATATTTAAACGTTTTATGATTATCATGCCCGTGTTAATTATCTTCACAAATAGTTGATAATGCGGCAATATCTGGTTATTTACAACGGATATCTACCGAACTCCACATAAATACCCGTATTACTTGTAGATCGCTTTACGCGTAAATATTTTTGCTGTACGCGTTCGATTTGCTTTGACTAGATTTCATAATAATATTACAAATTAAAAGCACATGGCCTTTCATGAAATGCAATACAAGAGACTGTCATACGTATAGTATGTAAAACATCAATATCTGACACATATCACAAGCATGTATATATATGGTACAATAATTACTCGGATGCTAATTTCGTCTTAAATATAATAAAAAGTGTAGAAAGTCGACCACCAAAGGATAGAATGTGCACAAACGCACGCATAAGAAGTATTTTTAGAAATAAGATGCCGGCCTTCATCAAGATCGGAGGGAGACTAATTAGCACCCGATTCTTTTTAATGAATAAATATGAGCCGTTCCACGAGAAAACCAACATTATTGACTCTGCGTAAAGTATAGACCAGGATCAGCCTAAGCAAGACCCATAGGCTAATCCGAGCAGAAACTTTTGGCCTCCTATGGATTTTCTGTTTCAGGAATCATTACTCTATACCTCTATCCCTACGAGATGGAATGTGTCAACCCGGATTAGCCTGCGCGGACTGCGCAGGCTGATATGGGTCGATACATTACGTAGAGTCCATAATGTTGGTTTTCTCGTGGAACGGCTCATATATACAGATTGGTTCGATTGCAAAACAGGCGTAAAACAAGGGGATAATGTTTCACCTACACTTTTTTCTATATTTATAAATGACCTAGTGCAGGAGATCAATGACCTTGACCTTGGATTTGAAATTGATGAAAGGAGTGTTTCTATGTTACTGTACGCGGACGATATAGTTATGTTTGCAAAAACCGAGGATAACCTGCAGAAAATGTTGGACGTACTTCATAACTGGTGTAAACGTTGGCGTGTATTGATTAACACTGATAAGTCCAAATGCATGCATTTCAGGAAAGGAAGAACAACACAAACCGAACATACATTTACAATTGGTGAAAATGTCTTACTCAACGTCGAGACATATAAGTATTTAGGTGTTACATTCCATTATAAAGGTGATTTTAATACAAACTCGATTATACTTTCCAAAGGCGCCGGTCGTGCACTAGGTATGATAATCTCTCGGATACATCCTTTAAAAGACACCGGGCTTAAGACATTTGAAAAACTGTATGAATCAGGAGTAGGTCCAATTTTAGACTATTGTTCTGGGGTTTGGGGATATCGTAGGTATCAGGCAATAGACAACATACAACATAGGGCCATTCGATACTTTCTGGGGGTACATAGGTTTGCACCGCTGTTGGCTATACAAGGGGATATAGGATGGATCCCTAGTATTTACAGACGATGGATAAGCCTGATTCGATACTGGAACAGATTGGTAAAATTCGATGAGAACAGACTCACAAAGGTTATATTTAATAGGGACTATAGACTGTGTCGTAATAATTGGTGCAGTGAATTAAAAGATGTGCTAAACAAACTTGACTTAATAACCTTCTACGACAATAAAACCACAATAAACATGAAAACAGTAAAAGATAAAATACACCTTTATTATAGTAGCGTATGGGTAGATAGTGTGCAAAATGTCCCGAAACTAAGAACATACATCAAGTTTAAGACCGAATTCATAACTGAGAGTTATGTTATGATTAATCTGACAAAATGTGAGCGTTCAATGCTAGCCCAATTTAGGTGTGGGATTCTCCCCCTTAGAATCGAGACAGGGCGATATATTGGAGAGCACCCCGAGGAACGACTTTGTAATATGTGCGAAACAGATTCAGTTGAAGATGAAACTCATTTTCTAATAAACTGTGAATTTTATAAACATATTCGTTTAGAAATATTTGAAGACCAATTCAATGATGCTACATTTAACCAGTTAAGGGATCATCATAAAATGAGATACCTTATGAACAATCATCCTCGAAAATGCGCTAAATTTATTGTAAAGGGTTATCGAAAGAGAAGATCAGCCATGTATCATAACTAATCTGATTGGTGTTTACCTGTATTAGACTCTGAAATAGAAACCTGTCTTGCGAAAACACGTCATGCCTCATTGATTAACCGCGAAAACCTATTTCGTTTTCGTTGAAATGAAATTGGCTCTCGCGTTTAACGACAACGTTTTTATGTGTATTGAAAACAGCACATAGCTCTCAACTTATTATAACCAAGGGAGCAACTACGTCTGAAAACACCGCATAACTTATGAACATACCGTAGAGTTCTTCACTGTGAAAGGGTAGTTTTCTTATAGTCGCTGCTTAAGGAAAATGCAGACTCATTTGATTACGACGTTTTCAAAGTGTCTACATTCAGCAAGTTTCTCTGAAAACATCTGATATTAAACTTAGCGATTGCGGATTATAAATAATATGATGTGTTATGACTTTATCTCATTATATGTAAATATGTATATACGTATACACATATAGGTGACTTATAGGCCCAAAGGGCCGGGTGTGATCATTTTTGTTTTTTATATAATACTGTTAATCATAATATGTTTCACACATGTCACTTTAATAAACAATTTCTTATCTTATCTTATCTTTACAGACGCATTTGCAGAAGATGAATATTGAAGAGAAAATTTCATGTTTTCAACTATTTTCAATAATTACACTTTAATTTTGAGATATTTTCCATGATTTTGCCAATATGTATTCAAATTTATGGGTTGCAGATGTGCTGTATGTGGGTAAAGGGTTAGATATTTGTCAGATACTATTTCTAGTTGTCTGTTTTGTAAAAATAATCTGATAAAGAATGTAACATCTGGAAAATTGGAAAAATTAAGGACGAAGATAACAGAGAAAGGTAACAAAATGGTATCCTTCAATATATCCTGTCCCAATATTTATGGCAAATGAAATTCATTTTCCTTTTGAAGAAATGACAATAAAACAAAATCTCGAAGTTTAAACATTCTTCTATTGCTTCTAATAGATAAACATATTTGAATACAGTGCACGTTTTGATAATCCTTTATCCTTATGAATAATAATATGTCTATACATTTTTGGGACAAGCTTATTAAAATTCTAAAATCTCAAATAGCTGTGTGTTTTAAACCAGTCATTATTCAAATTACATAAAAAGTTTTTCAATGTATCTGTTGCTTTAGTTGAAAGAATATGTATGTTAATGTGCAATATATGACTTCAAAGTTATATTTTCTACAAAATGTGAAATTTTGAATTCTGTTTGTCCGTGTGATATGTTAACCAGATAACAAGTGTACAGTTGGAGTTCCTCTTATTAACATTCCTGGAAATATATGCAATTGTACTTCAAATCTAAAAGAGAAATTGCAATATCAACTTTTGTGTTTTAGAAAAAGAACAACAGAATACAAATAATTTGATGAGAGATATAGACAGTCGTCTGCTGTAGAAACGTCAAAAGACGCTAGCCACACTTATATGTACCTATGTATTAATTAGTATATATATAATCTTTATTAAAGTCTCATCTTTGTACATGTTACATAATATAAAACAATATTCACAGTTAACAAACAAATGTACAAAGCCATTCTTTAAAAAACAGAATTATAAGAGACTAAGAGATCATCACAAAACCTTGACAGTTAAAAAATGTTAAAGGAGATACGACGCATTTCCCATCGGGGAATCATGCATAAATACATCAAATTGAGTTAACTTAACATAAGAAACAAAAGTTAATACTTATAAACATATTAGTATGTATGTATAATATACCGGGTCAAAGGGAGGTCAATCAAACCGGTTTCATTCGTAGTCTGGTACCACGCGTACTGAAGTTAATTAGTAACTCTGGCATGAACCAACAATGGCGACTATCGCATACATGTATATAGTAAATTAGTAAATATACAACTGATTTTGGTAAACTCTACCATAGATCATTACTTGATGTTGAAATCAATACATATATAATGAAACAAACTGCTTTCGGAGTTTGAAAGGTTAACCGATTAGTCCACAAAAACGTTGTCTCTATAGCATTATGATTGTTACACCATATCCGAATGGCGCCGGCATTATTGGCGTTTGCCTGACCCTATTGTGTAACGGTAGGGGCAGGCTACTCCAGATTATCTTTTGAGTTCAAATTTAAAGTCAATAGTTCTCTCCCATTTGACATTAATAATTTAATTGATAATTGAAAGTACTTTTCCTAACCTTGAATATCCTCTGAATATTTTGTATTTAATTTAGGTCAAAGGGAAGCAATTCGGATGGGAGCGCCAGGCAGACAATGTTGCCAGATGAGTTCATAAGACTGCAGTTGTCTCCCATTGGACAATAATGATCTTGTTGAAAGTTGAAAGTGTTTTTAATAAAGTACGCTCTGACTGATTTGTAAACAAAACATTGTTTGCTTTTGTGACAGCTTAGGAACCATTTTCAGAACAACATGTATTTTCTGAAATTGAAATTTAAATTCACTGCGGGATAAGGGTGACCTTTGATTTGATATAAAAAATGGTGGATTATTACGGCTGTTGAGCCTCATTGCTCAACAAATAAATCTAAGTAAATAAATAAATAAATAAATAAAAAGATATAAACAAAAAGTTAACCATATATCGTTACGTGTGTTTGTGGAAATGAACTTCCATTTGATAAAAAAAACGCCAGAAGCTTGTTGGGACGAATTATATTAAAACAATGCTATATGTTCGTCTATCGACGATTAATGCATGAGGGGATATAATCTGTTACCCGACGTATACGTCTGGCATCTATCTTAGTAAAACCAAACATAAACTTCGCTCGCTCATATTAGAGATCTAATGAATGCTGATCAAAATGATGCTTGCCAATTCGTTCAGTATCAAACAGAGTAAGTGCGGTGTCGTCAAATATACGTACAGCCAAGTTGTTGGGTCTGATTTTAATGAGATTGTCTGACTTGAACCAACAATGAAGACTAGTTTGATCACATCACCTTATATAAACTATCGCATAATTATATAGTGAATAAGAAAATATACTAAATGATGTTCGTAATCTCTATAGTGGACCAATACAGCATGGAGTTTGGAATCAATACAACAATAATGGAGAAAACTACTTTGTCAGAAAAATGGTTGTCTCTATAGCTTTTTGCTCGCATCACTATGTCGAAAGGGCGCCACCAGTATTGGTGTATGTCTTACCCTATAAGGTCAAAGGGAAGTAATTCAGATCGGCTCGCCGGGAAAACAGGGATTAATATATAGACTGAAGTTGTCTCCCATTCGTCATTAATGATTACGTTGATAGTTGAATGGTTTTTTCCCCCATAAAGTTGAATAACCATACTGTAATTAAAAGTAAAATTTAGTGGTTTACTTTGGGTTATTTGGTAGTTCTAAGAATAGACTAGAATTTGATACAGGTTTCTGTGTTGTTGGATTTTTTTTTAAAACTTAACATAACCGAAAGAACTATGATGAATACATTGCTTCCACTATAATGTGATGGTAGGGACAGGTAGCTCTAGAGTAAAGGTCAAAGGGATGTAAATCGGATCGGCTTGAAAGTTGAAAGTGTTTTTTAATAATGATGAATACCCTCTGACTGATTTGTAAACAAAACATTGTTTACTTTTAGATTTATTGACAGCTTAGGAGCCATTTTCAGAACAACATGTATTTTGAGTGGGACAACATGTGATTTGTTCTGTGCTTTTTTGGTGGTTTTTATAATGAACTTTGATGAATATAGGTTTCTGGATTATTTCTACTGTTGGGAAAGAGCCATAGCCCAAACCGCTATAATGGTCGCCTATGGAAAATGAATTGCTTCCGTTTGACCTCAGTATCGGGTTGTAAGTACAGTTGTCTCCCTTTATGATCAAATAGCTTCAATATGACTGACCAGATTTCGATATCGTGTGAGTTGTAAAGTGATTCTCGCTTGATAACGTGAAACACTAATTGCCCAGTTAGATACGGCTATGTATAATGCAGCATAAACCATTGATGAATGTTAATTTCCTAGACAACCAAAATACCTGGGAAAAACAGAAACAAAATTCAAAAATCAGGGACATTAGGTATCTGTGCATGAACACAGATTACACGAAACAGTAAACAATTGTTTATTTGATTCAAGGTCAAAGGGAAGTAATTCAGATCGGCTTGCCTGGGTATATAAGACTGAAGATGTCTCCCATTGAACCATAATGATGTTGTTGAAAGTTGAGAGTGGTTTTTTTAAAGTTGAATAACCTCTTACTGATTTATAATCAAAATATTGTTTGCTTTTAGCTATATTTACACTTCCTGTATTTTCTGAAATTGAAAGTAAGATTCAGTGCGGGATAAGGGTGAGATCTAAAAATGGTCCGTCAACCTGTATGTTTTCTTGGCTATTTTGGTCTAATACTGAACTTCATTTTAATACAGGTTTCTGTGTTGTTTGACTCGTTGGAAACGAACCATAACCCATAATGTTATAATGGTCGTCTATTGAAAAATGATTTACTTCCCTTTGACCAAACATCGAAATTCAAGGGAGATAATCCATACCAAAAAGTTAGTGAACAGTTTTGATTAGCTCCCTTTGTATATAAAATATTTCGTGGGTTTTGGAGAGGATTTTATATCTATTCGTTATTCACAATTCTATCACATAATAATGACCTAATCCTGACTTGAACAGATGGGTAATATGCTTGTCATCTAATTTGATGTATGGTTTATCAAGCCGCGTGAAGCGAATTGAGTTGTAAGTGCATCTGCCTACAGAGAAGACTCGTTCGAGTGTTTACCACCGCCACAGTTTCACCACGGTTGTTGACTCCGGTACGCTCCAAACATGTCACCAACCGTGAGTGTCAGACGATGAGTTTCACCAGAGTCTCCATTCTCTATGTACATGTTATCTATTTCTAGATATATCTTTTGACAAAACAAGCTAGACATGTAGCCCCAATGTGTTACACCGCTTTAGCTTGATACGATTTCGTTACGGAGAGTCACTTAGATCCCAAATAAATTATATTTTAGTAGAAGAAATCAAATTTATAGTAAAAAATACATGTCTATCAAAATAATATAATTTAAATTATTTCACCTGTAGCCCCATTGTGTTTACACCAATTTAGCTAGATACGAGTTCGTTACGGAGAGTCACGAAGAAATATAATATTTCGAGACAAATACATATCTATCAAAATAATATAATTTGAATCATTTCACAAACGTCAGTGTCAGGTTAATATAGTCGAGTTGACTTCATCGTTGGATGTCCCTGGTTCTTTGATTACGCAATGGTTCATCTTTGCACACTTTAATAACGTAGTGGTAACGGATTGCATGCCATGGATACCGAAGATGAAATTAATGATGAAGCTGACAATATAATGCAAACTAGGGATGAAATCATCCAAATGGCAAAGTGAAATAAGTTAATTAATTGGGCTTTAACGTCGTTTACAACAACTTTTCCGTCATATCACGGCGGCCAGTTCCCTTATCAATGTATTTCCTATCTTTCTCACATCAATACGCCGCATAACAGTCTTTTCAAGCAACTGGTTGCTTTTCCACATAGACTTTTATCCCATTGGTGGAAGACGAATGATGATTGTCAGAGTGACTTTTGTCAAATGTCGGAGAGGGAAAATAAGGACTTGATCCTGCTACATGGTTTTAAAGATCTATTTCGTTAGGACCGTATCGAGGGCTTAGCGTGAAAGGGTTGTAACTAAAATTGGTATTTTTTTACCAAGGTTAATCACCTCGCCATAAAGTCTTAAAAACGTTAAATATTTTTTGTTAGTAAACAATGGACATTTAGGTGCCATTACTCGTTCTGAGCAATGGCACCTAAATTTGCATTGTTTACAAAGGGGTCAAAATTGCCCCTAAAATAGGTATTTTTTAATTACAACCGTTTCACGCCAAGCCCTCGATATGGTCTCCACTCGTAAGAAACTCAGCACAGGATGATGGTACAATTATCATACACATCATCAGTGTGTTACCTATAACCATCATTTAACTGTATTCATAAGTGTATCTATGTAAATCTATGCGCAGACTGTATATAAATGTATGTAATATTTTAGGAATGTAAATGCTTTTGAGAATGCATGTATGTTTGTATATACTGACTTGTATATGATAGCTGAGAACAGGTGTAAGTAAATGTGCACAGTCGTTTGTGAATATTTTTATAGAGTGACATGTAGGCCCAATGTGACAGGGTGTTGTGGAAGTTTATTACTGATTTTTCCCGCGAAAAACCAATAGTATGGCCTCTGCGTAATGTATCGATCCAGATCAGCCTGCACATTCCGCATTAGAGGGATACAGGTATAGAGTAATGATTCCTGAAACAGAAAATATATCCGGGTCAGCCTGCGCGGCATGCTTAGGCTGATCCGGTTCGATACTTTACGCAAAGTCCACACTGTTGGTTTTCCAGCGGGACGACTCATATGTCACAATAATGAAAAGTTCGTTCGTTCATTCGTAATTATTTTAAAATAGTACGACCTCTAGACACGCCGATAACTCGAAGCATTTTCTAGTCACACAAGTTCCCCTTAGACTTCGAGTTATTGGGAGTCGAGTGTATTCTCGTGTACTTACAACTTTCGAGTACTGTCTTGGTAACTTGTTGGCAAGGGTGCGGGTACTCGAGATGTTGGTGGCAAGGGTACGTGTACTCGAGATGTTGGTGGCAAGGGTGCGTGTACTTGAGATGTTCCTGGCCAAGAGAGATTGGGTCTTCGACAAACTTTTTGTGGATTTGATCTTATTCAACACGATCCTAGACATCGCATCACCTGTGAAATATAAAACCATACCAATGATTAATTTACTTTGAACAGTGCTCCAGGAAAACCATATCGGTGCTGTAATGGTATAGAGTCCGCCTCAGCAGAGGGAGGTCACGGGTTCGAACCCCGGCCGGGTCATACAAAATATTTTAAAAATGTAAGTAATGGCTTACCCTCCTTGGGGCTCAGGAATGTGGTTTTAGCAATTACGACTGCATCGCTTGTGTCAGAATAAACGGACCAGTGGTACTGGTGACTTACCCAGGAAAAGCCGTGATATAACCACATGGACTTGCTCCTCTAAAAATAGATATGACCTACTCTATGCATAGATATTATCCTTTTTGAAAACATAGTGACAAAAGAAGAAATTGCACAAAACGTGCAATTTCTCCTTTTGCCACAATGTTTTCCACAAGGTTACTATCTATGCATAGAGTAGGTCATATCTTTTTTTAGAGGAGCAATTCCCTGTGATATAACTGGAAAAGTGTTGAAAGTGGCGTACAGTACCATACAAGCAACATACAGTCAAGGAAAACTAACTTTTGTGTGACTATTACACCTGCCTGCGTATCCACGTTTAAGGATACAGAATGTTCGTGAAAGCTTCTGTGACTAATTATCGATCAGTGCAGACTTTACGGATGCGCTGGCGGATCTTGATCTACACTGGCCGCAAATATCTAACAGTTGAGTACCGCTGAGCGCCGCCCCTTTACTGATTAACGTGTTTGTATATGTCATTATTTTATCTAGAAGCATCCTTTTTGTTTTGATTATTTTAAAGTTGGCATGCCATGTAAGCTTTTGTTTTATTATATGTTGTGTGACTAGAAGCTGTATGTTATTTCACTTATGGCTAATGCCGTCTTGTCTTATATATATATATAAAACAGGAGTGGCATCTTTAACCCTTTTCTCCATACACCGTATTATTGCGGGTAAATTTTCAAAGTTGTCTGCTGCAGATGTGTTGTTTGTGGGAAAGGGTTTAGTCTTAGCTGAATGATTTGATAACATTATTCAAAATCTGTCTGTATTAATAGGCGACATATTTGGCGATTCGCCATGACAACGACTTAAAACAACTGTGGCAAAGGGAAGAATTTGCACAAAGCGATCCGCTTCTTCGCCTTTCGTTTTTTTTTTATTCGCAGAGGTTTTCAAAGCAGATTACTTCATCCTTGTAAACGTTTCGACTAATTATATCTGTCACGTTTCATTATGATAACCGACATGTTTTACAATTATTTATTCTTATATGTCTAAAGCATGAACGACTAGCTGAATTAACAAATGCTGTTGAACCCTTTCCAACAGGCAACAAATCTGCAGCAAACAACTTCAAAAATATCCTTGCATAAATATGAAAATATATTGAATAGAGTTGAAGCATTGAGGCAAAAGTCGTTTGCTGCAAACGCGCTTAAATGCGTCAGCAATTATGCAAATGGGAAAGGTGTTAATTCCCGTATAGAGTAGTAAGGGTTAAGAACTATCAAAAGAACCCGTATGATAAAATAATTACCAGTTTTCACATGTTTTTCTATCCACCATCCATTTTTGGTTCTTGTGTATCAAACACGTCGTTTCTATGGCGACTTTTCGTGATGACGACATTATCTAACTGACGTTGCGTTTTGACGTCATATCACAACGTCAAGGTAATAGTCGCAACGTCCTTTTTTATACAATATATTGACGTCTGGATGTGATAAAACTGAAAATCCACGTAATTGGACGGTTTTCGATTTCAGCTTGGAACAAATCACAACGGATTTGTAGTATTTATTGTCCTGGCAAACAGTCGATTCGATTACTGCTCTTTACCTGTTAGTTTGTCTTTAGAACCGTATGCATAGAAAAACAAATATTCCAACAACCTAAATATTATAGGTATAATATGTATTAAGGCAAAGCCTCTGAAAGTTTCGGGAAGTGCGTTCAGTCTCAACATATTTAATTCCCTACTCAAAAGATTGATAAGCTGTTGTGCAATAACGCATTTTCTATTTGCTCAATTGATAATAATAATATCTTTATTTTTTTAAGGTAACATCTAAGACATAACGAGACAGTTTAACCCTTTCCCTCATATAGACGCTTTCTAACGACTCTGCAGCAGACGGCTTTTTGAAAACATAGTGACAAAAGAAGAAATTGCTCAAAACGAGCAGTTTTTTCCTTTTGCCACAATGTTTTCCACTTTTAGTCATAGGGTTATCCATTCAATTATAGAGATTTTCCATCTTTTGACAAAATATGTTCAAAGACGTCTGCTGCAGAATTGTCGTATGAGGGAAAGGGTTAACAATGGCTATACATGATATCCTATTTTCATATGGCCTTCAATAATATTATAACACACACAAACATTACATTTAAACAACATGCATTTAAATGAAAAATTATGGCATTAAATACAAATATAATTAATATTCAATCATGTAAAAACAGGCACTCAAAATACTTTAAACTCAATTCTTAACATAGAAAGGGCAAGCAATCAGGACATTGTTAGTATGGAACCTTTTCCAGAAGGTTTTGCTTATAATTACAACTAGATGTAAACGTTTTGGGAAAAAGTAACAGCTTCTCGTGGCGTTGTAAGAAATCTCTCCGTTGCATTATTTTTAAAAAAGCAACAACGTCCGTTTCAAAGGCTAAATGTTATATTATTTGGCTAGAAATATAACAAGTGTAAACTTTAAAGCTAATTTAGAAGAAAAGTGTTTTTTCGTAAAGCAAATGCCGTAAGATGGTGATGCAGTGGTAGAGTGTCGATCTCTTGTACCAAAGGTCCCCAGTTCGAATCCCGTGATGGACGGCCTCTGTCTTTGTTTTGTATGTTTACACAGAAGGCGCGAGTAATGGTTAAGTCTCCGGGTTTCCAGACATCGAGCGTGATTGATATAATCTGATAGATTGTTTCGCAATCAATGTTAAGTAAATCAGTTTAAACTAAAATAAAAATAAATAAATACCGCCCTTATGAGAGAGAGTGTTAATACCACGTAACTAATCATCAAAGGAAATATTTCAATTAACATGATCAATTTTAATTGCTAATGTGTTATAGGTACGTCTAATGCGATCTAAGTGTCTAATGGTTGATATATATATATAGGTACTTATTCTTAATACAGAGTAAATTGGATTATCGTTTACTCTAATTGGATAATCTTCACTTTTCTCGCATAGTTTCCCGCCTTACTGACGATCAAATAAATACCAAAGTTCGCCGCGGTAGACATAATAGACGTTTGTGTATTCCTGCTTAATAAATCCCTTTCTCACCTGCAGACGCATTTACAGAACCTTTGAAAACTTTGCTGTAAAAAAAAAAAAAATGCTTAAAATTGAAAATTTCTCCTTTTGACACAATGTCTTCATCTCTATTCAATTAATTATGCTTTTACTTATAGAAGGTTTATAGTTTTGTTAGATGTTTCTTTACTTATACTTTCACTTTTAGAGATTTTCCGTTGTTTTGCTAGATGTTTCTTTACTTATACTTTCACTAATATAGATTTTCCGTTGTTTTGCTAGATGTTTCTTTAATTATACTTTCACTAATATAGATTTTCCGTTGTTTTGCTAGATGTTTCTTTACTTATACTTTCACTAATATAGATTTTCCGTTGTTTTGCTATATGTTTCTTTAATTATACTTTCACTAATATAGATTTTCCGTTGTTTTGCTAGATGTTTCTTTACTTATACTTTCACTAATATAGATTTTCCGTTGTTTTGCTAGATGTTTCTTTACTTATACTTTCACTAATATAGATTTTCCGTTGTTTTGCTAGATGTTTCTTTACTTATACTTTCACTAATATAGATTTTCCGTTGTTTTGCTAGATGTTTCTTTACTTATACTTTCACTAATATAGATTTTCCGTTGTTTTGCTAGATGTTTCTTTAATTATACTTTCACTAATATAGATTTTCCGTTGTTTTGCTAGATGTTTCTTTAATTATACTTTCACTAATATAGATTTTCCGTTGTTTTGCTAGATGTTTCTTTACTTATACTTTCACTAATATAGATTTTCCGTTGTTTTGCTAGATGTTTCTTTACTTATACTTTCACTAATATAGATTTTCCGTTGTTTTGCTAGATGTTTCTTTAATTATACTTTCACTAATATAGATTTTCCGTTGTTTTGCTAGATGTTTCTTTAATTATACTTTCACTAATATAGATTTTCCGTTGTTTTGCTAGATGTTTCTTTACTTATACTTTCACTAATATAGATTTTCCGTTGTTTTGCTAGATGTTTCTTTACTTATACTTTCACTAATATAGATTTTCCGTTGTTTTGCTAGATGTTTCTTTAGTTATACTTTCACTAATATAGATTTTCCGTTGTTTTGCTAGATGTTTCTTTACTTATACTTTCACTAATATAGATTTTCCGTTGTTTTGCTAGATGTTTCTTTACTTATACTTTCACTTTTAGAGATTTTCCGTTGTTTTGCTAGATGTTTCTTTAATTATACTTTCACTAATATAGATTTTCCGTTGTTTTGCTAGATGTGGTCTGCTGCAGATGTGTTGTATATGTGCGTAAAATGTAAAATTAATAATTAAATCTCAAACAGTCTACTGAAACAGACATCTTGGTCAGACACGATCAAGTCTTCTCAAAAGAGCGCATGTCATGACCAGCGTCCAACGAAATAGAGTATATGGGTTGGCATCAATTAGCTATTTATGGGACCGCCTCGGTGGTGTAGATGTACTGAGAGCGCATCTACTACTGGTACACCAGCCAGTCCGTCGTAATGTATACCCCGCAACCCTAAGCAGCGCAAAGGAGGGCAGTCGTTACTACCATCCTCAAGTATTTGTGTTCGGCCGGGGATTGAACCCGCGACCTCCCGCACCCGAAGCGAACTCTCAACTACTACACAAACGGGGACGTTATGATGATAGCAGAATAAACAATTACAACATCATAAAACAACGACATGAATTGCTATAATTATAATAAAAAAAATCGGATAATGCAAAATCTTTGACGAAACACAGTTGTCAATCTCATTTTCATTTATGTTTCATAATTTTCAAATATTATCTTGATATATACTATATCAGGGACGTAGATAATTTACGTTTCTGACTATATTAAGGTCAAATTGCGCCAAATACATCATCCAAATAGTCCCTAAAAAACATTGTTTGAGTGGAAGTGAGTGTGAGTGAGTGCACCAGAATGCATTGAATATATGACATTGTGTTTATATTCATTGTAAATGTTTATAGGATGCACTGGACATGATTGATTTGATCCTTATTAGTAATTGACCTTGTTTGAAAGTGAAAGTAGTGAATGTGAAATACAGGTTTCTTCCGGGCCCGATTTGGTCCAAAATAACTGTAACCATTTTCGCCGGGGGAATTCTTCCCCCCCCCCCCCCCCCCCCCCCCCAAAACTGTTGTGGGGAGTACTGGTGTGAAAAGGCTAGAAACATGTGGGGAGTACTGGTGTGAAAAGGCTAGGAAACATGTGGGGAGTACTGGTGTGAAAAGGCTAGAAACATGTGGGGAGTACTGGTGTGAAAAGGCTAGGAAACATGTGGGGAGTACTGGTGTGAAAAGGCTAGGAAACATGTGGGGAGTACTGGTGTGAAAAGGCTAGGAAACATGTGGGGAGTACTGGTGTGAAAAGGCTAGGAAACATGTGGGGAGTACTGGTGTGAAAAGGCTAGGAAACATGTGGGGAGTACTGGTGTGAAAAGGCTAGGAAACATGTGGGGAGTACTGGTGTGAAAAGGCTAGGAAACATGTTGGGAGTACTGGTGTGAAAAGGCTAGGAAACATGTGGGGAGTACTGGTGTGAAAAGGCTAGGAAACATGTGGGGAGTACTGGTGTGAAAAGGCTAGGAAACATGTGGGGAGTACTGGTGTGAAAAGGCTAGGAAACATGTGGGGAGTACTGGTGTGAAAAGGCTAGGAAACATGTGGGGAGTACTGGTGTGAAAAGGCTAGGAAACATGTGGGGAGTACTGGTGTGAAAAGGCTAAGAAACATGTGGGGAGTACTGGTGTGAAAAGGCTAAGAAACATGTGAGGAGTACTGGTGTGAAAAGGCTAGGAAACATGTGGGGAGTACTGGTGTGAAAAGGCTAAGAAACATGTGGGGAGTACTGGTGTGAAAAGGCTAGGAAACATGTGGGGAGTACTGGTGTGAAAAGTCTAGGAAACATGTGGGGAGTACTGGTGTGAAAAGGCTAGGAAACATGTGGGGAGTACTGGTGTGAAAAGGCTAGGAAACATGTGAGTAGGTGAACTGGCCGCCGTGATACGACTGAAAATAATCACATAATTTACTAAGTCTTTTGTAAAATATATGTGAATCTCTGTAAGTGAAAGTATAATTACTGAACACAATTGAAAACAGAGTGGCAAAGGGATAAATTGCTAGTTTTGAACGAGTTCTACCTTTGTCACAATAGATTCAGAAGCCGTCTGCTGCATTTGTGTCAGAAAGCGTGTGTATGTGAAAAGATTTAACCATTTCCCTCATGTAGACGCTTTTTGATGCCTCTGTTGCAGACGACTTTTGAAAACACTCTGACAAAAGGAGAAATTGCTCAAAATGAGCAATTTCTCCTTTAGCCACAAGTTTTTCAACTCTTTTTAAAAATAATAATACCCTTATCTATAATGATTTTTCACGTTTTTGTCAAAATCGTGTTGAAGTCGTCTGCTGCAGATTTGTTGTATGTGGGAAAAGGTTTAAAGAGTCAGCAACTTGGTAAGATAAATAAATCTAAATAACAATCGCTATGGCCAAAGAGTACTGGACACCTCTCGGTCAAACCAAACAGTCCGTAATAAAAATGTCAACATACAACATAAGGAAAGTGAAGCTTTAATTGTAATCAGTGTATGTTTACCGACTTGGTGCGCAAACAATGCAGAATGAAAATAGTCCGTACGTGTTTATTCATCGTCCTGCAGGACACAATGTGATAGTACTGGTCTTTTATTTGTTCGGTTCAAGAAACGCGTAACTAAATTATGTTCCATGTTGTAGATACGCGGTTTTGTAATTAACGTATCGACGTGTGTTTGTATTTTGTTGTATTAGATGGCATTCATGAGATTTAGCGAGCAATCGTCCACTCGGGGTCAATAAAGAAAATCGAATGGCAAATACAGCAGACTAACGATATTGAAAGACTGAATCCCTTTTCTACTTACAGACGGAATTTTACGCATTTGCAGCTTAACTGACAGCTTCTGCAAAAAGTGACGGCTAAAAGGAAGAAATTGCCCATTCTGACCAACTTCTCCTTTGGTTACAATATGTAGAGGATTTCCTCATATTTGCCGAGACACTGTTTTAAAAGTCGTCTGCTACCAATTTGCCACATTTCGTTACTTTTCTATAAATGACTTAGACCTCGAAATAAACAATCGCTCCATGTATGTTATGTGTTCAGTAAATGTCAGGATTAAGTTCTTTTCCCATCTTTTGAGTTCAGCCTTGATGCGTTTCAAATACATTTCTTTTCCAAAATGTTTTCAATCCTGTATCAAAGTTGAACTAGGAGTTAAATTTCCTTCCGATATGCGTTCACAGAAGACGAGTTTAAACACAGCACGCCAGGGTAACGAGTAACCCTTTCCCGCTTACACTATATCTGCAGCAAACGACTTTGTACACATCTATACAAAACTATCACAATGAAAGTATAATTATTAAATTGAGTTGAAACATTGCGACAAAAGAAGAAATTGCTCCTTGTGAGCAATTTCTCCTTTTGAAACAATGTTTTCAAAAGTCGTGTCTGCTACAGAGAAGTCAGGAAGCGCCTTTTTCTGAGAAAGGATTAATCATATAGAATGGTTTCTCTGATTTGTGTGGAATTATTAGTCATTGATATCCTTTAGAACAATAACTAATGTGTTTCCTGACTTTCTCACAACAATTCTTCATCGTGGCGGCCATGTGTTTCCTGACTTTCTCACATCGTGGCGGCCATCTCCCAATAACCATGTGTTTCCTGACTTTCTCACAACAATACTCAACACAAGATTCTTCATCGTGGCGGCCATCTCCCAATAACCATGTGTTTCCTGACTTTCTCACAACAATACTCAACACAAGATTCTTCATCGTGGCGTCCATCTCCCAATAACCATGTGTTTCCTGACTTTCTCACAACAATACTCAACACAAGTTTCTTCATCGTTGCGGCCATCTCCCAATAACCATGTGTTTACTGACTTTCTCACAACAATACTCAACACAAGATTCTGCATTGTGGTGTCCATCTCCCAATAACCATGTGTTTCCTGACTTTCTCACAACAGTACTCAACACAAGATTCTTCATCGTGGCGGCCATCTCTCAATAACCATGTGTTTCCTGACTTTCTCACAACAGTACTTAACACAATATTCTTCATCGTGGTGGCCATCTCCCAATAACCATGTGTTTCCTGACTTTCTCACAACATTACTCAACACAAGATTCTTCATCGTGGCGGCCATCTCCCATAATTATTAGTTGATTTCTATTATCCGAAACTGTCACACAGTTGATGACAATGCATCATGTATACTATTATACTTGTTTAAATTTAAGGTTAGGATCAGGTCATAATTATTGGTCGAGTAATAATCGCTTCAAATACACAGTTAAACCCAAGTGTTCCCACATACATCCAATCTGCAGTAGAAGACTTTGAAAACCTGAAAGCAAAAATATGAAATATCTTTATAAATGAAAACATTATTAATGATTAAAGTTGAAAACGCTGATGAACAATTTCTCCTTTTGTTACAATGTTTTCAATGAATAGGCGTCAACATACAAACGCATACGATAAAGGCGTAAGCTGCACGCTCAGTGTACGAGTACTATACTTTAATATCATTACAAACGTGTCTGTAGAGATACCTAATTAAATATGTACACTGTTAATATTTTAGGCAACTAAATGTTATTACAATAATCATACGGCGTTCAAATTATTTACCTGCATCGTTATCAAATATTAGTTTGTATTATCATTTCTTCAGCACTAACTCTTCGAAAAACAAACAATTTAGTTATTTGATCTTTTTGTCGAAAAAATAACATGTATGTGGATTGAACAAATTATCTGTCAAATTATTTACGAATTTTATTCACCGATATGAACACATCGACCAAAAATATTGATAAATGTATTTTTCTTCTTTATTATCGTATATATTTCAAAAAGATACTAATATTTGTCATGCCAAACTCATATATTGTTACAAAGAACATCAACAAAAATTATCAAATAATGCAAAAATCAATGAGTTTCGGTAAATATTGTAAGATGGCCTTTAGACAACTCAATACGGTAGTTGACTGTCCGTTGCAGAAATCATTACAGCTGCAGGGTGTTTGCTTTAGACCGTACCCCGGATTATCTGGAGTATTACCGGCCCAACAGTTTCTATTATTTGCCTGCAAAGTTGTTTTTACAGTTGTATTATAGTCGAAGGTAACCAGTAAAGTAAACAAAGTTTTACTAAAATTCCAATCGTCAATATTTTTTCAAGCCCCCAACTCGCCATTTCAACGGGAAAATATGTCGAAACGCGACAAAAGTTACTGTTTTAGTATCTAATGGTTGTAGTTAAACTTCGTCATTTTGTGAAACAAAACTAATTCATATATATAATAAGATAACAAGTCTGCAATCTACAGATGAGTGGACATTTATACTCAATTTCAGGACATTTAAACCCTTCAGATTTCTTAATCGTGACCAAAAATAGTTTTAAATTAGATGACTTCTTATACTTTAGTTGGAATTTCTCTGCGGACCTTTTGCGAAGACGTGGAACCGGACTAACGTCGGAACGGTCGAAAAGCCTATTTGGCACAAAAGAATGTCGTTATCGTCCGCTAATGTATTTATTGTTAAAATGGAGGCTAATTCGTAAATGGAACCAGTCCTATTGTGCTCGATCTAATCACGTTACCTTTCGTCTCATTGAAATTGATTTGTGTTATTTTTGCGATATAGCGAAAATATGCATCATTTTCTATTCCGTCCACGTAATCGAACTCATTCGAATTATCTCGTCGGATTATACCCTTTCACGAAATGATTCGAGATCGATTTAAACATGGATAGAGTGTCTGTGTGAAAAGTAGTCAAGTTTCGTTGAACATGTTTGGTTGTCTCTGCAGCTTTGTATAAATCATCAATGCTCAATTTGTCCAATGATTTCAGTAAAGTTCGGAAGCGAAAGTTTCTATACACTGTCTTAACCTATACACTTAAGATCACCGTAACTCAGACAGTGGCGTAACACGAAAAACAACCATTATCCCCGAAACCTCTTATTTTTTCCTGATCATAAATCACAATTCTATCAGATCCATTATAAATGTTCTATGCGTTAAACCCTTTCTCACATAAAAAATATTTGAGGCAGTCGACTATGAAAACAGATAGGCCAAAATATTGAAACATCTCTGTGAATGAAAATATACTTATTGTATAGTGTTGAATACATTTTTGCAAAAGGAAAAGCTGCTCATCCTAAGCACTTTCCCCTTTTTCAAATATGTTTACAACATTTCGAGGGCTTGGCGCAAAACGGTTGGAATTAAAATTTGTATTTTTTTTTACCAAGGTTAATCACCTCATCATAAAGTCATTAAAGCTTTAAATCATTTTTCTTGGTAAACAATGGAAATTTAGGTGCCATTGCTCGTTCTGAGCATTGTTTACAAAGGGATCAAAATTGTCCCTAAACCACGGTTTTCAAAATAGGTTTTTAGTTACAACCGTTTCACGCCAAGCCCTCGATTTGTCTGCTGCAGATGGTTCAGAATACGCTTGTACGTGGGAAATGGTTAATATCATGGGAATATTGTAAGAACACTTATCTATCGACTATTTCAGAGATACGTATATAGTATATATACGACTGTACGAGGGAAATGGTTAATTCCATGGGAATATTGTAATAACACTTATCTATCGACTATTTCAGAGATACGTATATAGTATATATACGACTGTACGAGGGAAATGGTTAATTCCATGGGAATATTGTAAGAACACTTCTCTATCGACTATTTCAGAGATACGTATATAGTATATATACGACTGTACGAGGGAAATGGTTAATTCCATGGGAATATTGTAAGAACACTTATCTATCGACTAGTTCAGAGATACGTATATAGTATATATACGACTGTACGAGGGAAATGGTTAATTCCATGGGAATATTGTAATAACACTTATCTATCGACTATTTCAGAGATACGTATATAGTATATATACGACTGTACGAGGGAAATGGTTAATTCCATGGGAATATTGTAAGAACACTTATCTATCGACTATTTCAGAGATACGTATATAGTATATATACGACTGTACGAGGGAAATGGTTAAATCCATGGGAATATTAATAACACTTATCTATCGACTATTTCAGAGATACGTATATAGTTTATATACGACTGTACGAGGGAAATGGTTAATTCCATGGGAATATTGTAATAACACTTATCTATCGACTATTTCAGAGATACGTATATAGTATATATACGACTGTACGAGGGAAATGGTTAATTCCATGGGAATATTGTAATAACACTTATCTATCGACTATTTCAGAGATACGTATATAGTATAGATACGACTGTACGAGGGAAATGGTTAATTCCATGGGAATATTGTAATAACACTTATCTATCGACTATTTCAGAGATACGTATATAGTATATATACGACTGTACGAGGGAACAGGTTAATTCCATGGGAATATTGTAATAACACTTATCTATCGACTATTTCAGAGATACGTATATAGTATATATACGACTGTACGAGGGAAATGGTTAATTCCATGGGAATATTGTAAGAACACTTCTCTATCGACTATTTCAGAGATACGTATATAGTATATATACGACTGTACGAGGGAAATGGTTAATTCCATGGGAATATTGTAAGAACACTTATCTATCGACTATTTCAGAGATACGTATATAGTATATATTCGACTGTACGAGGGAAATGGTTAATTCCATGGGAATATTGTAATAACACGTATCTATCGACTATTTCAGAGATACGTATATAGTATATATTCGACTGTACGAGGGAAATGGTTAATTCCATGGGAATATTGTAATAACACTTATCTATCGACTATTTCAGAGATACGTATATAGTATATATACGACTGTACGAGGGAAATGGTTAATTCCATGGGAATATTGTAAGAACACTTATCTATCGACTATTTCAGAGATACGTATATAGTATATATACGACTGTACGAGGGAAATGGTTAATTCCATAGGAATATTGTAATAACACTTATCTATCGACTATTTCAGAGATACGTATATAGTATATATACGACTGTACGAGGGAAATGGTTAATTCCATGGGAATATTGTAATAACACTTATCTATCGACTATTTCAGAGATACGTATATAGTATAGATACGACTGTACGAGGGAAATGGTTAATTCCATGGGAATATTGTAATAACACTTATCTATCGACTATTTCAGAGATACGTATATAGTATATATACGACTGTACGAGGGAAATGGTTAATTCCATGGGAATATTGTAAGAACACTTCTCTATCGACTATTTCAGAGATACGTATATAGTATATATACGACTGTACGAGGGAAATGGTTAATTCCATGGGAATATTGTTATAACACTTATCTATCGACTATTTCAGAGATACGTATATAGTATATATACGACTGTACGAGGGAACTGGTTAATTCCATGGGAATATTGTAAGAACACTTATCTATCGACTATTTCAGAGATACGTATATAGTATATATTTGACTGTACGAGGGAAATGGTTAATTCCATGGGAATATTGTTAGAACACTTATCTATCGACTATTTCAGTTATACGTATATAGTATAGATACGACTGTACGAGGGAAATGGTTAATTCCATGGGACATACATACATACATACATACATACATACATACATACATACATACATACATACATACATACATACATACACAACACATACATACATACAACCCGTGCAGTGCCGAATTCCCTAAAGTAGACTATTCCATGTTCAAAGACGGGCGACTTCATTTCACATGTTATAAGAGTTTTAGAATAGTTTGATAACCAGAGTGCAAACCATGCTGACGAGCTGTCTCACCTGAATCTCTATTGTTTTAAAAAAACACTTTAATATTGCCATTGGCAAGTTTGTGCAGGTTCATGGAATAGTCTTTAATAATTATGGATAAACGACCAGCGATCTATTCAGACAAAGATTAGGCTGCACGAATATGCAGACTGATCTTGGTCTACGTTGTTCGCATTTGCAAATTGAAATCATGCATAACGTAATACAAATGCGGTGTTAAACATTTTCACATTTTCCACATACACATAGACGATTTCTGGCGCCACTGCTGCAGTCGACATTTGAAAAGTTTTGGCATAATGAGCAAAATCTTCTTTTGTCACACTTTTGTTCAGCAGTCGTCTGTTTAATGTGTAAAAAAAGAGGGGGGGGGGGGGCGGGGGGGGGGGGGGGGGGCGGTTAAAGATATAATAATCAACTCTATTCAATAATTATACTTTCATTTGAAGAGATTTTTCATAGTTTTACCTTGATGATTTCAAAGTCGTCTGCTGCCGATTTATTGTATTTGGGAAAGAATTAATATTGCGTACATCGATGTAAAGGTTAATAAATGTTAAGACCCTTAAATTAGTGCATAAAGAAAACAGTATATTTTGGTGTGATTCTTTATTATTATTGAATCTTTTTTTACGCCGCTTTTAACAGTTCTTCACGCCGCTTTTAACAGTTCTTCAGTTTGATCACGGCCGTTCCCTGGATACTTCACCAGTACGACCGGTAGTATTCATCCTTACACCGGTGTATCAGTCGTAACGGTATCCCCCGGGACCATCAGAACCAAGGATTGCAGCCATTACTACAATTTTTGAAATATTTGATACCTGACCGTAGATCGAACCCTGGTTTACCGCTCACAAGGCGAACACTGCAACCGTTAAATACTGTTGTATACCATGTAAGATTCCTGTATTAACCCTTACTCACACACGCACGCTTTTTGATTCCTCTACGGCAGCCGACTTTAGAAAATATTTTGACAAAACGAGAAATTGCTCATTATGAGCAATTTCTCCTTTTGCCACAATGTTTTTCAATTTTATTCACTCATCATGATTTAGTTTATTTGGATTTTTAATTTTATTTCTCTGGATGTTTTCAAAGACGTCTGCTGATGATTTGTTGTATGTGGGAAAGGGATAAAGTCCCATAAGTCTTCTCTCGACGATCGACCTTGATTAAACAACAAAGGTATTTTGTTTACCGCAAATATTACTCATCCCTAGCATTAGTAAACTTATTATTCCTGGATTATTTTGTTCTGCCATAATAAGTCAAAATAACCTGTCAATGTTTACTTAATTCATATTTAACCAAATGCTTATGTAAACGTCTCCAACTAGCAGTTAGCCTACTTGAAGGGTTTAATAAAATTCTTCCATTTCTACATAAAATATAATATATCCTCTTTTCAGGCGATATTTTTCTTGCTATTGAAAACTGTCTTAGTCAAGGGAATCTTTGGCCGTCACACCTGATAGAACACACTCCTTCTTTCCGCGTCGTCTGTTGTAGCTGGTCATGTTTCAACGTGCTGTCCGACAATCGTTCGTTGTTGTTGTTTATTATTAGTATTATTGTTTTCTAAACGGCTTTGCATTATTTGCTTCTGTAAATACAGACAAGTTGTAAACAATGTATGAAAAGATAACTTGCATACTACGATGTCTGATTTCCACACAATGTTTTCAAAATTTATTTCATTCGAAGCATTATTGTATGAAAGTGAATGATTAATTTCATGGTCGACTTGGCCTGGTAACTTTGTATAAAACTTGTTATTTATGTATGTATATTCACACGGGTCACGTTGACACTTTCATTGCCGAATTTCACAAAGTTGACTCTTCCATGTTGAATATTGGACCACTCGATTTTCCGTCACACAGGAAATTTGGCAAAATTTAATGTGTAAGTGGCAAACAATGCAGATTTCAGGAGAGACAATTCGTTATGAGCTGTCTCACCTGAATCTGCTTTGCTTGCATAAGCCTTTAATTGCCTTTGGCAGCGAAAGCGTTAATAAACAATAGTTATCTTATTTTATATTACAGACACATTGTTTTCTTGTATGTTCGTGAAGTGGGTTTCGGCGCTCGCGATGTTTTCATACCACTGTGTTTAAATTAAAATTTCGTCGCAATGACATAGCTTAATATAAAAGTACATTCATAGATGATGAATTCGTCATGTTTTATTTATACTTGTGCAATGCACGGCGATATCAGATTTCACGTGATGTGCGGACAGACAGCAAAGAATCGGTGCGCGCGCATATTCTCGCCATCTTAAAACAATCAATATCAATATATTCATTCTTTATTTTATAACGTTAAATTTACATACTTTCTAGTTACATATATATACAAAAAAGTATATACATATTTTAACAAAGTCATGATTGAGCTCTAAGTATTAATTCGATATAACACTTACATATACGAGGATGAGAAAAACATAGTTATTTACAAATGTAAACTATATACTTCATCAATTACTATGGTACACAATGTAATGTCAAAATAAATTTTCAATCATGGTTAAAGTCCGATTAATTTCTATGAATAAAAGTCAAACGTAGAATAGATGCTTCTCGGATATATTTAGTCAAATTCAATAATGTTTTTTGGTTATCACTTTTTAAGAGTTCAACACATTTATAGACTTATGGTTTGGTTGGGTAGTAACCTTTTAAATATTAAGTTCTGGTATTAGCGTAAACCGGACAGATTAAAACGAAATGATGTTCGTCTTCTTTATCATTTTGTATTACACAGAGTACACAAGATACAAGATACAACGTTTTATTTGATTAGAGGCCACCGGCCCATTACAACAAAATATAATAGTAGTACAACAAGTGTAACGACATTTATCGTAGTATTGTTATAAATCAAAGATCGTTCTATAGTCTGTAACGCCTTAGTGATTCATGCTTCAGCTGTCGACACGAAATATCAAATCAACCTTGTTGAGCTAAGTTGGAATGTTTGTAAAGTTTCTTACAAATCTCTGCACATTCTTTTAGCATATTATTCAATGAATTGACTATTTATTTATGTACACACTCTATCCTAACTTGTTGTTTTATGTGATACCGAAACGGGGACGTAACAATAACACAATTCGTCTTGCGCGCGTTACAAGTATGTACTTCATGCATATTTAAGTATTTATTGCAACACTGCTGGATTGATTGATTAATTGTTTGATGTTTTAAGCCACTTTCAGCAACTTTTCAGTTATATCACGTCATTTCCTGGGTAAGTTACCAGTACTACTGGTCCATTTATCCTGACAAAAGCCAGTCAGTCGTAATGCTAACCCCGCAACACTGAGCGCAAAGGAAGGCAGCCATTACTACCATTTGTTTTAGTCTTTGGTATGACCCAGCCGGGGATCATGCCCGCGACCTCCCGGGGCGGACGCTCTAACACTGCAACACCGCGGCGGTTTAGCAACAACGCTGGAGAGGACGGCTTTGATAACGTTGAAATAAACTATGAAAAACCTCTATAAATGAAAGCGATAAAATGTATCATTGATGAAATCATTGTTGCTTTAGGAAGAAAATTCTCATCATTAGCAAATTATCATTTTGTAATAGTGTTATCAAATGCCGTCTGCTGTAGATGCGTCAATATGTACATGTACACTTTGATATTCCTAAATGTTCTAGAAGCCGTCGCCAGCATTTCACTTCCAGTTACGTGGTCTAAGTATCAATTAAAAGATCGCGATCACATAATTGTTTGCTAAAAATTAGTCTGACCAGATATTACGTGGTCATTGGTTATCCCTAAACCTTAGTTCAAACAAGGCTTTACTCTCAAGTTTACCCATCGCTTTTGGCAATACACAGGGGCGTATCTGCGTAATGTATCGACCAGATCAGCCTGCGCTGTCCACGCAGACTGATCCGGCCGACACATTCCGTCTAAGTGGGGATACATAGAGTAGTGATTCCTGAAACAGAAAATCCACAGGAGGCGAAAAGTGTCTATCCAGGTAGGCCTGTGTGGCATGCTTAGGCTGATCCGGGTCGATACTTTACGCAGAGTTCACAATGTTGATTTTCTCACGAGACGGCCTACACATTGATTATTGCCAAGCTACGCCCCTGATAAAGGAATAAAAAACATATGAGTGTGATTATACCACAGCCTTGCTTTGCGGGTAGATCCGTATAAGATTTTCCCCTCCAATGTTTTTCTTCCTTGGTTTTCATTTAAAACTCACGTGTGTATATATATATTGTGTATATTAATTTATTTTGTCAATGACTATGTACCCTTTGTAGACGTCTAAATAAATGTTATATTCTGTGTTTTTGATAAAGTTCGCTTGTTGCTACATGTAGATACAACAGAATCCTATATGATTTCATGCGAATGCTGACGTTGTTTTATGTCGTAATCGAAAATTGTATCTACCTAATACTTATCCATGCGTTATAGGGTAAACAACTAAAGCCTTTGTTACGGGTCGCTTGAACCACTGTGTCTAGTTACTCAGCAACAGTTCATATCCATGTTATTATACCAAACGTTGGTAAAAATATATACATGTACAAGGTTGTGTTATTACAGAGCGTTGGCTTCTTGCAAAACGAATGTAACTATCACTTTTCACAGAATATAGTTACAACCGTTTGCGTGAAGCCATCCAGATAATTGATCTAAAGAGCCGAATTTCATGGTTGACGCCCTGCTGCTTTTACAATTCAGTACCATTTTATAAGTCAATATTACTTCAAAATGAAGTAAAGCATACTTTTCTCGCATATGTATTGCTTTCATGCCATATCGTCTCTTTTGTCACAGAATATAATTGTATCTTCTTACAGCAAATCTGCAGCAGGCGACATTGAAAACATCAACGCAAATGTTTGAAAATCTCTCCAAATGAAGAGCAAGAGCAGGTTCTGACTTTGCAATAATAATGTTTTCAAACGTCATTTGCTTCAAATACTCGTAAAGATGACTTGTATTTCTCATATATATATATAATCTTACTTAAGGGTGTTCCGCATGACAGCCAATTGACCAGCTGTCCGCACTGGTCAGTCTCGTATCATGACCCTGTCAGGCAAAAGTGAGTTCTCCATTTCTCTATTGAGTCACCGAATATGTATACATATAAATGTTCGTCTGATGATTGTTGGACCGCCTTGATGGTTTAGAGGTAGAAGGTCCGCCTCGTGTGCGGAGGTCGCGGGTTCGATCGAAGAAACCAAAAATACCATAATAGTAATGGCTGCCTTTCTTGGCGCTCAGGGTTGCGGGGTTAGCATTACGACTGATTGGTTGGTGTCAGGATAAATGGACAAGAAGTACTGGTAACTCACCCAGGAAACGCCGTAATATAACTGAACAGTTGCGGCGTTGACCACCAAACAATCAATCAACTGGTGATGTTGGGTCCTGTCCCCTAGATAACGGGCGTTTTGCATGTTCTCAAATCCTTCTAAGACACTCTAACCCTATAGTGTGCGTCATCATAGGATTTTAATTGGATAATAATAAAGATACTGTAAAGGAAAAGAGCTGTATACTCCTCTTTAACTGGAACTCTGGATCGTGTCACATCTGCGTAGAGTGAATGCGTATATTCAGGTATATTGTCATGCGAGTCTTTACTTACCGATGTATGTATATTACTTCTGGCAAAAGATTGAAATTGCAGTCCGATGAGCTTTACTTCTATATCCCTCTGTGCCTCCGTTGTGGAAATGCAATAAGACCAAAACTCGAGCCCCGGTAGCTCAGTCGGTACCGACGCGGGCTGTCAATCCAGGGGTTGTGAGTTCGAATCCCAGCTTGGCAAACATTCTTTCCGACGTTTGACAAAAGTCACTGTGACATGCGTCATTCGTCTTTCACCAACGGGATGTTTAACAGTCTATAAGGAAAAGCAGCCAGTTGCTTGGAAAGTATGTTGTGTGGTGTACTGGTGTTGGAAAACCAGGAAACGCATGAGTAGGTGAACTGGTCGCCGTGATATGACTGAAAAATTAGTGAAAATGGCAAAACGGCGTTAAGCCCTAATCAATCAATCAACCCAATATCGGCTGACCAAACTCAAACTTATATACCCTAGAGAGAGCCGAAGGACTGTACTTCAAGCATTTTCCTCATATTGGTTAAGCAAAGTGCAGTCTCTGGTGTAACTGCGAATATACGGGCTCAGATTGTACCGTCGGTCCATGAGTGACAAACCTGTTTTTTACCTGCCACGTTATAGAACGGAATCAATTGGTTATTTGTTCGGGAGAAGTGCAAATACTCCACAAATCAGAAGTGGGCAATTTGGGAACAATGCAAATTTGCTGGTTGATTTAAAGGGTTCTCGAATCAACAAGAAACGTGTGTATTCCGAATCACCTTCTAATAATGGTTTTCTCGCTTGTCCAATGAATGAAATGTATCAATGTCATTATTACCTAGTGCGAAAGCTCTTTCCGTCTATTACCCAAAAATGTGCAATGTCACAGCCAGGGCTATTTTAGTCCGAACGTTGGCGTTGAGTTATATAATACCATTTTACTTTTTCTTCCCTTTTCTTCTTCTTCTTGAATCTTGAACGTCAATTTATATTATTTTGTTTTAACAAAACATTAACGTTATTAGTAGTATGTGTTTGGGGGAAACTGTGTCCACCTCCATGCTAAGGATTATAATGGATACTGCTTTACTTTTCTGTAAACCTTCGATGATGTATTGGCATACAGTTCAAGGCCTGATCAGACTGTGCGAACGCGCTAGATGATCTGAATGTACACTGATGGTAAATACATATCGTTTCGGTTTCGCAAATCGCCGATCATTTGTATAACTCGTTCACTGCTGAATTTTAAAAATTCGACTCTTCCATGCTGAAATATTGGACGACTACATTTATCGTCCAACAGGACATTTGATAAAATGTAATGTTTAAGTGGCAAAATAATGCTGATTTCAGGAGAGAAAGCTCAATACGAGCGTTCTCTCCTGAATCTGCATTGTTTGCAAAATCCTTTAATTGCAGCGAAAGGGGTATATTAAGAACCATATTAGGAGTGTGATTGCCCGACTTAATACGAATGGCTCATTTTATATATCTTATTACATTACAACTACATGGTAAGACAATAAGAAATAACTGCATTAAACATATACATGTATTGTTTTTATAATGGGCCGGTGGTCTAAGTTTTTAAATACAATATTTGAATCATAGTGTACTTAAAGTACATATTGTGAGTCCACCTTCGGTTGTGTTTGATTTGTCGGAAATCACCTATCTAATTATTTTTGTAACTTACCTGCCCGTTTGGAAATATTTTCTCAAATAATACCTCTAATTTATGTAAAAGCAGGGAATTGTTTTCATGATCTATTTATCTTGTTTAAAATATTGATTCAAACAACTTTGTCGTATATTTATACAATTCACCAAAACAAACATTCGACGATTTCATATCATAATATAAAAGGAAAATATAGTATCAAATTATTTTTATCTGGCTGTAAGAAAATTGATCAACATAACACCTTTCTAGTATAATATTTTAATTAAATTTCTGTAAACTGATAAAATATTTTCATCGACGTTTCAAATATCTCAATATGCCCTAAGATTGAATTGTGTCGGGTTTTGTATTTATATTTGCTGACAAGTGAAATGTCTTTGACGTTGTGGATGAAAACAATTACGTCATTATTTTCACGCGATGGGGATTCCATATGGGATAAGATTTCCCCACGTCTCCGTGGAATATTTCTCCCTTGTATTAATAAGTCAATATTGTTTCTTCAAATGTACAGATTGTGACTTGACGGCTGATTGGAAAATTGGAGTCACATTTTTTGTCAACACCGCTGCCACAATTTGCCCCCAGGCAAATATCAAGTAACATAGATCGGTGTGTTTGTTTCCAAAGTGTCGGATCTACAAATATCGTTTTGAATGGTATGATCTGTTACTGCTCTGACTTGCAGACGCATTTTAACGCCTGTGCAGCAGGCGATGTTTTAAAATTTATCATTGAAGTTGAGTAGAAATTATGTTTTCTCATGTTTCCTTGAAATGTTTTAACTCTATTCAATAATATTTCATTTTTAAGATATTCTACACATTTTACCAGAATGTTTTCAAAAGCGTCTATTGCAGATGTATTTGTATGTGGAAAAGGGTTAAAGTTTTCTGCTTAGAAAATATCACAGGAAAAAATATGTACAACTGTACGAATAATTGAGTTTAAGTTAACTCTTTCAGCGCCGAATTGTTTAAAGTAAACTCTTCCAAGTTCAAAATCGAGCGTTTTCATTTCTCATGTAATAAAAGTTTGGATTATTTTATATAACTAAAAGGCAAATAATGCTGATTTCAGGTGAGACAGCTCGTTACGAGCTGACTCGCCTGAATCAGTATTGTTTGCAAAAACCTCAATATTGCCTTTGGCGCTGAAAGAGTTAAAATTACTTTTCTATACTCTGGAACAGCTGATTCATAAAAACAGTCTGTGAAAAGCTGCCTCGTTTTTCTGGGCAATATCTTTCATTTGAACTCAAAAGTAATGATTAGTAATCAGAGATTGACCGATTCCTTACATGTTGAGTTATTTTAAACCCTTGTAAATATAATACATACATGTATATTAATCGATGCTTGTTCAATAGGTGTTTTAAGAAACACTGTGAAAAAATGAAGCAATGTATCCTTTTCCCACAGTGCTTTTAAATACGGTCTGCTGCAGAGGCTTCAAAAGTCGTTTGTATATTTACTGGAGCATGGAACCAAGTCGCGAATAAACCCTTTCCCACATTCCAGGAATCTGAAATTATGTTTCCAAATTATTGGAAAATGTCTAAATATAACGGATGAATGATTAAATAGAGTTAAAATAAATTGTCGCAAAAGTAGAAAAATGTTTGGTTATGTGCAATGACTCCTTTTGCCATGATGATTTCTTAAGTCAAAATGCTACAGATGCGTCAAAATAAGTCTGAATGTCGGAGAGCTTTAACAGTGTTACACTCTCCCGCATACGACAATTCTGCAGCAGACGACTTTGAACATACTTTGTCAACAAATAGAAAATATCTATAATTGAATGGAGAACCTATGACTAAAAGAGGAAAAACATTGTGGCAAAAGGAGAAATTACACGTTTTGTGCAATTTCTTCTTTTGTCACTATGTTTTCAAATAGCCGTCTGCTGCAGAGGCGTGAGAAAGCGTCTATATGATGGAAAGGGTTAATAGGCAATACTAAGGTCCGGTTATCACCTACAAGATCTCTGATCGATTAAAGCAGTACATGATAGTAAATAGCTGGTGTGGTCGGTTTGACCCGCCCTGACACGGCGATCGCATTGTTTGATTAAATTAATTTTCGTTTCATTCACTATACGAATTAACGAACCGTGTAATGGCACTTACTGTGTATTCAAATCTGCCGACATTTTTTTGATACAGTTATATCTTTGCTTTTTTATTTTTTATTTTTTTATTTTATTTTATTTCAGTCTCATCCAATATATATAGTTTTACAGCACACATAATTTGATACAATATATACATTATGTAATTGGCCATTTTAACGTATATCACTTATAAGACAGCATACTTGCATTTTGTATTTGGCCTGTTCGTCAATTTCTCCCTCAAAAAGCACTATTTTTTTTGTAATTGCTTTTTTTTTCATTTGTGTTTTCTGTGATTATTATTTCCGAAAGCGGTAACCTTTCTGAATAAAACTATTGTAATGGTCTGGCTGTTTGTTGGTCTGTAAGAAATGTTACCCGGTGTGATTATAATAAAAGACAACGAAAAGTAAATTATCTTTCTTTAATAAAATAGACCAAACATTCCGAAAGAATATTTGGTCAGTTAGTCTAAATCCACATCGAAAAGTCCCATAAGGGTAAATCATTTTTCAGAGACAGGCTTCAATTTATGCGGAAACATTAAAATTCAACTTTTAAACAAAATGTAATAAACAAGCAGGGAGAGAAATTGACAAGTTTCAAATTGTGCCACACTATTATTGACTTTATATATATATAAAAAGAATCTTCAAATTTCTCATAACGTTTATAAAATGTTTCAAAGAAAACGACTCTTATAATTATAAAACTTGAGCCTCCCGTAGATTTTTCTGTTTCATGAATCATTACTCTATACCTCTATCCCCCTGATACGGAAAATGTCGACCCGGATCAGTCTGCGCGGACTGATCTGAGTCGATACATTACGCAGAGGCCATAATGTTGTTTGTCTAGCGGGACGGCTCCAATATATGTAAAGGTAAATGGAGACGAAAGGGTGTGTGTTTCAGCAAGGAGTTCGAAAGTCAATTAGCGTGTCAGGTATCGATGAAGGGCGATGAAGGTGTCGATTTTTGCACGGTGCCCTCGTGCCAGAGCATGATCGTAAATGATTGGACACCATTGTATCAAGTGATGGTAAATTAGTACGTAATGATTGGAATTCCATTGACGTGATGTATGGCAGTCAGGAATTTTGGATGTTTTGGGACGAAAACAATGCGATCCATTAGACCTGGTTTTCTTTCATTAATCTGAAACTGATTGATACATAATGTATGTAATCACTTGGACAGCTATTAACATATTTTTTACAAGATAATTTACTGTTTTTTCTAACGCTTAGGAAAACCCCCGTAAAATTCCGTTTCTTTAAACAATCTTTATAAATTTAACATGTTCCTGATACAATTCCAAGTGTCATTTTTTATTTAATTTTTGAGAGGCACTCTGCAAAGACCAACCGTATGACATTTGCGTTCAGTCTAGATCCATATCTGATCTGGCTCTACACTTTTCACAATTTTGCTTTGGAAAAAAAAGATACACCATTGTATCAAGTGATGGTAAATTAGTAAGTAATGATTGGAATTCCATTGACGTAATGTATGGCAGTCTGGAATTCTGGACGTTTTTGGACGAAAACAACGCGATCCATTATACCTGGCTTTCTTTCATTAGTCTGAAACTAATTGAACCATAATATATTCAATCACTTGGACAGCTATTAATATAGATAATTTACTTTTTTTTCTAACGCTTATGAAAACCCCCGTAAAATTCCGTTTCTTTAAACAGTCTTTATAAATTTAACAACAAATATAACAAGTCCCTGATAAACTTCCAAATGTCATTTTTTTTAATTTAATCTTTGAGAGGCAATCTGAAAAGACCAACCGTATGACATTTGCGAACAGTGTAGATTCATATCTGATCTGGCTCTACACTTTTCACCATTTTGCTTGAACGAGAAGACACCATTGTATCAAATGATGGTAAATTATTAAGTAATTATTGGAATTCCATTGACGTGATGTATGGCAGTCTGGAATTCTGGACGTTTTTGGACGAAAACAACGCGATCCATTAAACCTAGTTTTCTTTCATTAATCTGAAACTGATTGATACATAATATATTCAATCACTTGGACAGCTATTAACATATTTTTTGAAAGATAATTTACTATTATTTCTAACGCTTAGGAAAGAAACCTTTGACAAATTGTTGCGTAAAATGCCAATTGTAAAATTTCGTTTCTGTAAACTGTCTTTATAAATTTAACAAAAAAAGTAACATGTCCCTGGTAAATTCCAAATGTTACACATTTATTAAATTCTTGATAGGAAGGGAATAATGTGAGCGAAGACCAACCGTATGACATTGACGACCAGTGTATATCTAGATCTGATATGGATCTACACATTTCACCATTGTGCTTGAAAACTGAAACAATGTTGAAAACGGCGTAAAACCCGAATAAATAAAACATAAGCAATAATTATTCGTAAAAAATCGTTGCTGCCCTTCTTGGTGCTCAGCGTTGCGGGGTTAACATTAAGACGGACTGGCTCGTGTCAGGATAGTACTGATAACTTTCCGTGTTATAACTCAAAAATGATGTAACATTTGTGCCACCGCTTGTGGTGATTCGGGATTGTGTTGCATTTACGTGCAGTGTATACTCAGATCAGCCAGTGTCTTCACTCTCCATATTGCTATTATGTATCCACATATGTATCTTCTTACCAAATTCTACAAGTAGTCCTACACGTATTGCGACCAAATATATTTTATGTGATTACGAAATGGAGACACCATAAGACCTATATTTTAGGGACGTGACTTAATTGTGTTTTCATGTAACACATACTGTTGCAAAGTGTCTAGTAACATGCAAATGACAATGTACATACATAAATAACAACAGAGTTAGCCGATAAGTCACCAATAAGTCATAATCCGCCATTTACACGCATAAAATACGTTAACAAGTGGTTAAAAAATATGTGCAAAGCTCTCTGGATGTCAGAAGAAGAAAAATATCTGACATAATAAAAGTTTGAAAAGTAAATTATTGTAGCTCCTGTCCTCAGCATGTTTGTTATTTGCTCGTTATATACCGTTGAGTGTATTATTGCGCGATGGAGTATAACTATTAACTTAACCTCAGCGTCGGGCGAAAACGGTCTTGTTGCATCCGTATTGAGAAAAACCATTAAGGTATTATGGATTGAAAACGATAGGGCTTCATACATACAGCCTGTACGCCTGAAATTACTTCTATGACTCACTTTAACCCTTTCCCACATCTAACAAGTTTGCAGCAAACGACTTGGAAAAGATAATTACAAAAATCTGAAATCCACAATTAAATAGATTTGAAAACATTGTGGAAAAAGGAGAAATTCCTCGCATTGAGCGATTTCTCCTTTTGTCACAATGTGTGTTCAAATGTTGTCAGCAGCAGAGGCGTTAGAAAGCGTCTGTATGTGGGAAAGGGTTAACTAAAATAGTTGAATAGTGAGGACTCGAATTAATGAGCCGTTTCATAAAATAACCAACTCTATGGACTCTGCGTAATATATCGACCCAGATCAGCCGGCTAATCCGGGCCGAGACATTCTGCCTCAGGGGGTTAGAGGTATAGAATAATGATTCCCGAAACAGAAAATCTACAGGAAGCTAAAAGTGTCTGCCGGATTAGCCTGCGCGGCATGCTTAGGTTGATCCGGATCGATACTTTACGCAGAGTCCACAATACTGGTTCTCTCGTGGCACGGTTTATTTGATCGCAGTTTGATTTGATGGCATTTACGTGCTACATAAGCTATGATTTTCGATTCTGCATGTTATTTCTTTCATATTTATCTTTTTCACAATGTTTATTCAAAGTCTACTTGAACCTGCTACATGGTGAGAGTAATATTAAAGTATACAGCTTATTGCGTAATATAGTTGAGCTCCGTGTAGCGATTTGGACTCTTATTGACACTCCGATTTCACATCACTTGATGATGTATTGAGATCAAATTAGCGGGGTTATACTTCTGTGCTTTGTTTTGTCATACAGAAGCATTAATGTCAATATCACATAAAGGCGGATTGTGAAGACACTGGTGCGACTGCGAGGATGTACAGGCTCGTCTGGGCCTTTACTGTACGCAGATGCATTAACACCCGAAAGTCGCTAGACGCTGCTAATTTCTTTTATAAATGTTTGACCATCATTGAATCAATGTGGAAAAAATATGCATGTGCGCATCAATTGTTGTCAATAAAATACATGTCGGGGGCTTGGCGTGAAATGGTTGTAACTAAAACTGGTACTTTTTTACCAAGGTTCATCACCTCGCCATCTTAAAAGCGTTAAATCATTTTTCTTGGTAAATAATGGAAATTTAGGTGCCATTGCTCGTTCTGAGCAATGACATCTAACTTTGCATTGTTTACAAAGGGGTCAAACTTGCCCCTAAACCAGGGTTTTCAAAATAGGTTTTAAGTTACAACCCCTCAATGTAGTTTCAATGTTTCCGGGATTGAATTTCCATGAAAATATAAGACATCCAGACAAAACAGTATATCTCACACATACTTCCCCGCCTCGGTTGTGTAGCGGTAGAGCTTCCGCCTCGAGTACATGGGGTCGCGGGTGCGATCCCCGGCCGGGTCATACCAAGGAGGCTGGGTAAGCATTGCGACTGACTGGCTGGTGTCAGGATAAATGGACCAGTAATACCTGTAACTAACCCAGGAAACGCTGTGATATAACTGCAAAATTATTTTGCTGTTTATGTAACTATAACATATCTAAAATGCTTGCCACTTTGGACCAAAATGATACGAGAAAATAGCATTATAAGTAAATCGTAACATGAGAAAGACGAGTCCTCAATTGTGTCTACCGTATTGTATATCGAGTGTATTGTTTCATAAAAGATATACTTTATGTCTGATGTTTGTTTAACTTCTTAAACTCCAACAATAGAACATTAGAATGGATTAACCGGAAGTGTTAAAAGCTGGTCGCCTTTTCGTCCCCTTATCAAAACGTACCCATTAAAGATTTTGCGGCACACTTTGAGTACTAATTCGGTTTCTAAAAGAAGTTATTATTGTAACCATAACTATGCCATTAACGTGTTATAAGTAGACATCGGATGAAAATGGGGAGAAAAGAAGAAGAATCTCGAAATTGGAAAAATATAACTGGAACAATACACTGGTTAATCCTCTAGTACTTTGATCAAAGTTACCCTTTTACTGGATGTGAATTTTTCAGAGTCGTCTTTGAAAACACATTCAGACAAAAATTAGAACGTTAAAGTCGAAAGTATACTCTTTTGTAATATTCTTTAAAACTTTGTGGAAAAAGAGTCGCTGCTCGATTCTGTATTTCCATTAATTAAAGTCTGCAGTAAAAGGCCTAAACATTCGTATTTATATTAGAACCGGTTTATAAATATTTCATGTTACAGAAATATCTGTTTAAAAGCATGATGAAATCTTACGATAAGATACGTCAAGTGTTCTGTATTATTTAATTAATAAATGAGGCATCGTCCTTTTTGTTGGCTACTAATTACATTCAGCATGATACTGTGGAGAATCATCAATGACAGGTGACATTGTTCCAAAGGTACATACAGAGTTAAGATTTCTCTCTTTGTATATGCCAGTAATAGTACATGGGTATATTATGATTTGAAGCATCATTATTGAAAAGTCTCACAAGGTCTGTTTTCACCTGGCCTTGCTCTGTTCAATGCTGCACACGATGTACACGACGATGCAGGTGGATTGCCAAATCAATGTCGAAACTTTCGGGTCGGCGTTTGACCAAAGCATATCATTATGGCTTAAACGCATTACGATCAAAGTCGAGTTAAATAAATTATTGCACCTTGGTATTACCTAAAGTGCTTCTGTCTTAAACCTCCGATTGTCTCTCGAACATTTAACCCTGTTGTGTACGACTTCTTTTTAATTCATATTAAAAGTTAGATGGGAAATTGAGATATTATTTTGTATTTAACGAGCAATTGCTCATTAAAGTATCAGTGTTTCAGACAGCGTTTTATTGAACATACCAGATACATGAAAGATCCCGTTTAACTTGCAACTACATTTGCATGGTCACACAGTAGGGAGAAAGGGTAAACGAGCTTTAAAGGGGACTTTAATTGGATTAAGTTAGCATTAATTGGATACAATGCTTATATCACATGTACAATACACTACGGATTTCAAACTGTGAAGGTCATCCCGTGGGGTCACCCAACCGCTTCTCCTTCTTCACAATCAAGATTTATGTCTTTTTCATATGTTTTAATGACTGTAATTAATAAAACAATGCACACGTAATTGCAATTGATTTCTGCAACACAACTTCAGTTGTAATGTATATTAGTATCTCTCTTCACTTGCACGAATATATAATTAAATTACAGTTTTTATCAACCGTTCCCCTAATGTACTGTATCAAATTTATCTTGGTTGATATTTTTTTTTTACAAATGTATGCATTCAACAGTTAACTGTATCAGACTTCTCTGATTCAGAATATTTTATTGACTCAAACTTTAAAAACTTTATGGTCATTTACAAATGTACAAGAACAAAATATATATGTGTGTATCAAGGAAAGAATGGTCTCAATATAGTTTTGGAGAACAAACTGCTTTGTCATATTAGAAGCTTTAAAAAAGGTAATAGCAAACTATACTATGCAGATGAATATGTAGTAAAAGACATATGACATCTCATATCACTTTATTTACATACACATATGCATGCTGCCACATATCGTACTATCATATTCAAACAATGTCAAAGACGTACAGAAACTAAAGTATACCATGTACATACGTTTCTATATTTCATCTTGTATAGTTTGGTAAAGAAAGAAAATTAAACATATCAACATACATACAATACATATATGAAAAGAAAAGGTAATACATTTACAAAGAAGGGACGTAGATAATCTACTACCCTGGTACCATCGGCAAGCTCAATACGTTCACAAATAAAGACTCAAATTGCAACAAACTTTTATTGTGATTAGATACATTCTTCTCTGTTGTGGTTATTTGTGCAACGATTCTCTAAATAATCTTGAATTATGATGCAGACAACATAAATATGATGGAAAATAAACTAAAACCGTGTAAAGTAGCAAATGACATGTTATGTTATTATAAATAGGAAATAAATGATAAAGTAAATAATTTTGCTTCAAATGTCAAAATATACATGACACGGCGCGTGATTTATGTCGTATTAAAATGTAGTCGCATAAATAAACAAACACAAAATAAACACAACTTGAAGGCGTTCCATGTAAACAGTTATGCAATTGGTGTGGCTGTCATTCCGATCCAATGGAAAAAGGTCACAAATAATTGAGGGAAAAGCAGTTATTTTTCACAAATAATGTTGATCTTTATGCTTATAGTAAAAAATATTTTGTGTACACCTGTCAGTGCCTTTATGATTAAATGTTTACCAATCTATGCCTGGATGTATTATTTGTCAAACATTGCACAAGTCGTCCTTGGATATCAAAAATAACCCTGAGTGTTTTCTACCATTTTAATTGCATATTGCTTAAATTAATATTGATTCCAAAAGTCTATTAATTAATTAAAAATGTACCTATATGATTTCCTTTGTCTTTTCAAAATCGTCTAATGCAGATTTATTGTATGTGGGCAAACGTTAACATTTAATAATTTTAAGGATTGGATTGGGTTTAACGCCGTTTTCAACATTTTCTCAGCCATATCACGGAGGCAAATTCACCTACTCATGCGTTTCATGGCTTTTTCAAACGAGTACTCCACTTTCCTTGGCACTCAAGGTTGTGGGCATAACATGACGACTGAATGGTTCCCGTCAGGATAAATGGACGAGTAGTACTGGTAACCTACCCAGGAAACACCGCGATAAAACTGAAAATTGCCCAGGAAACACCGCGATATAACTGAAAATTGCCCAGGAAACACCGCGATATAACTGAAAATTGCCCAGGAAACACCGCGATATAACTGAAAATTGCCCAGGAAACACCGCGATATAACTGAAAATTGCCCAGGAAACACCGCGAAAAAACTGAAAATTGTCCAGGAAACACCGCGATAAAACTGAAAATTGCCCAGGAAACACCGCGATATAACTGAAAATTGCCCAGGAAACACCGCGATATAACTGAAAATTGTTGAAAGAGGCGTAACACACAAAGCAATGAATCAGTCATTCCTTGATTTATTTTAAGATGTTGAAGTGTTTGTTTATTATAATTGTTTAGTTAAGTACTAAATGTGTACTTGCTTGAAGAAAGCTTTTGCATATATTCACGTTTCATACATATAAGCATTCGAAAGCAAAACCAGTTCTTGATATATTAAGTATAATTGACTGTAAAATATAAGAAGAGTCGTTTTATCTTACAGAGTTCTGTTTTTAAGTGGCCATTTTGATGCGAGTTTTCCTTGAAGCATAAAAGGTCAGACTGATGTATAGTGATTAACACAGATTGGCAATAAAAGAGAACTTAGACAAACAACACCAGCTCAAGTTGGGTCTTACGTTATAATGAATAGTCCATTGAAACCTACTCTAGATTGACAACAGGTTTCCAGAATTTCTAATTCAGGAAACTGACAGCTTTACAACAGTTAAATAAACGCCGTAATGACGATAATAAAACGAGGACAAGTTTTCGTCTAAACATTCAATCAAGGACATAATACCTAACCGTGTTTCACTGCTCTGAAGGACAATAAGATGGGTTTCCCCCTTGTCCCAGCCTGATGCTTATTGTGCTACACGCGACTTTAATCCTTTCCCGCATACAACAAATCTGCAGCAGACGACTTAGCAAAACTATAGAAACTATCCATAAGTGAACGTATAATTATTGAATAGAGTTGAAAACGGTTTGGCAAAGCCGAAATTGCACTAAATGAGTAATATGTATTGTTTGCAACTTTGTAATCATCTGGGCAAAAATAAAAAAACAAGCGTCTGTATGTGGTAAAAGGATAATTATGCAGCAACCAAACCAAATATTATTTACTGGTAACGTTCTTCCAAAAATAAAATAAAATAACAAATCAACGTTGCCATCAATCAAATTGCTTATCCACTCCAATACGTATATTTGAAGTGCGTGAGTCATTCACATACTTATATTCCTTTATTTGTAGTTGCGCAATGTCATAAGCAACGAAGTCAAAATTGTGAGTGAATAAAAGATTTCCACTTCTGCCCCCCCTACCAGACACTTGACCAGGTGTTTATTTTACTCATGCTCGTTGTTTAAGGACATTGGTCAAAAATGATACAGCAAAACTGACCCTCTTGAACTGACCGCTACTTGTTTACGTAAAATCTCAACATACCACGAACGTCGTGCCCAGAATAAACTTCGCTGCGCTTCCTTGGATAGTTTTCGAAATATATAAAAACGTCCCTTCAAATTGCATAACGAGCAACATACATGAGGTATTATGAGCGAGCAAACATTTCAGGGGAAAAAGTCAATGTCCAAAATGAGTTCTGGCTACTTATTATTTAAAGTTGTTGCGTTCTTAAAGAAAAAATATGAGACGGAGGTCTGAAAATATCAATATCGCAATAGAAAAGGGCAAAAGTGATCTTTTTTGAAAATTATTTCATATTTTAGGGATTAAAATGTTCTGGTACCAAAGAAGAATTTGATAAAGCCATTTCGAGTGTCGATTTAAAATGTTTCCATTTCCTAAAATCTCTGCAGGGACGGCATTCCTTTATAAATTGCCTTTAAATCTTTATTTGCTAAAGAGACTAACTGAAAATGTTTGTTAACCCTTTTTCACCAGACGACTTCCGAAGATGCTATAGTAAAGGAGACATTTTTGATGAAGAGTACCCCATTTCTCCATTAGCCACCTTGTTTTCAACTCTATTAAAAATAGAAACTTTCACTTTAAAAGAATTCCATATTTGTTAAGTAGATGTTTTCAAAATCGTCTGCTACAAATTGTGTTGTTCGTAAAGATTAAATGTTCATACCCGTTTTAAAAAAAGGGAAGGAAATGTCAAAATTTGACAAACCAGTAAATGGGCTTAACATTTTTTCTCTACGTTGGAGATCGTCGCTATACCTCATGAATAAACATGATACGATGTTTTTTTACAATGGTGGGCGTGGTTTAGGTCGAGTAACCGCCCACTTATTACACGGGTGAATGACCAAAGTTGACAATTCAATTGAAAGAATGGTCAAATACCTTTCTAAAGATGTGTCAATTACCGATTACGATCAAAATTACCCAATAAGTTACACGACGGACGCCTTTAACAAGTATAAAAGAACTTGGAATTGACCAAAGTAGAACATTAACTTTACTTACACTAACTAGTAAACTTCTGAATTTAGACATTCTCATTTGTGGTGTATATTATAGTTACATAGAAAAAAAACCACCTTTATTTGTTGAACTGATCGCTAAAACAAACCTGGATATTTCCGAGTATACTTTATTATGATAATACCCACGGATACTTCACTGAGAATGGGATCAGAGTTGGATCAGGACAGCACATCTTCCTGTATGATGGGACCCGGCTCCCTATTACACCACGGACATCCGCCAGCTGTAAGTAAACAACCCATTTTCTTTTTACCAATTTCTATCACGCAATTTGAAGCCGACTTACGACTTTTTGAAAACATCGTGATAAAAAGAGTAATCGCTCACATTGATCGATTTCTCTTTTTGACACAATGTTTTCAACTTTAATCAATGATTATATACTTTGTTTATATATTTTGTTCAAAGTAGCTGGGATGAGCATGGTGGTCTGGATCTACATTGGTAGTAAATGCCATGTGAACGGGATTCTGTTAGCGCCGTGCATTTGTTGAATTACAAGACACAGTTGACTAGAGTCTGACCTGTGTGCAGATATATATATATATGTTATTACGACTTACATGTATTTTTGCCAAATCTAAAACATTTGCCAATCATCTCACTCAGTAGGTGCAGGTTCTAAAACTAATTAACACATTTAATGAAAATATAGTATGTATATGAACACCTTGATTTATATACTTGGAAAAATATATATTTGAAATTTTGAAGTATTAATTTTCACGTTTGACCGGCATCTTCATGTCATTAGTAATTAAAAGTATGAAACGAATAGAACAAAAGTATGAAACGCATAGAACAAAAGTATGAAACGAATAGAACAAAAAAGTATGAAACGCATAGAACAAAAGTATGAAACGAATAGAACAAAAGTGATCGATTGATGAGAAGTAGAATCGAGCCTAATTGCAATTCGTCAACACCAAAATGTGGTATTTTCACTCGGCGCATTGCCAATTGCTAAAATAACACTTTTGGTGTTCACTTAGTGTTACTGAAAATATAGATGTGATTAAATTATGTTAAATATTATTCTACCTACTCGTTATACTTGTGTCCGAACTGCAGTCTCGACATGGGGAACTGGCGCCTTAATTGTTTTATTTATTTAAGAATTTATTTATTTATTTATTTAAGTCTCATCCATGTACAAACAAAGTTATATACAATGAGATAACGTCCTTCTTCCATATTTAAAACCGTTTGCCTTTCACATAATGACATAGTTCACGTCTTAAAGTATTGCTTTCACAATAAAGAAAGCATCACATAAGGTGTTCCAGAAAATGTGTTACCATTGCCTCACAGGACTGTTGATTTCTTTAGCGATGTAATCTAATAAGAACAGCACATAAGCTTTATTCATAGACTTGAACACACGAGAAAACCAACATTATGGACTCTGCGTAATGTATTGACCCAGATCAGCTAATCAGGGCCGACACATTCCGTCCCACAGGGGGATAGATGTATAGAGTAATGATTTATGAAACAGAAAATCTACAGGATTTCAGTCGAATAAAAACAAAATATACCACATCTAAATAATTATGTTTTCCGTGTGTCCTTTCACTCAAATATTTCGCATTTTACACACCATTCAGGTAAAATATTGATGCGCTAGATTTAACCATAAGCAAATATATTTCGCAAACTAATCTCTTTTCGGGTGAAATTTCTAAATAATTGTTTGTTAGTTACAAGTTTGAATTGTAACAATATTAATTTCGTATTTATTGTAAGTAATTTTAATAATTTTAATAATATTGAATAGTTATAGCTTTGATAATAGTCCGTATTTATTTTCTTAATTATTTGTTGTGTTCATTAATGTTTGTCTTTGTCATCTATGAATATATATTTTGTAAATGGCCAATAGCATATTTATTTTAAGAATGTTTAATCAAATTGTACTGGTTGGAGTTTCATTTTGTTTTGATTATTATTATTTTCTTAGAATAATAACAACCATTTCAGATGTGCAAATATTTAAAAACAAACAAACAAACAAACAACAACAAAGCTATAACTACTATCTGTTATTAGTTAACGAAAATACCGTGGCTTTAGTTTCATTCCATAACATTTCTGTGAACAAATGATAAACATTAAAATTTATTGTAGATTTACATTTTATTAATTCATATTTACTCTTATAACTTCAGGACATGGCTATGGGTTCACACACAACTGCCGATGAGTACGACACCGACAATGCTACCGATCAAAGTCACTCCGATTCCGGCATTATAGACGACGGTGACGAGTGCCTAGACGATAACTTCTCCGGTACGTCCACGTTGTCCCAGCAGAAACGACGTTTCGCCGACGTTAAACCACCATACTCGTATATAGCACTGATCACCATGGCGATAGAGAGCTCCACCAATGGGATGATGACGTTGAACGAGATCTACGCTTTCATCATGAACAGGTTCCCTTATTTCAAAGAGAACCAACAGAGATGGCAGAATTCTATCAGACATAACCTTTCGTTAAATGACTGTTTTGTGAAAGTACCGAGAGCACCGGGACGACCAGGAAAGGGCAACTACTGGGCATTACACCCGTCCTGTGGTGACATGTTCGGGAACGGCAGCTTCCTTAGAAGAGCCAAGAGGTTCAAGCTTCAGCGCCGAAAAGCGGAAGCCGAGGCGGCTGCGCATGTGCAACATTTGAATTCTTACGGACATTTCGGTTTATATCCCCCTCCCGGATATAAACCCTACCAGGCTCTGAACCCCCTCGGACTTCCACCCAGTTTCTCACCCGGTATGAGTCAGGCACAGCAATATGGCCTGACCAAGTCCGAGCCGTGGACCACGCCGACCACGACCTATTCACCGTATTATAACCCCAGTGCAATAAACAGTGGTCTTAACCATACATTTAGTAACAGTATAAACAGTCTCGGTAACAGTTTAGGGTCCAGTTTCGGTGCGCCACTCAGTAACTCGTACTTACCCGTGTCTAACCCGTCCTCCATTTCCCCACCATCAAATCCGTCCAGTCTGAGTGCATACTCGTCTTTTCCACAGCCCCCGTACTACGGGTCACAATATAACAGTCAACTTAGATTGCATCATTCATAGTATAGATTTATCCACATGTGAGTAAGCTCTGTCTGTAATAAAACGTGTTTTGGTGTGTCTGCAGGGGAATTAATTTGAGATTAATGGGGTAGGGGTAGGGCAATAAGCAACGCACGTATTTCTCATTTCCCCATACAGTTGTCCGCTAAAAAAAAAAACATACTTGTCAATATTTATACGATATTTTTCAGAGTGGTCTACTTTGAAAAAAATTGTTTGAGTAAGCGGGTATAGGGAATGTAAATATCTGAACAAGTTTAGAAATGTTGTTTTACAAAATAATTTGTGTGAAATGGAGTAATTGCTTATTCCCACAATGTTTTCAAATGTTGCCTGCTGCAGAGGCGTCAAATGACGTCTGTATAAGGGAAACCGTTAAGCGGACCAATATGTCTCCATTTTTGTTTTCACCCAAGAAAACCTACGTACTGAGATTCAAATAGCATAATATTGTTGTAAAAATGTTGGTTTTCGTCTGACTAGGCGAATATATATAGTTTTGTCGTCTCGTCTTCGTTTTGTCATGTGTTGGTTGTATAATATGTTTGTTTTGTCCGTCTTTGTATATTTATTGAAATCTAGTGGATTTATTCCGATTTTACGGGTTGATACTTAACGACACTGTACTGTAATATGTATATGTCGTGGTTTTGAAAACATTGTGAGAAAAGGAGGACGTGCTTTTTCGAGTGTTTTCTCTTTTTCTCAAAATGTTTTCAAAAGTTGTCAATTGTCAAAGTCATCTGTAACAAACAAAGTGTTACATTTTGGTTCGCAGATAGAACAAGACTTGTTTCTTCTCTTGACACTCTATATGAATGAATAGAAAACTGTATTTATTATTAACATGTTTGTGCACTTTCTACGCAATTTGACGTGCATTATCTACGCAAATATTGTAAATAAGATATTTTGAACTTTGTACAGTAAATTACACGCGAAAAGTGCTACAGGTAGGATTGGAATTGCAGAAAAAATGCAATATTTTACATTTTGTTTCTTTGATGTTAAATATTGCGACCAATCGCTGCTAACCAAAGTTATGCCGATACTATTTGAAATGCAAAAAGCAAAATACAAATAAATTGTAAAAATCTTATCTAAAATCTTCGTTCTTATTATTTTCATTATTATGAACTTATTGTGTGAAAGTGTGGGCGGTGGTTAACCAAACCCCCGCATGCAACAAATCTGCAACAGACGACTTAAAAACGTATCGAATTATCAAATAAAGTTGAAACCATTGTGGCATATGGATACATTTCTCTAATATGTAATTTCTCCTTTTGCCACAATGTTTTGAAAATTCGTCGGCTGCAGAGACTTGATAAAGCGTCTGTATGTTGGTTGATCTTTTAATCTCCACCCGAACGCCTCGGTGGTGTGGTTGTAGAGCGTCCACATCTGGTGCTGGAAGTCGCGGTTTGAGGAACCGGTACAAACTGCTGCCATCATTGGCACTCTCCTTTTGCCAAAATGTTTTGGAATTTCGTCGGCTGCAGAGACTTCATAAAGCGCCTGTATGTGAAAAGGGTTAATGTGTGGGTGAAGGTCATGTTGCTTGGTTGATCCCCTATCAGGGTTGTGTGTGGGTAAAAGTCATGTTGCTCGGTTGATCCTCTATCAGGGTTAATGTGTGTGTAAAAGTCATGTTGCTTGGTTGATCCTCTATCAGGGTTAATGTGTGTGTAAAAGTCATGTTGCTTGGTTGATCCTCTATCAGGGTTAATGTGTGTGTAAAAGTCATGTTGCTTGGTTGATCCTCTATCAGGGTTAATGTGTGGGTAAAAGTCATGTTGCTTGGTTGATCCTCTATCAGGGTTGTGTGTGGGTAAAAGTCATGTCGCTTGGTTGATCCTCTATCAGGGTTAATGTGTGGGTAAGAATCATGTTGCATGGTTGATCCTCTATCAGGGTTAATGTGTGAGTAAAAGTAATGTTGATAGGTTGATCCTCTATCAGGGTTAATGTGTGTGTAAAAGTCATGTTGCTTGGTTGATACTCTATCAGGGTTGTGTGTGGGTAAAAGTCATGTCGCTTGGTTGATCCTCTATCAGGGTTAATGTGTGGGTAACAGTCATGTTGCTTGGTTGATCCTCTATCAGGGTTAATGTGTGGGTAAGAATCATGTTGCATGGTTGATCCTCTATCAGGGTTAATGTGTGAGTAAAAGTAATGTTGCATGGTTGATCCTCTATCAGGGTTAATGTATGGGTAAAAGTCATGTTGCTTGGTTGATCCTCTATCAGGGTTAATATGTGGGTAAACGTCATGTTGCTCGGTTGATCCTCTATCAGGGTTAATGTGTGTGTAAAAGTCATGTTGCTTGGTTGATCCTCTATCAGGGTTAATGTGTGTGTAAAAGTCATGTTGCTTGGTTGATCCTCTATCAGGGTTAATGTGTGTGTAAAAGTCACGATGCTTGGTTGATCCTCTATCAGGGTTGTGTGTGGGTAAAAGTCATGTCGCTTGGTTGATCCTCTATCAGGGTTAATGTGTGGGTAACAGTCATGTTGCTTGGTTGATCCTCTATCAGGGTTAATGTGTGGGTAAGAATCATGTTGCTTGGTTGATCCTCTATCAGGGTTAATGTATGGGTAAAAGTCATATTGCTTGGTTGATCCTCTATCAGGGTTGTGTGTGGGTAAAAGTCATGTTGCTTGGTTGATCCTCTATCAGCGTTAATGTATGGGTAAAAGTCATATTGCTTGGTTGATCCTCTATCAGGGTTGTGTGTGGGTAAAAATCATGTTGCTTGGTTGATCCTCTATCAGGGTTAATGTGTGGGTAAAATTAATGTTGCTTGGTTGATCCTCTTTCAGGGTTAATCTGTGGGTAAAAGTCATATTGCTTGGTTGATCCTCTATCAGGGTTAATGTGTGGGTAAAATTAATGTTGCTTGGTTGATCCTCTTTCAGGGTTAATCTGTGGGTAAAAGTCATATTGCTTGGTTGATCCTCTATCAGGGTAAATGTGTGGGTGAAAGTCATGTCGCTTGGTTGATCCTCTATCAGGGTTAATGTGTGTGTAAAGGTCATGCTGCTTGGTTGATCCTCTATCAGGGTTAATGTGTGGGTAAAGGTCATGCTGCTTGGTTGATCCTCTATCAGGGTTAATGTGTGGATAAAGGTCATGCTGCTTGGTTGATCCTCTATCAGGGTTAATGTGTGGGTAAATGTCATGCTGCTTGGTTGATCCTCTATCAGGGTTAATGTGTGGGTAAAGGTCATGTTGTTTGGTTGATCCTCTATCAGGGTTAATGTGTGGGTAAAGGTCATGTTGTTTGGTTGATCCTCTTTCAGGGTTTATGTGTGGGTAACAGTCATGTTGCTTGGTTGAACCTCTATCAGGGTTTATGTGTGTGTAAAAGTCCTGTTGCTTGGTTGATCCTCTATCAGGGTTAATGTGTGGGTAACAGTCATGTTGCTTGGTTGATCCTCTATCAGGGTTTATGTGTGTGTAACAGTCATGTTGCTTGGTTGATCCTCTATCCGGATTAATGTGTGGGTAAAGTCATGTTGCTTGGTTAATCCTCTATCAGGGTTAATGTGAGGGTAAAGGTCATGTTGTTTGGTTGATCCTCTATCAGGGTTTATGTGTGTGTAACAGTCATGTTGCTTGGTTGATCCTCTATCAGGGTGTATGTGTGTGTAACAGTCATGTTGCTTGGTTGATCCTCTATCAGGGTTAATGTGTGGGTAAAAGTCATGTTGCTTGGTTGATCTTCTATCAGGGTTTATCTGTGGGTAAAAGTCATGTTGCTTGGTTAATCCTCTATCAGGGTTAATGTGAGGGTAAAGGTCATGTTGTTTGGTTGATCCTCTATCAGGGTTTATGTGTGTGTAACAGTCATGTTGCTTGGTTGATCCTCTATCAGGGTGTATGTGTGTGTAACAGTCATGTTGCTTGGTTGATCCTCTATCAGGGTTAATGTGTGGGTAAAAGTCATGTTGCTTGGTTGATCTTCTATCAGGGTTTATCTGTGGGTAAAAGTCATGTTGCTTGGTTAATCCTCTATCAGGGTTAATGTGTGGGTAAAAGTCATGTTGCTTGGTTAATCTTCTATCAGGGTTTATCTGTGGGTAAAAGTCATGTTGCTTGGTTGATCCTCTTTCTGGGTTAATCTGTGGGTAAAATTCATGTTGCTTGGTTAATCTTCTATCAGGGTTTATCTGTGGGTAAAAGTCATGTTGCTTGGTTAATCCTCTATCAGGGTTTATATGTGGGTAAAAGTCATGTTGCTTGGTTGATCCTCTATCCGGGTTAATCTGTGGGTAAAAGTCATGTTGTTTGGTTAATCCTATATCAGGGTTAATGTGTGGGTAACAGTCATGTTGTTTGGTTGATCCTCTATCCGGGTTAATGTGTGGGTAAAGTCATGTTGCATGGTTGATCCTCTATCAGGGTTAATGTGTGGGTAAAAGTCATGTTGCTTGGTTGATCCTCTATCAGGGTTAATGTGAGTAAAAGTCATGTTGTTTGGTTGATCTTCTATCAGGGTTAATGTGTGGGTAAAGTAATGTTGTTTGGTTGATCCTCTATCCGGGTTAATGTGTGGGTAAAGTCATGTTGCATGGTTGATCCTCTATCAGGGTTAATGTGTGGGTAAAAGTCATGTTGCTTGGTTGATCCTCTATCAGGGTTAATGTGTGAGTAAAAGTCATGTTGTTTGGTTGATCCTCTATCAGGGTTAATGTGTCAGTAAAAGTCATGTTGTTTGGTTGATCCTCTATCAGGGTTAATGTGTGGGTAAAAGTCATGTTGCTTGGTTGATCCTCTATCAGGGTTAATGTGTGAGTAAAAGTCATGTTGTTTGGTTGATCTTCTATCAGGGTTAATGTGTGAGTAAAAGTCATGTTGTTTGGTTGATCCTCTATCAGGGTTAATCTGTGGGTAAAAGTCATGTTGTTTGGTTGATCCTCTATCCGGGTTAATTTGTGGGTAAAGTCATGTTGCATGGTTGATCCTCTATCAGGGTTAATGTGTGGGTAAAAGTCATTTTGCTTGGTTAATCCTCTATCAGGGTTAATGTGTGGGTAACAGTCATGTTGCTTGGTTAATCCCCTATCAGGGTTAATGTGTGGGTAAAAGTCATGTTGCTTGGTTGATCCACTATCAGGGTTAATGTGTGGGTACAAGTCATGTTGTTTGGTTGATCCTCTATCAGGGTTAATGTGTGGGTAAAAGTCATGTTGCTTGGTTGATCCTCTATCAGGGTTAATGTGTGGGTAACAGGCATGTTGCTTGGTTAATCCTCTATCAGGGTTAATGTGTGGGTAAAAGTCATGTTGCTTGGTTGATCCTCTATCAGGGTTAATGTGTGAGTAAAAGTCATGTTGTTTGGTTGATCTTCTATCAGGGTTAATGTGTGGGTAAAAGTCATGTTGCTTGGTTGATCCTCTTTCAGGGTTTATGTGTGTTTAAAAGTCATGTTGTTTGGTTGATCCTCTATCAGGGTTTATGTGTGTGTAAAAGTCATGTTGCTTGGTTGATCCTCTATCAGGGTTTATATGTGGGTAAAAGTCATGTTGCTTGGCTGATCCTCTATCAGGGTTTATGTGTGTGTAAAAGTCATGTTGCTTGGTTGATCCTCTATCAGGGTTAATGTGTGGCTAAACGTCATGTTGCTTGGTTGATCCTCTATCAGGGTTTATGTGTGTGTAAAAGTCATGTTGCTTGGTTGATCCTCTATCAGGGTTTATATGTGGGTAAAAGTCATGTTGCTTGGCTGATCCTCTATCAGGGTTTATGTGTGTGTAAAAGTCATGTTGCTTGGTTGATCCTCTATCAGGGTTAATCTGTGGGTAAAAGTCATGTTGCTTGGTTGATCCTCTATCAGGGTTTATATGTGGGTAAAAGTCATGTTGCTTGGCTGATCCTCTATCAGGGTTTATGTGTGTGTAAAAGTCATGTTGCTTGGTTGATCCTCTATCAGGGTTAATGTGTGGCTAAACGTCATGTTGCTTGGTTGATCCTCTATCAGGGTTTATGTGTGTGTAAAAGTCATGTTGCTTGGTTGATCCTCTATCAGGGTTTATATGTGGGTAAAAGTCATGTTGCTTGGCTGATCCTCTATCAGGGTTAATGTGTGGGTAAACGTCATGTTGCTTGGTTAATCCTCTTTCAGGGTTTATATGTGTGTAAAAGTCATGTTGCTTGGTTGATCCTCTATCAGGGTTAATGTGTGGCTAAACGTCATGTTGCTTGGTTGATCCTCTTTCAGGGTTTATGTGTGTGTAAAAGTAATGTTGCTTAGTTGATCCTCTATCAGGGTTAATGTGTGGCTAAACGTCATGTTGCTTGGTTGATCCTCTATCAGGGTTTATGTGTGTGTAAAAGTCATGTTGCTTGGTTGATCCTCTATCAGGGTTTATATGTGGGTAAAAGTCATGTTGCTTGGCTGATCCTCTATCAGGGTTAATGTGTGGGTAAACGTCATGTTGCTTGGTTAATCCTCTTTCAGGGTTTATATGTGTGTAAAAGTAATGTTGCTTAGTTGATCCTCTATCAGGGTTAATGTGTGGCTAAACGTCATGTTGCTTGGTTGATCCTCTATCAGGGTTTATGTGTGTGTAAAAGTCATGTTGCTTGGTTGATCCTCTATCAGGGTTTATATGTGGGTAAAAGTCATGTTGCTTGGCTGATCCTCTATCAGGGTTAATGTGTGGGTAAACGTCATGTTGCTTGGTTAATCCTCTTTCAGGGTTTATATGTGTGTAAAAGTCATGTTGCTTGGTTGATCCTCTTTCAGGGTTAATGTGTGGCTAAACGTCATGTTGCTTGGTTGATCCTCTTTCAGGGTTTATGTGTGTGTAAAAGTAATGTTGCTTAGTTGATCCTCTATCAGGGTTAATGTGTGGCTAAACGTCATGTTGCTTGGTTGATCCTCTTTCAGGGTTTATATGTGGCTAAACGTCATGTTGCTTGGTTGATCCTCTTTCAGGGTTAATGTGTGGGTAAAAGTCATGTTGCTTGGTTGATCCTCTATCAGGGTTAATGTGTGGGTAACAGGCATGTTGCTTGGTTAATCCTCTATCAGGGTTAATGTGTGGGTAAAAGTCATGTTGCTTGGTTGATCCTCTATCAGGGTTAATGTGTGAGTAAAAGTCATGTTGTTTGGTTGATCTTCTATCAGGGTTAATGTGTGGGTAAAAGTCATGTTGCTTGGTTGATCCTCTTTCAGGGTTTATGTGTGTTTAAAAGTCATGTTGTTTGGTTGATCCTCTATCAGGGTTTATGTGTGTGTAAAAGTCATGTTGCTTGGTTGATCCTCTATCAGGGTTTATATGTGGGTAAAAGTCATGTTGCTTGGCTGATCCTCTATCAGGGTTTATGTGTGTGTAAAAGTCATGTTGCTTGGTTGATCCTCTATCAGGGTTAATGTGTGGCTAAACGTCATGTTGCTTGGTTGATCCTCTATCAGGGTTTATGTGTGTGTAAAAGTCATGTTGCTTGGTTGATCCTCTATCAGGGTTTATATGTGGGTAAAAGTCATGTTGCTTGGCTGATCCTCTATCAGGGTTTATGTGTGTGTAAAAGTCATGTTGCTTGGTTGATCCTCTATCAGGGTTAATCTGTGGGTAAAAGTCATGTTGCTTGGTTGATCCTCTATCAGGGTTTATATGTGGGTAAAAGTCATGTTGCTTGGCTGATCCTCTATCAGGGTTTATGTGTGTGTAAAAGTCATGTTGCTTGGTTGATCCTCTATCAGGGTTAATGTGTGGCTAAACGTCATGTTGCTTGGTTGATCCTCTATCAGGGTTTATGTGTGTGTAAAAGTCATGTTGCTTGGTTGATCCTCTATCAGGGTTTATATGTGGGTAAAAGTCATGTTGCTTGGCTGATCCTCTATCAGGGTTAATGTGTGGGTAAACGTCATGTTGCTTGGTTAATCCTCTTTCAGGGTTTATATGTGTGTAAAAGTCATGTTGCTTGGTTGATCCTCTATCAGGGTTAATGTGTGGCTAAACGTCATGTTGCTTGGTTGATCCTCTTTCAGGGTTTATGTGTGTGTAAAAGTAATGTTGCTTAGTTGATCCTCTATCAGGGTTAATGTGTGGCTAAACGTCATGTTGCTTGGTTGATCCTCTATCAGGGTTTATGTGTGTGTAAAAGTCATGTTGCTTGGTTGATCCTCTATCAGGGTTTATATGTGGGTAAAAGTCATGTTGCTTGGCTGATCCTCTATCAGGGTTAATGTGTGGGTAAACGTCATGTTGCTTGGTTAATCCTCTTTCAGGGTTTATATGTGTGTAAAAGTCATGTTGCTTGGTTGATCCTCTTTCAGGGTTAATGTGTGGCTAAACGTCATGTTGCTTGGTTGATCCTCTTTCAGGGTTTATGTGTGTGTAAAAGTAATGTTGCTTAGTTGATCCTCTATCAGGGTTAATGTGTGGCTAAACGTCATGTTGCTTGGTTGATCCTCTTTCAGGGTTTATATGTGGCTAAACGTCATGTTGCTTGGTTGATCCTCTTTCAGGGTTAATGTGTGGGTAAAAGTCATGTTGCTTGGTTGATCCTCTATCAGGGTTAATGTGTGGGTAACAGGCATGTTGCTTGGTTAATCCTCTATCAGGGTTAATGTGTGGGTAAAAGTCATGTTGCTTGGTTGATCCTCTATCAGGGTTAATGTGTGAGTAAAAGTCATGTTGTTTGGTTGATCTTCTATCAGGGTTAATGTGTGGGTAAAAGTCATGTTGCTTGGTTGATCCTCTTTCAGGGTTTATGTGTGTTTAAAAGTCATGTTGTTTGGTTGATCCTCTATCAGGGTTTATGTGTGTGTAAAAGTCATGTTGCTTGGTTGATCCTCTATCAGGGTTTATATGTGGGTAAAAGTCATGTTGCTTGGCTGATCCTCTATCAGGGTTTATGTGTGTGTAAAAGTCATGTTGCTTGGTTGATCCTCTATCAGGGTTAATGTGTGGCTAAACGTCATGTTGCTTGGTTGATCCTCTATCAGGGTTTATGTGTGTGTAAAAGTCATGTTGCTTGGTTGATCCTCTATCAGGGTTTATATGTGGGTAAAAGTCATGTTGCTTGGCTGATCCTCTATCAGGGTTTATGTGTGTGTAAAAGTCATGTTGCTTGGTTGATCCTCTATCAGGGTTAATCTGTGGGTAAAAGTCATGTTGCTTGGTTGATCCTCTATCAGGGTTTATATGTGGGTAAAAGTCATGTTGCTTGGCTGATCCTCTATCAGGGTTTATGTGTGTGTAAAAGTCATGTTGCTTGGTTGATCCTCTATCAGGGTTAATGTGTGGCTAAACGTCATGTTGCTTGGTTGATCCTCTATCAGGGTTTATGTGTGTGTAAAAGTCATGTTGCTTGGTTGATCCTCTATCAGGGTTTATATGTGGGTAAAAGTCATGTTGCTTGGCTGATCCTCTATCAGGGTTAATGTGTGGGTAAACGTCATGTTGCTTGGTTAATCCTCTTTCAGGGTTTATATGTGTGTAAAAGTCATGTTGCTTGGTTGATCCTCTATCAGGGTTAATGTGTGGCTAAACGTCATGTTGCTTGGTTGATCCTCTTTCAGGGTTTATGTGTGTGTAAAAGTAATGTTGCTTAGTTGATCCTCTATCAGGGTTAATGTGTGGCTAAACGTCATGTTGCTTGGTTGATCCTCTATCAGGGTTTATGTGTGTGTAAAAGTCATGTTGCTTGGTTGATCCTCTATCAGGGTTTATATGTGGGTAAAAGTCATGTTGCTTGGCTGATCCTCTATCAGGGTTAATGTGTGGGTAAACGTCATGTTGCTTGGTTAATCCTCTATCAGGGTTTATGTGTGTGTAAAAGTCATGTTGCTTGGTTGATCCTCTATCAGGGTTTATATGTGGGTAAAAGTCATGTTGCTTGGCTGATCCTCTATCAGGGTTAATGTGTGGGTAAACGTCATGTTGCTTGGTTAATCCTCTTTCAGGGTTTATATGTGTGTAAAAGTCATGTTGCTTGGTTGATCCTCTATCAGGGTTAATGTGTGGCTAAACGTCATGTTGCTTGGTTGATCCTCTTTCAGGGTTTATGTGTGTGTAAAAGTAATGTTGCTTAGTTGATCCTCTATCAGGGTTAATGTGTGGCTAAACGTCATGTTGCTTGGTTGATCCTCTATCAGGGTTTATGTGTGTGTAAAAGTCATGTTGCTTGGTTGATCCTCTATCAGGGTTTATATGTGGGTAAAAGTCATGTTGCTTGGCTGATCCTCTATCAGGGTTAATGTGTGGGTAAACGTCATGTTGCTTGGTTAATCCTCTATCAGGGTTTATGTGTGTGTAAAAGTCATGTTGCTTGGTTGATCCTCTATCAGGGTTAATGTGTGGCTAAACGTCATGTTGCTTGGTTGATCCTCTATCAGGGTTTATGGATGGATGGATGGATGGATGGATGGATGGATGGATGGATGGATGGATGGATGGATGGATGGATGGATGGATGGATGGATGGATGGATGGATGGATGGATGGATGGATGGATGGATGGATGGATGGATGGATGGATGGATGGATGGATGGATGGATGGATGGATGGATGGATGGATGGATGGATGGATGGATGGATGGATGGATGGATGGATGGATGGATGGATGGATGGATGGATGGATGGATGGATGGATGGATGGATGGATGGATGGATGGATGGATGGATGGATGGATGGATGGATGGATGGATGGATGGATGGATGGATGGATGGATGGATGGATGGATGGATGGATGGATGGATGGATGGATGGATGGATGGATGGATGGATGGATGGATGGATGGATGGATGGATGGATGGATGGATGGATGGATGGATGGATGGATGGATGGATGGATGGATGGATGGATGGATGGATGGATGGATGGATGGATGGATGGATGGATGGATGGATGGATGGATGGATGGATGGATGGATGGATGGATGGATGGATGGATGGATGGATGGATGGATGGATGGATGGATGGATGGATGGATGGATGGATGGATGGATGGATGGATGGATGGATGGATGGATGGATGGATGGATGGATGGATGGATGGATGGATGGATGGATGGATGGATGGATGGATGGATGGATGGATGGATGGATGGATGGATGGATGGATGGATGGATGGATGGATGGATGGATGGATGGATGGATGGATGGATGGATGGATGGATGGATGGATGGATGGATGGATGGATGGATGGATGGATGGATGGATGGATGGATGGATGGATGGATGGATGGATGGATGGATGGATGGATGGATGGATGGATGGATGGATGGATGGATGGATGGATGGATGGATGGATGGATGGATGGATGGATGGATGGATGGATGGATGGATGGATGGATGGATGGATGGATGGATGGATGGATGGATGGATGGATGGATGGATGGATGGATGGATGGATGGATGGATGGATGGATGGATGGATGGATGGATGGATGGATGGATGGATGGATGGATGGATGGATGGATGGATGGATGGATGGATGGATGGATGGATGGATGGATGGATGGATGGATGGATGGATGGATGGATGGATGGATGGATGGATGGATGGATGGATGGATGGATGGATGGATGGATGGATGGATGGATGGATGGATGGATGGATGGATGGATGGATGGATGGATGGATGGATGGATGGATGGATGGATGGATGGATGGATGGATGGATGGATGGATGGATGGATGGATGGATGGATGGATGGATGGATGGATGGATGGATGGATGGATGGATGGATGGATGGATGGATGGATGGATGGATGGATGGATGGATGGATGGATGGATGGATGGATGGATGGATGGATGGATGGATGGATGGATGGATGGATGGATGGATGGATGGATGGATGGATGGATGGATGGATGGATGGATGGATGGATGGATGGATGGATGGATGGATGGATGGATGGATGGATGGATGGATGGATGGATGGATGGATGGATGGATGGATGGATGGATGGATGGATGGATGGATGGATGGATGGATGGATGGATGGATGGATGGATGGATGGATGGATGGATGGATGGATGGATGGATGGATGGATGGATGGATGGATGGATGGATGGATGGATGGATGGATGGATGGATGGATGGATGGATGGATGGATGGATGGATGGATGGATGGATGGATGGATGGATGGATGGATGGATGGATGGATGGATGGATGGATGGATGGATGGATGGATGGATGGATGGATGGATGGATGGATGGATGGATGGATGGATGGATGGATGGATGGATGGATGGATGGATGGATGGATGGATGGATGGATGGATGGATGGATGGATGGATGGATGGATGGATGGATGGATGGATGGATGGATGGATGGATGGATGGATGGATGGATGGATGGATGGATGGATGGATGGATGGATGGATGGATGGATGGATGGATGGATGGATGGATGGATGGATGGATGGATGGATGGATGGATGGATGGATGGATGGATGGATGGATGGATGGATGGATGGATGGATGGATGGATGGATGGATGGATGGATGGATGGATGGATGGATGGATGGATGGATGGATGGATGGATGGATGGATGGATGGATGGATGGATGGATGGATGGATGGATGGATGGATGGATGGATGGATGGATGGATGGATGGATGGATGGATGGATGGATGGATGGATGGATGGATGGATGGATGGATGGATGGATGGATGGATGGATGAATGAATGAATGAATGAATGAATGAATGAATGAATGAATTAACGAACGAATGAATGAACGGTTGAATGAATGAATGAATGAACGGTTGAATGAATGAATGAATATATGAATTGTTGAATGAATGAATGAATGAATGAATTGATTAATGAATTAATATATGAATGAATGAATGCATGAAGGACGAACGAACGAATGCATGAATGAAGGAAGAACGAACGAATGAATGAATATATGAATTGTTGAATGAATGAATGAATGAATGAATTATTGATTAATGAATTAATATATGAATGAATGAATGAAGGACGAACGAACGAATGCATGAATGAACGACGAACGAACGAATGCATGAATGACAGAATGAATGAAAGAATATATGAATGAATAAATGAATAGAAAGGTTTTAAACTAGGGAAATAGGAACACGTATTTTGAACAATTGTTCCTGTTCCCGCATTGTGCTTAAGATTCGTCTATTTCAGATACCTTTTGAGCGAACCGTTATAATTTTGATTTCATTGAATATTATCACACTGCAGACAAGTCAACCAGTTACTTTTCACAATGTTTTATGATATCACTAAATATATTCACAGAAAACTGATGAACTCAGAAGACCATTTTGACCTGGCAGATTTTTTGTACGTTTTCATTTAACAGTTAAAGATCAAATTGAGTAAGGTGTGATGGACTGTACTTTGTCCGTCCCTCCTCTCAACCTTGCATCATATGATTCCCAAGTTACTGGGCACATCTTCACCATAGCATGATGAGGTGAAGTGTCGCGCACAAGACCCATGCCTGTACCTTAAAGGTCAAGGTCACACTTAGAGGTCAAATGTCAAAATGAGATCATGCATCATAGGATTTCCACGTTACCAGGCACACATGTTCACCATGATGAGATAATGATGGTAGAAGAGAAAAAAAAATGCAAAAAAGGAAACTGTTCTCTTTTAACCCTTTCCCACGTGTAGACGCGTTTTGACGCATAATTAACTAGGCCCTTAATCAACTACTATCAGTTCAACTCTTTGTCAGTCTGTGTTGCAATTCATGGAAGAGTATTATGTCTATGAAATAAACCTTTGGAACGGGCTCGACATCTTGCCTGTGGGTATTAAGTTCGGTTTTTGCACAAATATATTTAGGTGGTAACTTGTTAGCAAGCCACACTGATCTTTTTAACCCTTTCCTGCATACAACAAATCTGCAGCAGAAGAGTTTGAAAACATTTAGTAAAACATAATATATGTAAACTCTATATAAATGAAGAACAATTATTGTTATAAGTTGAACAGAGAAAATGTGGCAAAAGGAGGAATTGTTAATTTGCAAAAGTTGTGTCAATAACATCAATAACATACCTGGTATGAAGCAAAATGCAACATGAGGCTATTTATGATTATCTTATATGAATATCTAATAAGTCATAATATTAAAATTAAGTTAATGTTCGAAAAAAAAAGATGATCAATATTATCATTCAAAAGAGTTGAAAACATTGCTGTAAAAAGAGAAAAGGCTAATTATGACCAATTTCCCATTTTACCAAAATCTGTACATCTGTTGATGTCTCAGTTTTGGTCGCCTTCTCTTTGTATTTGGCTTTGAGAAACTGTGTGACAAAAGGAGAAATCACTCCTAAGAGCAATTTTTCCATTAGTCACAATGCTTTCAACATGGTTTTTTTCTGACATGATCTGTTTTCCGTGAACACTCATTTGCCACCAAAAATAGCACTGTGTGAGTCATTTGCTGAAATAAAATCATCGGCAATCTCGTTCATTTTAAGATTGTCAGTTGCTACTCTGTGTCCATGTAGCATCATAAGATAGTTTAGCCGCTCTTGTGTCATTGCTGTTCTGATAAGTCTTCACTCGGCTTCAGGCGGATTTTTATTTTTCACTGGTGGCGTTGATCGCTGGCATCACGAGAATAAGTTTGATTACGATGATGACCTCTGAAAATATGTCATAGGATGTTTGCTTCATGCCTTGTAAAGGTTCTACATCTCTGCTCAATGTTATGGAATTATTTTCGTAGAATTTGTTGCTCACATGTTTCGTCAGTATTTCAAATTGAGTTTTCAGGGCCATTTTCTCAGGATCTTCTCTGTAGAAATTTAAAAAAAAATGTTATTCTGTGTTGTGATCTTCACCACGAACCACATTCCGAATAAGATCTTCCAAGCATCCATACACTTTGACTGTTAGATCCGGCGCTTTAAAGTAGTGTCAGAGTAGAGATTATTTGAAGATGTTGGATACTCTGGAGGAGCGGTACCTTGTTCAAGTTTCTTCGGTAGTTTTCGGCGTCTCGGCAGTGTGGGTTTACTTACGTCTAGTTTGTCCAGTTTGTTTTTATAGTGTCCCAAAAAGTATTGAATTACTCATCGACCCGTAGACTTCTTTATGTCATTTATAGGGTTAGATCGGTTAACGTCTGGCCTTCCGCTGCGGACATGATCTGTGTTTATGTTGAAGTGTCTGCTCACATTATCTGAATGACGCAGAAGTTCGTATCCCAAGGAAAATCCAAACAGAAAGTAAAATCTGCTCATCTGTGTCTGTACTCAAACAATACGGAATCGAATTTCAGGATCTTTCAATATTTTGTAGTAGCTTTCCCGTAAGGACTGGAGAAAAGTGTAGTTGTCGAAAATGCTGCAAAGGCTGGACGCTCGCACAATCCATTGTGTTGGGCACAGTACACGGAAACTATGCTTATCCGGGGTTATTATGTTTCAGAGGCGAATATTTGATGAGCTTCGAAATCTCGTATACTGTGTCAAGTGAATCCCTCATCACCTTGCAGCCTTTTACGTATCCCCAACCGCTAGATTGAATGCATGTCCATAACAGTGAGTGTAAATTTCTCTATTTTCTAATTTACTGATGTTGGTAGCCACACCCTTCTTTGATTCTGACATGTTGCTGGCACCATCGTAGCACTGACAACGGCATTTGTTCAGCGATATGTTCATTTGTAGAAGTGTGTTTTGTATAACTCTGTTAAGCGTTGCTGAGTCGATAGTAGGGTTATTACGAAGAATCTTAAGCGCCATCACTTTCAGCCTGTCATTCTGGATCTCGGTGCAGGTAAACTTACTGGTCTTTTTTTCAACCCATTTCAGGATGGATGTGTCTGATTCACCGTGAAGTCTCAAACTCTGCATGAAGTTACTTTGTGACATGTGAACTTTAAGTTAATCCTTGAATCTTGTTTCTGTTTTATATTCATATACAAAAATGAACTTAATAACATACCGGTATTTCAGTTTTCTTATATGTGAGACTGGGTCTATATGTCTTAAACGCATGTGATAATTCAAGAATATATATTTATGAACAAGTTTGGTTTACGTGATGCGCGTGTGCAGTTTGACACAAGAGTTAGCATTGTTTGTCAAAAGAAGGATATCCAGCAAGTTTCGTAGCCTGAGTCGTTTTGCCATATTCCCGTTTGTACCGGGTCGTTACGCCGTAATAATATTTTCTTTGATTAATAATATAAACGTATTTATGTCTATTTGTCCAGAAATAAATGTCGTGGTGGATTAAAATGAAAATTAAAGCCCGTGACAAATTATGATGTGTGTCTGTGTGTGTGTCTGTTAACATTTGTATTCCATCTATTTAATTTTCAGACATCTGACATAACAGGAACCGTCATGCAATTAGCAAATTCAACAGCAGTAAACGAAATAACAAGGATCAAGTCTATGATGTCATAAGGTGTCATTTGACATTAGAAATAGAGACATAGAGCCAGTTGTACCAATCTCCGAAAGGTATTTTATTCTATGTTGAATTACAGAGCTCTTCATATATCACCAAAATTATGCACTATAACACATGAGATGGACATTCAGAAATCTATATTGATACTTAGTAAAGCCAGTTCATTAACCCTTTTCCCCATACAACACACTTGGAGATGATGAATGCATAGATCTAGGCAGAAATAGGGGATATCTGTGTAAATAACAGGAACATTATTGAATAAAGTTGAAAATAAAGTGACAAAAGGGAAACTTGCTCTAAATGTATTCAAAAGTCGTCTGCTGCAGAGTTGTCAGAAATTGTCTTTATGTGGGAAAGGGTCGATTCATCATAATATTCTCTTGTTTTAATTTGAATAGCATTATACACAACATCCTAACGGAGACGGTGATCGAGGTTCATCTGACTGCACACAACGTTAACCCTTTCCCGACCGTAGACTATTGTTGATGCATGTGCAACTAATGCACATTTTATTTTAACAGGTCCAGTTTGAAAGCCAAATTTCGACAGTCTGCTATTTAGAGCTCTGTACAAAGAAGATGATCATCTTGGATGGAAAGTCTTTTAAAGGGTACGTCTTTAAAGAGTGGAGAGTGGAAGACTGCCATCAAACAAGAGGGTTTTATAGCAATTTATAGTATGTGCTGTTTACTATAAGGTGGTGAATCATTTAACGATGCAAACAAATTTAACTTTCAATAGTATTTCTAGAAATCAATATTTATATGAACCGTACCACGAGGAAACCAAGAGTATGGCCCTCTGCGTAATGTATCGACCCAGTTCAGCCTGCGCACCTTTAAATATTGCGATAAAAATAGATGAATTTGCAGTAGTTAATTATTAATTTTAATGTAATTGTTAATGTTGTTACTTACATAAACAGTTTTCCGATAAGGTTCTTGACAATTGCTTTTAATCTATAAAAACCTTCACATTTAGAATGCAACAATATTTGTGTTGATAAAGCTATCACTTTTTCACTTTAACAGATAACAATAGTTATGATAAAGGTTTTCAAAATAACATGATGCAAAAGTGTTTACTTCATTTAGTGTGCAGAAGCCAATATTTAAATAGTCATGTAGGTTCAAGGACATAACCAATATTTAAATTGAATCTCACATGTGAAGCAAATACCTTGTCAAAGCCATTCAGTTGAGATTTTTGAAACCCTATGGCCTAATGGGGACTGATAAGGAAAAGGTTGAATAACATGTATGTTATAATTGTATGTTTTTCAGAAATCAAGGCAAATAAATTCGTTTTTGTGTCACCGGTGATGGATCAAGAATAACTGAGGGAAATCAAGTCATCTAGAGCTAAAAGAACCAACCAAAAATTGAGAGAAAATTTGTGAGTTTTTTTGCCTGCAATATAAAGAAAATAAATTTAAATTGAATACAGATTGCACTATTTTATGTTTTCTAAATTTTACATTTTAAGGCATTTCAATGTCACTGTACTGATAATCTTCAGTAGTTATGAATAGCATTGTCATTGTTAAGTTAAAAACTGGTTCTCTGTTTCCATGGAAAGAAGCATGGCAAAATCTGTCCATGGACAACAATTATCCTGAACTGTCTATGGAAAACGAAGTCAATATCCATTCACGAATCTTTATTTTCTTACATGGAGTTCGAATCCAATTTTACATGGACAATTCTTCCATGCAGGTTTTCCATGGAACCCATTAAAATTGTTCAGCCAAGGAAAGTGCTAGTCTGATTTCAAAATAATTTGGTAGAAATGTTCCTTGAGTGGCCATCTACATAATATGTTTAAATCTGAAGCGTTATATTTATTTACCCACATATACACGCTTTCTTTTTGACGCCGCTGCAGCTATCGACGTTTGAATACACTTTGGCATATTGAGAAATTGCTCATAATCATAATGAGCAATTTCTCCATTGCCACAATATTTACAACTCATTTGCAATAATTATTCTTTAATTTCTAGTTTTTCCATATGTTTTCCAAAGTCGTCTGCAAAAGGACAGTGTTCATTTACAGTCTGCGAAATTAGCAGTGGTCCTTTGGTCCTTGGTCAGTAACTTTGGGTTCGAACCAGTGAAACATTCCCTTTGGCCAGTGTAATTTAATAGGTAATACATGTATATACCTTACCAAAGATTTAGGACTTTCGGGCCATTGAATATTGAAAGTTAATTTCAATGACTGCATTTTTAGTGTCGCACCTTTTGCAAGAACCGTATACCTCCCGCTCCAGAAGCAGATGCTTTAACCACTATGCTATTGGGTTGTGGGAAAGGGTTAAACCATGGTTGCATTTTGGTTTGAAAATAGTTGGATTTAAGTAATACTGCGTCGCCGTCCACGTCACACCTTGGTTAAGGTTTTGCATGCAAGTACTTATATTTCACCATGGCTCAGTAACTACTACATGTATTGCATTGAAACAATCACACATATGTAAATAATCAAGTTCGATAGCTCTATACTGTATTTAATGCAAGTAATTGCCCTTTTTTTACTTAATCAGGGACACTATATGTAATAATATATAGTGTCCATGATGAAATCATTCAAACTCAATAGTGTTGTTCAATTCTTTTTCTATATGTAGCTTTAAGAATGATATTCTAGAACAATACTTAATTATCAAACATTCGCTACCTTTGGGGACACATAATGTCCTGACTAGAAACTGGCCGAAATATCCCGAGCAGCTTTATACAAGTAGTTTGAAATTTCTATTTTTCTTTATTCTTTTTTAGACTATATAGCAATTTATTACCATCTAGTGTAGTCTTTCACATTAGGAAGTGTAAGCTGTATACATGTGTTTTGCTTTTTATTAGGCTTCCTGCCAAATCGTCCAATTCTGCTTTTACATAATTTATTGCCCGTTCTGAAATTAAACAATAAACATTGAATCATTAATCTACACGTTGTCTTAATTGTTCAAACATGAATTTATTTCATTAAATATATTTTTTGATCATGATTTAATTGTTGAAAAGTTACACACCAAAACTACCTAAATAAATACCCATTATCTATATTTCTTCATATAAACTTATGTTAGAATTGAAATAGACAATTTGGTATCTGATATTTTTCACTCTTAAAAAAGCTGTTTCAGTGCTTCATACCGGTGCATTACTTTATTAATTTCTGTTCCTAATAATAGGTGTGAAAGCTCGTACGAGATCAAAACAACGAGAATTCAGTACAATCTTACTGTTTTTCACATATCAAATCTCAACCCCATAGCACTTTTTTCGGCCATTTTGCTTCCGGTCTTACTGGACGGTCATTTTTTCGTAACCGGTAAAACCCGCAGACACGATATTCGTATGTTTTGACATACCAAAAAATACTTGGAACAAGAGGGAATAATTAAATTAAATTCCTTCTCGACAAAGGAATGATATTTATTATGAATCTGACACGTTAATTTGCGTGTAATTGCACTCGTTTTCTATTTTTAAAATGATATTTTCTCAACCGGAAGTAAACACATCCAAATGTGACGTCATTGCAACGCAAGTGAATTCATTGTAATGCAAGTAATAAATAAATAACAAAAGGAAAACGACAGAAATCGTAGGAAAGGATAGTTTGACTAGTCACAAACGAATTTCGTTCACTGGAAGGACTTTACGAAAGGTAAGTCGACTATTCTTTTGTACCTGTCATCATTATTTCATGGATTTTATATCATGGCAATATAGAGAAGCAATAAACACTCGAAAATGATAGTAAATATTTCAACGGAAATTATCGTTCGTTACACTGGCCTCGGATATTAAATTAACTGAAAAAAAAGAACGAACAATTCTGTTTCTGTATCGACATAGCTTCATTTCAAAGTAAGATATTTATTATATCAATAATTTGCTAAAAAATATAACTTCATTTTCTAAATTATTTGTTAGTATCTGTTGAGAACCGTTCCACGATGCTTTCGTCACATCGTGTGTATTGTTTTTGTCTGTATCTGTTCCACGATGCTTTCGTCACATCGCATGACGTCACATCGTGTGTATTGATTTTGTCTGTATCTGTCATTTGAAGCCGAAGCCGTCTTGTCAAATGTTGACCCCACTCAGGAATATAGCTAAACTATCATATCTTCGACTGTCTAGTTGTATTGACTTTAAAGACGTTGATATATATTGCAGTAAATGTAGCAAAGAAACAAAACTACAGTCAACTTCAAATTATTTGCCTTCAATTTACAATTTATTTTTACATTGTACAGTTTGACAGTTTATGACCTAGTCTTTGTCTGGCCAGGATCAGTTCACCCTGTTTTGTTTTTTATATACATAGCAAATGTCTTAAGCCATATATTCTCCAACCTGATAGAGAGGAAAACACTTTCATGCCTTCAAATGAGTCCATTGTTTTAAAGGAATGATGTCATATGAGGGCTATCAGTAAAACACATTACTTTTCTTTCAACAGGCTGAATTTCTAGTAGATTCATCCTTTTTTTATCCAAAATTTGTTTATTGACCAAACTCAAATGAGTCCATTGTTTTAAAGAAATGATGTCATATGTGGGCTATCAGTAAAACACATTACTTTTCTTTCAATAGGTTGCATTTCTAGTAGATTCATCTTTTTTTTAACCAAAATTTGTTTATTGATCAAACTCAAATGAGTCCAATAATTGTTTTAAATGTTGGATATTAGTAAAACACATTACTTTTCTTTCACTAGGCTAAATTTCTAGTAGATCTAGTTTCATTTTTTTCTTTATCCAAAAAGTGTTTATTGGTCAGATTGGACAAACTTGGTACTAAGAATTTCAACATTATTTTCACCAGGTTATTTTAAATACTCTGCATGTATGTATTCAAACCACATTTACAAACGATTCAAAATCTATTGCAGCATTATTTTCATACTTGGGAGCACAACAACCAATGATGTCATAGAACTCTTCAAATTGAAGAGCAAATGCAAAATAAAAAGCCTTTTACGGTCACCGATTTATAGTCCGTCTATAAAATAGTTCAATGTACACTAACTATATCAAACTAAAATAAGGTAAAAACAAACTGAACATTGAAATATGCAGATAAAGATAAATGTATCTGTTTTCTGTTTTCTATGTAATTTATTGTGAATTCCATTTTTAACGAATTATTTTTTCTCAAAAAATAATACAGTTAACGCGATCGTGTTTTTTTCCGGAAGTCACGGTTAAACTACACTTCCGCTTAGAATACACATTCGCTGCACCTAAATAGTCCTAGTATTTTTATGCCCCCGGAATCTCCGATTCGGTGGGCATATAGTTTTTGGCCTGTCTGTTGGTTGGTTGGTCTGTTGGTCTGTCTGTCTGTCTGCACAAAAAAAACTTTAACCTTGACCACTACTTTTGAACCATAACAGGTACGGCTACCATATTTCACATGTGTATTCCTTGTGACATGACCTTTCTGTCAGTACCAACATTTTAGACCTTGCGACCTTGACCTTTGACCTAGATGTTGCCATTCTCGAAAAAAACTTTAACCTTGGCCATTACTTTTGAACCATAACAGGTACAGCTACCATATTTCACATGTGTATTCCTTGTGACATGACCTTTCTGTCAGTACCAACATTTTTGACCTTGCGACCTTGACCTTTGACCTAGATGTTGCCATTCTCGAAAAAAACTTTAACCTTGGCCATTACTTTTGAACCATAACAGATACGGCTACCATATTTCACATGTGTATTCCTTGTGACATGACCTTTCTGTCAGTACCAACATTTTTGACCTTGCGACCTTGACCTTTGACCTAGATGTTGCCATACTCAAAACAAACTTTAACCTTGGCCATTTCTTTTGAACCATAACAGGTACGGCTACCATATTTCACATGTGTATTCCTTGTGACATGACCTTTCTGTCAGTACCAACATTTTTGACCTTGCGACCTTGACCTTTGACCTAGATGTTGCCATTCTCGAATTTTTTTTTAACCTTGGCCATTACTTTTGAACCATAACAGATACGGCTACCAAATTTCACATGTGTATTCCTTGTGACATGACCTTTCTGTCAGTACCAACATTTTTCACCTTGCGACCTTGACCTTGACCTAGATGTTGCCATTCTCGAAAAAAACTTTAACCTCGGCCATTTCTTTTGAACCATAACAGGTATGGCTACCATATTTCACATGTGTATTCCTTGTGACATGACCTTTCTGTCAGTACCTTGCGACCTTGACCTTGACCTATATGTTGCCATTCTCGAAAAAAACTTTAACCTTGGCCATTACTTTTGAACCATAACAGGTATGGCTACCATATTTCACATGTCAGTACCAACATTTTTGACCTTGCGACCTTGACCTTTGACCTAGATGTTGCCATTCTCGAAAAAAACTTTAACCTTGACCACTTCTTTTGAACCATAACAGGTACGGCTACCATATTTCACATGTGTATTCCTTGTGACATGACCTTTCTGTCAGTACCAACAATTTTGACCTTGCGACCTTGACCTTTGACCTAGATGTTGCCATTCTCGAAAAAAACTTTAACCTTGGCCATTACTTTTGAACCATAACAGATACGGCTACCATATTTCACATGTGTATTCCTTGTGACATGACCTTTCTGTCAGTACCAACATTTTTGACCTTGCGACCTTGACCTTTGACCTAGATGTTGCCATTCTCAATTTTTTTTTAACCTTCCCCACTACTTTTGAACAATAACAGGTAAGGCTACCATATTTCACATGTGTATACCTTGCGACCTTGACCTTTGACCTAGATGTTGCCATTGGGGGGCATCAGTGTTTCACAAACACATCTTGTTTCGATATTAAAATGACTTTTACGTGTTATTTCAATACAGACTCAGTGAAGTCATAATTATACTATCGAATCATCATAGATAATCAATTTTCTAGAAAATATCAAATTAACAGTACGCGCATATATATTTCATTTGTCGGCAGGTACGTATAAGGCACGAGTATGAATTTTAGTCGTATGCCCATTCACTAGAAGTCGACCCCACGCTGTATAGAACAATGTTAATCTCACAAATATGCCACTACGCAGAGCTCAGTGAAATAGTACGTGTGCATTTTAAACGCTCGCATCGCCGTTGTTTCTCCTTTTTCCAACATGATAACGATGATCAGGGGCTTTCTAATTATAGATCATGGTTTACATACGCGCGCATTCAGTTAGCTTAATATATATACGAAAGTAACGCTCTTTCGTTGTATCAAAGTACCGTGGTGTAATGCAGAGCGTGTAGAACTACTAATCATGGACTAATTATGGACGCGAGTTCGAGTCCCAATTGGAACTGTTCTTTTTTTTTTTTTTTTTAATTCTTATTTTATGCGATTTGTTAAACATTATAGATTTATAATAATTAATTCACTCACATGAAACATAGTTATAATATAAGCCGAAATCCTGGATCCGCCCCTGGTGACGAAAACAAATCGAACTAACAATGTAAATCTCACAAATATGCCATGGGTGTTTTGACAGACTTTACGCAGAGCTCAGTGAAAGAGTTAGTGTGTATGTTAAACGCTCGCATCGCCGTTGAAATGCTACATTTACTAACACTGTCAACTGATAAAAAAAATATCTGGACAAAAATATTAATAATAATAAAATAGACTAAATTGTGCAATAGCATGATCAATTGCATTCATAAATTAGATTTTACAATACATGTTCAATATAATTCGTTACTGTACTTTCAGTACTTTGATTCTGTTTGAAATTGTCTAATCTATACAATAGAAATGGTAAAATTTAAGCTGGTATACATTCATTGTAACAACATTCTTATACTTTACTGTTAATAAAATTACACATATGTTCATGAACTGTTTCTCAAAGTAAAAACCTATACTGTAGTTTAATGGTAAAACACCTGGTCTAACAACAGTTCTGAGTTCAAATCTCAGCAGGTACATGTTTTGAAAGAAGCAACTAAACTTAACAATTTATACATGAAACAATAATGCTGTGGGGAGTTGTCTTACTTAAACACTTATTACATTTTTATCCAGGCTTCTAGTGAAAATATTTTACGCCCTGTACCCTTTTCAAAAGCTTTCATAATTGAGCAATAACAATTAAAACAAGAGGGCCATGATGGCCCTGGATCGCTCACCTGATTTTATTTTCTCACTTTAGCCATATAAGCCCCGCCCCCTGGCGACCATAGTTTTCGACCAATCAACATGTCTTGAAGGAATCTGATAGAGGGTCACCCTAGGAATATTTCTACAAAATTATTTGAAAATCGGCCTAACACTTTCGGAGAAGAAGATTTTTTAGGTTTTCACTAAAGCCATATAAGGCAAAATAGCCCTACCCTTTGGCGGCCATATTGTTCGACCAATCAACATGGTTTTAAGGAATCTGATAATGGGTCACCTTAGGAACATTTCTACAAAAGTATTTGAAAATCAGCCTGACGCTTTCAGAGGAGAAGATTTTTTAAGTTTTCACTATTAGGGCAAAATAGTCGGTCCCCCGGTGGCCATGTTTTTAACCAATCAACATGGCTTGCAGGAATCTGATAGAGATTCATCCTAGGAATATTTTTACAAAATTATTTGAAAATCGGTCTGAAACTTTTGGAGGAGAAGATTTTTTAAGTTTTCACTTTAGCCATATAAGGCAAAATAGCCCGCACCCTGGAGGCCATGTTTTTCCACCAATCAACATGGCTTGAAGGAATCTGATAGAGGGTCACCCAAAGAACATTTCTACAAATAATTTTGAAAATCGGTCTGACACTTTCGGAGGAGAAGATTTTTTAAGTTTTCACTATAGCCATATAAGGCAAAATAGCCCCGCCCCTTGGCGGCCATGTGTTTTGACCAATCAACACGGCTTGAAGGAATTTGATAGAGGGTCATCCAATTAAGGAACATTTCTACAAAATTATTTGAAAATCTGCCAACCAGTTCGGGAGAAGCAGAATTTTAATGTTTTTTTCGTTTCGTTGCCATGGAAACCAGAATTCTGCATGGATCCCAACAATTTGAAGGAATTCTGGTGAGGTCATTGAGAGGATGCTTTCTGTGAAGTTTCATCCCAATTGACCCACTGGTTACTGAGGAGAAGAAGTTGACGGGCGACGCACGACGCACAACGGACGCCGGACAAAAGGCGATCACAATAACTCACCTTGAGCAGAGCTCAGGTGAGCTTAAAAGGAGCAGAGCTATCAACATTGATAACTATGAGAATCTTACCATGTTCAAGGTCTGATTAGTTCTTTTCCTATCTATTTTTTTTCAAACGACATATAATTCATGTTCATGTATACATAATCAGTAATTTACACTAAGTCTGGTACTTATAAACAAATAACCTGATGCCGTTTCATGTTTTACAAATTAAAAACAGAAAAGGAGGGGTTCAAAGTAAAAATGTTGTTGAATAGGAACATATATTGTTCATTTTGATTATGTTCATTTTGGATCAATTACACCATTCCAACATTGTATGTAGATTAGTCACAGACATCAAGTAATTTACATCAGGCAAGGGGCTAAACTTTACCCTTTCCAACATACATCATTATAAATGGGACTTTTGAAAATATTTGTCAAAAAATACAGTTTTCTTAGTCTGTATGCATAGTGTTCTCATCTGAAAATGTCTCAAGATTATACATTCAGCCAGATCATGCAAAGGTAGCCATCTGCCTTGGAAGATTGTTGTGTGGAGTATTTTAGTATTCTAGAAAGCCAGGGGGAAAATGTTACGTGAACTGAACTACCATTGAAAATAATGTTAAGCTCAAGTCATTAAATCAAGTATGGTAAGTGTCAGTTTCCAATTATATTTAATATGTTAATAGGCAAAGCCTAGGTCGTGTGAAAGCAATAACAATTAATTAAGCAGTGTCAGTCCCCCAACAAGTAACAAATTTATAGGCAAATTGTAGAAAGTTACAAAAAGGAATTTGAAAAAGATATTGAAAAAACCCAAACTGATCATGCATTTAAGTTTAATTTGTACATATGTTTTATTTTTTATTAGGTCAGAGGCCTAACAGACAAAATTTCCAAGGATGTTGATGGAAAACACTGGAAGGCATTGAAGAATGTTTTTTTTGTTTTTTTACAAATGCCAGTTATTTGTAAACTAGTAATAAATATAATTTATATATATTTTATTAATCCTCCTTTGCAGAAGATACATTGTAAACATACAACACAATATAATACAAACACAATAATCAACTTTCTACAAAATGTACATGAAATTGAAAAAGTAAGAAAAACAGGACAGACAAAATGACAGAGGAGTATATAATTAATGTTCATAGTTGATAGGAATTTGCGATGTGAACCCCATATTGAAAACATGGTGTAAATGGATGAAATTATTGTAGGAAGATGAGAAATAAGAAAAACTTCCATCTTTGTAACAACATTTTCAAAAAGACCATTATTATATTTAACAGCCTTGTACATCAATGATAGTATATTAGATGAAGTTTATCGGTACAACACACATATAACTCATGCTATAGGCTTAAACACAAAGTGCAAACAAACACACCTTGAATGCAATACAACATAGGAAGGCAACATGGTGAAACTGACAGATCATGTACTCAACATTAGCCGGCATATGATGACACAATTTAGACCATAGTATTCAGACATGCATATAAATTTCATAGCAAAGCTTGAAAAGTGAGCACCCCCGCAATATTGAATAAATGCTTCTGCTGCCACAACAAATTTAAAAACTGCCCATCACAGAAATGACACTTCAGAGAAAAATACATGTATTATATACATAATAGTATCTTATTTGTATATAAACTAGTTGTAGACATACATATATATTGGATTTAAGTCCACATTGCATGAAGACATGAACACAGTTCATATACGTACTTGCCCGTGGATTCTTCACATACAGAATTGTTTAAGTCAGACAGAATATATAAAACTTTATGTTCTGGTGTTTCAATCATAAAATCCAGGTATTTGACAGTGCCATACATTAGAAATAACGCTTTAAATAAACGTTCACTATGTTTAAGATTCCTAACACAAAAGAACATAACATGTATTACTAAATGGTTAGTGTACATATCACACTTTCTACATGTAACTGGAATACTGTTAAACACAAAACTGATCATTTGAATAATCGACTTACATTGCGGCATTACATTTCTGTTTGACTTGGAAAACACCCATATGTTGGAAGGGACAATTTCATTAAACGTTGGATGTAACTTTGGGAAAAGACTTACTGAACAATTTTCTGTTATATTTCGATATATTGTAGTACTAAAATACAAGTATAATTGTTTATTTATGGTATTTTTCCACATTGTTTTGGTAGGGAATATTCCGTCTGCGATATATGAGCTGATGAAATTGGTAAGGTTATATTTACCGACAAGTTTGAAACAATCGGCAATGAAACCTCTTACACTTACTGGGTTATTCGTATATTCTATCAAACGTCTTGTAAAAACAGATTTAACTAAGAAACTTGGATCTATCCTACAAAGTTGGCCAAATAGCTTTAGTTTCCTTAAATCAATTTCAGCCGCAATAGGTAACATCCCAATTAAAGATAAAGCAATGTCGGAGTTAGTATATTTAGAGATCGCTTGCATCTGCTTTATACAATATCTATGACTACGTTCAATTAACAGAGTTTGATCATCACTGAGAGCATCCCATAGTTCACACCCGTATAAAGCTTTGGGTAGGACTATACTTTTATACACTATTTTTGCGGACAGAGGATGAATACCATTTTCGAAGAGGCCGCAATGGACAAGAGTTAAAAAGGTCGATCTTAACTTTTGGCAACATTCCTCAACATTTATAGATCTGTTGCAATACTTGCTAAGCGTAATGCCGAGATGTTTATAAGTATTTAACTCAGAGACAGTGTCATTACCTAATGACCATGAACGTGTTGCAGATCTATATTCATTAGGTCTTTCGTTCATAACGATAACAGCTGATTTTCCTGCATTGTAAAGATACTTGTTATGCATACCGTAGTTATAACAAATGTTCATAAGCCGGTCTAAGCCATGTTTCGATAGGGACATTAATACCATGTCGTCTGCTGACGTCGGACATACACACGTATATCCATACAGTTGATATCCTACTGGTGACTCAGTTAATTGGTCCATTAGGTCATTAATAAAGATTAGGTATAAAAATGGACTGAGAACCCCTCCCTGTCTGGTTCCCTGCAATACTGGGAACCAGTCAGATAGAAAACCGTTACTTTTAATACAACTTGACATGCCTTTATACAGGTTTTGAATTGACATGAAAATGTATGGGTCGATTCCTTTTTTGTAAAGTTTGATGAAAAGCGACTCATGCCAGACACAATCAAAAGCACTTTTTACATCTAAAAAACACATGTATAGCTTACTTAGATGTTCAATCGCAAAATTAACACTTTCGTGTACAATATAGGAAGTCATAATACACCCCAATCCTTTTCTAAACCCGCCTTGCTGATTATTTATGATACCAGAAGAACTTTTATTATCTATACGAGACAGAAGAACAGACTCATACATTTTCAATAATACTGAAGAGAGGGTAATAGCCCTATAATTTTTAGGTTCGTTTTTAGGTTTATTGTGGCCCTTGTGTAAGACGGTAATTACACCCTTTTTCATGACATTGGGTGTATATGATAGTTTTAACATACTGTTGAAAAGATTGGTAAGTAATTGTCTTATAACATAACCACTGTAAACAAAGTGCTCATAATACAGCCCATCGATCCCACTACTTTTATTCTTTTTCACACTTTTAATAACTTGATTTATTTCTGTAAGAGTAATTTCAGTAAATGTAGAGGAAGGAATAGTTTGATTGAGGAAGTAATTTATATCCTGCAATTCTTTAGTGACTTTCTGATTTAAGTCTGTATCGCAATTGGAGTTTTCTGAGGGTGTGTACATATTGCGAAAATATTCGAACCATTGTTCATTGATAGATTTTGGATCACGATATATAATTTCATTAAACGTTATCTCTGAACCAGTGACTGACTTTTGTTTTCTTTTCCTATTCACTAGTTTCCAAAACGAGTTGCTGTCACTTTCCGCATATTTGTCGATATCGGCATATATTTTATCTATGTACTGTTTACATTTAGTCCGATGCTGTTTTCTAAATCCTCGCTTTGAATTCTTATAATTTCGATATGTGATATCATCAGGATCTCTATTTCGGCCATTTTCCAGCCAACTACGTCTAGCTGTTAGCATATCAGCGTGATCTGTTTTCAACTCAGAATCCCAATAAGGTTTAAGATGTTTCTTAAATTTGCGTTTAGGAAAACATATATTTGCTGCCTTGTTAATATTTTCAGTAAATGTTTCACAGAAACTGTCAATGTTATTTGTCGTAGAGATATTATGCTCAATTAATGCCTGGAAAGTTTCATCATAATTAGTAAAGTCCTTAAACAATTGAACATGCTCAGAAGTTACTTTTTGCCAGTTTATACCATTACATGTGTACTTAGGCTCATAATTGTTGTTTACTTCATCACTTTTTATTGAGAAAATTATTGGAAGATGACTGGAAAAGTTTAATGCATTATCATCAGGTATATGACAAAAACTGACTAAATCTACCTGTTCTAATGGTAAAAGGCTATAATCAATCATGTTATGTGAGCCAGCACTATAGCTGTAGTTTGTATATTTTAGACCCGTACAAGATTGTAGAGCATTTATTGCCACATAGTTCTGTCTCAAAATGAGATCATTTAAACTGTTTGCACGACTACTAGCTTTTTTCGAAAAAGTACTAACAATTTCAGTATTAAAATCACCCATAATTATTACAGTTCCCATTTGCTTGTATGTATTGATAATATTGTCTAGAGATTCGATGTACTCTTTGTAGACTGACAGAGAATGATTTGTACAAGGGAGATAAACTTGAAATATAAAAAACAATGTTGGTTTGGCTAAGCATAATTTGAATTCCAAGAATTCTGTCATCATCTAAAAATATTGGCGAAACAAAATTGTCAAATCTTTTATGCCATAAAAGACAGACGCCTCCCTTTCCAACCTTTCTACTACATGGGACACGCAAATCAGAATCTGATATAGCAACACTATTGTACATGTTGTCAATTGAATTAAGAAAACACAGATCTTGTTCATATAGCCAATGTTCAGATATTCCACATACATCTATATTATACCTATTCAACGTATCACACAGGTATGTACTACTGGACATAATTCCAGTCGCATTCCAGGTACACACGTTCAATGCCATTATACTGTTGATTTAATCGACATTACTACTCAAATGAGAGTACCTGTTGGCATGTTCAAAGGTCGGTTTGCGGGACTCGTGGTCAGCATACAGTTCAGCCCTTTTCCCTTCATATGATTTCCGACGTGTAAACTGGTGGGAATTACGTTGCATATACCTTCTTTTATACTCAACTTGTGATACCCATGGTCTGCATGTAATTTCCTCCGGCCAAAAATATGGAGTACTAAGCATCAATGCCTTTTCATCGTCATACGCATTTAGTCTAACAAAAACTGACCCATTTCTCTTATTCTGAAAGATTTTAACATGTGATACTGTAGGGCCTCGTTTTGATACGTATTCGGTAATTCTGTTTTCAGTAATAGTGGACCTAAATCCTCCTAGATAAAACCTTTTACTGCGCTTTTTGACATGTAACATAAAGTCATCATCATTTTGAGTCTCATGCTGAGGGTTATCATAACTGGCATGCTGAGAGTCACGATAACTGTCATGCTGAAAGTTATCGTGACCGTCACGCTGAAAGTTATCACCCAATAGAGAATTACTGGTACTGGTACTGGTATTTTCTTTACCAGTTTGTTTACGTTTTACAACACTGCTATAAGACGGGAATTTATCATCCTTTTTAACAATGTTTTCACCTTTACTTGGTCTGATTCCGGTCAATATAACTGAAATCGGCATGCCACTACCTTCTTCCTTACTATTACCAGAGCTATTGATTACGGGGAGTGCATCCGAAAAATGGAGATCATTGTCAACATCCATACCGGAATTCTGACTAGGGTCCGCATTTTCCACATCATTTTGAGATGACAACTCTGACTCAGGAAGAGGAACAGATTTCGTATTCAGATCAGACTCACAGTCCCATCCAATTCCCAACTTTTTAACAACTTGTACCAATTGAACCTGTAACAAATTGATATTTTCAGTAATAAATGTCATACTACTACTTAATCTGCTGACTTCAGGACAGTCTGATACATTAGACTGCTTTACTGAGAACAGTGACAATATATATACACGGTCCCTGGTTTATCTAACATTTCCCCTAGCTGGCTTTTTAGAATACTAAAATACTCCACACAACAATCTTCCAGGCCAAGCCTAAGAAAAATTAAGAAAGAATCAAACGATGAGACGTAAATACATCTTTTGATTTCTCACCTCTAGATGAATGGCAAATGGCTACCTTTGCATGATCTGGCTGAATGTATAATCTTGAGACATTTTAAGACGAGAACACTATGCATACAGACTGAGAAAATATTTTCAAAAGTCCCAATTATAATGATGTATGTTGAAAAGGGTAAAGTTTAGCCCCTTGCCTGATGTAAATTACTTGATGTCTGACTAATCTGAATACATTGTCGGAATGGTGTAATTAATCCAAAATGAACAATATCTTCCTATTCAACAACATTTTCGCTTTGAACACCTATCTCCTTTTCTGCTCCTTTTTCTGGTTTTTAATTTGTAAAGCATGAAACAGCATCAGGTTATTTGTTAATAAGTAACAAAGTTAGTGTCAACAACATCTTTCATGTATATGAAATATGTAGTTTGAAAAAAATGGATAGTGAAAGATCTGACCAGACCTTGAACATATGTACAGATTCTCAGAGTTATCAATGTTGAAAACTGTTCCTTTTTTTAATTGTGATTGCCGAGTTATAAAACTTTTGAAAAGGGTACAGGGAGTAAAATATTTTCACTAGAAGCCTGGATAAAAATGTAATAAGTGTTTAAGTAAGACAACTCCCAACAACATAATTGTTTCATGTACAATTTGTTAAGTTCGTTAAGTTTAGCTGCTTCTTTCAAAACATGTACCTGCTGAGATTTGAACTCAGAACTCTTGTTAGACCAGGTGTGTTACCATTAAACTACAGTATAGGTCTTTACTTTGAGCAGCAGTTTGAAAATATGTGTAATTTTATTACCAGTAAAGTATAAGATTTTTTTGTTACAATGAATGTATACCGGTCAGTTTAAATTTTACCATTTCTATTGTATGTATATAGATTAGACAATTTCACACAGAATAATAGAATTCACAATAAATTAATACATAGAAAATGGAAAACAGATACATTTCTGTGGTATTTTAGTTATATCAGAGGACAGAACACTTATGTGAGGTCACTGGGTGACTTATAACTGACATTAATTATGAATAAATGTGGTTTGAATACATACATGCAGAGTATTTAAAATAACCTAGTAAAGATAATGTTGAAATTCTTACTACCAAGTTTGTCCAATCTGATCAATAAACAAATTTTGGATAAAAAAAAAAGATGAAACTTCTAGAAATTCAGCCTGTTGAAAGAAAAGTAATGTGTTTTACTGATAGCCCACACATGACATCATTTCTTTAAAACAATTAATGGACTCATTTGAGTTTGATCAATAAACACATTTTGGAAAGATGAATGTACTAGAAATGTAGCCTGTTGAAAGAAAATTAATGTGTTTTACCGATAGCCGACATATCACAATTGACTCATTTGAGTTTGATCAATAAACAAATTTTGGTTAAAAAAAATATGAATCTTCTAGAAATTCAGCCTGTGGAAAGAAAAGTAATGTGTTTTACTGATAGCCCACATATGAAATCATTTCTTTAAAACAATGGACTCATTTGAGTTTGATCAATAAACAAACTTTGGATAAAAAAAAAAGGATGAATCTACTAGAAATTAAGCCTGTTGAAAGAAAAGTAATGTGTTTTTACTGATAGTCCATGCACATACATGACATCATTCCTTTAAAACAATGGACTCATTTGAGTTTGATCAATAAACAAATTTTGGATAAAAAAAAAGATGAAACTACTAGAAATTCAGCCTGTTGAAAGAAAAGTTATGTGTTTTACTGATAGTCCACATATGGCATCATTTCTTAAAAACAATGGACTCGTTTGAAGGCATGAAAGTGTTTTCCTCTCGTTCAGGTTGGCTTTAGACATTTACTATGTATACCCCAAAACCAGGGTGAACTGATTCTAGTCATACTTTCATGATTTGACAAAGACTAGGTCATTGACATAAACTGTTAAACTGTACAATGTGAAACAAAAATGTAAATTGAAGGGAAATAATTTGAAATTGACGGTAGTTTTGATTGTTTGCTACATTTACTGCAATATATAGATAAACGTCTTAAAATACAACTAGACAGGCGATGATATGATAGTTTAGCTATTTTCTTGAGTGGGGTTAACATTTGACAAGACGGCTTCGGCTTCAAATAGATACAGACAGAAACGATACACACGATGTGACGAAAGCATCGTGGAACAGATACAGACAAAAACAATACACACAATGTGACGTCACGCGATGTGACGAAAGCATCAGGGAATGGTTCCCAACAGATAATAACACATAATTTAGAAATGAAGTTATATTCTTAAGCAAATTATTGATATAATCAATATCTTACCTTGAAATGAAGCTTTTTCGATACAGAAACAGAATTTTTCGTCCTTTTCAGTTAAAATAATATCCGAGGCCAGTGTAACGAACGATAACTTCCGTTGAAATATTTACAATCATTTTCAAGTGTTTATTGCTTCTCTATATTGCCAAGATATAAAATCCATGAAATAATGATGACAGGTACAAAAGAATAGTCGGCTTACCCTTCATAAAGTCCTTCCAGTTAATGAAATCCATTTGTGACGAGTCAAACTATCTTTTCCTGTCATTTCTGTCGTTTTCCTTTTGTTATTTATCTATTACTTGCATTACAATGAATTCACGTGCGTTGCAATGACGTCACATTTGGATGTATTTACTTCCGGTTGAGAAAATATCATTTTAAAAATAGAAAACGAGTGCAATTACACGCAAATTATCACATATCAGATTCCTTGTTTTCATTCCTTTATCGAGAAGGAATTTAATTTAATTTTTCTCTCTAGTTCTAAGTATTTTTTGATTTGTCAAAACATACGAATATCGTGTTTGTGGGTTTTACCGGTTACGAAATGAATAGGTTACGATAATTTGTCCGTCCAGTAAGACCGGAAGCAAAATGGCCGAAAAAAAGTGCTATGGGGTTGAGATTTGATATGTGAAAAACAGTAAGATTGTACTGAATTCTCGTTGTTTTGATCTCGTATGATGTGTTCGTACGTGTAACCTATAGGCGTGCTTCGCTCGAGCCTTCGGCTCGAGCTTTCACACGTATTACTAGTTTACATATAACTGGCATTTGTAAAAATAAATCAGAACATTCTTCAATGCCTTCAAGTGCTGTTTTCCATCAACATCCTTGGAAATCTTACAGTATGTTACAATCCTGACCTAATAAAAAATAAAACAGATATGTTCAAATTAAACTTAAATGCATGATAAGTTTGGGTTGTTATGCCCCCGGAATAACCGATTCGATGGGCATCTAGTTTTTGGCCTGTCTGTCTCTTTGTCTGTCTGTCGAAAAAAACTTTAACCTTGACCACTACTTTTGAACCATAACAGGTACGGCTACCATATTTCACATGTGTATTCCTTGTGACATGACCTTTCTGTCAGTACCAAAATGTTTGACCTTGAGACATTGACCTTTGACCTACATTTTGAAAACTTCTTTGTCTGTGGCAAAGAAAACTTTAACCTTGACCACTACTTTTGAACCGTAACAGGTACGGCTTCCATATTTCACATGTGTATTCCTTGTGACATGACCTTTCTGTCAGTACCTAAATTTTTGACCTTGCGACCTTGACCTTTGACCTACATTTTGAAAACTTTAACCTTGACCATTTCTTTTGAACTGTAACAGGTACGGCTTCCATATTTCACATGAGTATTCCTTGTGTCATGACCTTTCTGTCAGTACCAACATTTTTGACCTTGCGACCTTCATCTTGACCTTTGACCTACATTTTGAAAACTTTAACCTTGACCACTACTTTTGAATATTAACAGGTACGGCTTCCATATGTTACATGTGTATTCCTTGTGACATGACCTTTCTGTCAGTACCAATAGTTTTGACCTTGACCATTACCTTCGACCTAGATGTTGCCATTCGGGGGCATCAGTGTTTCACAAACACATCTTGTTTCAATATGTTTTTCAAATTCGGTTTTGTAACTTTCTACAATTTGCCTATTAATTTGTTTCTTGTTGGGGCACTGACACTGCTTAATTAATTGTTCTTGCTTTCACACGATCTAGGCTTTGCCTATTAACATATTAGACGATAGCAATACGAACTCCAAACCTTTTGTTATCATGCAAACTACATGATATGAACATTAATATCATCGTCTAATCAGTTACTTTCTAAATGATTTGTTATGGCCAAAGTATGCTCTTAGATGTTTGTTTATAATCATTGTACGTATTTTCGTAAATAGGTAGCATCTATAGATATATTACTCGCCGTTCTTTGATAAAGGAAGGGAAGTAATTCACATGTTTGTATTCGATTCGTCAAAATAACTTTCAGTTTGCGAAGTTCTATATTTTAACGATGTTCAAATCACTGGTAAGATATAGTTAATTGACAATATCCTTTTATATGTGTTTTCACGACTAAATCCAACTATAAATGTGTATTGATTTCCCGAAATGCAAAATCCTTCTACATTGTTGATCTAGGTGAACGATATTCGTACCCAGTTGTTTTCGTACAAGTTTGTTTTTTACATGAATATATTTAGGTGGTAACTTGTGACTTGTTAGCAAGTCACAGTGATCTTGCTGACACTTTCCCGCATACAAAAAATCAGCACCAGACAACTTTGAAAACATTTAGTTCAAAACATGGAAACCCTCTAGATATAAATAAATTAATAATGAATACAGTTGAAAAAATATATATCCTCGAGCATCCGTAATTCGTGAGTGTAAGGCTTCAAAGACAAAATATGCAGAAGGCTTAGTGAATGATACGAAATTTCATGTCTTATCTGAAAAATTTATTTATTTCCTCCAAGTTTCGAGCAAAAAATCCTTTGAAAACTAATAATTCACAAAAAAAATAATCTTGAATACACATGTGTTCAACAAGTCAGAAGCCGAAATTGATATCCTATTTTCGTGACGTCATTATTTTGGCACTTTGCAGTTTCCATAAAGACAACACACACAAAAAATATATTTTTTTCAAAAGGGGCAATAGGTCGTAACATATTGAAAACTAAAAAACTGAAGTAATTAAACATTTTATATAGTTTAAATCAATTAATTTGAAATTATCCTTGATATAAATATGAACCTTTTTATTTTTTAATTACTCAACTTTGAATCTTCGTTAAACTTATTTTCCTTTCTCATTTTTTATCCCACTGTGTCAACCTAAAGGGTTTGCATGGATGTTTGGACCCTGTAAGCATCCTATATTTATATCATCACAAAGATCAATACAGATTTCAAAATTGCCATATTTCTAATGGGATATTATTTAAAATATTTTAGTTATTTTACATCTCCTTATGCGTAAGCACCTTTAGGAATGTGAAATCCAATGAAAAATTGCATTGACCTAACTAGGTCAAATAAATCACATGACCCTAGCCGCCATTTTGTAAACAACAAAATACCCTTTTTACGGTAAATTTTCATGTCCGATTTTTCCACTTTTTGGGGTTTAAACTGTTCTTTAAATTTGGTATATAAAAAATAAGGGTATTTTGGCTATTCCTCCCATGACAACAAGTTACAAAACTGTTGAAGATGCATTCTATTGTTGAAATATGTCAGCAAATACATTGGCCATTGGGAAATAATTTTAAAGTTCCAAATCGGCTGCAAGGACAAAGTCACGTGATATAAGCCCGAAAATAGTGACGTCACGAAAAAGGGATGCTAACGAAAATGGAATGTCCAACGATACAGTGAACTCGACAGTTCCGGGTCATCGACAATTCCGTGTCAAATTTGACAAAAAATGTTTAGTATTCGAGAATGATACAGCATTTTGACAATTTGATTATAAAGTCATATTTCCCATTAGCTTGGCTAGTTTCACTTCGATTTAGGACGTTGTCATTTCAAGAACGGATGTCGTAATCTCGAAACACATGACTGCATCGATTCCCGCGAAAGCAAAATCTCAATATTTTAATTTACCTGTCACAGCGTAAATTGCTGATTGTAGCCATAATTTCAGTAATACAGTTATGTATTGCACATACATGTATAGGTTATTTACTACTGAACAAGATATATATCTTTTATTGACCTGTCGAAGTTGCTTATGCCAAACTAGCGGATAAATTTGACCTAGTTCACATACGACACTTTCGGGTCAGCCAAAAGGAATTTCTCAAAATTATCAATTTATTAGTAAAACTATTTTGGGAACTTTTTAAGAATAATTTAACGCTTATGGTGATAAATCAATGTTAAAAATGTGTTATTAAAATTTACATTTTTTGTCAAATATGACTTATTAGTTGATTGAAAAATTCATCAGTTTTCGTGCATGAAAGTGTGTACTGTAAATTTAGCCCCATCACTGTTCTGTTGTTCGCGGCAATAGGTAATTGCAAGTGATATATTTTAGTTCTTTTTTTCATATTATTTAAATAAAAATGTTAAATGAATATCTTGTTATTAAAAACCGCCGTTTGAGGTTACCCTGAATAACAGAAATAAACATTTGTCACGTGACCCGGAAATGGCAAGTTTGACCCGAAACTTTCAAATTTACAGCTTGCAATTGCAGACACTAAAGAAACATTTTAACAGATTTGTATAATTATTGAATTATATCATCGTGGGGAGGAAGTATTTAGTTAACATTTTATGTAGTTTTGTTTCTCTCAACTTTCTTTTTAAAGAGACAATATTCGTTAATTTGGTTACTGACCCGGAACTGTCGAGTTCACTGTAGCAAAAGGAGAAATTGCCAATTTTCAAAAGTTGTGGGATTCAGAGGCCACAGAAAGTATCTCTTTTTGGGAAAGGGTTAAAGTTTGTGAAAACACTGCAACTACTTACAAATCCCCAAAACAACAATTTATATTTATCAATGCTTCTTCATTTACTATGCAATTGGGTATCACTAAACAGAGTCTGGTAGATTCCGTTAGGGTCTAGAGGTCATATATCTCATTATATCAATGTTTTGTTGTGTTTTGTATTGATATGAATACAATAGAGTGTTATTGTATCATATAAATAAAAGGTGATAATGTATTTGCCTATTTTAGTTCATTTTTGTATGAATATAGAAATGTGATATGAGCCATAATATGGTGTCGGGATTTTGAGTTACAACACTGTCGTGTCCTCTTTTGTAATATATGACTTTTGTCAAATTAAATGCTATATTATGGTTAGAACAATATCTAAAGCCGTTATATTTTAAATGACAAAATAGTTTTTAGCTTTAAATAAATAGAAGTGGGTTTTAAGTTGTATTGTTAGTAACACAGGACACCACATTATTATGTGACATAATAAATAATTTTTATGAAGATCTTGCCAAGGTAATTTTTTATTGACCTATTTTACATTTTCACCTTCTTTATTTGGAATTATTTCAATAGAAAAATGGTTTTTTTAGTTAAATATTTAATAGTATACAACTAGATGAAGAATGGTGTAACAGGACACAACATGATGTAAATGGACATCAGTTGTGTATTGTAACAAGACACCAAAAAGACTGCACTTCATAATATTAGTGTGTAACAGGATACCTTAGAAAAAAATGAACAAATCACATAAAAGCATAAACATTTTCAGTATAAATTATTCTCCATTTAAATTAAAATATAATAATCATGCAAATATATATTTATTACGTAAGCACAGTGCTTATGAATGTAGAACATGCTTTCCAGGTCCTTACAAGGCAAAAGAGACAAAATTCGCATTTTTTTTTACGCTGTCAAATTATGAATAACAAATTCTTCGTAGTAAACTGAATAGGTTCGCAAATATCTCTCGACAATTTAAATAATGAAATAAATTTTAGAACACTAGTCAAAAACGTCTATAACTGTCGTAAATTGTTGCGATAGTTAATATCGTAAAAAGAACAGCCAATATTACGTTTCCTCCTAGGTGATAGACGAAGCATTTGTTAATTATAACAAAGTAATGGGACGCAACAAAAAATACACCATTTTGATATTACAATAGGAGATGTGCATAGCCTAAAGGTCTTACAATTGCATGTTATTTTACAGAGTCATAGCCCTTTTACGTCTGTCTGTCTGTCTGTTTTTCAGTCCGACCTAGCCTTGTCCGGCCCACATCTAAACCATGCATCATAGGATTTGAACGAAACTTGGCACAAACGTTCACCATGATGAGGCGGCGTGTCGTGCACAAGACCCAGGCCTGTACCTCAAATGTCAAGGTCACACATAGAGGTCAAAGGTCAAAATGAGTACTATTTGATAGAACTGTACCTTGTCCTGCCTTCATTTCAACCATGCATCATAGGATTTCAAAGCAACTTGGCACAAACGTTCACCATGATTAGGCAGCATGTCGCTCACAAGACCCGGACCTGTAACTCAAATGTCAAGGTCACACTTACATGTCAAAGGTTGAAATGAGTACTATTTGAAAGGACTGTACCTTGTCCAGCTCACATTTCAACCATGCATTATAGGATTTCAAAGAAACTTGGCACAAACGTTCACCATGATGAGGCGGCATGTCGCGTACAAGACCCAGGCCTGTACTAGGGGTGACTATTGAGCCCAAAAATCACTATTGCGATAGTATTGATTTTCAGAAAGTACCATTGCAATAGTTAAACTATTGCACAACTAATATTGTGATGCATTGCAATACTATTGCTTTTATTGAACTTTAAAAAAATAACTATTCTGAAGTCCAATTACAAGGAATAAAAGTATCAAATAGATCATTTTATTGTTTATCTTTTATTTAAAAACTTAAAAAGAAACCCTTTGCTCTCAAAAAGAACTTAATTTTCCAGCTTACACATAAATAAGAACATTTATCACTTTTCAGGCAACAAAATTTGTTCACAGACAAGTAACATGGTCTTTTCTCTAAGAAATAAAAGCATATCTGCATATTTAGATTCAATGTACTACATGAACCAACACTATCGATAGTTCCAACGACTATTGCGATAGTTATTGATCTTCAGTTTTACAATCGATGCATTACTATTGCCCTTGTCACTATTGCAATATATCGATAGTTTGAACTATCGCTACAGCCCTAGCCTGTACCTTAAAGCTCAAGGTCATACAGTCACTTAGAGGTCAAAATGAGTACTGTTTGATAGGACTACCTTGTCCGACCCGCATCTCAACCATGCATCTTAGGATTCTCAAGTTACTGGACACACATGTTCACCATGATGAGGTGGCTTGTACCTCGAAGGTGAAGGTCACACTCAGAGGTCAAAGGTCAAAAGAGGACTGTTTGATCGGACTACCTTGTCCGGCCCACATCTCAACCATGCATCTTAGGATTCTCAAGTTACTGGACACACATGGTCACCATGATGAGGTGGCTTGTACCTCAAAGGTCAAGGTCATGGTCAAAGGTCAAAATGAGTACTGTTTGATAGGACTACCTATCGGTCCGTCGGTCTGAAGCCATATTTTGAGTCAAGGTGCTGTTTTGGGGGTATTTATCATCTTCAGTGATAGTTCTAGTTTGATTTGTAAGAAGATCTATATTATCATCATCATCGTGAACAGCATCATCAATAACAGACCTGGTATGAAACAAAATGCAACATGATAATCTAATATTCATTACTATTAAGTCGTAATATTAAAAGTTAGTTAATGTTTGAAAAGAAAGATGATTAATATTATTATTCAGAACATGAAAACATTGTGGTAAAAAGAGAAATGCTTATAATGATCCGATTTCCCTTTTTACCAATATGCATTGACCATCAGATGATGTCATGGTATTGGTCGCCTTCTCTTTGTATTGGGGTTTGAGAAACTGTGTGGCAAAAGGAGACATCGCTCCTAAGAGCAATTTTTCCATTTTGCACAATGCTTTCTCCATATTCTTTCTTGACATAATCTGTTTTCCATGAAAACTCATTTGCCACCAAAAATTGCACTGCATGAGTCATTTGCTGAAATAAAATCATCGGTGATCTCGTTCATCCTAAGATTGTCAGTTGCTTCTCTGTGTCCATGATGCATCCTAAGATGGTTTAGCTGCTCTTGTGTCATTGTTCTGAGATAAGTCTTCACTTGGTGTAATGCGGAAAATGTTCTTTCGCTAGTGGCATCATGAGAATAAATTTGGTTACGATGATGACCTCTGAAAATATGTCACGGGAAGTTGAGTTTTCAGGGCCATTTTCTCAAGATCGTCTTTGTGGAAATTTAAAACAAAATGATATTCTGTGTTGTGATCTTCACCACAAACTTCCTTCAGAATGAGGTCTTCCAGGCGTCCATACACTTGGTATACATCTTGCTCTATACAGTTAACTGTTAGATCTTGCGCTTAAAAGTAATGTTGGCGGTCAACATCTTTCTTTGGTAGTTTTTGGCGTCTCGGCAGAGTGGGTTCACTTACATCTAGTTTGTCCTGTTTGTTTTTTAGAGTGTCCCAGAAAGTATTGAATGACTCGGTGATCCGTAGACCTTTTTGTAGCATTTATAGGGTTAGATTGGTTAACTTCTGGCCTTCTGCTGTGGACATGTGTTTATGTTAGAGTGTCTTGCTCACATTATCTGTATGACGCAGAAGTTTGTATTCCAGGGAAAATCCAAACAGAAATTCAAATCTGCTCATCTGTGTCTGTACTCCCAACAATACGTGATCGAATTTCAGGATCTTTTGATATTTTGTAGTAGCTTTCCCATAAGGACTAGAGAACGGTGTAGTTGTTGAGAACGCTGCAAAGGCTGGTTGCTATATAGCATAGTCCATTGTGTTGAGCACAGTATGTAAACTTGGCTTATCTGGAACCATCACGTTTCAGAAGCTTCGAAATCTCGAATACTGTGTCAAGTGAATCCCTCATCACCTTACAGCCTCATGTATCACCAACCTAGATTTAACGCATGTCCATAACAGTGATTGTAAATTGCTCTACTTTCTAATTTACTGATGTTGGTAGCCACACCCTTCTTTGATTCTGACATGTTGCTGGCACCATCGTAGCACTGACCACGGAACTTGTTCAGGGATATGTTCATTTGTAGAAGTGTGTTTTGTATAACTCTGGTAAGCGTTGCTGAGTCGATAGTAGGAATACTACGAAGACTCTTTAGGGCCATCACTTTCAGCCTTTCATTCTGGATCTCGGTGCAGGTAAACTTATTGAATGTTTTTTCAACCCACTTCAGGATCGATGTGTCTGATTCACCGTGAAGTCTTAAAATCTGCATGAAGTTACTTTGTCTGTTATCATTGTTGCGCTAGGAATCTATAGGCCCTTTTTATAGAACTCTTACATTTTGACATGTATTGGAATTTAAAAGTTAATCCTTGAATCTTGTTTCTGTTTGATATTCACAGATTCCAGCCATTCATTCTGCCAGTAATGCCCTAGTATGTCACAGATACATATCTACAAGTCGCAGACTCCAGTCTTTTCGCAAACTTAAGAAATGGGGGCTAAATTTGTAGGTAACATTACCCTTATTCTCCTCAATGCAGGTTTTACCCTTTAATTTATCACATACAACAAATCTTTTGAAGGGGATTTTGATAGCATGAGCATGAAACTTCTCTCTAAATGAAAGATCAATTAGAGATATAGAGTTGAAAACATTATGGCAAAAGGGAGAAATAATATTTCCTTTTGCTGTAACTTTTAAAAAAGTAAATCAGAAAGAGTTTAAAACAAGATACATTCATTATCCCGTGACGTAGAGATCGTCAAATTATATAGGGATCCGCCTGTATGAACATGTCCCAAATGTCAGATGTCATCGCTCGAGCAACTTCATTTCTTATCCGATTTTCATGAAACTCCACACACATGTTTACTAACATAGCCTCTTGTACAAGTTCACGTTTCATTGACCTAGGTCAAGGTCCCAGTGATTATTATTCTTTTGTAGGAAATGATGTCATCGCTTTAGCAACTTTGTTTATTATCCTATAGTGATGAAACTTTATACACACATGTTCACCAACATCGCCTCTTATATGAGTTTGCGTTTCAACAACCTAGGTCGAAGTGGCTATTAAAAGTCTGTAAAAAGCGACGTCATGCGAATTATACCTACAAATAAATATCTTTTTAAATGTAGTCAAACACAATCAAATTTATGTGATTTCTGCAATAGCAATATTGAAACAGTAAACCATCTTTTTTGGGAATGTCATTATGCCCAACATTTTTGGTCGGAACTCAAAACATTTTTGTCTAATATAAACATAACTATCACTTTTGATTTGTTTACATTCACATTTGGTTTGATAGATAAAGGTTCACAAAATACACTTAAAAACTATATAATACTATGTAGCAAATATTTTATCTTCAGGAGCAAGTGTGTGAAAACAATGCCATGTATAAATGCGTTCAAAAATTATTTGAATAAAAGAAAAGAAATGGAAAAACACATTGCTTTAAATGGTGACAATTTAGAATTTCATAACCGGAAATGGGCAAATTTTATTAACTAAATGTATTTGAACTGCTATTTATTTTTTAAAATCCTTAAAATATCCAACCGAGAAAACATTTTTTCCATCTTCTACTCGAGCTTTTACTTTTTATCTATCGATCTTCTATACTTTCTATCTTTTTTTCTACTTCTCAAAAACTGTCAGCCTTTTATTCCTTAAAAAAAATGTTTGCGCCAAATAATTATGTTAGTTTTTTTGATGTTTTGTTTCCTGTCCTTTATCTTGTTTTTCTCTATTTTTTCTTCTTGTTTATTTTTTAAAGAATCGTATTTAAAAAGGAAATGCACAACTAACAAATTATTGAGTGTTTGTAAAACACAAACACAAATAATTTATAATGATTTGTTTTTTTGAAGAAAAGTAAAAAAAAAAGAAAAAATGTATAAAACGTAACAAACGAAAATAATGCATTTACTGTATAATATGTACCTGTTTGTAAATCATACATAAAATAGCTATGTAAATATTTGGTGCGAATAAAATATATTATTGAAAAAAAAAAAAAAAAAGCGACGTCATCACGTTCGAGTTAACGTTTCACTGACCTAGGTTCAAAGTCACAGTGACTTTTATAATTCCTAGCAAAATGACGTAATCGCTCTAGTAACTTTATTTCTTATCTGATTGTTTTGAAACTTAACACACGTGTTCACCAGCCTCCCCTATTGTATGAGTTTGCATCGATCTAGGAAAGTGGTCAAGGTCACAGCGTCTTTTCTAAGTTGTACCAAATGACGTCATTACTCTTGTGACTTTATAACGTATCCGATTGTTATGAAACTTAAATTATATCTTAACAATGATCTCTTCTTGTACAAGATTGAATTTTACCAACCTAGGTCAAAGATCAAGCTCACAGTGACTATAATACATTTGTATAAAGCGACTACGTCTCTCTAGCACTTTCTTTTGTGGACGAAATTCCTTCATATTCCATACACAGGTTCAACGTCTAGAGAGTTTGGAGGGTTTTGAGTTTTTTCAAGCATTGTCAATTTCAAGGGTCATGGTCACATCTAGCACTTTCATTGCGAGACAGAAATCCTCCATACCTCTTGCACTGGTTCATTGTAAAGTCAGCTTTGACTGGTTCCCGTTTTAATGATCTAGGTCAAAGGTCACAGTGACTTTAATACATCTGTATGAAAAAAACCTGCGAGAGGATTTGTATCGTTGGCGATTCTCTTGATTTGCTATACACTACTTTTAACTACATTAGACAAATATTAGTCTGGAAATGTGTGTGATCTTAATTAGTTTTACAAAAGTCGAAAATATGGAAACTCTCTATAAATGAAGGAACAATTATTAAAGAAAACAGTTAAAAGCTTTGTGGCAAATTTATGAGTAATTTCTTCTTTCGCCACAATGTTATCAACAGTTGTCTGCTGCAGAAGCATCAAAGAATCTATATGTGGGAAAGTGTGAAGACAATTCACAAGGATAATTGTATACATATTATGTCATCTGTATTCAACTTTAATCTTGACAAAATATGGAAAGTCTCTTTATATAAAGGTTAAGATTTAGAATAGAGTTGAAAACATTGTGTCAAAAGGAGAAATTGCTTATTATGAGCAATTTTTCCTTTTGCCACAAAGTTTTCGAAAGTGGTCTGCTGCAGAGGCATCAGAAAGCGTCTGTATGTCGGAATAGGTTAAAACAGTACGCTCTCAAAATATCATATCATGAAAAGTTTAGCGAAATTGTTTATTTTCAATTCCTTTTCAGTTTTGACAAAACATACCACATAAAACGCGGAACTGAACTAGCTTGTGCTGAATGGATCTTACGGAATGGTGGAAGTATAAGATTTGTGGAGAGAAAAGATTGGTATAGAAACACATATGAGTTTTTTTCTATAAAGTTTGACCATTTTCACATTCAAGACATTGATATCTCTTGGGCGGAATTGACATCAGAAGGATTTTTATATCTAGGTTTGTTCAATTCTTATAAATACATTTCGCAAGAGGATCCGTGAGAAGGTGTAACTGTGTTTGTGCCAGCTGCCTTGGCAGGGAGACACATAAGGATCATCAATGTCGATCTCTCACTTAATTAACCCTTTCCCTCATATAGACGCTATCTGACGCCTCTGCAGCAGACAGCTTTTTGAAAACATAGTGACAAAAGTTTGCCACAATGTTTTCCACTTTTTGTCATAGGTTATCCATTCATTTATGGAGATTTTCTATGTTTTGACAAAATACGTTCAAAGTCGTCTGCTGCAGAATTGTCGTATGAGGGAAAGGGTTAAACTCTCATTGAATGACATATCCTTGCAGGGGACACTTGTGATTTTAGATCACCCGAGCAGAAGGCGCAAGGTGATCTATTCTGATCACTCTCTATCTGTTGTCCGTCTGTCGTCGTAAACTTTTATCTTGAAACAATACCTCCTCTTTAACCACTGCACCAAATTCAACCTGACTTTACTTGAATAATCTTTTGGTGTTACTTCTTCAAAATTGTTGAAAGATGTCAATTCTATGAAGAACTTTGGTTGCTGCGGCATCAGAAAGGGGGGAAAACTGCAGCTAATCTTTAAAATTCTTCTCCTGAATCTGCTAGTCAGATTCCAATTAATTTGATAGAGGTGTTCCTTGGTCGACTCTCTACAGACCTTTTTTCAATCTATATTGATTGCTTGAATACATGACAGCCAAGTGGCATCAGAAAAGTGGCAAAATGACAATACTTTTAAAATTAGATTTTTATGAAAGTGCTTGGTAGATTCTGTGATAAATGTGTAGAAATGTTCCTTTTGTAAGCCTCTAAATAATTGGTCCAAGCAGTATACTGCTTGGTTGAAAGATAGAAACCGGTGGCATCAGAAAAAATGATAAAATTAACTTTTACCTTTAAATGACATCTCCTTATCCACTGGACCAATTTAAGCCAAAGTTAAAAGGAATATTACGTTGGTTGTCCACTTTCAAAATCAGAAAGGGCATAAAATGCGATTCTTCTCTGAGCGACCTCTCATTCCAAGATAATTTGGTAGAAATGTCTTGAGTGACCCTCTACAAAATTTGTTCAAGCCATATTTGATTGGTTGAAAAACATGGCCGCCAGACAGAAAAGAGGCTGAATGACAAAACTTTAAAATTCCATTCTTATTAAAGTTTTGGTCTGATTTCAAGATAGTTTAGTAGAATCTTTCTTTAGTTACACTGTACATAACTTGTTCAGACCATATTGATTGGCAGCATCAGGAAAGGGGTAAAAGGAACTTTTAGCTTCAACTTAAACCAATGGACCAATATCAACCAAACTTCAAAGAAATGTTCCTGTGGTGGTCCTCTTTGTGGTGATAGATTAAGGGCTATCTTGGCCCTATTGTCTTAAGCTACCCTACTCGCTTGGGTGTCACACCTTGGTGAAGTTTTTTGTACGGTGTACCACCTCATCTTTGCTCCCCAGAGCACGAAGTGTGAGCTATTGTGATTACATTTTTTGCTTCGTGCATCGTGCGTCATCAACAATTGCCTTGTTTACACTCTACATGCTACATTTTACATCCGATTTTCATGAAAGCTATCAGAACATTCATCTTCATCATATTTTGGACAAGTTTGAAACGACCATATGAGGTCAAAACTAGGTCACTAGATCAAATTGAAGGATAACCTTATTAACACTTTGGAGGCCGCATTTCTAACTTGAAAATATTGAGACTTTGTCAGAATGTTTGTCTTGATGATATGTAGGCCAAGGTTAAATATGGATCATGTCCAGTCAAAAACAAGGTCACTAGTTTTCTTTGCCAGCCCCGGTAGCTCAGAGGGTAGCGACGTGGGCTCTCAATCTAGGGGTTGTGAGTTCGGTCCACAGTTCAGCCAACATTCTTTCTGTTGTTTGACAAAAGTCATTGTGGCAAGCGTCATTAGTCTTCCACAAATGGGCTAATATGTGGACAAACAGCCAGTTGCATTGAAAGATTGTTGTGTGGATTACTGGTGTGAGAAAGCCAGGAAACACATGAATAGGTGAACTGGCCGCCATGATATGACTGAAAAATTGTTGAGAACGGCATTAAACCCCAATCAATTAATCGGCTTCAAATGTTTTCAGAATGTTGAGTCTAAATCATTCTCTAGGCCAAGTATGATTATGGGCCAAATTCGGTCAAAAATAAGGTTAACACTGTGGAGGCTGCCTTTTTAACCCTTTCCCTCATATAGACGCTTTCTGACGCCTCTGCAGCAAACGGCTTTTTGAAAACATAGTGACAAAAGAAGAAATTGCACAAAACGTGCAATTTCTCCTTTTGCCACAATGTTTTCCACTTTTTGTCATAGGTTATCCATTCAATTATGGAGATTTTCTATGTTTTGCCAAAATACGTTCAAAGTCGTCTGCTGCAGAATTGTCGTATGAGGGAAAGGGTTAACTTGAAACTTCATCAGAAAGTTTGTCTTGATGATGTGTAGGCCAAGTTTGAATATCGGTCATGTATGGTCAAAAACTAGGTCACAAGGCCAAATTTATGGAAAATCTTGTTAACACTCTAGATGCCACATGCAGCTTGAAATTTTTAGTTTGAATATAGGTCTTATTAAATCTTAAACTCTAGGTCACTATGCCAAATTGAAGGAAAATCTTTTCAACACTGTTCTTGAGAAGTGTCCACTCCTTGCAGTTTTATTTGCTCTCCTTGATCAAATTTTCCCAGATATTTGCAGTGAAATATTTGCTACTAATTTACTATCAATTAGGTGATCGAATTAGGGCAGTTTGAGACTTTGTCATGTGTTTTGCATTAGAAATCTCATTGCATAACTCGGATGAGTGATCTTTGGCCATAATAGCCATCTTGTTTTTAAAGCCATTACAGATATTGCTTTGAAACTTACAATTCTTGTTCATCATCATTACTGGTATCAAAAGACAAGAGTTCATAACTCTGTCAAGGATTTTGTAAGAATTATGGCCCTTTCTGACTTAGAGGTTTGGTTAAAAGTTTTTTGTACTACCCCACTTTTTTTCAAAACCATTACAGATATTGCTTTGAGACTTATAATACTTGTTCACGATCATTACTGCCATCAACAGATATAAGTACATAAATCTATGAAGATTTTTGTCAGAATTAAGGCCCTATTTCGACTTAGAAAATACATTGAATCTGAGTAAAATCCAATTATTGACTTGACCATATAGGATATTCCTGTGAAACTTAGAGTGCTAGTTTACCATCATGACCCCCATTTGTAGACAAGAGAAGCCAGTGGTGCAGAGGTAGAGCGTCGGCCTCTCACATCAAAGGTCCCTGGTTCGAGTCCCGTGATGAGTGGGTCCTGACTTTGGGATTTTTCCGCACAATCGGCGCGAGTACTGGTTAAGTATCCAGGAAGCAGACATTGAGCTTGATTAATATAAGCTTAAAGCTTGTTTCGCAATCGATTTAAAATAAATAAGTTTAAACTAGACAAGAGAAGCTAGCTTTGTTTTACCTTTTACTGCAAATTTCATTGTATCATTGTCAAGCACTTTAAAAAAAGTTGAGCTTTCGGACAGCTCCTGTTAAAATTATTTTCCATAATAAACTGTTGTCACAGTATGATATTTAAAAAATTGTATCTATTGGAAACATCTTATGGTTGATATGATTTATGGTAAATTGGAAGTTGAAATACTATATAGTATATTGAAAGTTTTGTGGAATAATACCTGATATATATAGTCTCAAACCTGATAATTCAATCTAAGAAATTCTCTGCCTACCTCTTATAGCATTATCAGTAATACAGCTTTTACGCTGTACAAATCACTTTTAATAGCTTGGGACATGGACACATGTAAAAAAAATCTTTGTTGATAAACTTTTTGTATTTATCCTTGTCTTTGAAGGTATTTCACCTTTACTTGATTCTTTTTTATCCATCCCCTATTTTATACTTTGTATACATCTTATTTACAGACTTTATTGGTTGGGTTTTGTTGGTTATTTCACTGTTTCTATCAATTGTCATACCTAAGTTTAGCTGGGGGATAAAATTTGTGGAACATGTGGTCATAAAAAGGCTGCATGGGACACGCAAGTTGCATGTGTATAAAACCAACCCTTGTGCAATCTGCGAGAAATAATGTTGAAAGCGGCGTAAAACCCCAATAAAACAAAAAACAAAGTAATCTGCGAGAGCTGGTGACAGGTCATCTTCCATTTTAAGGATGGCCTCCGCTCAAAGAACTTACTATTGAAGGAAAAAGAGAGCAATCTTCCTCTGATTCAGAATTTGATGGGTAATGTAATCTCCATCGTTTCAAAGGGTGGAAGAGTAAGAGCTGAATGTTTTGCGTCCTCCACAGCTGTCCCGTTGTCAGCTTTCCAAGAAGGTAGTGACTTTTGAGGTTCCTTGCTCTCCGTGTTCAGTTTGCCGATCTTGTGACAGGTTGCTGGCTAGAGAGATATGATAACTAGTTACTTATAATCACTTGGAGTTGGTATATCTGATCGCCAGTCTATCAGCCACTGGCCTTACCTGGCCAACTTCTGGTTTTAAATACATCCCATACAATCGGCCTCTGACCACCTACCACTGGCCATAAACCAGCAGCCACAGGGCATGAGTATTTAGACTTAAGTTTATAGTCCACCGGCTACAAACCATCGGCCTTCTGGTATTGAATACATCATATACAATTGGCCTCTGGCCATAAACCATCAGCCACAGGCCATGAGTATTTAGACTAGATTTATGGTCCACCAGACACCAACCACTGGCCCTCTGGTAATTGATAACTGTGCGCTGATTTCTGGTAAGTCTTTTCTTCAGTGAAAAAAAGCCAGCAACGTGATGATTTTTCTTAGGGATTTCGTCACTGCACACCAAAAAAAACAATTATTAGATCCCCTGGTGGTACGTCATATGTAGCCAGAGATCGCTCTTCACCTATTTTACATGACTAAAGACAAACTGTCAGGTGTGTAGAGAGATCACTGGGTTGATTGGGATGTTTACCCTTCTTTATACAGACAGGAGGATACCTTCCCATTGAGGAGGCATTCAAAGAGTCTGTCTAGAAGAGTCCATCACTTTAACCATCCCATTGCGGATGCTAATTAAATTGGGTAGTAACAGAAAGACAGTTGCCCCTTCACACACAGTGAGCTTGTCTCCGGGGAGAACCTAAGTGTCATTGTTTTCTCTCTCTCGGAGAGAGTCCCCACCTGTTGACCAAGTTTCACTGATGGCACATTCTCATGATCAGATAGTTGATTCGGAGAGCTCTCTCAGTTCTCTGCATCCGGTGCAAACAAAACTGTTGTCTCCTACGTACGCAGGCAAGGGGGAAGTCATTCACATTTCCTATTTCTAGAGGCGTGTAAACTCCTTAGGACCTGGTGACGTCAAGCATGCCCCCTGTCACCTACATGTTAATGTTCTGGCTGACAGTCTATCGCGTCACAGAACAAAGTCTTGCCTACGGAGAGGACCTTGAATCAGAGAGTATGGGTCTAATCCATTTCTCTTGGAACTTATGCTTTCTTTTGAACTCAATGGGCCTCTTTTTAGGAGTCTTGCTCCAAAATGGGACCTGTCCTGTGTCCTCTGTTCCTTTACTAAAGCACCATATGAAACTTTGTCTTCTGCGGTTCTTAAGGCAGTAACCATAAAAAAGATAGTTCTTCTTCTAGCTTTTGCCACTGCTAAGCGAAGAAGCAAACTTAATACTTTTTCTATTAAAGGGGGTAAGATAAAAAAGATACCTCACCTTTGTCTATGTTGATCTCATGCTGGATTTCTTTTGTAATAAAGTCTATGGCTTTCTGATAACAATCTGTCCTTTCGTCCTCATGATCTTCGCTCTTTGTCATCACAATCTAGTGATTTTTAGCTCGACTTTTGAAAAAAACGAGAGCTATTGTCATGACCCTGGCGTGGTCGTCGGCGGCAGTGGCGGCAGAGGCAGCTTGGTCGTCCGGTTAAGGTTTTTTGTTAAGCTCAGCTTTTTTTCTGTTTTCTAACAAACTACTACTGTTAAAGTCACTAAACTTCATAAACATAATCATAATATGTTAAATAATACAAGTATATAGCTGGAAATCTTTATTTGTTTCACTTAAAACTTCAAAACGTAAGGTTAAGGTTTTTTGTTTAGCTCAGGTTTGCTTGATACTTCACAAACTTGCTGAGTGTCTTAAATTGACCTTATATAACAAGTTTCATAACTCTGTAAATAGTATTGACAAAATTATCTCCCCATTTCAATTTAGAAAATCTACTTTGAAGGGAGAAAAATGGTGATAACTGAAACACAATTTAACCTATAGCTTTTGAAACTTCCTAAACTTATTCAATGTCTTAACATAACTTGATACAACAAGTTCCATAACCCTGAACTTAATATTGACCAAATTATCCCCCCTTTTGGACTTAGAAAATCTACACTGAAGGTGTTGTCATCCGGTTAAGGTTTTTTATCAGCTCGACTTTTGAAAAAAACGAGAGCTATTGGCATGACCCTGGCGTCGTCGGCGGCGGCGGTGGCGTGGTCGTCCGGTTAAGATTTTTTGTTTAGCTCATTTTTAGCTCACCTATGCACGAAGTGCAAGGTGAGCTATTGGGATCACATTTTGTCCGGCGTCCGCCCGTCGTGCGTCGTGCTTGGTGAGTCGTGCGTCGTCAACATTTGAGCTTGTTAACACTCTACAGGCTACATTTTGCATCCGATCTTCATGAAAGTTTATCAGAACGTTCATCTCCATAAAATCTTGGACAAGTTCGAAACTGGGCCATATGAGGTCAAAAACTAGGTCACTAGGTCAAATTGAAGGGAAATCTTGTTAACACTCTGGAGGCCACATTTTCAATTTGAGCATGTTGAAACTTTATCAGAATGTTTGTCTTAATGATATGTAGGTCAAGTTTGAACATGGGTCATGTCGGGTCAAAAAGTAGGTCACTAGGTCAAATTGAAGGAAAATCTTGTTAACACTCCAGAGGCCGCAATTTTTGCTTAAGCAGTTTGAAATTTTGTTAGAATGTTTGTCTTAAAAATATCTAGGTCAAGTTCGAATATGGGTTATGCCGGGTCAAAAACTAGGTCACTAGGTCAAATTGAAGGAAAATATTGTTAACACTTTGAATGCCGCATTTTTTGCTTCAGCAACTTGAAATTTGTTCAGAATGTTGAGCTGAATGATATCTAGGCCAAGTTCGAATATGGGTCATGCCGGGTCAAAAACTAGGTCACTAGGCCAAATTGAGGGAAAATCTTGTTAACTCTGTAGAAGCCGCATATTTTGCTTCAGCGGCTTCAAATATCTAGGTCAAGTTCGAATATGGGTTATGCCGGGTCAAAAACTAGGTCACTAGGTCAAATTGAAGGAAAATATTGTTAACACTTTGGATGCCGCATTTTTTGCTTCAGCAACTTGAAATTTGTTCAGAATGTTGAGATGAATGATATCTAGGCCAAGTTCGAATATGGGTCATGCCGGGTCAAAAACTAGGTCACTAGGCCAAATTGAAGGAAAATCTTGTTAACACTTTGGATGCCGCATTTTTTTGTCAGAATGTTTGTCTTAAAGATATCTAGGTCAAGTTTAAATATGGGTCATATAGGATCAGAAACTAGGTCACAAGGCCAAATTAAGGGAAAATCTTGTTAACTCTGTAGAAACCGCATTTTTTGCTTCAGCAGCTTGAAATTTGGTCAGAATGTTTGCCTAAATGATATCTAGGCCAAGTTCGGATATGGGTCATGCCGGGTTGAAAACTAGGTCACTAGGCCAAATTGAAGGGTAATCTTGTTAACACTCTGGATACTGCATTTTAAATTTCAGCATGATGAAACTTTTATCAGAATGTTTTTCTTGATGATATGTAGGCCAAGTTCGAATATGGGTCATGCTGGGTCAAAAACTAGGTCACTAGATCAAATTGAAGGAAAATCTTGTGAACACTTTGGATGCCACATTTTTTGCTTCAGCAGCTTGAAATTTGGTCAGAATGTTTGTCTGAATTATATCTAGGTCAAGTTCGAATATGGGTCATATTGGATCAGAAACTAGGTCAATAAAGGAAAATATGGTTCAAACTCCGGAGGCCGCATTTTTACTTTGAGCAAGTTGAAACGTCAGAATGCTGTCTTGATGATATCTAGTCCATGTTGGAATATGGGTCATATCAAGTAAAAAAAATATAGATCACTAGGCCAAATGAAGGAAAATATTGTAAGAACTGTGGAGGTTGCATTCAGAATAATTGTCTTGATGTGTTTTGCATTGCAGTACATTGTATAATTAAGGTGAGCGATCCAGGGTCATCATGGCCCTCTTGTTTTATTTTATTTTTCTCCCTATCAGTCGAGCGTCTGTGCCGTACGCGGTGCTCTTGTTTCTTGTTGGGTCAACTTGTTGCAGCCCAACGAATTATACATACAATTAACAGCAAGAGCATTTAGAATAAGCTCAAGTCTGATTTATTCTTTTCCTCTTTGTAGTGCATCTAAACCTTTTCTTAAGTGTTCTTTAGTCAATACTATGGAACCATATATGATACTTAAATATTTACCAGGCTTATCACCTACCTGACAAGTTGTGTGGACTAGGACGAACCTCTTGACCATTGCTACAAAGTATTCAGGTATTGAATGAGGGGTTACATATTTTTGACATAAACATGAAGTTTTCTAAGTTAAACATATGTTTATTAAAATTATATACTTACTGTCATTTCCGAATGACACCTCCCATCCAGTGCTGTCACTGTTTCTCATTACTCGGTCAATTTAAAAGTGATTTGTATGGCGTAATCATTTCAAGTATAGGCTGTGTAACTGAACTATAATTGGTACACAGAGAATTTCTTGGAAGGAATTATCGGGCTTTAGATTATATATGGGGTATTAAATGATGGGTAAGTATATTTTTATAAAAAGGTTTTACTTAGAAAAACTTCTATTTTTTGACAATGCCTGAACATTATCAATTTGTTTTATCTGCTTTCCATGCCCGCCTTGGTGGTTTTATGGTTAGAGAGTCTGTCTAAATAGCTGGAGACCAGGGTTTGATCCCTGGCTGGGTCATATCAAGTACTTAAAATGTGTTAGTAGTGGCTTCCCTCCTTGGTGCTGAGGGTTGCAGGCATAGCACTGCAACTGATGCGCTGGTGTCGTATAAGCTTACCAGCAGTTCTGGTACTTAACCCAAGGAAAGCACTGGTATGACCAAAATACTGCTAAAAAGCGGTGTAAAAATACAAAGAAATAAAATAACTGCTTTCCATTGTTATGATACAGTTTTTTGGAAAATACTTAACCCTTTCCCACATACAAAAGAACAGCAGCAGATGAATTTTAAAACATATTTTTGCCAAGATGTTTTCAAAGTTGTCTGCTGCAGAATTGTTGTTTCTGGGAAAGGTTTACACATGTTTTTGAAAATATTTTAAGGGGGTTTATAATACAATTTGATACATCTTAAACAGGTGGTATTTGAAAACATTGTGATAGAAGGAGAGTAATGAGTAAAACTATTAAATATACATGTAGTTGAAAACATAGTAACAAAAGGTGAAATTTCTCAACATGAGTATTTTATCCTTTTGCCATAAAGAAAAAGTTTTCTAATGCAGGTGCGTTTGAATGTAACTGCAGATTGCAAATTGGAAAGTGTGTTATAGGTAAATATTTTAACATGGTAGTAACGGTTGCAGTAAATGAAGATTCATGATTGTACCATGTTGATGACAGACGGATGCTTCTTACAATCGTGTCTGTTTAAATATTTCAGATAGTATAAAACGGCTGCAAACAGTGAAGATACATCATTGTAGCGACGATGTTGACGACGAATGTATGTTTCAACTTACAAGGGTAGCTAAATCACTGCGTAAATTACATATCAGTTCATGCGAAAATATCAGTGATGATGGTTTAAAACGCTTACGTGTCTTTAGGTAAGTGTACATTCCCATATTAATAAAGCGTGTGTCCTAATTAAAATGCTTACATGGTTTAGGTAAGTGTCTAACCATATTAATTAAGCGCGTGTCCCACTTTTCAAATGACTCCAAAATGGTAGTAATGGCTGCCCTCCTTGGCGTTCAGGGTTGTATGGTTAGCATTATGGCTGACTGTCTGCCCCGCTTGGTGTTCAGGGTTGTATGGTTAGCATTATGGCTGACTGTCTGCCCCGCTTGGTGTTCAGGGTTGTATGGTTAGCATTATGGCTGACTGTCTGCCCCGCTTGGTGTTCAGGGTTGTATGGTTAGCATTATGGCTGACTGTCTGCCCCGCTTGGTGTTCAGGGTTGTATGGTTAGCATTACGGCTCACTGGCTAGTGTCAGGATAAACGGATCAGTAGAACTGGTAATTTGCCCAGGAAACCGTTTACTCCGTGATATAACTGAACAATGTTAACCCTTTCCCACATACATTAAATCTGCAGCAGACAACTTTGAAAACATAGTGACAAAAACCTGAAAAATATCCATAAAAGATAGCTTAATTATAAAGTTGAAAACATTGTGGGCAAAGGAGAAATTACTCGTCATGAGCAATTTCACCTTTGGCCACAATGTTTTCAAAAGTCATCTGCTGCTATTGCATCAAAATGCGTCTGCAGATGGGAAAGGGTTAAATTAAAACGATGAATCGAAATTTGCAGGTTAAAGTGAAACATGTATTGGGATATTATATTATATACTAGCAGCAACATCGTTTCCTGTAAACAATTTAACTTCCAGAAATATTATGGCTTAAGATTCACTGCAAATATTACAACTTTTAAGATGTTACTTTATTAGTTCACATATTAAATGTGAATAGAGATGTAGTTAAGATGAACAATTTATTCTTCTCCCACAATGATTTCAAATTAATTAAAGATTTAACACTCTCAATATCTTGTTGTTAAGCCCCCTGGAAATGAGCTCAACATAGCCATCACAATGGCAGTTCAGTGTATGTATGTGCTTGCGTGTGTGTGGTTGTGCGTGAATCTGTCTGTCCGAAACATTGTCCAGCCCACATCTTAACTAGGCATCATTTTCAAGAAACTTGGCACAAACGTTCACCATGATGAGGTGGCACGTAGGGTACAAGACCAAGGCCTTTACCTCAAATGTCAAGGTCACACTTAGAGGTCAAAGGTCAAAATGAGTACTGTTTGATAGGACTGTACCACAATAATTTCAACTTGGCTTAAAGATTTAACGCTCAATATCTTATGTCAAGCCCGCTTAAAATGAGCTCGACATAGCTGTCACAATGGCGATCAGTGTATGTATGTGTGTGCGTGAGCACAATTGTACCTGTGTCTGTCTGTCCGAAACCTTGTATCGCCCACAACTTAACCATGCATCATAGCTTTTCCAAGAAACTCTGCACAAATGTTCACCATGATGCATGTCTGTATGAAACCTTGTCCGACCCACATCTTAACCATGCATCATAGCATTTCCAAGAAACTGGGCACAAACATTCACAATGATGAGGTGGAGTAAAGGGCACAAGACCCAGGCATGTACTTCAAATGTCAAGATCACAATTAGAGACCCAGGTCTGTACCTCAAATGTCAAGGTCACATTTAGAGGTCAAAGGTCAAAATGAGTCCTGTGTAATAGGACGCATCATAGGATTCCAAAGTTACTAAGCACAAATGTTCACCAAGATGAGGTGAAGTGTCGCACACTAGACCAATGCCTGTATTTCAAAGGTCAAGGTCACACTTAGAGGTCAAAAGTCAAACTGAGAAACCATGCATCATAGGATTCCCAAGTAACATGGCACACATGTTCACCATGGTGATGGTGGCAGAAGTGATAACTTGTAGACTTGTTTTGATGCATAATTAACTAGGCCCTTAATTAACTGCTATCAGGTTAACTCTTTAAACAGTCTGTCTTGCAACTGCATTGAAGAGCACTATGTCTGTGACAAACCTTTGGAGAAGGCTCGACATGTTGCCTGTGGGCATCTGTTTATTAGTCCCCTACCGATCGAAGATAGATTTGGGGACTATAGGTTTAGTCGATTCCGTCTGTCTGTTTGTCCGTCCATCTGTACATTAACCTGTCTGTCTGTCTGTCCGTCACACTTTTTTGTCACACTTTTTTGTCACACTTTTTCGTCACACTTTTTTGTCACACTTTCAATGATCAGTGCAGGTGACACACATGCTCTGCGGAGCACTCCATTCTAGTTTTCAAAACCATCACAGATATTGGTTTGAAACATACAACAATTATTCACCATCATTACATCCATCAACACACAAGAGTACATAACTCTGGCCATGTTTTTGTAAGAATTATGGCCATTTTTCCACTTTCAATTTTGGTTAAGTTTTTTCGTACCACCCCACTTTTTTTGCAAATCCATTAGAGATATAGCTTATACACTTACAATGCTTATTGACCATCATTACCTCCATCGACAGAAAAGAGTACATAACTCTGTCAAGGTTTTTGTAAGAAATATAGCCCTTTTTCAACTTAGAATTTTGGTTTAAGTTTTTCGTACCACCCCAATTTTTTTCAAAACCATAAGAGATATAGCTTACACACTTACAATACTTATTTGCCATCATTACCTCCATCCACAGACAAGAGTATCTAGTCCAAGTTGGAATATAGGTCATATCATGTAAAAAAATATAGATCACTAGGCCAAATGAAGGCAAATATTGTTAACACTGGAGGTTGCATTCAGAATAATTGTCTTGATGTGTTTTGCATTGCAGTACATTGTATAATTAAGGTGAGCGAACTAGGGCCATCATGGCCCTCTTGTTTAGCTTTACCGGCTGAAAGCCAATCGAGCTTATGTCATGTCGAATTGTCCGTTGTGCGTTAACATTTTGCTTCAAATGACTTTTCCTCCATAAGCACTTGGCCAATTCGGATGAAACATCATAGCAAGCATCCTCTTCTAAATTCCTTGAAAAATTCTGTAGAAATGTTCCTTGAGAGACCCTCTATCAGATTCCTTCAAGCCATGTTGATTGGTTGAAAAACATGGCCACCAGAGGGCGGGGCTATTTTGCCTTATATGGCTATAGTGAAAACTTAAAATATCTTCTCCTCCGAAAGCGTCAGGCCGATTTTCAAATAATTTTCTAGAAATGTTCCTTGGGTGACCAGATTCCTTCAAGCCAATTTGATTGAGCCATGTTGATTGGTCGAAAAACATGACCGCCAGAGGGCGGGGCTATTTTGCCATATATGGCTGTTTGGAGATTTAATTTTTGCCTAATGGCCGTTGAGCGATCCTGGCCCTCTTGGGCATCTTGTTTACTTAGAATTTTGTTTTTTTTGTACCACTTTTTTTTCAAAACCATTACAGATATTGCTTTAAAACTTACAACACTTATTCACCATCATTACTTCTATCAAAAGATAAGAGTACATAACTCTGTTAAGATTTTTGTAGAAATTATGGCCCTTTTCTGACTTAGAATTTCGGTTAAGTTTTTTGTACCAATATACTTTTTTCCAAAACCATTACATATATTGCTTTGAAACTTACAACAATTTTTCACCATCATTACCTCCAGCAACAGACAAGAGTACATAACTCTGTCAAGGTTTTTGTAAGAATTATGGCCATTTTTCGCCTTAGAATTTTGGTTAAATTTTTCAAACCACCCCATTTTTTGTCAAAACCATTAGTGATTTAGCTTATACACTTACAATAATTATTTATCATCATTACCTCCATCAACCGACAAGGGTACATAACTCTGTCAAGTTTTGTTTAAGAATTATGGCCCTTTTTCGATTTATGATTTTGGTTAAGTTATTCGTACCAAATCATTTTTTTAAAAACAATTAGAGATATAGCTTAAACACTTACAAAAATCTTGTTACCATCATTACCTCCATCAACAGCCAAGAGTGCATAATTCAGTAAAGTTATGACTCTTTTTCGACTTATAAAGTACTTTGCTTGTAAATAATATGATTAAGTACTTGGATAAATGTTTTCTTTATCACCCAAAAAATTTTGTTATATTGGCAAGCACAAAAAGTCGAGCTTTTCAAAGCAGGGATCCTTGAAAATAGAATTTAAGGTAAATGATTGTACCCTTTTCCACATACAACAGATGACTTTGACAGCATATACATGTATGCACAAATATAGCAATTTTTTATAAAGGGGGGAAATTTAAAGTTTATAACATTGTGGCAATAGCATGTGCATTTTTTTTCTTTTGCCACACTGTTTTCAAAAGCTGTCATATGCTTCAAATTGCATCTGCTTGACGGAATGGGTTAATATGTATCCAACTTTTCTCTCCTCAGATTTTTAGAAGTGTTGTATTTAGAAGACCTTCCTTCAGTGACTGACAAAGTGAAAGCTTACGAATATCTGAAGACACATTTGCCAAAATGTTTAATCTGTTACCCAGATGCACAAAAACTGATGTAAAAAAAGGAATCCATAAAAGATGATTTATTGCATAAACAGTATGTTTTTTGTCGAGCATGCTTTCTGTGAATTAGACATAGCTGTCACAATGGCGGTTCCATGTATGTGTGTGCATCCATCTGTACGAACCTTGTCCGGCCCACATCTTAACCATGTATCATAGGATTGCCAACAAACTTGGCACAAACGTTAACCATGATGAGACGCTGTATCACCAACAAGACCTATGCCTATGATGAGGTGGCGTGTCACGTAAAAGATCAAGGCCTGTATTTTAAATGTCAAGGTCACACTAAGAGGTCGAAGATTAAAATGAGTACTGTTTATGGACCTGTACCTTGTCTGGGCCACATCTTAACCATGCATCATATGATTTTATAGAAACTTGGCACAAACGTTCACCATGATGAGACACCGTATCACCAACAAGACCTATGCCTGTACCTCAAATGTCAAGGTCACACTTAGAGGTTGAAGATAAAAATGAGCACAGTTTGATAGGAATGTACCTTGTCCGGACCACATCTCGACCACCCAAGTTACTGGGCACACATGTTCACCATGATACGGTGAAGTGTCGCGCACAAGACCCAGATCTGAACTGATTAGGTCAAAGGTCAAAATGAGAATCGAAGCATCATAGGATTCCCAAGTTACTGGGTACACATGTTCACTATGATGAGGTGATGATGACAGAAGTGATAACAAATCTTGCAAAAAAGGAGATTTTTCCCACGTCTAGCCGCGTTTTGATGCATATGCAGCAAGCATTATAGTTTCTTATGTATATTTCCACTACTGACAACACTTTTCTATATAATTAATGTCCAGATTCCAAAAGTGGGATTGAAGTAACAAAATGGAAAATATTCCATTATTCAAAAACTATTCAGTTTAAGGATTTATAATTTATTGAGAATAAGTTCATGTGTCTTTCAATACATGTGTCGTTGTGTAAAATTATTCCTATGTTAAATATGCCTGAACCTTTCATACACAAAACATACTAAAAATGATGTATGTTAAACTTCAGAATGATATGGTATATCAAAAATAAAAACAAAATGTTGGGTTACTGTTCTTTTGACATTTTACAACCACTTTGGTATTGCAGAAGGCCCTTAATTAATTGCTATCAGGTCAACTCTCTGTCAGTCTGTGTTGCAATTGCATGGAAGGGCACTATGTCTGTGCCAAAACCTTTGGAGTGGGCTCGACATGTTGCCTGTGGGCATCTAGTTTTAGTTATCCAACTGAATATGTCGGCTAAATTCCAGGTAGCCTAACCAGTGCAGTTTGATCAGGTCCTACGATGATGGCAAATAATAACTTATTGTTGGATTTCCTAGAGCAAGGCTTTGGATGCCTTGTCCATCATGCTACAGTTACTGAAATATTGGTAGGCAACCAACGTCATTTTTTAAAATGAGCTATTTCTTCTTTTGCATCAATGTTTTCAATTCTATTTGCTGATGATACTTATACTTGAGAGCATTTTGCCAGTTTTTAGCTTGACTATTTGAAAAATATGAGAGCTAAACTACTCACCCTGGCGTCGACGTTCGCATCACACCTTGGATAAGGTTTTGCAGGCAAGTACTTAAATACTACATGTATTGCATTGAAACTGTCTACGACCCTAACCAACTATCACAGCTATGTAGATTATCAAGTAAGATAACTATATCCTGCATTTTATGCAAGTTATGGACCTTTTTACTTAGAAATTCTGGTTAAAGTTGTGCGAACAACTAAATTAAGAGTCCATATCTCTGTATTTACTTGACGCATTGCATTGAAACTTTCTACAACCCTACCAAACTATCACACCTATTTAGATTATCGAGTTAGTTAACTATATCCTGCATTTTTTGCAAATTATGGCCCTTTTTTTAGCTCACCTGAGCTTCGCTCAAGGTGTGTTATTGTGATCGCCTTTTGTCCGGCGTCCATCGTGCGTCGTGCGGTGTGCGTCATTCGTCGTCCGTCAACTTCTTCTCCTCAGTAACCAGTGGGTCAATTGGGATGGAACTTCACAGAAAGCATCCTCTCAATGACCTCACCGGATTTCCTACAAATTTTTGGGATCCATGCAGAATTCTGGTTTCCATGGCAACGAAATGAAAAAAAAAATTCAGATTACTATAAGCCATGTTGATTGGTTGAAAAACTAGGCCGCCATGTGTTTGGGTTATTTTGCCTTATATGGCTATAGTGAAAACTTAAAAAATCTTCTCCTCTGAAAGTGCCGATTTTCAAATAATTTTGTAGAAATGTTCCTTGGATGACCCTCTATCAGATTCCTTCAAGCCATGTTGATTGGTCGAAAAACATGGCCGCAAGGGGGGGGCGGGGCTATTTGCCTTATATGGCTATAGTGAAAACTTAAAAAATATTTTCCTCCAAAAGAGTCAGGCCGATTTTCAAATAATTTTGTAGAAATGTTCCTAGGGTGACCCTTTATCAGATTCCTTCAAGCCAAGTTGATTGGTCGGAAACTATGGCTGCCAGGGGGCGGGGCTTATATAGCTAAAGTAAAAAAAAGAGAAACAATCATGTGAGCATCCAGGGCAATCATGGCCCTCTTGTTTACTTAGAAATTCTGGTTGTACGTGCAACTTAATTAAGAATCCATATCTCAATCTTTACTTGATGCATTGCATTGAAACTTTCTACAACCCTACCCATCTATCACACCTATGTAAATTATCAAGTAAGATAACTCTATCCAGCATTTTATGCAAGTTATGGTTTCATCTTAATTATGAGTCCATATCTCTTATTGGAAACCAACCTTTAAAGAGGTATAATTTAGGTGTGGTTCATATCAATTGATCTCATGACCGTATCCTGTTAAGAAATCGAGAAAATCTGATTCATTCCCGTTATTTCTCAAAATTCCTTAATCGATACCTACCAAGCAGGTTTAAATTATTTCATTTAAATAATTAAAATATGAAAGCTTTCTCATACTACAGTATAATTAGAATCAAACATCACCTCATAAACATTTATAAGGCAAAACAATTGTTATTTTACTTATTTCTTTTATGAATATCTATAAAAGTGCAACTTTAAGCATCCTTATCTCAGCAACTATATGATATATTGCATTGAAACTGTATACAACCATTCCCAACCAACACACCTATGTAAATAATCAAGTGAAATAACTCTGCCCTGCATATATGGAAAATTATGGCCCTTTTTTGACTGATTCTGGTTCTAGTTTTGCGTCCATATCTCAGTAACTACTATGAGCATTGTATTGCAACTTTATACAACCATTACCAACCATCACTATTGTGTAATTAATCAAGTGACAATACTCTATCCTGCATATATTGAAAATTATGCCCCTTTGTTTACTTAGAAGGAATCCGCTGTGGTCGAGTGGTTAGCGTCGGGAATTTCGAAACCGGGTGTCCCGGGTTCGGTCCCCAGTCGCGGCACTACGGTCATGGTGGAGTGCCCTTAGGCAAGGCACATTTTCTAGCCTAGTACTGGTTTGTTTACCCAGGGATCATGATTATTAAATTTAATTGCGCGCTAAATGACCTTAGCTGTCGATGCGCCATAAAACAATATACATTCATTGTTTACTTAGAAATTTTGGTTAAAGTTGTGCGTGCAACTTCATTGGAGTCCATATCTCAGCAACTATTTGATATATTGCATTGAAACTTTATACAACAATTACCAACCATCACACCTATGTAAATAATCAAGTGACATAACTCTGTCCTGCATATATTGAAAATTATGGCCCTTTTTAGCTCACCTATGCACGAAGTGCAAGGTGAGCTATTGTGATCACATTTTGTCCGTCCGTCGTGCGTCGTCCTTCGTCAACATTTGAGCTTGTTAACACTACGGGCTACATTTTGCATCCAATCTTCATGAAAGTTTATCAGAACGTTCATCTCCATAAAATCTTGGACAAGTTCGAAACTGGGCGATATGAGGTCAAAAACTAGGTCACTAGGTCGAATTGAAGGAAAATCTTGTTAACACTCTGGAGGCCACATTTTCAACTTGAGCATATTGAAACTTTATCAGAATGTTTGTCTTGATGATATGTAGGTCAAGTTCGAACATGGGTCACGTTGGGTCAAAAAGTAGGTCACTAGGTCAAATTGAAGGAAAATCTTGTTAACACTCCAGAGGCCGCAATTTTTGCTTCAGCAGTTTGAAATTTTGTCAAAATGTTTGTCTTAAAAATATCTAGGTCAAGTTCGAATATGGGTTATGCCGGGTCAAAAACTAGGTCACTAGGTCAAATTGAAAGAAAATCTTGTTAACACTTTTGATGCCGCATTTTTTGCTGCAGCAGCTTGAAATTTGGTCAGAATGTTTGTCTTAAATATATCTAGGTCAAGTTCAAATATGGGTCATATTGGGTCAGAAACTAGGTCACCAGGCCAAATTGAGGGAAAATCTTGTTAACTCTGTAGAAGCCGCATGTTTTGCTTCAGCGGCTCGAAATTTGTTCAGAATATTGTGCTGAATGATATCTAGGCCAAGTTCGAATATGGGTCATGTCAGGTCAAAAACTAGGTCACTAGCCCAAATTGAAAGAAAATCTTTTTTACACTTTGGATGCCGCATTTTTTGCTTCAGCAGCTTGAAATTTTGTCAGAATGTTTGTCTTAAAGATATCTAGTTCAAGTTCAAATATGGGTCATATTGGATCAGAAACTAGGTCACTAGGCCAAATTGAGGGAAAATCTTGTTAACTCTGTAAAAGCTGCATTTTTTGCTTCAGCAATTTGAAATTTGGTCAGAATGTTTGTATAAATGATATCTAGGCCAAGTTCGGATATGGGTCATGCCGGGTTAAAAACTAGGTCACTAGACCAAATTGAAGGGTAATCATGTTAACACTCTGGATACTGCATTTTTAATTTCAGCATGATAAAACTTTATCAGAATGTTTTTCTTGATGATATGTAGGCCAAGTTTGAATATGGGTCATGCTGGATCAAAAACTAGGTCACTAGATCAAATTGAAGGAAAATCTTGTGAACACTTTGGATGCCGCATTGTTTGCTTCAGCAGCTTGAAATTTGGTCAGAATGTTTGTCTGAATTATATCTAGGTCAAGTTCAAATATGGGTCATATTGGATCAGAAACTAGGTCAATAAAGGAAAATATTGTTCAAACTCCGGAGGCCGCATTTTTACTTTGAGCAAGTTGAAACTTAGTCAGAATGTTGTCTCGATGATATCTAGTCCATGTTGGAATATGGGTCATATCAGGTAAAAAATATAGATCACTAGGCCAAATGAAGGAAAGTATTGTTAACACTGTGGAGGTTGCATTCAGAATAATTGTCTTGATGTATTTTGCATTGCAGTACATTGTATAATTAAGGTGAGCGATCCAGGGCCATCATGGCCCTCTTGTTTTTCTTAGAATTTCTGGTTAAACTTTTGCGTCCAATTATATTAAGAGTCCATATCTCACCAACTACTTGATATATTTGTTTTGAAACTGTATACATACATTATTTTAACCTATATGTTTTACACACAACATTGCACTCCTTAAACTAATCAAAGCGCCGATGACACAGTAGTGGTGATTGTGTATAAAATCTTGCAAAGTAACAAACAGTATCTCGGTGTAGGCCTTGAGATTTTCAATATATATATAGGCATATACGATAATGCTCGATCTCCAACTCAATTAGGCTACACTTTCAGCATTGATTGCTAATTGACGCTAGAACATACAGTGGGTTGCACTCAAACCTGCCTTACTTGTACACTGACATCCTGTCCTTTAAACTTTTGAAAACCAGTCTAATCATCTACGCTTTCATATATTGCACGAACCACAAAATGAAGCGTTTATAATATAGAGATTTAAAAACAATCCATGACGAGTCTTGCGAGCTATTTATAGAACATTTTGGAATTTCCAGATGCCTCCTACTGGGTCAAGGTATGTGAAGTTGGCACGAAGTTCGGTATTCGGTAATCGATATTCAATACCGATATGAATGTAGAGCTGAAACGAATATAGAGCCAGCACTAGATTCGTGTATTCTGTTACGCATTGAAATATACGTTACCATCATTGTTTAGTATGACGAATACCGATTTGAATATGGAGCCAGATCGATATTCGAGAAAATGGTGATATCGCCTTCCTGATCATGTAGAAGGGCGAACCCCGATTTGAATATCGATTTGAATTTAGTGCCAGATCGATATTCGAGAAAATGGTGCTATGTTCTTTCTGACCATGTAGTAGAGCGAATACCGATTTGAATATGGAGCCAGATCGATATTCGAGAAAATGGTGCTATCTTTTTTTCTGAACATGTAGTAGAGCGAATACCGATTTGGATATAGAGCCAGATCGATATTCATGAAAATGGTGCTAGCGTCTTCCTGATCATGTAGAAGGGCGAACCCCGATTTGAATATCGATTTGAATTTAGTGCCAGGTCTGTATTCGGTAAAATGGTGCTATTGTCTATCTGACCATGTGGTAGAGCGAATACCGATTTGAATATCGATATGAATATGGAGCCAGATCGATATTCGAGAAAATGGTTCTATCTTATTTCTGAACATGTAGTAGAGCGAATACCGATTTGAATATGGAGCCAGATCGATATTCGAGAAAATGATGCTATCTTTTCTCTGAACATTTAGAAGAACGAATACCGATTTGAATATCGATTTGAATATAGAGCCAGATCGATATTCGTGAAAATGGTGCTATCGTCTTCCTGATGATTTGTTAGAGCGAATACCGATTTGAATATAGATTTGAATATGGAGCCAGAGCGATATTCGAGAAAATGGTGCTATCTTTTTTCTGAACATGTAGTAGAGCGAATATGGATTTCAATATCGATTTGAATATAGAGCCAGGTCGATATTCGTGAAAATGGTCCTATCGTCTTCCTGATCATGTAGAAGGGCGAACCCCGATTTCAATATCGATTTGAATTTAGTGCCAGGTCGATATTCGGTAAAATGGTGCTATTGTCTTTCTGATCATGTAGTAGAGCGAATACCGATTTGAATATCGATTTGAATATGGAGCCAGATCGATATTCGAGAAAATGGTGCAATCTGTTCTCTGAACATGTAGTAGATCGAATATCAATTTGAATATCGATTTGAATATAGAGCCAGGTCGATATTCGTGAAATGGTGATATCGCTTTCCTGATGATGTAGAAGGGCGAACCCCGATTTGAATTTAGTGCCAGGTGGATATTCGGTAAAATGGTGCTATTGTCTTTCTGACCATGTAGTAGAGCGAATATCGATTTCAATATCGATTTGAATATGGAGCCAGATCGATATTCGAGAAAATGGTGCTATATTTTCTCTGAACATGTAGTAGAGCGAATACCGATTTGAATATAGAGCCAGATCGATATTCGTGAAAATGGTGCTATCGTCTTCCTGATGATGTGGTAGAGCGAATACCGATTTGAATATAGATTTGAATATGGAGCCAGATCGATACTCGAGAAAATGGTGCTATCTTTTGTCTGACCATGTTGTAGAGCGAATACCGATTTGAATATTGATTTGAATATAGAGCCATGTCGATATTCGTGAAAATGGTGATATCGCCTTCCTGATCATGTAGAAGGGCGAACCCCGATTTGAATTTAGAGCCAGGTCGATATTCGGTAAAATGGTGCTATGGTCTTTCTGACCATCTAGTAGAGCGAATACCGATTTCAATATCGATTTGAATATGGAGCCAGATCGATATTCGAGAAAATGGTGCAATCGCCTTCCTGATCATGTAGAAGGTCGAACCCCGATTTGAATCTCGATTTGAATTTAGTGCCAGATCGATATTCGGTAAAATGGTGCTATGGTCTTTCTGACCATGTAGTAGAGCGAATACCGATTTGAATATCGATTTGAATATGGAGCCAGATCGATATTCGAGAAAATGGTGCTATCCTTTTTCGGAACATGTAGAGCGAATACCGATTTGAATATCGATTTGAATATAGAGCCAGATCGATATTCGTGAAAATGGTGCTATCGTCCTCCTGATCATGTGGTAGAGCGAATACCGATTTCAATATCGATTTAAATATGGAGCCAGATCGATATTCGGTAAAATGGTGCTATTGTCTTTCTGACTATATAGTAGAGCGAATACCGATTTGAATATCGATTTGAATATAGAGCCAGATCGATATTCGAGAAAATGGTGCTATCTTTTTTCTGAACATGTAGTAGAGCGAATATCGATTTCAATATCGATTTGAATATGGAGCCAGGTCGATATTCGGTAAAATGGTGATATTGTCTTTCTGAGCATGTAGTAGAGCGAATACCGATTTGAATATCGATTTGAATATGGAGCCAGATCGATATTCGAGAAAATGGTGCTATCTTTTATCTGACCATGTAGTAGAGCAAATACCGATTTCAATATCGATTTGAATATGGAGCCAGATCGATATTCGAGAAAATGGTGCAATCGCCTTCCTGATCATGTAGAAGGTCGAACCCCGATTTGAATATCGATTTGAATTCAGTGCCAGATCGATATTCGGTAAAATGGTGCTATGGTCTTTCTGACCATGTAGTAGAGCGAATACCGATTTGAATATCGATTTGAATATGGAGCCAGATCGATATTCGAGAAAATGGTGCTATCCTTTTTCTGAACATGTAGAGCGAATACCGATTTGAATATCGATTTGAATATAGAGCCAGATCGATATTCGTGAAAATGGTGCTATCGTCCTCCTGATCATGTGGTAGAGCGAATACCGATTTCAATATCGATTTGAATATGGAGCCAGGTCGATATTCGGTAAAATGGTGCTATTGTCTTTCTGAGCATGTAGTAGAGCGAATACCGATTTGAATATCGGTTTGAATATGGAGCCAGATCGATATTCGAGAAAATGGTGATATCGTCTTCTTGGTCATGTAGAAGGGTGAACCCCTATTTGAATATCGATTTGAATTTAGTGCCAGGTCGATGTTCGGTAAAATGGTGCTATGATCTTTCTGACCATGTAGTAGAGCGAATATCGATTTGAATATGGAGCCAGATCGATATTCTAGAAAATGATGATACATGTAGTAGATCGAATACCGATTTGAATAAAGAGCCACGTCGTTATTCGAGGAAAATGGTGATTTTGTCTTTTTGATCTTGTAGAAGGGCGAATACCGATTTGAATATAGATATGAATATTCGAGAAAATGGTAATTTAGTCATTCTGACCATGTATAAGTGCGAATACCGATTTGAATATAGATCTCAATACCGTGCAAGGTATTTGAGAATGCTACCAGTTTCTGAGCTAAGTTGAGTTTAAGTTTAAACTTAATCATTGTCATTGATTGTGAAACGAACTTTCAGCTTATATTAATCACGCTCGCTGTCTTCTTCACAATCAACCATTGCTCGCACAGTTCGAGTGGAAAAATCCACAAAACAGAACCCACTCTTCACGGGATTCGAACCCGGGACCTTTCATACGAGAGGCCGACGCTCTACCTCTGCACCACTGTGACGCGTTGAAAATTATCATTAAGCAGTACTATTTGATAAAACAGCAGATGAAAACATAAAAATAATTGCACAGTAACTGGTACCACGCAATTACGCGCTATTTCTGACGTTACTATTGAAAAGCGGACAACCACTATTAAAAACTTTTCGTCAGAATTCGGGAAGATTTAAGGTAAGATATCTTTATCTCTTTCGTTTCCCCCTAATAATTAATCAAAACAGGACACCCAACCATTTAACGATGTGTGTAGTTTTTAAATATAAAGCTTGTTTTACTAAATTATGCCAAAATAGGAATCGGAATATTCACTCGGATGTTAGAGGTTTCGTCCAACTACCTGTTCGTCTTACCAAACCATTCAGTCGAGATAGCACGTGCTTATAAAGTATATATGTGTTGATTGATTTGGGTTTAACGCCATTTTTAACAATGTTTCAGTTATATCACGGCGACCAGTTCACCAACTCGTGTGTTTCCTGGTTTTCTCACACCAGTACTCCACACAACGATCTTCCCAAGCAAATGGCTGCTTTCCCACATAGACTTAGCCCATTGGTGGAAGACGAATGAGGCTTGTCGCATTGACTTTTGTCAATCCATGTCGGAAAGAAAGTTGGCTGAGCCGGGATTTGAACTCACATCCCCTGGATGGACAGCCCGCGTCGCTACCGACTGAGCTACCGGTATATTTGTGTTGTCATTGTAAACTTGATTAAATATATTTAACTCTAACTTGTATTTAGAAGGAAAGCTTACTTTTGACTAAAGTTACAAGAACTCACAATGCCAAACACTTTCTGTGTTGCAAAAAAAAAAGAAAAATAATAATGTAGGATGATGTAAACCGATATCAGACTGCATAGTTCTGTAGTTCGATCTTGATCAGCACTATTATAATTATCACATGTATTCACTATTGACTTAATGATTGTAAATATACATGGATCTAATCAATATAAAGTGTGAGTTCTTGAAATCATGTAATACAATATTAAAAGTGTGTTGTCATTGAACCAGTAGTGTTGAGTACGTGACCATTTTTTCCCGCAGTCTACCTGTGTCCACGAACCAATTCTTTAGCTTTCGTTCCAATCTTTTTCGCATTAATTGTTTGTATTTAATTAGTTGTTATTATTGTTTATATTCGCATTAATTGTTTGCAGCTAATTAATTGTTATTTTTGTTTATCTTGTGCCTTACTATGTTTAAACTAATCTTTATTGTATTTAAAATAGTTGGTCGGCCGAATTGGATCGTGTACATGTAAAGCAGATGCCGTAAGATGGACATGTAAATTTTGCGATACAATTGTAACAGTTGTTCAGCATGGTGGTCGATATATATTCATTTAATTGCTTAATCTGAGTTCAATCTATGCTAGAAGTTGTTCGATGAAATAGAAAACGATGTTTATTGTGGTCACGTGACCGAATTTGTGGCATTTGATAGAGAGGGCGTTATATATTGTGACCTTGCAGGTCTATTGAATAAGATAGGCTTCAACGTCGTGTGCTTTTGAGTAGTTTCTAAAATAATTTGTCAATAACTGTTGTCTATTAAGATAGATGTGTTTATATGTTTCTGGATAGATGAATCTTTAAATTGAAAATTATTATTATTTAATTTATTATTGCAATAAATGTTCATTACACATCTTATAGATGTTAACCTTTCCCACTACGATTTTTTTTAACGAACAGAGTAATAGCTTGTATAACGTAATACAATCATAAGAAACCGGTAAGGACGTTATATGGTCTGTATTAACCTGGAGGACGTGGGTCAAATTTAAACATGTTAACACAATACTAAGTGAGGACGTGAACGAATCAGGACGCAGTAAGATCTTCATAAGGACGTAGGAATGACGGCATTGATGTAGTTACGATGTAACATAGAATAAGTGTCCATGCAATATGTTTGTAATATATTTATTCCATTTTCCAAGCGCTTATGAAAACAATAACTCTACAGTCGACTCTTGTTATCTCGACATCACTTAACTCAACGTAATTACATGTAAACAAATACTATGTTGCCATAATACAGAGAAAAAACTTTGTTGAAAAAGGAGAACATGCTCATTATGAGCAATTTCTTTTTTTCCTAAAGTGTGTTCAATGTTGTTTGCATCAGATAGTGTGCTAGATTTGTTTCTAAGTGTCAAACTTTTGATAAAGTGTTTCCGTAGGTCATTTTGACTTCGAGTTAACGGCAGTGGACTGTAATAATGTGTGTTGTGTTCTTTCTAGGTTACCGTGGTGTGACGACTGGATTTATTACATTAACTGGAATTTTGAAATCTCCTACAGTTGCAAAAGTAAATGTTAATCTACATTTAAAGAGTCAATGTGTAGCTTAGTTGATTTGCACCTCAACCTCAAACAACATATACCTTATTTTTTTTACTAAAATGCAATACATAAATTACATATGTAACTTACAATATTTCTTAGCTTTCATGATTGATCAATATGTCAACACACTGAAAGATGTGAACGTTAGTATTTTGCAATTATTTATTTTTTATTTATCTATTCATCCTACTCATGGTTAACGATATAATGCTGCGTCCTATTCATCTGATCTACGTCCGCAATGTTCATATCATTCCACAACTGACTGCCGTATAATAGTGTTGGTTTTATCACCTTATAGTATAGGTTACACTGTTAACCGGTTAAGGGTTTGTAGGCTGGATTCCATACCCAAGCATAGCATGATAAGAGTTTTTACTCTTTGACACCGGTATATTATTTTGAAGGTAGTTTTTACCAAAGCCTGCGTCCAATATCATACATAAATGGGAAGCGGACTCTTTTCAAGGTCATCAAGGAGGTCTTTAATAAACAGCGTGCAATATAATCCTGATAGAACGCCTCCCTGACGGACGCTATGTTTAATGCTGATAGGCACTGACGTCCCATGTGGTGTCTTAAAATACATTTAAAGGTTCCGATAGCTATCGTAGAGTGTCTTCCATAGTTTGATATCAATTCTTAAATCTAACAATTTCACAACAAGAGGGCCATGATGGCCTTTGATCGCTCACCTGATTTTTTTTTTTCACTTTAGCCATATAAGCCCTGCCCCCTGACGACCATGCTTTTCGACCAATCAACATGGCTTGAAGGAATCTGATAGAGGATAATCCAAGGAACATTTCTACAACGTTATTTGAAAATCAGCCCGACGCTTTCAGAGGAGAAGATTTTTTAAGTTTTCACTATAGCAATATAAGGCAAAATACCCCGCCCCCTGATAGAGGGTCATCCAAGGAACATTTCTACAAAAGTATTTGAAAATCTGCAAACCAGTTTGGGAGAAGAAGAATTTTGAAGTTTGTTTCGTTTCGTTGCCATGGAAACCAGAATTATGCATGGATCCCCAAAAAATGAAAGAATTCTGGTAAGGTCATTGCGAGGATGCTTTCTATGAAGTTGCATCCCAATTGACCCACTGGTTACTGAGGAGAAGAAGCTGACCAACGACGGACGACGCATGACGGACGCCGGACAAACGGCGATCACAATAACTAACCTTCAGCATTTCGTGCTCAGGTGAGCTAAAAAGAGGATCACTTATCTTGTTATCTTTTACCATCTACACGAACTGTTCAAGTCATATCGGTATCAGAAAAGGGGCAATATTACAAAACTTGATTATTTCATTATCATGATAGTTAGTGTATGATTTCAATATAGTTTAGCATAACTGTTCCATTATGTATATATAATACATAATGGAACATTTATGCTAAACTACATTGAAATCTACAATAATTTGACCCTCTACATAATTTGTTCAATCCATTTTGATTGGTTGTAAAATATAGCGACTAGGCGGCATCAGAAAATTGTTCAAAGGAATTTTTAGCTCAAACGTCATCTCCTTCTAAACCAATGAACAATATCAACCTAACTTTATAGGAATGTTCCTTTCGTCGTCCTCTTTCAAATGATTCAATTATATTACAATGTTCAGTCCTTGTACATTTTTTCATGTCAAAATTTCATCAGAGGTTTGGGATGCAGACACCTATCGAGAACTAGAACAAGCAAAGTATTATGGATGCAAACTGTTTATGTGTGCTAGGCAAAAACAACCATATACATTTGCCAGTTTAAGAGACAGTGCTCGTTACCCTTTGTATATAACATCACGCAAACGTCGTATAAACTATTGGCTAAAATTAATAAGGATGCCACAATCGCGATTTGTACAAAAATTCTATGATATGATGCTAACTGTTGATGCAAAACGGCCGCAATAATTGGGCAACAAGCATAATATTGATCTTACAGAGAAACAGTTGCGGGATAATATGGCACAATCAAATGGTCGCATCAGACTCTTTATCCTTGCATTTTTTTGTAAACAGACTAAAAGATTGCTTTCTTCAAGAGTGGAACGCATCAATAGATACGAACCCTAAGTTAGCTTATTATTAGCACACGTTTAAACATGCAATCAGTTATGAAAAATATCTTAAAGTATTAGAATTACGGTATATTTAAGTAAATTTAGGAGTTGGATCCCATGAAATTTAAATGTACCTAGAAAAGAAAAGAATGTGTAAACTATGTAATTCGAATGAAATTGAAAAAGGAATTTCATTTTCTGCTTTGTTGTGACTTTTACCAAGTAAATATAACACCATACTTATTATACACACATTTGATATTATATTGACATCGCAAAATGAAAAACTTGTTAAATGCACATCTCCTTGTTCTATGCTTCTAGTCGAAGAAATGTGTATACATTGTTGTGTGTGTATGTGTTTGCATCTGTGTGTGTACATACATGTGTACATGTATGCATATGTACACGTGCAGATATGTATGAGTACATATGGAACGCCTTTACTGTCTTACTGTGTTGTATTGTAGTATACGCAGTACATTTTCATGCAACGAGGTACATATTTCATTTGACGTGGTACATTTTACACTCAATCCATAATTGCCTTTTCTCATATATTGCATATTTTCTAAATATCTTTTCAGCACACTAAAGACGTGTTCAGGTAGAAGAGTACGCAGAAGAGTTATAACTCAATCATATCCAATTTTCGTCGTCAGAGTTTACGAACACTGTCTGTATAATAGGATCACACTGGAACGCATAATTTCACTGCCGGAAATTGCCATAGGAAGTGCTCGCTATGTTTTAGCTGGAGTGACAATGTTGAAGAACGAACATTTTTGTGCTCTTATTTTAACTTCAAGGTACGGGCATGTTTGGTATAATGGACTACGTGGGGAACTACAAAACTTGCCATTTGAAACCCAAAACTGGTTTCCATGCCATGCACTGTATTGTCAAATTTCAACATAGAATGACCATGATTATACAAAAGATGTTCGAATCCTTTTGATTGGTTGAAAAACACGGAATTTAGGTTGTGTTACTTGTTTTCTCTATTTGTTATATGTTAAACATTTGAAAGTTTTTTTGGTCGAACTCAAAATAGTTTTGCAATAGTGTTTATTGTAAGACCCTCTATGCAGTTTTTTCAACTTATTTTAATTGTGTTTAAACAACAACACCCATAGTTTGCGGGCTCGTTTCTCCTGTATTACCCTTGTTCAAAGTTTTAAACTTTTCTCATCTGAAACTATTTTCCTGTTTTCAAAGTTATTTCACTTAAATAGCTAGGCTTTGCATATATCTCGTTGTGTTTTTTTTTTTTTTTGATTAGTTACATAACACGTCCCATAGATTTTGGGGCATATATTCCCTACATGACTTACAGTTCTTAACCATTCTAAACATATCTGGATCCGTATTTAGTTCTAAGGTAGTTTTGCATGAAATTTAGACTGGTTTTAATTTTACATTGTATATCTTAAACAAATATTCAACGCTGAAAGAAATGTCCGATTTCGTTTCATTATAATTTCACACTGATGTTCCGTGAATTAACATTTGTCATCGGTGTTGAACATGAGTTGTGCATCTATTAAACTTCTACTGTTTTGAAAATGCTAGCTTTATTTGAAAGTAGACCAGACACATACAAATTACCCTTTACATAGGTGGTTCAAATTATTTTGGTTGATTGACAAGCATGTGTACTAATGGCAGGGACTTTTTGGCTATATAGAACTATACACTAGAGTCAATTCAAAGCCATTCACCGCCCTCTATTTTCTTTTTCTCATTTTCCGTGCACATGTGAAGAAATGTAAGCAACACTGTTAGTGTATGTCGACGTTTTTGGGTTATGTTAAATACTATGAAAAGAAATTATTTGATAAATTACAGATATTATATTATTTGTCATTCCCATACAAATCATTTCATTGTCCTAGCATTATTTCAACTGCGAACATTATCAAAAATAAAATCAGTATCAAGAAATGAAAATTTTAGGTTAACTAAATAGTAAGATAGACTAATGGAAAATGAGAAGTGGTTCTTCTTAACCTAAAAGGTTTACAAAGGTTACAGTTTCAATGGTATTTCTGTCATATCACGGCGGTCAGATCACCTAACGTGTTGTTTCCAGTCTTTCTCGCAACAGTACTCCACATAGCAGTAGTCACGTCCACTTATGTCGAATGGACTGGTAGCCTTCGTTGTAACCGACTGAACTATCGCGACTCGGTGTTTTGTATATAGCATTTGTCCTTCCTTATCTACATGATCAGAAAGACGATTAGCCAATTTTCCCGAATATCGACCTGGCTCGAAATTTAGAAATATGTTTAAATCGTTATTAACACTTCTACATGATCAGGAAGGCGATATCACCATTTTCACGAATATCGATCTGGCACTATATTCATATCGATATTCAAATCGGTATTCGCTCAACTACATGGTCAGAAAGACAATAGCACCATTTTACCGAATATCGACCTGGCACTAAATTCAAATCGATATTCAAATCGGGGTTCACCCTTCTACATGATCAGAAAGACGATAGCACCATTTTCACGAATATCGATCTGGCTCTATATTCAAATCGATATTCAAATCGGTATTCGCTTTACTACATGTTCAGAAAAAAGATAGCAGCATTTTCTCGAATATCGATCTGGCTCCATATTCAAATCGATATTCAAATCGGTGTTCGCTCTACAACATGTTCAGAAAAAAGATAGCACCATTTTCTCGAATATCGATCTGGCTCCATATTCAAATCGGTATTCGCTCTACTACATGATCAGAAAGACAATAGCACCATTTTACCGAATATTGACCTGGCTTTAAATTCAAATCGGGGTTCGCCCTTCTACATGATCAGGAAGGCGATATCACCATTTTCACGAATATCGACCTGGCTCTATATCAAAATCGATATTCAAAACGGTATTCGCTCTACTACATGGTCAGAAAGACCATAGCACCATTTTACCGAATATCGAACTGGCTCTAAATTCAAATCGGGGTTGGCCCTTCTACATGATCAGAAAAAGGCGATATCACCATTTTCACGAATATCGACCTGGCTCTATATTAAAATCGATATTCAAATCGGTATTCGCTCTACTACATGGTCAGAAAGACCATAGCACCATTTTACCGAATATCGATCTGGCACTAAATTCAAATCGATATTCAAATCGGGATTCGACCTTCTACATGATCAGGAAGGCGATTGCACCATTTTCTCGAATATCGATCTGGCTCCATATTCAAATCGATATTGAAATCGGTATATGCTCTACTAGATGGTCAGAAAGACAATAGCACCAGTTTACCGAATATCGACCTGGCACTAAATTCAAATGGATATTCAAATCGGGGTTCGCCCTTCTACATGATCAGGAAGACGATAGCACCATTTTCACGAATATCGATCTGGCTCTATATTCAAATCAATATTCAAATCGGTATTCGCTCTACAACATGGTCAGACAAAAGATAGCACCATTTTCTCGAATATCGATCTGGCTCCATATTCAAATCGATATTGAAATCGGTATTCGCTCTACTAGATGGTCAGAAAGACCATAGCACCATTTTACCGAATATCGACCTGGTTCTAAATTCAAATCGGGGTTCGCCCTTCTACATGATCAGGAAGGCGATATCACCATTTTCACGAATATCGACCTGGCTCTATATTCAAATCAATATTTAAATCGGTATTCGCTCTACAACATGGTCAGACAAAAGATAGCACCATTTTCTCGAATATCGATCTGGCTCCATATTCAAATCGATATTAAAATCGCTATTCGCTCTACTAGATGGTCAGAAAGACCATAGCACCATTTTACCGAATATCGACCTGGCTCTAAATTCAAATCGGGGTTCGCCCTTCTACATGATCAGAAAGGCGATATCACCATTTTCACGAATATCGATCTGGCTCCATATTCAAATCGATATTGAAATCGGTATATGCTCTACTAGATGGTCAGAAAGACAATAGCACCAGTTTACCGAATATCGACCTGGCACTAAATTCAAATGGATATTCAAATCGGGGTTCGCCCTTCTACATGATCAGGAAGACGATATCACCATTTTCACGAATATCGATCTGGCTCTATATTCAAATCGATATTCAAATCGGTATTCGCTCTACTACATGTTCAGAGAAAAGATAGCACCATTTTCTCGAATATCGATCTGGCTCCATATTCAAATCGATATTGAAATCGGTATTCACTCTACTACATGGTCAGAAAGACAATAGCACCATTTTACCGAATATCCACCTGGCACTAAATTCAAATCGGGGTTCGCCCTTCTACATGATCAGGAAGGCGATATCACCATTTCACGAATATCGATCTTGCTCTAGATTCAAATCGATATTGAAATCGATATTCGCTCTACTACATGTTCAGAACAAAGATAGCACCATTTTCTCGAATATCGATCTGGCTCCATATTCAAATCTATATTCAAATCGGTATTCGCTCTACCACATCATCAGGAAGACGATAGCACCATTTTCACGAATATCGATCTGGCTCTATATTCAAATCGATATTCAAATCGGTATTCGCTCTACTACATGTTCAGAGAAAATATAGCACCATTTTCTCGAATATCGATCTGGCTCCATATTCAAATCGATATTGAAATCAATATTCGCTCTACTACAAGGTCAGACAGACAATAGCACCATTTTACCGAATATCCACCTGGCACTAAATTCAAATCGGGGTTCGCCCTTCTACATGATCAGGAAGGCGATATCACCATTTCACGAATATCGACCTGGCTCTATATTCAAATCGATATTCAAATTGATATTCGATCTACTACATGTTCAGAGAACAGATTGCACCATTTTCTCGAATATCGATCTGGCTCCATATTCAAATCGATATTCAAATCGGTATTCGCTCTACTTCATTCTCAGAAAGACAATAGCACCATTTTACCGAATATCGACCTGGCACTAAATTCAAATCGATATTCAAATCGGGGTTCGCCCTTCTACATGATCAGGAAGACGATAGGACCATTTTCACGAATATCGACCTGGCTCTATATTCAAATCGACATTGAAATCCATATTCGCTCTACTACATGTTCAGAAAAAAGATAGCACCATTTTCTCGAACATCGATCTGGCTCCATATTCAAATCGATATTCAAATCGGTATTCGCTCTACTAAATCATCAGGAAGACGATAGCACCATTTTCACGAATATCGATCTGGCTCTATATTCAAATCGATATTCAAATCGGTATTCGCTCTTCTAAATGTTCAGAGAAAAGATAGCACCATTTTCTCGAATATCGATCTGGCTCCATATTCAAATCGATATTCAAATCGGTATTCGCTCTACTACATGGTCAGAAAGACAATAGCACCATTTTACCGAATATCGACCTGGCACTAAATTAAAATCGATATTCAAATCGGGGTTCGCCCTTCTACATGATCAGGAAGGCGACATCACCATTTTCACGAATATAGACCTGGCTCTATATTCAAATCGATATTCAAATCGGTATTCGCTCTACTACATGTTCAGAAATAAGATAGAACCATTTTCTCGAATATCGATCTGGCTCCATATTCATATCGGTATTCAAATCGGTATTCGCTCTACCACATGGTCAGAAAGACAATAGCACCATTTTACCGAATACAGACCTGGCACTAAATTCAAATCGATATTCAAATCGGGGTTCGCCCGTCTACATGATCAGGAAGACAATAGCACCATTTTCACGAATATCGATCTGGCTCCATATTTAAATCAATATTCAAATCGGTATTCGCTCTACTACATGGTCAAAAAGAATATAGCACCATTTTACCGAATATCGATCTGGCACTAAATTCAAATCGATATTCAAATCGGGGTTCGCCCTTCTACATGATCAGGAAGGCGATATCACCATTTTCTCGAATATCGATCTGGCTCCATATTCAAATCGATATTCAAATCGGTATTCGTCATACTAAACAATGACGGTAACGTATATTTCAATGCGTAACAGAATTCACGAATCTGGTGCTGGCTCTATATTCGTTTCAGCTCTACATTCATATCGGTATTGAATATCGATTACCGAATACCGAACTTCGTGCCAACTTCACATACCTACTGGGTCATTGATAAAATTTCCGCATCCCGTTTTTAGGTCCCTTTTCATTTTAATTGGGTTGGTGAATACAGACTAAATGTAATGCGAGACTATTTAGATTAAGTCCGAAACTAGCACTGACATAATTGTAAACCTCGTAGGTCTTTTCAGAAATTTCGAAAGTACCTTATTGGCCTTTTTATTTGGCGAGGTGTTTTGAGTATCGTGAGAGTACTTTGCAGGGCAAATAAAACGTGCAATGATTTTTATTATCTGCCCAAACATGAATAATATTGTTAATATTGACATATTTTAACTCAAAGTCGATCGTAAGCCCGATACATTTCAAATCTTAGTATCAATCATGTTCCAAAATAGCAGCGACAGTATTATTGTGTCTTTGCATCACTGATGGAACTATATATTTGGCGGTTTATTATTTATAGGTAAATTGGTTTGCAGTATTGCATAACAAGTCCAACAGCTCTTGTTTTGCCAGTATTGACAACGCCTGCCAATTCAGGTGTTTGGTACATACATCATATATATGGACGGTGAAGACTCTGGTGAGACTGTGCGGATGCGAAGGCTGATCTGAGTCTTCACTGTAGGCAGAAGTGTTTAAAAGACCCCAAATTGACAGATGCAAATCATTACCTTTAATAAGATGTATCTTAAAATGTTTTTGAATGAGTCAATAAATGATTTAAAACCGTTTATAAAACCTGGTATGCTATTTCTTAGAACTATAGAAATGCATTGGAAAGATTGAAGATTGCAATGTCGTCTTAATAGAGGACAGTGAAAATGAATTTTTAGTGGATATAATTTATACTGAATTTATTTTTATGGTGTTATGCGGTATAATATGTGTGTTTTAACATGCTAAATGTCCTGAAACAAAGCACTGTGCAAAATATGTTTTTTTTTTAGCAAAATGTTTTAAAACAAGAGGCCCAAGAGGGCCAGTATCGCTCTACGGCCATAAGGCAAACATAAAATCTCCAAACAGCCCTGCCCCCTGGTGGCTATTTTTTTTACCAACCACCATGGCTTAGAGGAATCTTGTAGAGTGTCACCCAAGGAATGTTTCTGCAAAATTATTTGAAAATCGGCCTGACACTTTCGGAGGAGAGGATATTTTAAGTTTTCACTATAGCCATATAAGGCAAAGTAGCCCCAGCCCATGGCAGCCATATTTTTCAACCAATCAACATGGCTTGAAGGAATCTGATAGAGGGTAAGCCTAAGAACATTTCTACAAAATTATTTGAATATCAGCCAAACACTTTTGGAGGAGAAGATTTTTTAAGTTTTCACTATAGTCATATAATGCAAAATAGCCCCGCCCTCTGGCGGCCATGTTTTTCGACCAATCAACATGGCTTGAAGGTATCTGATAGAGGGTCACCCAATGAACATTTCTACAAAATTATTTGAAAATCGGCTGAACACTTTCGGAGAAGAAGATTTTTTAAGTTTTCACTATAGTTATAAAAGGCAAAATAGCCCCGCCCCCTGGCGGCCATGTTTTTCAACCAATCAACATTTCTTGAAGGAATCTAATAAAGGGTCACCCAAGAAACATTTCTACAAAATTATTTGAAAATCGGCCTGACACTTTTGGAGGAGAAGATTTTTTAAGTTTTCTCTTTAGCCATATAGGCAAAATAGCCCCGCCCTGTGACGGCCATGTTTTTTTACCAATCAACATGGCTTGAAGGAATCTGATAGAGGGTCACCCATGGAACATTTCTACAAAATTATTTGAAAATCGGCTGAACACTTTCGGAGAAGAAGATTTTTTAAGTTTTCACTATAGTTATATAAGGCAAAACAGCCCCGCCCCCTTGCGGCCATGTTTTTCAACCAATCAACATTTCTTGAAGGAATCTAATAAAGGGTCACCCAAGAAACATTTCTACAAAATTATTTGAAAATCGGCCTGACACTTTTGGAGGAGAAGATTTTTTAAGTTTTCTCTTTAGCCATATAGGCAAAATAGCCCCGCCCTGTGACGGCCATGTTTTTTTACCAATCAACATGGCTTGAAGGAATCTGATAGATGGTCACCCATGGAACATTTCTACAAAATTATTTGAAAATCGGCTGAACACTTTCGGAGAAGAAGATTTTTTAAGTTTTCACTATAGTTATATAAGGCAAAATAGCCCCGCCCCCTGGCGGCCATGTTTTTCAACCAATCAACATTTCTTGAAGGAATCTAATAAAGGGTCACCCAAGAAACATTTCTACAAAATTATTTGAAAATCGGCCTGACACTTTTGGAGGAGAAGATTTTTTAAGTTTTCTCTTTAGCCATATAGGCAAAATAGCCCCGCCCTGTGACGGCCATGTTTTTTTACCAATCAACATGGCTTGAAGGAATCTGATAGAGGGTCACCCATGGAACATTTCTACAAAATTATTTGAAAATCTGCTAAACACTTTTGGAGGAGAAGATTTTTTAAGTTTTCACTATAGCTATATTAGGCTAAATAGCCCCGCCCCCTGGCGGCCATGTTTTTCGCCCAATCAACATTTCTTGAAGGAATCTAATAAAGGGTCACCCAAGGAACATTTCTACAAAATTATTTGAAAATTGGCCTGATACTTTCGGAGAAGAAGATTTTTTAAGTTTTCACTATTTCTTTCTTTTGGTTGCCATGGAAACCAGAATTATGGATGGATAAAAAAAAAGGAATTTAAGAGAGGACATTGAGAGGATGCTTCCTATGAAGTTTCAACCAAATTGGCCAAGTGGTTAGGGAGAAGAAGTGGTTTAAAGGAAAAATTTAACGCACGCACAGACGCACGCACGACGGACAATTCGCCATGACATAAGCTCGACTGGCTTTCAGCCAGTGGAGCTAAAAATGGAAAAAAGTGGGAATTTTAATTTATGAACACTTATGCCTGAAAACTACACCTTATGCTCATTATCTCTTATTACCTTACATGAAAACATTAGAGAAAACTGGAAATGTCTGGAATTACACTAGATAATCATTTTTATACAGTCATACAAATATATACAAAATACATTTACTCTGCTATTGACGACTTGAGGTGCGTCTACAGCAAACTAATTTGAAACATCATCGAGGGAAAATGTTACACTTGAGCATGTTTCGTTTTCCAATAATAGTTTTTTAGCTCGACTATTCGAAGAATAAGGATGACATTGCACTCGCCCCGGCGTCAGCGTTAAGTTCAGGTTTTGAGCTTATACCGTGGCGTGGTGTCCGTCGTCCGTGTGTGCGTCCGTGCATCCATAAACAATTGCTTGTGAACGCGATACAGTCTTCAGTTTTGATTGTATCTCAATCAAACTTATGCAGTAGTTAAATATCCATGAGAGGTCAGTTCCTTTCGCAAACCAGCCAGATCTGCCCATGCAAGACTGGATTATGACCCTTGAAACTGTCAAAATTGCTATAATAGAGCTTGTGAACGCAATAGAGGCTCCATTTACTATCTGATCTTCACCAAACTTAGATAGTAGTTAAATATTGATAAGAGCTTGGTTCCTTTCGAAAACCAGCCAGATGTGCCCTTGCATGACTGGATTATAGCCCTTGAAGTTGTCAAAATTGCTATAATACAGCTTGTGAACGCGATAAAGTCTTCAGTTTTGATTGTATCTCCATCAAACGTATACAGTAGTTAGATATCCATGAGAGCTTGGTTCCTTTTGCTAAACAGCCAGATCCGCCCATGCAAGACTGGATTATGGCCTTTGAAATTGTCAAAAATTGCTATAATACAGCTTGTGAACACAATAGAGCCTCCATTTACTATTTGATCTTTACAAAACTTAGATAGTAGTTAAATATTGACGAAAGCTTGGTTCCTTTTGCAACAAAGCCAGATCCGCCCATGCAAGGCTGGATTATGGCCCTTGAATTTGCCAAAATTACTATAATAGAGCTTGTGAACACAATAGAGGCCTCATTTACTATCTGATCTTTACCACACTTAGATAGTAGTTAAATATTGATGAGAGCTCGGTTCTTTTTGAAAACCAGCCAGATGTGCCCTTGCATGACTGGATTATGGCCCTTGAAATTGTCAAAATTGCTATAATACAGCTTGTGAACACAATAAAGCCTCCATTTACTATCCGATCTTCACCATACATACATGCTCTGGATAAAAAATGACCAAAAGACCATCCCAGTAGAGCATAGACCCTCATGGGCCTCTTGTTTACAAATACTAATATCTTCTATATCATCAAACATATTTACTTCAAGCTTGGCATACTTGTTTCTAATGACAATATAGCCAACTGCAGCAAGTCACAGATCTCTGTCAACCATATTTGTGGAGTAATGCCCATGTCGGGCAGTGTTCAGTATGTTGTCAGCCCTATAACTTTAGAAGCCTATAGCCAATCATCACCAAATTTGGTCTGAATGTGTATTGGCATAATATCTTGGACAAGGTTGATAACTAACCATATCGCTCTTTATTGTTCGAGAGTTGTCCCCCTTTAATTATAGAAATTACCTAAAATTGGTATTGTCAGCCCAATAACTTTAGAAGCCTTTGTCTAATCATCACCAAATAATTTGGTCAAAATGTATATTGGCATAATATCCTGGACAGGTTCGATAACTAGCCATATCTCTATAGTCACTCATGAGTTGTCGCCCTTTAGTTATAGAAATTACCTGAAATTGGTCTTGTCAGCCCATTGACTTTAGAAGCCTTTGTCCAGTCATCATCAAATTTGGTCAAAATGTGTATTGGCCTAATATCTCGGACAAGCTTGATAACCAGCCATATCGCTGTAGTCACTCAAGAGTTATTTCCCTTTAATTATAGAAATTACTTCAAATCGGTATTGGCCGATCAATGACTTTTGAAGCCTTTATCCAATCATCACCAAGTTTAGTCAGGATGTGTATTGGCTTAATATCTCAGACAAGTTTGATTACCAACCATATTGCTTCTGTCACTAGAGAGTTATTGCCCTTTAATTATAGACATTACCCAAAATCGGTGTATTGCCGATTTTCAAATAATTTTGTAGAAATTTACCTTGGCTGACCCTATATCAGATTCCTTCAAGCCATTTTGACTGGTCAACAAACATAGTCACCAGGGGGCGGCGCTTATATGCAGTCAAAACAGTGTCTGGCTGATTTTCAAATAATTTTGTAGACACGTTGGCATTTCTGTATAGCAGCGTTTGTTCAGATCACGTGCAGGTACACGTTGACATTTCTCTATAGCAGCGTTTGTTCAGATCAGGCTGTCTATCTACTCTGTCTTATCAGAATCTACAGAAGTTGAAAGTCATCTCCTGTTCACTTAGGTCAACTTGTACCTTGTGTCATATTCCGGCTTATATCATCTTCGTTAGCTAAAGACAGTCGGTATAGTCGCAAAGTCGTATGGACATTTCTGCATCATTCGACTTTAAAAACATGTAGGCTAACAGATGGAAAATCTATACATTAAAGTATGATTGCTGAAAAATAAGTAAATCATTATTGTGAACTATTTCTCCTTTTACCATTATATCGTCGAAAGTCGTCGGCTGCAGGTGCCTCAAAATGTGTCTGCTTCATGGGGTCCATTTCTGACAATATAATATATACTTTACTGGTAAAATATATAAAATCTATTTCGGAATAAGAAGAAGCAGATACAAGATAAATAAATGAACTTAATAACATACCAGTATGTAAAAGTCAACATTTTCTTATATGTGAGACTGGGTCTACATGATAGATAGATAGATTTTAATCGACTTATACAAATACATGTATCTCATCATTTACATACATTTACATTAACAAAATTAATACAGGAACAACAAATAATAATCCGAAATAACTTTGAAGTTTCCTGATTTTGGTAGATTTCAAAAATAGATTATAACAAATAATGAAAACTTAACCTTTAACTTTAAGCAGTTTAGGAGAGTGTGAAATTAACAATTGTTGGAAGACATATCTTAATCCAAATTCATACTGTCAATCACCTACATATATTTCATGTCTTAAACGCAGGCGATAATTCAAGCATATATATATATTAACAAGTTTGGTTTACGTGATGCGCGTGTGCAGTTTGACGCAAGAGTTAGCATTGTTTGTCAAAAGAAGTATATCCAGGTCGTTTCGCGGCCTGAGTCGTTTTGCCCCTATTCCCGTTTGTAACGGGTCGTTATGCCGTAATAATATTTTCTTTGGTCAATAATATAAACGTATTCATGTCTAGTTGTCCAGAAATAGATGTCAGGATGGATTCAAATGAAAATTAAAGCCCGTGACAAATTATGTCTGTTAACATTTTTATTCCATTATATTGATAGTGGTTCCAGGGGAAATCGAGTCATCTAGAGCTAAAAGAACCAACCAAATATGAAAAAAAAAAATTGATTTTGTTTGCCTGCCTTATTAAGAAAATTAATTTACATTGAATAAAATTTGCAATATGTTATGTTTTCTAAATTATAAATTTTAATGCATTTCAATGTCACTGAACTGATAATTTGCATTAGCTATGAATAGCATTGTCATTGTTAAGTTAAAATCTGGTTCCCCTTGTCCATGGAATTCTATGGCCCCTTTTTATGCGGGGGATTCAGCTATGCTGAATACCTCCGTATATTGTCATGCCCAGCTTTCAGGAAGTGTAAATTTGTATTATTTTTGTGCTGCCCTCTGTTTTTTTAAAATAGAAAATGTTTCTTGATTGTCCAGGGATCAGTTAAATACGTTTCACAACAAGCTAAACAGTATATGCACATTATACAAAGTATATTTACAATGTACGTAAAGTTTTAATCCATGAAGTTGTATACATAATTTAGAAATTTAAGTTAGACATAAGGATCTTAAATGTTTCTATTAAATATATGGAAAACGAGTTGCTTGAAAACGGGTAGCTCAAAAACCTTTTGAGGAAATCCCTGCAATGAAAAATACGGAAATACGGCTGTCGTGCCTTGTCAACAGTTTCCCTTGTTAACACTGTACAGGCTACATTTTGCATCGGATTTTCATGAACGTTTATCAGAACATTCATCTCCATCAAATCTTGGACAAGTTCGAAACCGGACCATTTGAGGTAAAAAACTAGGTCACTAGGTCAAATTGATGGAAAATCTTGTTAACACTCTAGAGGCTACATTTTCAACTAGAGGCCGCAATTTTTGCTTCAGCAGTTTGAAATTTTATTTGAATATTTGTAATAATAATATCTAGGTCAAGTTCGAATATGGGTCATATTGGGTCAGAAACTAGCTAGGTTACAAGTCCAAATTGAAGGAAAATCTTGTTAATACTGTAGAAGCCACATTTTTCAACTTGAGCATGGTGAAACTTTATCAAATTGTTTGTCTTGATGATATATAGGTCAAGTTCGAAAATGGCTTATCATGGATCAAGAAGTAGGTCACTAAGTGAAATTGAAGGAAAAGCTTGTTAACACCCTAGAGGTCGCAAATTTTGCTTCAGCAGTTTGAAATTTTGTCAGAAGGCTTGTATTGATGATATCCAGGTCAAGTTCGAATATGGGTCTCATTGGGTCAGCTTGAAATTTGGTCAGAATTATATCTAAATGATATCTAGGTCAAGTTTGAATAGGGTCATGCCGGGTTAAAAACTAGGTCACTAGGCCAAATTGAAGGAAAATCTTGTTAACACTCTGGATACTGCATTTCTAGCTTGAGCATGTTGAAACTTTATCAGAATGTTTTTCTTGATGATATAGGTCTTGTTCTAAAATGGGTCATCATCCCCCGCATTTCAGTACTTTGATTACTTAATCAGGGACACTATATGTAATAATACAGTGTCCCTGATAAAAGCATTCAAACTCCATAGTGTACGTACGTTGTTCATTTCTTTTTCTATATGTAGCTTTAAGATTAATATTCTAGAACAATACTTAGTTTTCAAACATTGGCATCCTTTGGAGACACATAATGTCCTGGCTAGAACATGGCCGAAATATCCAGAGCAGCTTTCTACAAGCAGTTTGAAATTTCTATTTTTCCCATCTAGTGTAGAGTCTTTCACATTAGGAAGTGTAAGCAGTATCCATGTGTTTTTCTTTTCTAAGGCTTCCTGCCAAATCGCCCGAATCTGCTTTTACGTAATTGGTTGGCTTTTATGAAATTAAACAATAAACATTGACTCATTAGTATCTGGGACAACTAATACGTATTACTCGTCCCAGTTAGTACAGTATACACGTTGTCTTATTGTTTTAACATATATATTTTTCGATCATGATTTAATTGTTGAAAAGATACACAGCAAAACTACATAAAGAAATACCCATTATATCTATATTTCTTCATTTAAACTTATGTTAGAATTCTAAAAATCTTTAATTGGATTTATTATTTTCTGTTTCTAATAATAGACGAATTCCAAACCTTTCGTGATCATGCAAAATACATGATATGAACATTATCATCGTCTAATTATTAATTTCTAAATAATTTGTTATGGCCAAAGTATGCTCAAGATTAGATGTTTATTTATAATCATTTTACGTCTTTTCGTAAATAGGTATAGCACCTATAGATATATTACTCACCGTTCTTTGATAAAGGAACGGAAGTAAATTCACATGTTAGTGCATTAGATTCGTCAAAATAACTTTCAGTTTGCGAAATTCTATATTTTTAATGATGCTCAAATCACTGGTAAGATTTTATTTATCGACAATATCCTTTTACATGTGTTTTAACGACTAAATCAACAAATGTGTATTGATTTCCCGAAATGCAAAATCTTTCTACGATTTTTGATCTTCTAGCTGAACGATATTCGTACCCAGTTGTTTTCGTACAAATTTGGTTTTTACACGAATATGTTTAGGTGGCAACTTGTATGGCTGTGGATTGCCAGGCTGGTGGCGATCCGATCCGATCCACGAGTCAGGTCTATCTTACTATTTACAGATCGAACAACTAATCTTAAAGACTATATAGTTATATTTGTATTTCTATTCTGTGATCAACTTTATCATTCTAATACAGTCAAGTTATCCTTAACGGATCAATAACGAAACGGTCAATGTTTCGGAACTTATTTGTTTATAGTCCACAAGTAAAATCATTTTCCTTTAAATTGACTAACATGTTTTCAGTTTTAGTGCAGAAACAGCTGTACAGACCGTTGTTTACCAGTTCGAGTTATTGATGCATTAACGCTTTCCCTCATATAGACGCTTTCTGACGCCTCTGCAGCAGACGGCTTTTTGAAAACATAGTGACAAAAGAAGAAATTGCACAAAACATGCAATTTCTCCTTTTGCCACAATGTTTTCCACATTTTGTCATAGGTTATCCATTCAATTACGGAGATTTTCTATTTTTTGACAAAATACGTTCAAAGTCGTCTGCTGCAGAATTGTCGTATGAGGGAAAGGGTTAACGGATCAATTGTAGCAATAGGGGATCACATGACTTTCTGATATCAGGGGGGTCATCTCAAGCAACATTTAAGCTGTCAAAACTTATGCGGTTATTGTACAAGTGATGTTTTATCTAACTGCAGATTTGTATTGATAGATTTCTGATTTAATCACTAGCATCTTCGGGAATTGCTAAATTGTCAAAAATAAATTTTGAGAAAACCCCTCAGACTCAGTCATGGAAACAAAGTGGCGATCCGCTAATGGTAACTTACCTAGCTATTCTATTATCGCTTCAGTGTAACCATGCAAAGACAAATGAGAATGATTGATTACATTTCAATAGGTGTATGTATTTGTCTTTCATAAAATGTCAAAATAAATAACTAACATAATTAAGATCGCTAGCTGTTGCCGCGAAAAACACATGTTCTCTTCAAAACAAGGTAGAAATAACTGGGTCACGTAAACACTTGCATCAGACTTTCAGATGATACGGATGAATTTGAAGTCCGACAAGCATCATTTTTATTGTGTATTTAAATAATACCATAAAATACTTACCTGCCAATTTATACACAATAATTTTGTCTAATAAATAAGTTAGCGTGTCTTGAACATTAAACTGATCCGCTATTGGTTCACTCCGATAATGATCCGCTAAGGGTTACTTGACTGTACCAAACAGTCTGATTACAAATATATGCTTTGAAATAAACAGGAATTATTTTAACAACATAATGTTTTATTATCATTAAAAGGGAAGAAATACGTGTAAACATATCAATCTTTTATTTATAAAACATTAATGATTAATGAACATGACAAACGTTATTTCAATGGCTACGAAATGACAAAAAAAAGCAGACAACAATATGATGTCATCATCCTGATGTTCGTATAATTACAATTCAAACTTTACTTTTCATGTAAATAAGACGAAACTGCTCATTTCATTTTTGAATATATTTTATTTTTAAGAAACTTGTAACAAAGTGGAAATAATTTCCACGCATTTTAATATATTTTAATTCGAAAACAACGCTACCACTTAGTCTAGCTTTACAGTTTGCATATTTGGTTTTTATTTACTGCCGGTTTTTATTTACTTCCGGTACATTAATTTCGGATATCGGTACACACAATACTACGAAAAAGGTTTGTTTGGAGTTTTTTTTGCGCTTTTTAAATGACAAATTCAATTGTTTTAACATTTTCACAAAGATCGCGATCTACCAACCTATTAACGACATAATGATTATTCGTACTCCATTTTCAGGTTTTACTCGTGGATATTCGAGTATTTTCAAATAATCTTGTAGAAATGTTCCTTGGATGACTCTTTATCAGATTTCTTCAAGCCAAGTTGATTGGTCAAAAAACATGACCGTCAAGGGGCGTGGCTGTTTGGAGATTTAATTTTTGCCTAATTGCCGTGGAGCAATACTGGCCCTCTTGGGCCTCTTGTTATTTTAATGAAACATGGCGCAGTCTACACCACTTGTTTCATTAAAAATGTGAAGAAATAAAAAAGTTACCATTGTTTTTACTTCTTATCAAGAGCAATTATTGCCATCTGACAATGCAAATATGACATCAAAAGTCACGTTTAACTTTGACCTTAACCACTACTTTTGAACCATAACAGGTACGGCTACCATATTTCACATGTGTATTCCTTGTGATATGACCTTTCTGTCAGTACCAACACTTTTGACCTCACGACCTTGACCTTTGACCTAGATGTTGCCATTCTCGAAAAAAGAGGTAACCCTCTATCAGATTTCCTTCAAGCCATGTAGATTGGTCGAAAACTATGGCCGCCAGGGGGCGGCGCTGTTTTTCGTTATATGGCTATAGTGAAAACTTGAAAAATCCTCTTCTCTGAAAGTGTCTGATTTTCAAATAATTTTGTAGAAATGTTCCTAGGGTGACCCTCTATCAGAATTCTTCAAGCTATGTTTATTGGTAAAAAAAACATGGCCAATAGAAGGCGGGGCTGTTTCCAAATTTAATTTTTGCCTCATGGCCGTGGAGCGATACTTGCCCTCTTGGGCCTCTTGTATTTTACTTTTTCTCAATAAGTCATTGGGCTAGGGTTTTCATATTTGGAATATAAATTACATCTAATACCTTTATTTATATTGAATGCTGAAGATGCTGAGTGTGAACTTCTGTTTGGGTAAAAGACATGATTTTGGGTGGTTAAAGTTTAAGGGCAAGTTGGAATTTTCATTTTTCTTAATTTTCTCAATAAGCACTTATACCTTTCTTCACATTGAATGCTGAAGATGTGGAGTGTAATCTTCTTTTTGGGGAAAAAAACATGATTTTGGGTGGTTACAGTTTTAGGGCAAGTTGGCATCTTCATTTATTTTTTTACTTTTTCTCAATAAGTACTTGTGTTAGGGCTTTCATATTTGGAAAATAATTACCTTTCTTCACATTGTATGTTGAAGATGCTGAGTGTGACTGAGTGTGGGGGGGCTATTTTGCCTTAAATGGCTATAGTGAAAACTTAAAAAGTCTTCTCTTCTGAAAGTGCCAGACCAATTTTCAAATAATTCCATGAGAGCTCATTTCCTTTCCCAAACCAGCCAGATCCGCCCATGCAAGACTGGATAATGGCCCTTGAAATTGTAAAAATTGCTATAATAGAGCTTGTGAACACAATAGAGCCTCCATTTACTATCCGACCTTCACCAAAGTTAGATAGTAGTTAAATATTGATATGAGCTCCGTTCCTTTCGCAAATCTCCAAGGACCACCCATGCAAGTCTGGATTATGGCCCTTGAAATTGTCAAAATTGCTATAATAGAGCTTGTGAACCAAATAGAGGCTCCATTTACTATCTGATTTTCACCAAACTTAAATATAGATGAGAGCTTGCTTCCTTTCTAAAACCAGCCAGATGTGCACTTGCATGACTGGATTATGGTCCTTGAAATTGTCAAAATTGCTATTATACAGCTTGTGAACGCAATTCTTTATAGAGCCTCCATTTACTATCCGATCTTCACCAAACTTAGATACTAGTTGAATATTGATGAGAGCTCGGTCGCCTATGCGAGATTGGATTATGGCTCTTGAAATTGTCAAAATTGCTTAATTGTGCACACAATAGAGCCTCCATTTACTATTCGATCTTCACCTTACATACATGCTCTGGATTGAAAATGACCAAAGAACCTTTCCAGTAGAGCATAGGCCCTCATAGGCCTCTTCTATATTACTGTATCGTTGGATACGAATTAAATTTGATCTTTATTATAATTAATTTGTCAAAGTCTAATAAGGTTTATCAGATGCGTAACCTCATGGGATACGCATCTAACCTGCATTTCGTGCAGGTTCTACCTTTCGAGTTCTGCTCTTCTTTTTCTGCTTCCATATGGAAGCAGTACAGGTAGAGGAGGACTCACAGAAGCAGGAAGAGGAACGACTTCTCGAAAGGGATTGCTTTGGCCTCTGAGAGCAGTATCTGACAAAAAATGCCATAGAGAGGGTTTTCAACCCCCATTCTTGGTGTTTCTACAGCCGTTCCGAAGAAAGACGTCTGGTGGAGACCGGTGATGGACTTAATTCATTCCAGTCGGTAAACTCAAGATGGAAACCTAACAGACGCCTTTTACCACATACCGATCGCTTCCTCATCAAGGAAATACTTTTGATTCGTGGTAAACGGGGGAAGTGTTCCAATTAAACACAATTCCCTTTGGCCTCTAGTCTGCCCTGCGAGTATTTACGAAGATTAATAATACTTAGGGAGTCTTTCTGCGTATGCAGGGCCTCCAGCTTCTTCAATACTTCGACGACTGGCTACTACACAGGACAGATTGATTGCTTCAGATTGACGATCTGTCCATTGCCTGGCGGACTATTCTGCGATTGAGTCTTATCCCCATTAAGCAGAAGTCGGACCTTGTTCCAGTAAAGAAGTTCACGTTCGTTGGCATGATCTCTCTCACCGATATTGCGGTTATTCGGGTCCCCTCGGATAGAGTCAATTCCCTTTCGCGGAAAATCCGACTCATTCTGGATCGGGTTACACTAACAGCCTGATCCATGCTGTCACTTCTGTGATCCCTAAGTGCAGCAGCAGACCTGGTCATTCTAGGCAGGCGCACCTGCAGTAATTATTCCTGTCTCGGTGGCGTCCTTCTGGGGACTTACTGGAACAGGAGATAGTTCTGACGGATTTCTTCAAGTCACACCTTTGCTGGTGGTTAGACCCGTCAATTCATCGGCTAGGGGTACCCTTTCCTCACACCCCCTTCGGATACTGTACCTCACATGTTTACAGATGCCAGTGCGGTTGGTTGGGGAACTGATTTAGAGCCAGCCCAGGGCATTTGGTCAACGGAGGAAAGTTGTCTACACATAAGCAACTTAGAATTGAGGGCAGTCCTTCTAGCTCTCAATCAGTTCTCTTTCTTCATTGCCAATAAAACTATTTTGTTGTCGAGGGACATCACTATTATCTTATCCTACGTACGCTGGCAAGGAGGAACGCACTCTCACCTTCTCTTTATAGAGACATGAAAGATACTCCTTTGGTGCCAATGAATTCCAATCTGCTCTAAAAGCAATTTTGTTCCAATCAAGATCAAATCAGAGTGTCAATTTAATTTATAACTATTCTTGAACTTGTCCTGGCTTGCATGAGGGAATAAGGAGACATTAAACCCTTTCCCACATCAATTCTGCAACAGATTGCAATTTAAAAATATCCAGTCAAAAATAATGAATGTATACCTATTGAATAGAAATAAAAGCATTATGGCAAAAGGTGAAATTGCTCATTATGAGCAATTTCTTCTTTTGTCATTGTTTTCAAAAAGCCGTCTTTTCACATTTGTTACTAAAATGGTGCCATTTCATCACTCCTCAGGATGATTGTAAGAAGGGACTAAGATGGTGTAATTTGATTTGTAAGTAGATTTTTATTATCATCATCATTGTGAACAGCATTATCAATAACACCTGGTATGAAACAAAATGCAACATTAGTTCATTTATGATAATCTAATATTCAGGACCCAATTTTCCATTTTACCAAATGCATTGACCATCAGTTGATGTCATGGTGTTGGTCGCCTTCTCTCTGTATTAATTGGGCTTTGACCAATTTTTTCATTTGTCACATTGCTTTCAACATGTTTTTCTTTACATAATCTGTTTTCTGTGAAAACTCATTCATCTTAAGATTGTCAGTTACTTCTCTGTGTACATGAAGCATCATAAGATGGTTTAGCTGCTTTTGTGTCATTGTTATTCTGAGATAAGTCTTCACTCGGTATAATGCGGAAACTGTTCTTTCGCTGGTGGCATCATGACCTCTGAAAACATGTGACGGAATGTTTGCTCACATATTTTGTCAGTATTTCAAGTTGAGTTTTCAGGCCAATTTCCCAGGATCGTCTTTGTAGGAATTTAAAACAAAATGTTATTCTGCGTTGTGATCTTCACCACAAACTACATTCAGAATAAGGTCTTCCAGGTGTCTATACACCTGGTATCCTGGTCGGTCAAATCTTGCTCTATGCAGTTGACTGTTAGATCTAGCACTTTAAAGTAATGTTGGCAGTAAAGATCTTTCGAAGATGTTGGATACTCTGGAGAAGTGGTACCATGTTCAAGTTTCTTCAGTAGTTTTCGGCGTCTCGGCAGAGTGAGGTCACTTTTTATACATCTAGTTTGTCCAGTTTGTTTTTTAGAGTGTCCCAAAAAGTATTGAATGACTCAGCGATCCGTAGACTTATTTTTAGCATTTATAGGGTTAGATCGATTATCTTCTGGTCTTCCGCTGCGAACATGTGTTTATGTTATAGTACGTGTCTTGCTCTGATTATCTGTACAACACAGAAGTTTGTATTCCAGGAAAAATCCAAACAGATATTCAGATCTGCTCATCTGTGTCTGTAATCCAACAATACGGGATTGAATTTCAGGATCTTTCAATATTTTGTAGTAGCTTTCCCATAAGGACTAGAGAACAGTGTAGTTGTCCAGAACACTGCAAAGGCTGGTCGCTCGCACAGTCCATCGTTTTGGGCACAGTACACGGAAACTAGGCTTTTCTGGGACTATCACGTTTCAGGGCGAATATTTGATGAGCTTCAAAATCTTGAATACTGTGTCAAGTGAAACCCTCGTCACCTTTCATGTATCACCAACCGCTAGATTGAATGCATGTCCATAATAGTGAGTGTGATGTTGGTAGCCACACCCTTCTTCGATTCTGACATATTGATGGCACCATCTTAGCACTGACCACGGCACTTGTTCAGGGATATGTTCATTTGTAAAAGTGTGTTATGTATTACTCTGGTTAAAGTCGATAGTAGGAATACTACGAAGAATCTTTAGGGCCATCACTTTCCGTCTTTCATTCTAGATCTCGATGCTGGTAAACTTATTGGTATTTTTTTCAACCCACTTCAGGATCGATGTGTATGATTCACTGTGAAGTCTTAAAATCTGCATGAAGTTACTTCGACTGTTATCATTGTTGCGCTAGGAATCTATAGGTCCCTTTTATAGAACTCTTACTTTTTGTGTCACCCTGCGTAGCATGGTAGGCACTTAGGGATTACTTTTTTGACCGGCGTCTGTCTGTCCGTCACACTTTCAATGAGCAGGTGCAGGTGACACACTCATGCTCCGCGGAGCACTCCATTCTAGTTGACATGGGAACTTAGAAGTTAATCCTTGAATCTTGTTTCTGTTTGATATTCACAGATTCCAGCCATTCATTCTGCCAGTAATGCCCTAGTATGTCACAGATACATATCTACAAGTCACAGACTCCAGTTTTTTCGTAGATGGGAGAAAGAAATGCTAAATTCGTAGGTAGCTTTACCCTTATTCTACTCAATGCGAGTTTTACCCTTTAATTTATCACATACAACAACTCTTTTGAAGGTGATTTTAATAGCATGAGCATGCAACTTCTCTCTAAATGAAAGATCAATTAGAGATATAGAGTTGAAAACATTTAGGCAAAAGGAAGGATTCATTTTTAACTCAACTATTCGAAGAATATGAGAGCTATACTACTCGCCCTGGCGTTGGCGACGGCGTCCAAGTCACAACTTGGTTAAAGTTTTGCATGCAAGTACTTAATTACAACATGTATTGCATTGAACTTTCTACAAGCCTACCCAACTATCACACCTATGTAGATTATGAAGTTAGATAACTCTATTCCGCATTATATAATGCAATATGGCCCTTTTTATATGCCCGTTTTGAAAAAACGGATCGTATTATAGTTTAACCTGCGGCTTACGGGCGGTCGGGCAGCGTCCAGTATGTTGTCAGCTAAATAACTTTGTCAAAACCATCACCAAGTTAAGTCAGAATGTGTATTGGCATAATACCTTGGACAAGTTCGATAACTAGCCATATCGCTTAAGTCAATCAAGAGTTATCACCCTTTAATTATAGAAATTACCTAAAATTGGTCTTGTCAGCTGAATAACTTTAGAAGCCTTTGTCTAATCATCACCAAATTTGGTCAGAATGTGTAATGGCATAATATCTCGGACAAGTTCGATAACTAGCCATATATATCTTCAGTCAGTCGAGAGTTATCGCCCTTTAATTATAGAAATTACCTAATATTGGCCATGTCAGTTCAATAACTTGAGAAGCCTTTGCCATCACCAAATTTGGTCAGAATGTGTATTGGCATAATATCTTTGACAAGTTTGATAACTAGCCATATCGCTTTAGTCAATCGAGAGTTATTGCCCTTTAATTATAGAAATTATAGAAATTACCTAAAATTGGTCTTGTCAGCTTAATAACTTAAGAAACATTTGTCCAATCATAGTCCATATCTATAAGTAGCTACTTCATGTATTGCATTGGCACTCTATACAATCCTTCCCAACCATCACACCTATGTAAACAATCAATTATGATAACTCTATCCTGTATATTTTGTGGAAAAGCAGGCAGTTGCTTGGAAAGTATGTTGTGTGGTGTACTGGTGTAGGAAAACCAGGAAACGCATGAGTAGGTGAACGTGATATGACTGAAAAATTGTTGTAAACAGGGTTAAAACCCCAATCAATCAATCAATCAATGTACATTTTGCAAATTATGGCCCTCTTTTTACCTAGAAATTTGGATACAGTTTTGCATGCAACTACATTAAGAGTCGATATCCTAGTACTTACTGATTACATTGCTTTGAAACTTTATACAACACTTTCCAACTATCACACCTATGTTGATTTTTAACTTGAATAACTCTAGCCTGCATTTTATGCAAGTTATGGCCCTATTTTTAGCTCGACTATTCGAAGAATATGAGAGCTGTACTACTCACCCTGGCTTCGGCGTCCACGTCACACCTTGGTTAAGGTTTTGCATGCAAGTACACAACATGTATTGCATTGAAACTTTCTACAACCCTACCAAACTATCAGACCTATGTAGATTATCAAGTTAGATAACTCTATCCTGCATTTTAAGCAAGTTATGGCCCTTTTTAGCTCGACTATTCGAAGAATATGAGAGCTATACTACTCACCCTGGCGTCGGCGTCCACGTCACACTTTGGTTAAGGTTTTGCATGCAAGTACTTAAATACTACATGTATTGCATTGAAACTTTCTACAACCCTACCAAATTATCACACCTATGTAGCTTATCAAGTAAGATAACTCTATCCTGCATTTTATGCAAGTTATGGCCCTTATTTACTTAGAAATTCTGGTTAAAGTTTTGCGTGCAACTTAATTAAGAGTCCATATCTCAGTATTTACTTGATGCATTGCATTGAAACTTTATACAACCCTACCCAACTATCACACCTATGTACATTATCAAGTTAGATAACTATATCATGCATTTTATGCAAGTTATGGCCCTTTTTTTACTTAGAAATTCTGGTTAAAGTTTTGCGTGCAACTAAATTAACAGTCCATATCTCAGTATTTACCTATTGCATTGCATTGAAACTTTATACAACCCTACCCAACTATCACACCTATGTAGATTATCAAGTTAAATAACTCTATCCGGCATTTTATGCAAGTTATGGTCCTTTTTTAAATTAAAAATTCTGGTTAAAGTTTAGCGTGCAACTAAATTAAGAGTCCATATCTCTGTATTTACCTGATGCATTGCATTGTTACTTTCTACAACCCTGCCCAACTATCATACCTGTGTAGATTATCAAGTTAGATAACTCTATCTGGTATTTTATGCAAGTTATGGCCCTTTTTTTACACTTAGAACTTCTGGTTAAAGATTTGCGTGCAACTTAATTAACAGTCCATATCTCAGTATTTACTCGATGCATTGCATTGAAACTTTATATAACCCTACCCAACTATCACACCTATGTAGATTATCAAGTTAAATAACTCTATCCGGCATTTTATGCAAGTTATTGCCCTTTTTTAACTTAGAAATTCTGGTTAAAGTTTAGCGTACAACTAAATTAAGAGTCCATATCTCTGTATTTACCTGATGCATTGCATTGTTACTTTCTACAACCCAGCCCAACTATCATACCTGTGTAGATTATCAAGTTAGATAACTCTATCTGGCATTTTATGCAAGTTATGGTCCTTTTCTTTACTTCGAAATTCTGGTTAAAGATTTGCGTGCAACTTAATTAACAGTCCATATCTCAATGTTTACTTGATGCATTACATTGAAACTTTCTACAACCCTAACCAACTATCACACCTTTGTAGATTATTAAGTTAGATAAACTCTTGCATTTTATGCAAGTTATGGCCCTTTTTTAACTAGAAATTTGGTTAAAGTTTTGCGTGCAACTTCATTAAGAGTCGATATTCTAGTATTTACTTTATGCATTGCTTTGAAACTGCTTTGAAACTTTATAAATACAACCCTTCCCAACTATCATACCTTATAATGTTGACTTTCAATTCAAATAACTCTATCCTGCATTTTATGCAAGTAATGGGCCATTTTGGACTTAATAAATTCTGGTTAAAGTTTTGCATGCAACTACATTAAGAGACCATATCATAGTAATTACTTGATGCATTACATTGAAACTTTATACAGCCCTTCCCAAACATCACACCTATGTAAACAATCAAGTACGATAACTCTATCCAGCATTTTATGCAAGTTATGGCCCTTTTTGGACTTAAAAATTCTGGTTAAAGTTTTGCAACTACATTTAGAGTGTAATCTCAGTAACAACTTGAAGCGTTGTAGTGAAACTTTATACAACCTTTCACAACTATATACACAACCAATTAAGATAACTCTATCCTGCATATGGTGCAAATTGTTGCACTTTTTTTTACTTAGAAATTATGGTTAAAGGTTTGCGTGCAACTACATTAAGAGTCAATATCTTAGTAACTACTTGATGCATTCCATTGAAACGTTATATAACCCTTCCCAACCATCATACCTATCAAAATAATCAAGTTAAATAACTCTATCCTGCATATAATGCAAATTATCACCCTTTAAGAAATTGTGGTTAATGTTTTGCATGCAACTACATTAGAGTCCATTATCTAAGTAACTTAAATAAGCGCTGGTTAAAGTTCTGCGTGTAACTACATCAAAAGTCCATATCTCAGTAACTACTTGAAGCATTGTATTGAAACATTATACAACCCTTCCAAACCATCGCACCTATGAAAATAATCAAGTTAATAACACTATCCTGCATATAATGCAAATTATCACCCTTCAAGAAATTCTGGTTAATGTTTTGCATGAAACTACCTAAATTTGAGTCCATATCTCAGTAACTTAAAAAAGTGGTGGAATAGTCGAACGCGCTGTCCTCAAAAAGCTCTTGTTACTTTTGTGTAACTTTTAAAACAATTAGTGGGAAAGAATTTAAAACAACACTCATTTATTATCCCGTGATGTAGAGATCGTCAAGGTGTATACATATAATTATAGGGATCTGCCTGTACGAACATGTCACAAATGGTGTCATCGCTCGTCAGCGACTTCATTTCTTATCCGATTTTCATGAAACTCCACACACTTGTTTACTAACATATAGCCTCTTGTACAACTTCACATTTCAACAACCTAGGTCAAAGGTCAAGGTCCCAGTGACGATTATACTTCTGTAAAAAACAACTTCATCGTTATAGCGACTTCATTTCTTGTTCAATTTTCATGAAACTCCACACACATGTTCACTAACATAGTGTCTTGTACAACTTCATGTTCTACTGACCTAGGTCAAAGGTCAAGGTCACAGTGATTATTATACATTTGTACAAAATGATCTCATCGCTCTAACAATTTTGTTTATTATCTGATAGTGATGAAACTTAATACACATGTTCACCAACATTGCCTCGTATATGAGTTTGTGTTTTATCAACCTAGGTAAAAGGACAAGGTCACAGTGGCTATTTAAAGTCTGTAAAAAGCGACGTCATCACTTTAGCAACTTAATTTTTTTTATCATATTGTTATTAAACTGAATACATATATTCAACAGCATGATCCCCACTTGTATGAATTCACGTTTCACTGTTCTAGGTCAATGGCACAGTGACTATTATTCTTCTTTTAAAAAACAACGTCATTGTTCAAGTGACTTTATTTCTGATGTAATGAAATTGAATACATACGTTTAGTAGCAACTCTTCTTGTATGAGTTTGCATTTCACTGACCTAGGTTGAAGGTCAAGGTATAATATGCCTGTGCCATATGACATCATTTTTATAGGTACATACTTTGTTTCTTATCCGATTGTTATGAAACTTAATACATATGTTTACAAACATCGCCTCTGGTTCAAATTAATGTTTCACTCACCTAGGTCCAAGGTCACCGTGACTATTATACTTCCTAAAGCAATGAAAAAATCTCTCTAGCAACTTTATTTCATATCTGATTGTTATGAAACTTAACACACATGTTCACCAGCATCAACTATTGTATGAGTTTGCATTTCATCGATCTAGGAAAATGGTCAAGGGCACACCATCTTTTCTAAGTTGTACAAAATGACGTCAGTACTCTTGTGACTTTATTTCTTATCCGATTATTATGAAACTTAAATATGTTAACGATGATCTCTTCTTGTACAAGATGGAATTACACCAACCTAGGTCAAAGATCAAGCTCACGCGGAAAACGCATCGTCCACGAGCCACCGCGGACAAATCTCAACGCGGACAAATATTTTGGTCCGCGAAGGTGGGTGGAATTCCACCCATCACCGCGATTTGATTTTATGTACCATCGCGGACGCAACAAGATAACCCCAGGGGTTTAATAAAACCGATAATCGTGGAGTTGTGGTGGAACCATCGCGGAATCGCGGTGACATTTCTTTGAATAGATAAGCTTTTTCTCGCCGTTTGCCTGGGATTTTTTTTTTAATTTTTAATTTTTATTTCATTACAGTACGAATACATGTTGTTGAAGAGGATAATGATTATAAATCAGTACTAAGAAAAAAGCAGCATATATGCATAACAACTCAATTTATTAAAATTCGTCAATACAATTCCCCTAAACTTGATGTATTCTGTAAACGATACAACTACGTGATAATAAAACTGTTAATTCTGCCTGAAAGATGTGTAGCTTACTTTAAATCTCACTAATAAATGACGTAATTCCATTGTCAATCACCACAATTACCAATGCATTGTTCATTCTTAATCGCCTATAAATTATTTCTTTAAAACCTGTTTCAAAGTCGGCTGAACAACAAAAACAAAACCATAACAAATTTTGCAAACAAAGAAGTGTGAAGCGCCCATGTTAGTCCCGGATTTAATTAAACAACCAAAAACTAATTATCTGAATTGAAAGAGATTACGAAGTCTCATTAATTGGTATGTTTTACTCATAAAAATACTTGTGAATTAAGGTGACGCAAACAAATTAAAATGTGTTTCTCTCATCTATACACAGTAAAACATGTAGGTGGATATGATCAATGTAGACCCAGATCAACCTGCGCATCCGCACTTGTTGATCTGGTCCTGCGCTGCTCGATAATTTGTCACCAAAGGTTTCAGTCAGATCAGAATACATGGATGCATATGAACATCATTATCTGTACTGTACTTAGTACTTACCATGTCTGAATGTGGGAAAGGGCTAACGACTATAGTCTCCAAAACGCAACAAACAACTGTTGAACTTTAATCAATATTTAAACTTTTATTTGTATATAGTGTAAATATCTTTTCAATACAGTATATGTTTTCAAAAGTTGTGAATATATTTCATCTTTGCCACAATGTTTTCAAAAGTCGTCCACTACAGTGGCGTCTAAACTCGTCTTTTGATATGGGAAAAGGTAAACATCTATCAGGGCTTTTTTTCCTTATATAAAAGGGGCCGTTTAACGGCCCCTTCCCCCTGGAAAATAAGCATAGTTTTTCCCCTAAAAATATAAATTCCCCTAGGAAAAAAACAAAAAAAAAAATTTCATTTATCTTTCCACAATGAACAGAATACAATTTGACTCGAGGTGTAGGCTTGGTGCTGAAATACTTGATATTTTGATGAGAATTAAAGTTGCTGATGTTGTTGCCCTTAGAGAATATGACCCAAAAACTGCTGTGACAAGATGGATGTTGTCTTGACTAATTCAGAAAAGACCCCATACTTTGCCATATGGAGCCAGAAATTGAAACACAGTTTCTAGACTATGTTGTATATCTGACAGTCTCAGTCTCAGCAGCTTCTTTTCACAGCATGTTTTGGACCATGTTTACATTACATTCATGATTGACCATAACAGTGTATTGCACTATTGTAGTTCACATTGTGTTGCTTAAAGTTAAAGTTCTAATAAGTTGTTTTCTCATTTAGCAAGTAACAAAAAAAAGCACTTGCGAAAAAATGCAAGTAGAAAATCTTGCTAATTTCGACCCTTGACAGTGGTATAGTTTAAGTGAACTGGATTATGACAATCTAGTGTAGGAGTTCAAGAACATGAAAAATAGACAGATGGCCTTGTAATGATAAAAGTTAAACATGCACATTATACTAGTTTACAATTTTTCCCCTTTTTCTAAAACGCCGCGAAATTTTCCCCTTCTCAAAGGCCCCAGGCCCCTTCCCCTTTTTCAGAAAAAAACCCCTGTCTATACGTGGGAAAGGACTAACGACTTTTAATATTCTCCAAAATGTAACATACAATTTTTGAACTTTTATCAATATTTACACTTTTATTTGTAGATGTTGTAAATACCTTTTCAATATATGTTTTCAAAAGTCGCAAATATATTTCATCATGGGCAATTTCACCTACTTTGCTACAATATTTTCAAAAGTCGTGTAGTGCAGAGACGTCTGAAAGCGTCTATTTATATGGGAGAGGGATAACGACAATACTCTCCAAAGTGTAACATACAACTTTTGTACTTTAATCAATACATACATTTTGCAACACAAAATATAAAGACTGTACATAGATGATTAATTACTGGTGTGAAAAGTTTATATGATAGAAAAAACAGACAAAGACACATTTCATTTGCTTATTAGCTCCACTGGCTGAAAGCCAGTCGAGCTTATGTCATGGCGAATTGTCCGTCGTGCGTCTGTGCGTGCGTGCGTGCGTGCGTGCGTGCGTGCGTAAACCTTTTCCTTTAAACGACTTCTTCTCCCTAACCACTTGGCCAATTTGGTTGAAACTTCATGGGAAGCATCCTCTCAATGTCCTCTACTAAATTCCTTCAATTTTTTTTGATCCATTCAAAATTCTGGTTTCCATGGCAACCGAAAGAAAAAAATAGTGAGAACTTAAAAAATCTTCTTCTCCAAAAGTGTCAGGCCAATTTTCAAATAATTTGGTAGAAATGTTCCTTGGGTGACTCTTTATTAGATTCCTTCAAGAAATGTTGATTGGTTGAAAAACATGGCCGCCAGGGGGGCGGGGCTATTTTGCCTTATATTGCAATAGTGAAAACTTAAAAAACTTCTTCTCCAAAAGTGTTCAGCAGATTTTCAAATTTTTTTGTAGAAATGTTCCATGGGTGAACCACTCTATCAGATTCCTTCAAGCCATGTTGATTGGTCGAAAAACATGGCCGTCACAGGAGGGGGCTATTTTGCCTATATGGCTAAAGAGAAAACTTAAAAAAATCTTCTCCTCCAAAAGTGTCAGGCCGATTTTCAAATAATTTTGTAGAAATGTACATTGGGTGACCCTCTATCAGATTCCTTTAAGCCAGGTTGATTGGTAAAAAAAACATGGCCGCCAGAGGCCGGGCTATTTTGCCTATATGGCTAAAGAAAAAACTTTAAAAATCTTCTTCTCCGAAAGTGTTCAGCCGATTTTCAAATAATTTTGTAGAAATGTTCATTGGTTGACCCTCTATCAGATTCCTTCAAGCCATGTTGATTGTTAAAAAAACATGGCCGCCAGAGGGCGGGGTTATTTTGCCTATATGGCTATAGTGAAAACTTAAAAAATCTTCTCCTCCGAAAGTATCCAGCCGATTTTCAAATAATTTTGTAGAAATGTTCCTTGGGTGACCCTTTATTAGATTCCTTCAAGAAATGTTGATTGGTTGAAAAACATGGCCGCTAGGGGGCGGGGCTATTTTGCCTTATATAGCTAAAGTGAAAACTTAAAAAATCTTCTTCTCCGAAAGTGTTCAGCCGATATTCAAATCATTTTGTAGAGATATTCCTTGGCTGACCCTCTATCAGATTCCTTCAAGCCATGTTGATTGGTTAAAAAAAACATGGCCGCAAGAGGGCGGGGCTATTTTGCCTTATATGGCTAAAGAGAAAACTTAAAAAATCTTCTTCTGCGAAAGTGTCTGGCTGATATTCAAATAATTTTTCTAGAAATGTTCCTAGGCTGACCTCTATCAGATTCTGTCAAGCCATGTTGATTGGTTGAAAAATATGGCTACCAGGGGGTGGGGCTATTTTGCCTTATATGACTTTAGTGAAAACTTAAAATATCCTCTCCTCCGAAAGTGTTCAGCCGATATTCAAATCATTTTGTAGAGATGTTCCTTGGCTGACCCTCTATCAGATTCCTTCAAGCCATGTTGATTGGTTAAAAAAACATGGCCGCAAGAGGGCGGGACTATTTTGCCTTATATGGCTAAAGAGAAAACTTAAAAAATCTTCTTCTCCGAAAGTGTCTGGCTGATATTCAAATAATTGTTCTAGAAATGTTCCTAGGCTGACCTCTATCAGATTCTGTCAAGCCATGTTGATTGGTTGAAAAATATGGCTACCAGGGGGTGGGGCTATTTTGCCTTATATGACTTTAGTGAAAACTTAAAATATCCTCTCCTCCGAAAGTGTCAGCCAATTTTCAAATAATTTTGAAGAAACATTCCTTAGGTGACACTCTACATGATTTCTTTAGCCATGGTGGTTAGTAAAAAACATGGCCAACAGGGGGCAGGGCTGTTTGGAGATTTGATTTTTGACTTATGGCCGTGGAGCGATACTGGCCCTCTTGGGCCTCTTGTTTTTTATCCATTCATAATTCTGGTTTCCATGGCAACCAAAAGAAAAAAATAGTGAAAACTTAAAAAATCTTCTTCTTCGAAAGTGTTTGGCCGATTTTCAAATAATTTTGTGGAAATGTTCCTTGGGTGACCCTTTATTAGGTTCCTTCTAGAAATGTTCCTTGGGTGACCCTTTATTAGATTCCTTCAAGAAATGTTGATTGGTTGAAAAACATGGCCCCCAGGGGGCGGGGCTTTTTTAGATCACCTAGAGCCAAAGGCTCAAGCTGAGCTATTCTGATCACTTTTTGTCCGTCGTCCGTCGTCCGTCCGTCCGTCCGGCGTTAACTTTTAGCTTTAAACATCATCTCCTCCCAAACTCCAAGGACAATTTCCGTGAAACATCACAGGACTGTTCCTCTGGTTGGCCTCTTTCAAAGTTGTTCAAAGATTTAAATTCCATTGAGAACTTTGGTTGCTGCGGCATCAGAAAGGGGACAAAATGTCCAAACTTTAAAAATCTTCTCCTCCGAATCTGCATGTCAGATTCAAATATAATTTGGTAGAAATGTTCCTTGGGTGACCCTCTATAAAAATTGTTCAAGCCATACTGATTGGGCGAAAAACATGGCAGTCAGGCGGCATCAAAAAAGGGGCAAAATGACAAAATTTGAAAATTCCATTTTTATGAAAGTGCTTGTCTGATTTTAAGAAAATATAATACGAATCATACTGTAATGATCCTCTATTTAATTTGTTTAAGCCGTTTTGATTGGTTACACAATCATAGCAACCAGGCGTCATCACAAAAGGGGTAAATTGAACTTTTAGCTACAAATGACAACCAACTCCTACCATTCCAATAGAACAATTTCCACAAAACATCACAGGAATGTTCCTTTGGTGGTCCTCTTTCAAAATTGTTCAAAGATTAAAATTCCAATGAGAACTTTGGTTGCTGCGGTATCAGAAAAGGGGACAAAATGTCCAAACTTTAAAAATCTTCTCCTCCGAATCTGCTTGTCAGATTCAAATATAATTTGGTAGAAATGTTCCTTGGGTGACCCTCTATAAAAATTGTTCAAGCCATACTGATTGGGCGAAAAACATGGCAGTCAGGCGGCATCAAAAAAGGGGCAAAATGACAGAATTTGAAAATTCCATTTTTATGAAAGTGCTTGTCTGATTTTAAGAAAATATAATATGAATCTTACTGTAATGATCCTCTATTTAATTTGATTAAGGCGTTTTGATTGGTTACACAATCATAGCAACCAGGCGTCATCTCAAAAGGGGTAAATTGAACTTTTAGCTACAAATGACAACCAACTCCTACCATTCCAATAGACCAATTTCCACAAAACATCACAGGAATGTTCCTTTGGTAGTCCTCTTTCAAAATTGTTCAAAGATTAAAATTCCAATGAGAACTTTGGTTGCTGCGGCATCAGAAAGGGGACAAAATGTCCAAACTTTAAAAATCTTCTCCTCCGAATCTGCCTGTCAGATTCAAATATAATTTGGTAGAAATGTTCCTTGGGTGACCCTCTATAAAAATTGTTCAAGCCATACTGTTTGGTCGAAAAACATGGCAGTCAGGCGGCATCAGAAAAGGGGCAAAATGACAAAATTTGAAAATTCCATTTTTATGAAAGTGTTTGTCTGATTTTAAGAAAATATAATACGAATCAAGAATGTTCCTTTGGTGGTCCTCTTTCAAAATTGTTCAAAGATTTAAATTCCATTGATAACTTTGGTTGCTGCGGCATCAGAAAGTGAGAAAAATACCCAAATTTTAAAATCCTTTTCCTCCATAATCTACTTGTGCGATTGCAAGATAATTTGGTAGAAATGTTCCTTAAGTGACCCTCTAAATAAACTGTTGAAGCCATATTGATTTCGTTGAAAAACAGGGCAGCAAGGCGGCATCAGAAAAGGTGCAAAATGACAAAAACTTTATAATTCCATTCTTATTAAAGTTCTTGTTAGATTTCAAGATATAAATGGCCTTTACTGATAAGCTGTTTCTTGAGAAGTGTCCACTCCTTTGCAGTTTCATTTACACTCCCTGATAACATTTTCCCAGATATTTGCAGTTAAATATTTGCTACTAATTTACTATCAATTAGGTGATCGATTTAGGGCCATCTTGGCCCTCTTGTTGCCTTATATAGCTATAGTGAAAACTTAAAAAATCTTCTTCTCCAAAAGTGTTGAGCAGATTTTCAATTAATTTTGTAGAAATATTTCTTGGGTGACCCTCTATCAGATTTCTTCAAGCCATGTTGATTGGTAAAAAAACATGGCCACCAGAGGGCAGCGCTATTTTGCCTTATATGGCTATAGAGAAAACATAAAAACTCTTTTCCTCCAAAAGTGTCAGGCCAATTTTCAAATAATTTTGTAGAAATGTTCCTTGGGTGACCATTTATTAGATTCCTTCAAGAAATGTTGATTGGTTGAAAAACATGGCCGCCAGGGGGCGGGGCTATTTTGCCTTATATGACCAAAATGAAAACTTAAAAAATCTTCTTCTCCGAAAGTGTTGAGCAGATTTTCAAATAATTTTGTAGAAACATTCCTTTGGTGACCATTTATTAGATTCCTTCAAGAAATGTTGATTGGTTGAAAAACATGGCCGCCAGGGGGCGGGGCTATTTTGCCTTATATGACCAAAATGAAAACTTAAAAAATCTTCTTCTCCGAAAGTGTTGAGCAGATTTTCAAATAATTTTGTAGAAACATTCCTTTGGTGACACTCTACAAGATTCCTTTAAGCCATGGTAGTTGGTAAGAAACATGGCCACCAGGGGGCAGGGCTGTTTGGAGATTTGATTTTTGCCTTATGGCCGTATAGCGATACTGTTCCTCTTGGGCCTCTTGTTCATTTCGCCACAAAGTTTTTGAAAGTTGTCAGTTGCAGAGGCATCAGAAAGCATCTGTATGTGGGAAAAAGTTAAGCAGTATGCACTAAAAATATCTTACCATGAAAAGTTTAGCGAAATTGTTCATTTTCAATTCCTTTTCAGCTTTAACAGAAAAGAACACAGACGACGCGGAGTTGACACATCTTGTGCTGTAACGATCATAGAACTTGGTGGAAGTATAAGATTTGTGGAAAGTAAAGATTGGTATAGAAACATATTTCAGCTACTTTCTGAAGAAGAATACGGGCATTTCCACATTCAAGACATGGATGTCTCTGGGACGGAATTGACGTCTGAGGGATTTTCATTTCTAGGTTTGTTCAATTCTTATAAATACATTTCACAGAGGATCTGTGAGAAGGTGTAACTGTGTTTGTGCTAGCTGCCTTGCCAGGGAGACACATATGGAACATCAATGTCCATCTCTCACTCAAACTCTCTTTGACTGACATATATGGACAGGGGACACTTGTGTTTTTGGATCACCTGAGCGGAAGGCTCAAGGTGATCTATTCTGATCACTCTCTATCTGTCATCAGTCCATCGTCTTATTCAAAGATAATTTGGTAGAAATGTTCTTTGAGTGACCCTCTATGAAATTTCTTCAAGCCATATTGATTGGTTGAAAAACTTGGCTGCAGACGAAAAAGAGACAGAATGACAAAACTTTAGAATTCCAGTCTAATTAAAGTTTCGTCTGATTTCAGGAAAGTTTAGTAGAATCTTTCTTTAGTTACACTGTACATAATTTGTTCAAGTCATATTGATTGGTTGAAAAAGATAGCTGCCAGGAAGCATCAGGAAAGGGGTTAAAGGAACTTTTAGCTTTAAACACCATCTTCTCTTGTCCTGTGGTGAGCCTCTTTGTATTGATAGAGTAAGGGCCATCTAAGCCCTATTTTTTTAAGCCTTGGTGAAGTTTTTTGTACCACCTCACTTTTTACCTCACCAGAGCACAAAGTGTGAGCTAATGTGATCACATTTGCGTCGTGCATTGTGCGTAGTCAACAACTTAGAGGTTTGGTTAAGTTTTTTGTACTACCCCACTTTTTTTCAAAACCATTAGATATTGCTTTGAGACTTACAATACTTGTTTACCATCATTACTGCCATAAACAGAAAAGGTTAAGTTTTTGTACTACCCCTCTTTTTTAGCTCACCTGAGCTTTGCTCAAGGTGAGTTATTGTGATCGCCTTTTGTCCGGCATCCGTTATGCGTCGTGTGTCAACTTCTTCTCCTCAGTAACCAGTGGGTCAATTGGGATGAAACTTCACAGAAAGCATCCTCTCAATGACCTCACCAGATTTCTTTCAAATTTTGATCCATGCAGAATTCTGGTTTCCATGGCAACGAAATGAAAATAACTTCAAAATTCTTCTTCTCCCAAACTGGTTGGCAGATTTTCAAAAAAAATTGTAGAAATGTTCCTTGGATGACCCTCTATCGGATTCCTTCAAGCCATGTTGATTGGTCAAAAAACATGGCCGCCAGGGGGGCAGGGCTATTTTGCCTTATAAGGCTATAGTGAAAACTTAAAAAATCTTCTCCTCCGAAAGATTCAGGCTGATTTTCAAATAATTTTGTAGAAATGTTCCTTGGATGACCCACTTTCAGATTCCTTCAAGCCATGTTGATTGGTCAAAAAACATGGCCGCCAGTGGGCAGGGCTATTTTGCATTATATGGCTATAGTGAAAACTTAAAAAATCTTCTCCTCCAAAAGTGTCTGGCCGATTTTCAAATAATTTTGTAGAAATGTTCCTTGGATGACCCACTTTCAGATTCCTTCAAGCCATGTTGATTGGTCAAAAAACATGGCCGCCAGTGGGCAGGGCTATTTTGCATTATATGGCTATAGTGAAAACTTAAAAAATCTTCTCCTCCAAAAGTGTCAGGCCGATTTTCAAATAATTTTGTAGAAATGTATCTAGGGTGACCCTCTATAAGATTCCTTCAAGCCAAGTTGATTGGTCAGAAACTATGGCTGCCAGGTGGCGGGGCTTATATAGCTAAAGTGAAAAAAAAAAAAAAAGGTGAGCGATTCCAGGGTCATCATGGCCCTCTTGTATTGAAAAGTCCTTGTCTGATATAAAGAAAGTTTAATAGGAATCTTACTCTAGTGATTATCTACTTAATTTGTTCAATCCATATTGATTGGTTGCAAAATCATAGCAACCTCGCGTCATCACAAAAGGGGTAAATTGAACTTTTAGCTACAAATGACAACTCCTACCATTCCACTCGACCAATTTCAACGTCACTTCACAGGAATGTTCCTTTGATGGTCCTCTTTCAAAATTGTTCAATGACTTACATTCTGTGTAGAACTTTTGTTGCTGCAGCATTAGAAATTGAGCAAAATATCCAAACTTTAAAAACCTCCATCTCTATAATCCATTTGTCAGATTTCAAGATAATTTGGCAGAAATGGTCTTTGAGTGAATCCATACAAAAACTGTTGAAGCCATATTGATTTCTTTGATAAACAGGGCAGCAAAGCGGCATCAGGAAAGGTGCAAAATGACAAAACTTTATAATTCCATTCTTATTAAAGTTCTTGTTAGATTTCAAGATACAAATGGCTTTTACTGATAAACTATTTCTTTACTGAGTGTCCTTTCCTTGCAGTTTCATTTGAACTCCTGATCAAATTTTCACAGATATTTGCAGTTAAATATTTGCTTCTTATTTACTATCATTCTGGTGATCGATATTTGGCCCTCTTGTTTCAAAACCATTTGAGATATTGCTTTGAGACTTACAATACGTATTCACCATCATTACCTCCATCAACAGAAAAGATAATAACTTTGGCAATGCTTTTGTAAGATATATGGCACTTTTTGGACTTAGAATTTTGGTTATGTTTTTCGTACCACCCCACTTTTCTTCAAAATCATTAGAGATATAGCTGATACAATTACACTACTTATTAACCATCATTGGCTCCATCAACAGATATAAGTACATAAATCTGTGAAGATTTTTGTCAGAATTATGACCATATTTCAACTTAGAAAATACATTGAATCTGGGTAAATTTCTATTATTGACTTAACCCTATAGGATATTCCTGTGAAACATAGAATGCTAGTTTACCATCATGACCCCCATATGTAGACAAGAGAATCTAACTCTGTTTGGCCTTTTACTGTAAATTTCATTGCCTCATTGTCAAGTATTTAAAAAAAGTCGAGGGCTCTGCCTTTCTGACAGCTCTTGTTAAAATTATCTTATCCATAATAAACTGTTGTCCAAGTATGATATTTCAAGAGTTGTATCTTTTGGAAACATCTTATGGTTGATATGATTTATGGTAAATTGAAAGTTGAAATACTATATGGTATATTGAAAGTTTTGTGGAATAATACCTGATATATAGTCTCAAACCCGATAATTCAATCCAAGAAATTCTCTGCCTACCACTTAAAGCACAGTTTTACGCCTTTACCCGAAACTTGTTATGCTGTACAAATCACTTTTAATTTCTTGGGACATGGATACATTTAAAAAAAAATCTTTGTTGATAAACTTTTTGTATTTATCGGTAATCCTTGTCTTTGAAGATATTTCACCTTTTCTTGATTATTTTTTTTATCCATCCCCATATTCTATACTTTGTATACATCTTATTTACAGACTTTATTTGGTTTTGTGTTTTTTTTTCACTGATTCTATTGTCTTACCCAAGTCTGGATGGGGGATCAAATATGTGGCACATGCGGTCATGAAAAGGCTGCATGGGACACGCAAGTTGCATGTTTGTCCTGCAGCGGCTGTGTACAAATCAACCCTTGTGCAATCTACGAGAGCTGGTCATCTTCCATTTGGAGGATGGCCTCCGCTCACAGAACTTACTATTGATGGAAGAAGAGAGCAATCTTCCTCTGATTCAGAATTTGATGGGTAATGTAATCTCCATCAGTTCAAAGGGTGGAAGAGTAAGAGCTGAATATTTTGTCTCCTCCACAGCTGTCCCGTTGTCAGCTTTCCAAGGAGGTAGTGACTTTTGAGGTTCCTAGTTCAGTTTGCCGATCTTATGACAGGTTGCTTGCCAGAGAGATATGATAACTAGTTACTTACATGTCGAGGTAACTCACATGCTATTTAGCTTACAGTCTTTGGACTCATAGTCTAGAGCACCTACTACTATTAATCACTCTTTGTAGTTCGTTTATCAGATGCTGGCCACTGATCGCCAGTCTATCAGTCACCTGCTACCAACAACCGGCCACCTTCTGATATTTAATACATCACATACAATCAGCCTCCGACCACCAAACCCTGGCCATAAACCACCAGCCACAGGCCATGAGTATTTAGACTAAGTTTATTGTCCACCGGCTACCAACCACTGGTCTTCCAGGCCTTTTTCTGTCCATTTTGGGAAAAAGACCCTGGATAAATTGGGAAAATTTGCGTCGTAAAATTAGCCAATTTGGGAAAAAATTTAACCGCTTAAACTCAAATTTTGGGAATTTTCATTGTTAAAAGAACAGGCTTTCTTATCTAAGTTGTATATAAAACAAACATTTTAATCTACAATTTCTTATATGGACTGTTAAATAGACACAAAATATTCAACATTTCTGACACAAGGGACAATAATAGCTAGAATAATTCAAAGAGCTTCCAGATGAGCATTGGGAAATTAGGTGTACCATTTTATCATGCATACACTCATTCCTACAGCTATTCTAAAATATTAGACGTGTACATGCACATTCATTATGTTATTTTTTTACTCTCACTTTGCATGTAACTTATTAACTGGAAAATGTCAAAATGTGAAATAAGTTTTGAAGGGTCATATTTATAGGTCTATCCAACAGCCAATTATCGTTGACAGTAATCTATCAGAAAAGATCGTCTTCAAAACATAAAATAAAACAACATGATTCCCAAAGAAACTTTACAAAGCGCTCACCATTGAGGGATTTGACTAGTGCGATGTCCATCGCCAGCATAAATAAGTTGAATAACCATCAGACTCTCTTAGAAAGTTCTGACAGAAGGGCACCCGATGATGTGTCAAACATGGAATTTACCCTTTTCGATCTGTTAGAATCTTTTTTTCACATTTTGACGCAGTAATATTTACTTAGATACTTGCGATACTTTGGTGATGATGCATGATAAACGTTCATAAAACGAAAGTCGACGATCATCACATGCTTTATATTAATCAACGATGAATCCGAGAATATCCAAACGCATTGTTTTCATGTTATTGCGGTCCCGATAGACAATTTTTCGTAGGTACTCCAGATTGGTAATTTCTTTTTTGATTGGGAAAAAAAGTTATATTTTGCTTGGAGAATGGATCCGATAGTCGGACCCGTGGGACCTATAGAAAAAGGCCTGCATTTACATGCAGACGGGTTCAATGGTGTCATTCCCTGTCATCTAGTGCGGTTTATATATAATCAGCGATAAAATCCGAAAATACCGAATGTAGTTTAACTGAAGTTTATTTTGCGGCTTCACGACAGATTCGCGGTAAATGTATACGATTTTTCGTAGGTGCTTCTGATTGGGAATTTTTTTGTCAGATTGGGAAAAAAAGAGTATATTTTGCTTGGGGAACGGGTCCGATAGTCGGACCCGTGGGATCTATAGAAAAAGGCCTGTCTTCTGGTATTGAATACATCATATTCAATTGGCCCCCGACCACCGAACACTGGCCATTAACCACCAGCCACAGTGTAACACAATGAGGGTAGAGGTATAGAGGTATACATGTGAGATATTAGATTCATGAGGGTATAACTATATACGGGATATCACGTGTATACGGCGCCAGCCCAGTAGTATATAAATGTATGTTTTTGTTGAAGCGGGAGAGAGATAGCTAGATAGAGAGTCATGAAGAGCTTGGGAGGAGAGGCATGGCTCTGGGGAGAGTCAGAGAATGATATGTCGGCATGAGAGAGATAGAGAGACATGCAGAGATAAGGAGAAGACGTATGGGCTCTCTGGGGAGAGTCAGAGAGGATGGACAGGCCTGAGAGAGAGAGAGAGAGTCGTGAGACTCTAGTATACCTATTTAAATAAATAAATGTATCACTATACGATCTCGTTTACTTACCTGTGTTTTCCTCGTGGACAATTTGATGTAGCTGGCCAGAGTGCTACATAAGTTATTTGATGCCGTGACAATGGATAATCGAATTTGTGTTGTGTCGGACATGATGTGCGTAGTAATGTGAAAGGTAGTGTTGGACACTTTGACAATTTGACCTGATGTGAAATGTAGTGTTGGACACTTTGACAATTGTGTTGCCGTATTGAGCCATCCAGAGACGTTTGCCAGTGAATCGTAAGTTACAATCTTTTGTTATTCCTTTTATGTAATTGGCAAGGCAAAATGACAGAAAAAATGTTTTTAGAGTTGTTTCAGTCCGTAGATGGACACATGACTAATTTAAATACCACTATGGGGGCTCAAGGCGTGGCAAAAGTTGTTCAAAGATTTGATGGTAGTAATCCAAGAGAATTTAAAGAATGGTTTAAAAGTATTGAACAATTTGGCACGTTTACTAGCAGATCTAATGAAAGGGTGAAATATATAGCATATCAGGCAAGCATAGGCCCTGTCAGTGATTTCATAAAACGATATATTGAACAGTATGCTGATCACACCTGGAATCAAATTAAGGGGGAGTTGAAAACGCGGTTTGGCGAAGTAGTAGATTCTCAGCATGCGCTGCTGATTTTGAAGAAAATTAGACAAAAAACGGGGAAAACAGTACAGGTTTATGCCGAGCGCATGTTAAATATGGGGGAAGATGCTTTTCTTAAAATGAAAATAATGAGGGAAATCCTACAACTATTTCAGAACGCGGTTACGATAGCTACGCGATTTCAATTGCGAACGGGTCACGCGCCAAGAGAAAATCATCAAGTTGATGAGGCCGTCCCGATAAAGGTCGATCACTATCGACAGAAAATTAAGTGTAATTACTGTCACAAGATAGAGCACCTCATTGCAGATTGTAGAGCGCGGAACAGTTACGGGCAAGTAAGTCTTGCGCAAGTCAGGCAAGATAAGGGTTGATACAGAAAAAGCGTTATCTGTTATCAATGCGTAGAGCCAGGCCACTATGCTTGGGAATGTGGAAAAAGAAGCAATGTGTCTTGTGGAATCCATAAGTCAGGGCAACATTTTAACGCAAATACTTTCCGTATGTAGTAATCGGGTAGTTGGCTGTACAAACAGAACAAAAATACTATTTTTATAAAGTTTTCAGGTGTAGGCTTAGATTCACTTCTTCCCAAATTTTGGAAACAAAAATAGAGAACATATTGCTAAATTCTTGTGCCGAGGTATGCTCGCACTCAATCGAAAATAAAGACCCTTCCGCAAACAGTTCATGTTTGTTATTGTCAGGTATCTTAACATTCGGAAAATCCTCATATGAAAAGGGTTACATTGGAAACAAGCCCAGAGTGCTTATCACTAATGTTGTTGTTAAACTTTCCTGGGGTCGTTTCTCCGAGAAAACTGAGTTTGTTAACTGCGACGCGCCGCCGATATACAAACAACAGGTCATTAAAATTAGGCGTAAAAATAGAGAAATCTGTGCAGACACAGATGTTGGAATGAAAATGTATACAGGTAGCTAATCTCCCATTAAACTCAGACCATATCGCACCAGTTGAACAACCGTAAAGTTATAGACATTTAACGTGCACAACGGTATTTGTATAGGGGGAAATAATGAGGGTGCTGTCAATACCAATGATAAGGCTTGACGAAAAATTCGAGGTATATCTTTCTGTACCAATTATATCTCCGAAGCCACTTTATCATGTCCAATAAATATTTCTTCCTTTGGTAACCATGGAAAACTTACCTATAGCTTACCATTTATACAATTGGGTTATTATTTCTAGGGTGGATCTACATTTGATCTTAGGTCGGTGAACTTTTCCCAAAACGTGCGATGGGATAAAGTAAGTTATTTAAAGAGTTAGAATTTGAAAGAAGCAATTGCGACTTATTTAAATAAAACCATGTATGAGCCTTTCCGGAGGGCTCTGCAGGGTTTGTTGTCCGAAATAATGTATTTAGATAAAATACGATGTGACATTAAAAATGAAGTAAGTTTGTCGCGTAGCGCTTTGTATTACGTTAGCCTGGGTAGTGCCATAGTGGTCAGTCATATTAGTCTTATTGTCCTGTTAGATAAGAAAATGTAGCGTTTTAATGAACTGTCTGCCAAATTGTTTACGTAAATGGATGACAAAAGGGCGGAACGAAGCGGTTCACAATGAAGTTGAACTCCAAACAATGGATAATGGCGGGAACCCACCGCCAACCGTTTCAGTGCCGTCCGGAGAAGGGTTAACAGGGTACGTGGGGACGCCTAGAGAGTACCTGTATGATATATCAGAGTTCGTTTTTGAGCAAAGGGGCTCATGATGTTCCGGAAAAGAACTAACTATGTTTAATGTGTTTGTAGCAGTTAAGCTGCAGTATATAGAATTGTATATCTATTGTAACCCTATACTATGTGTGTGGACAGTATAATCTCATCGAGATCATAAAATATCATCGTAAAGTCAGGGTTGTGTTTGTGCTAACACGGCACAACTATAATGAGCTGTGCGGTGATCTGACTGGTGATGGACACATGTTTAAGTGTCCATTAAAATGATAAAGAGCGGGAAAAATACTAACAAACCGGGGAATCAACAGTTTTAGATACATACCTGTGGGTATATTGTTTTTCTAGAAGATAACGCCAGCTGTTGATTAAACGTAGGAGACTGGACTTTCTCTTTACAGACAGATTATCAATGAATCATTATCACGTTTATAATGACCACCTGTTAAGATTATTGAATGAAATTCCTGGAGAAGTTACTATGACATTTATGATCCTTACCCACAACCGATATCAACGCCGTGCTTCAACCATCTGGTTCGGACAAATGAACAATTTATTCTTTGGCTACTTGATTATAACTGCAGACTTTGGTTTTTAGCTCTACTGGCCAAAGGCCAGAAGGGCTTATGTCGTGGCGATGTGTCCGTCGTCCGTGCGTGCGTGCGTCCGTGCGTCCGTAAACAATTTCTTGTTAACACGATACAGTCTTCACTTTTGATTGTATCTCAACCAAACTTAAACAGTAGTTAGATATACATGAGAGCTCGGTTCCTTTCGAAAACCAGCCAGATCCGCCCATGCATGACTGGATTATGGCCCTTGAAATGGTCAAAATTGCTATAAAAGAGCTTGTTAAAACGATACAGTCTTCACGTTTGATTGTATCTCAACCAAACTTATACAGTAGTTAGATATCCATGAGAGCTCGGTTCCTTTCGAAAACCAGCCAGATCCGCCCATGCATGACTGGATTATGGCCCTTGAAATGGTCAAAATTGCTATAAAAGAGCTTGTTAACACGATACAGTCTTCACTTTTAATTGTATCTCAACCAAACTTATACAGTAGTTAGATATTCATGAGAGCTCGGTTCCTTTCGAAAACCAGCCAGATCCGCCCATGCAAGACTGGATTATGGCCCTTGAAATGGTCAAAATTGCTATAAAAGAGCTTGTTAACACGATACAGTCTTCACTTTTGATTGTATCTCAACTAACCTTATACAGTAGTTAGATATCTATGAGAGCTCGGTTCCTTTTGAAAACCAGTCAGATCCGCCCATGCAAGACTGGATTATGGCCCTTGAAATGGTCAAAATTGCTATAAAAGAGCTTGTTAACACGATACAGTCTTCACGTTTGATTGTATCTCAACCAAACTTATACAGTAGTTAGATATCCATGAGAGCTCGGTTCCTTTCGAAAACCAGCCAGATACGCCCATGCATGACTGGATTATGGCCCTTGAAATGGTCAAAATTGCTATAAAAGAACTTTTTAACACGATACAGTCTTCACTTTTGATTGTATCTCAACCAAACTTATACAGTAGTAAGATATCCATGAGAGCTCGGTTCATTTCCTAAACCAGCCAGATCCGCCGATGCAAGACTGGATTATGGCCCTTGAAACTGTCCAAATTGCTATAATTGAGCATGTGAACACAATAGAGGCTCCATTTACTATCTGATCTTCACCAAACTTAGATAGTAGTTAAATATTGATGAGAGCTTGGTTCCTTTTGAAAACCAGCTAGATCCGCCCATGCAAGACTGGATTATGGCCCATGAAATTGTAAAAATTGCTATAATACAGCTTGTGAACACAAAAGAGCCTCCATTTACTATCCGATCTTCACCATACATACATGCTCTGGATTGAAAATGACCAAAGAACCATACCAGTAGAGCATAGGCCCTCATGGGCCTCTTGTTAAGATTTTGTTTTGATATTTGTAATTGTGCATATAACATGTAGTGTTTAGTTTATGCATGCACTGTTTATTGTAGTTATTTTCAAATGTGTAGGGCTGCGTCAACCCATTGTGTTACTTATATATTTGTACAATTTTCTTGGTGAAAATTTATTAAGAGGGGGACGAATGTAACACAATGAGGGTAGAGGTATAGAGGTATACATGTGAGATATTAGATCCATGAGGGTATAACTATATACGGGATATCACGTGTATACGGCGCCAGCCCAGTAGTATATAAATGTATGTTTTTGTTGAAGCGGGAGAGAGATAGCTAGATAGAGAGTCATGAAGAGCTTGGGAGGAGAGGCATGGCTCTGGGGAGAGTCAGAGAATGATATGTCGGCATGAGAGAGATAGAGAGACATGCAGAGATAAGGAGAAGACGTATGGGCTCTCTGGGGAGAGTCAGAGAGGATGGACAGGCCTGAGAGAGAGAGAGAGAGTCGTGAGACTCTAGTATACCTATTTAAATAAATAAATGTATCACTATACGATCTCGTTTACTTACCTGTGTTTTCCTCGTGGACAATTTGATGTAGCTGGCCAGAGTGCTACAACAGGCCATGAGTATTTGGACTAAGTTTATGGTCCAATACATCACAGTCAGTCGACCGCCAAACACTGGCCATAAACCACCAGCCACAGGCCATGAGTATTTAGACTAAGTTTATGGTCCAACGTCTACCAACCACCGGCCTTCTGGTATTTAATACATCACAGTCAGTCGGCCTCCGACCACCGAACATTGGCCATAAACCACCAGCCACAGGCCATGAGTATTTAGACAAAGTTTATGGTCCATCGGCAACCAACCACGAGCCTTCTGTAATTAAATACATCACATACAATTGACCACTGACAACTGGCCATAAACCACCAACCACAGGCCATGAGTATTTAGACTAAGTTTATGGTCCACCAGGTTACAAACCATTGGCCTTCTGGTATTAAAAATATCACATACAATTGGCCTCCGACCACGGATTACTGGCCATAAACCATCAGCAACAGGTTTTTAGCTCCACTGGCTTAAAGCCAGTCGAGCTTATGTCATGGCGTATTGTCCGTCGTGCGTGCGTGCGTGTGTGCGTTAACTTTTTCCTTTAAACGACTTCTTCTCACTAACCACTTGGCCAATTTGGTTAAAACTTCATAGGAAGCATCCTCTCAATGTACTCTCTTAAATTCCTTCAAATTTTTTTGATCCATCCATAATTCTGGTTTCCATGGCAACCAAAAGAAAAAAATATTGAAAACTTAAAAAATCTTCTTCTCTGAAAGTGTCAGGCCGATTTTCAAATAATTTTGTAGAAATGTTCCTTGGGTGACCCTTTATAAGATTCCTTCAAGAAATGTTGATTGGTCGAAAAACATGGTCGCCAGAGGGCGGGGCTATTTTGCCTTATATGACCATAGTGAAAACTTAAAAAATCTTCTTCTCTGAAAGTGTTTAGCAGATTTTCAAATAATTTTGTAGAAATGTTCCTTGGGTGACCCTCTATCAGATTCCTTCAAGCCATGTTGATTGGTAAAAAAACATGGCCGCCGGAGGGCGGGGCTATTTTGCCTTATACGACTAAAGAGAGAATTAAAAAATCTTCTCCTCTGAAAGTGTCAGGCTTATTTTTAAATAATTTTGTAGAAATGTTCCTTGGGTGACCCTTTATTAGGTTCCTTCAAGAAATGTTGATTGGTCGAAAAACATGGTCGCCAGAGGGCGGGGCTTTTTTGCCTTATATGACCATAGTGAAAACTTAAAAAATCTTCTTCTCTGAAAGTGTTGAGCAGATTTTCAAATAATTTTTTAGAAATGTTCTTTGGGTGACCCTCTATCAGATTCCTTCAAGCCATGTTGATTGGTTAAAAAACATTGCCGCCAGAGGGCGGGGCTATTTTGCCTTATACGGCTAAAGAGAGAACTTAAAAAATCTTCTCCTCCGAAAGTGTCAGGCTGATTTTCAAATAATTTTGTAGAAATGTTCCTTGGGTGACCCTTTATTGGATTTCTTCAAGAAATGTTGATTGGTGGAAAAACATGGCCGCCAGGGTTGGGGCTATTTTGCCTTATATAGCTATAGTGTAAACTTAAAAAATCTTCTTCTCCGAAAGTGTTCAGCCGATTTTCAAATAATTTTGTAGAAATGTTCATTGGGTGACCCTCTATCAGATTCCTTCAAGCCATGTTGATTGGTCGAAAGATATGGCCGCCAGAGGGCGGGGCTATTTTGCTCTACATGACCATAGTGAAAATTTAAAAAATCTTCTTCTCCGAAAGTGTTGAGCAGATTTTCAAATAATTTTGTAGAAATGTTCTTTGGGTGACCCTCTATCAGATTCCTTCAAGCCATGTTGATTGGTTGAAAAATATTGCTGCCATGGGGTGGGGCTATTTTGCCTTATATGGCTATGGTGAAAACTTAAAATATCCTCTCCTCCGAAAGTGTCAGGCCGATTTTCAAATAATTTTGCAGAAACATTCCTTGGGTGACACTCTACAAGATTCCTTTAAGCCATGGTGGTTGGTAAAAAATATGGCCACTAGGGGGCAGGGCTGTTTGGAGATTTGATTTTTGCCTTATGGCCGTGGAGCGATAACTGGCCCTCTTGGGCCTCTTGTTTAGAATAAGTTTGTGTTCCACTGGCTACCAACCATGGCCTTCTGGTAGTAAATACATCTCTTAAAATTGGCCTGCGTCCACTGATTACTGGACATAAACCACCAGCCACAAGCCATGAGTATTTATACTATAAATACATGACTTAAAATTAGCCTGCGACCACTGATTACTGGCCATAAACCACCAGCCACAAGCCATGAGTATTTATACTATACATGTGCATCACATTTAATTGGCCACGACCAATGACCATTAACCACCAGCCACAGGCCATGAGTATTTAGACTAAGTTAATGGTCCACCAGCTACCAACCACCAGCCTTCAGGTATTAAATACACCACAAACAATTGGCCCACTGACCACTGGCAATAAACCATCAGCCACAGGCTATGAGTATTTAGAATAAATTTATTGTCCACCAAACACCAGCCACTGGCCTCTGGTATTGAATACTTGGTGCTGACTTCTGGTAAGTCTTTTCTTCAATGGAAAAAATGCCGGCAACGTGATGATTTTCCTTAGGGATTTCGTCACCGCACACCCAAAGGAACAATTAATAGATTCCCTGGTGGTACGTCATATGTAGCCAGAGATCTTCAGCTATTTAACATGACTATAGACAAACAGTCAGGTATGTAGAGAGAGATCACTGGTTGATTTGGATGTTTACCCTTCTTCATACAGACAGGAGGATACCTCCCATTGAGGAGGCATTCTCAGAATCTGTCTAGAAGAGTCAATCATTTGACCCATCGCATTCGGAATACTGGTTAAATTGGGTAGTAACAGAAAGACAGTTGCCCCTTCACGGCTTCGGGGAGAACCTTGTGTCATTGTCTTCTCTCTATCGGAGTGAGGCACCACCTTTTGACCAAGTTTCACTGATCCGATAGTTGATTCTGAGAGCTCTCTCAGTTCTCTGCATCCGGTGCAAACAAAACTGTTGTTTCTACGTACGCAGGCAAGGGGAACTCATTCACATTTCCTATTTCTAGAGGCGTGTAAACTCCTTCTGAGGTGATGTTAAGCATGCCCCCTGTCACCCACATGTAAATGTTCCGGCTGAAGTCTATCGGCGTCAGAACAAAGTCTTGCCTGCGGAGTGGACCTTGAATCAGAGAGTTATTCACTCTCTGTTTTTCTCGCTTAGGGACTCTGTTGGTGAATCTCTTTTCCACCTACACAAAATGGGATACAGCTCTAAGTGTCACCGATGTAGGACCCTGCAGCATTTTCAGAGAATGCACCGATTTTCAATTGGGACCTTATGTTCGGGTACGCTTCATTGTTAGTGGTCAGTATTTACAGATTGGTGTTATGTAAAGTTGATTGACCCAGAGTCTCCCTCTGACCGTATTGGCGGATTTTTTATTTGGCAGTTAGCAATATTAAAGGGTATTGTTTGATGCTCTCCAATATGCCTCCAAAAATGGGACCTATCCTGCGTCCTCTGGTCCCTAACCAAGGCTCTTATTAAATTTGTTTTCTGCGGTTCTTAACTCATACAAAAAATTCTCTTCAAATGACTTGAAAACATTTAGAAAAAATACGAAAATCTCTTTAAATGAATATGTATTTAATTGAATAGAGTAGAAAACATTGTGACAAAAGAAGAAATTGCTAGTTTTGAAACATGAAGTTTTTCTAAGTTAAAACATATTTTTATTATAAAATACTTACACGTCATTCCGAATAACACCTCCCATTCAGTGCTGTCACTGATTCTCATTACTCAGTGAATTTGTATGGCTTAATCATTTCCAGTATAGGCTTTATAACTTAACTATAAGATGTACACAGAGAATTTCTTGGAAGGAATTAACCCTTTCCCCTCATATAGACACTTTCTGACGCATCTGCAGCAGACGCTGTTTAAAAACATAGTGACAAAAGAAGAATTGCGCAAAACAAGCAACTTCTTCTTTTGCCACAACGTTTTTTCACTTTTAGTCATAGGTTATCCATTCAATTATAGAGATTTCCCATTGGTTGACAAAAAATGTTCAAAGTCGTCTGCTGCAGAATTGCGGTATGAGGGAAAGGGTTAACAGGCTTTATATTATATGGGTATTAATGATGGGTAAGTATAATTTTATAAAATATGTTTACTTAGCAGTTTCTCCTTTTTGACAATGCCTGAACATTATCAATTTGTTTTATCTGCTTTCCATGACTGCCTGGTGGTTTTATGGTTAGAGGGTCCGTCTAAATAGCTGGAGACCAGGGTTTGATCCCTGGCTTGGTCATATCAAGTACTTAAAATGTGTTAGTAGTGGCTTCCCTCCTTGTGCTGAGGCTTGCAGGCATAGCACTGCAACTGATGCGCTGGTGTCGTATAAGCTTACCAGCAGTTCTGGTAATTCATCCGGTAAAGCCCTGGTATAACCAAAATACTGTTAAAAGCGGTGTAAAAAAGGAAATAAAATGCTTTCCATCGTTATGGTACAAATTCTTTGGACAATACTAACCCTTCCCACGTACAACAGAACAGCAGCAGACGAATTTAGAAACACCTTTGCCAAAATATGGAAAACCCAAGAAATAAAACTATAATTATTGAATAAAAATGAAAACATTGTTTCAAAAGTTGTCTGCTGCAGAGGCTAGAAAAATTGTATGAGTTACTTTTCTTTTATCGAGGGAAATGAAGTAATTGCTCCGGGAGGGGGGGGGGGGGGGGGGGGGGGGGGTACACAGGACTTTCGACAGAAGACGATTCCCGACAGGCAGGAATTTGACACCCCAAATGATTCCGGGAATTAGACATTGGCCGGATTTTACATCCCAGTACCCTGACCCCCCCTGGGGCAAAATATTGATAGGTGCATTATGACAATGTTTTCAAGGTTGTTTGCTGGATATACTTTCAAGATGTCGTCTTAACGAAAGGATAGGAGAAATTATGAATAGCCTCAATTGTTTATCATAAAATGGTTTATACCTTTCTCACATACAGTCACTTTCTGCCGCCTCTGCTGCAGATGACTTTTGAAAACATTGTGGTAAAAGAAAAAAAAGCTCATAATGTGCAATGTCTCCTTTTGCCAAAAGGTTTTCAACTCTTATCAGTTATGACAGTAATTACACTTTCATTTAACCCTTTCCCTCATATAGACGCTTTCTGATGCCTCTGCAGCAGACAGCTTTTTGAAAACATAGTAACAAAAACGAGCAATTTCCTTTGCCACATTGTTTTCCACTTTTAGTCATAGGTTATTCATTCAATTATAGAGATTTTCTATTTTTTGTCAAAATATGTTCAAAGTCGTCTGCTGCAAAATTGTTGTATAAGGGAAACGGTCAAGAGGTTTTCCATATTTTTGCCAAGATGTTTTCAAAGTTGTCTGCTGCAGAATTGTTGTGCGTCTGATGCAACTGAAGATTACATAGTGTGCTATAAGTAAATATTTTTATATGGTAGTAATGGTTGCAGTAAATGAAGATCATGATTGTCATGTGATGACAGACGAATGCATTTTACAATCGTGTTTGTTTAAATATATTCAGATGGTATAAAACTGCAGACAATGAAGATACATCATTGTAGCGATGTTGACGATGAATGTATGTTTCTACTTACAAGGGTATCTGAATCACTGCGTAAATTACATATCAGTTCATGCAAACATATCAGTGATGATGGTTTAGAACACTTACTTGCCTTTAGGTAAGTGTACATTCCCATATTAACAAAGAGTGTGTCCTAATTAAAACCTTTACATAGTTTTTGTCTCGCTGTGACGAAGTTGCGAAGGTGAGACAAGGTGTTGTTTTCCTGGCGACGGCATCAAACATTTGCTTTTAGCTCAACGTTAAAGTTTCGTTTTTTAGCTCCACTGGCTTGAAAGCCAGTCGAGCTTATGTCATGGCGAATTGTCCGTTGTGCGTGCGTCTGTGCGTGCGTTAACTTTTCCTTTAACGACTTCTTCTCCCTAACCACTTGGCCAATTGGTTGAAGCTTCATAGGAAGCATCCTCTCAATGTCTCTCTTAATTCCTTCAATTTTTTTTGATCCATCCATAATTCTGGTTTCCATGGCAACCCAAAGAAGAAAATAGTGAAAACTTAAAAATCTTCTTCTCCAAAAGTGTCAGGCCGATTTTCAAATATTTGGTAGAAATGTTCTTGGGTGACCCTTTATTAGATTCCTTCAAGAATGTTGATTGGGCAAAAACATGGCCACAGGGGGCGGTGCTATTTTGCTTTTATAGCTATAGTGAAAACTTAAAATTCTTCTTCTCCAAAGTGTTCAGCCGATTTTCAAATAATTTTGTAGAAATGTTCCTTGGGTGACCTTTATTAGATTCCTTCAAAAAATGTTGATTGGTTGAAAAACATGGACGCAAGAGGGCGGGGCTTTTTTGCCTTTATATGGGCTAAAAGAGAAAACATAAAAAATCTTCTTCTCCGAAAGTGTCTGGCTGATATTCAAATAATTTTGTAGAAATGTTCCTAGGCTGACCCTCTATCAGATTCCTTCAAGCATGTAATTGGTTGAAAAATATGGCTACCAGGGGGTGGGGCTATTTTGCCTTATATGGCTTTAGTGAAAACTTAAAATATCCTCTTCTCCGAAAGTAGGGCCAATTTTCAATAATTTTGAAGAAACATTCCTTGGGTGACACTCTACACGATTCCTTTAAGCATGGTGGTGGTAAAAAACATGGCCACACAGGGGGCAGCGCTGTTTGGAGATTGATTTTTGTCTTATGGCTGTGGAGCGATACTGGCCCCTTGGGCCTCTTGTTTAATTTTCTGAATAAGAACTTGTACTAGGGCTTTCATATTTGGAATATATTTACATCTAATACCCTTCTTCACATTGAATGCTGAAGATGCTGATTGTAACCTTCTTTATTGGGGTAAAAAACATGATTTTGGTGTTTTTTGGTGGAATTGGTCATAGCTTCCTCATATTTTGTTACATTGATTTCAAATTGTGCACACATATTTCATAAATAAAGTACTTCAACATATCAAACAGGTTTTTGGGTCAAAATTGGATTTTTCTTTTTCATCTCTTTTATTTTAGAGCTCACCTGTCACGTAGTTACAAGGTGAGCTTTTGTTATCGCCCTTCGTCCGTCAATTTCTTGTAAACACAATTAAGTCATCATTCATTATCCCATGTTTACCAAACTTATTCAGTAGCTAGATATGCATGAGAGCTCGGTTCCTTCGAAAGCCAGATCCGTTCATGCATGATGGGATTATGGCCCTTTAAAATTGGAAAAATTGCTATAATTGACGAATTGACTTTGTGATGTCATAATTTATTATCCAATGTTTACCAAACTTATACAGTAGCTAGATATACATGAGAACTCGGTTCCTTTTAAAAACCAAAATTTTATAATTGACTTTGTGAATACGATAAAAACTTCATTTATTTGTCACATGTCCTTTACATTGATTTATAAACATGTGACCCATGACCTTAGTGTGATCTTTTTAAGCTCAAAAACTTTGCAAAGATTTCTCTTTTTCTAACAGGGGCATTTGTGTTTTAAAAACACATCTTGTTTTATGTTCAAAATTGCTTTTACCTCTACCGAGGGGATGGTGTTTCAAACAACATCTCCTCCTTAATCGCTTAGTGAATTTGATGAAACTTCACAGGGAAGTTCCTTTGGTGGTGCCCTTTCAAAAAATGTCAAAAAAATGAAAATCCATGCAGAACTTTGGTTGCCATGGCAACCAAAAGGAAGTATTTTATAAATCTTCTTTAAAAAAAACATAAGGCGTAGAGCTAGATATTTAGTATGTACATTATATAGTGCTCCTCTAACAAGATTGTTCAAATTATGTCCACTTGGTCAAAGGGACCACCTGTAACTGTTTTTAAAAATCATCTTGTCTGAAAACTGCTAGTCTACACCCCTTCCATATTATTGTATGTAGCATCATAGAGTAGTCATCTACCAAGTAACCACTTGTATAAGAAGAAATCTTCTTGTCTCAAACGACAACTACCCAGACTTTTATTAGATCACCTAGCAGCCAAAAGGCTCAAGGTGAGCTAATCTGTCACTCTGTGTCCGTCGTCCGTCGTCTGTCATCCGTCGTTAACTTTTAGCTTTAACATCATCTCCTCACTGAACCGCAAGAACAATTACCACCAAACATCACAGAATGTCCTTTGGTGTCCTCTTTCAAAATTGTTCAAAAAATGGATTTAAATTCCATTGAGAACTTTTGTTGCTGCGGCATCAGAAAGGGGACAAAATGTCCAAACTTTAAAAATCTTCTCCTCCGAATCTGCCTGTCAGATTCAATATAATTTGGTAGAAAGTTCCTTGGGTGACCCGTCTATAAAAATTAGTTCATGCTATACTGATTGGTCGATAAAACATGCTAGTCAGGCGCCATCAAAAAAGGGGCAAAATGACACAAACATTTATAAAGCATCTTAGATAAAAGTGCTTGTCATGATTAAAGATAGTTTTGTAGAAATGTTCTTTCATTGGTCATCTACATAACTTTGTCAGCATATTGACTTTGGTTGACCACATGACGAATTTCAATCAAACTTCACAGGAATGTTTCTTTGTGGACACTCTTTCAAAACTTGTCTCAAAGATTTCAAATCATCCAGATCTTTGGTTGCAGGCGCCATCAGAAAAGGGGAAAATTGCAAATCTTAAAACTCTTCTTGTCCTAAAGTAACTGGCCTTGATTTGAAAATTATTTAGCACAAATGTTCCTTGGGTGGTACCTCTACTAGATTGTTCAAATATTCCGATCCATTGAAAAAACGTGGCAGCCAGGGCCAAGTTCGATCGTCTCATTCGGCGGACTTTATTCGGTGGAGTTATGGCCCCTTAATTTAAAAAAAATGTCGTTTGTTGCATGTTTCAGTTCATTTACTGCCTACAAAATGTGAACCGTTTTTTGTTTCAAAACTTGGTAACAAGGTTAAATTGCCTTAAAAGCTAGGCCAAGTTCGATCGTCACTTTCGGCGACTTTATTCCTAACATTATTTCCGGCAAGCGGAGGGATAAAAATTCATGAATTTGCTTGTAGTTGTTATATTTCGTCCTCATGTATTCAAGCAGGTGGACCTTACAAAAACATCTTAGGTAAAATGATTGTACCCTCTTTCAAACAGATATGCAGCAGATGACTTTGAAAGCATAACATGTATGTACAAATATAGCACCATTATTCTAAAATAATTATAAAGTTATAACAATTGTGGCAATAGCTTGCACTTATTATCTATCCCCCGCTTTTTCAAAAGAAAAAAGGGTGGTTATTAATTTGGATTTGCTCCGTCCGTCCGTCTGTCTGTCACACTTCGTTCCGTACAATAACTGCCACAAATTGTGAACCGTTTTTGTTCCAAACTTGTAACAAGGTTAAATGCTTTAAGGGCTAGGGCCAAGTTTGATCGTCACTTCGGCGGACTTTATTCGGTGTGGTTATGGCCCTTATTTAACAACAAGAGGCATGATGGCCCTGGATCGCTCACCTGATATATAAGCCTCGCCCCTGGCAGCCATTTTCCGACCAATCAACTTGCCTTGAAGGAATCTGATGAGGGTCACCCTAGGAACATTTCTACAAATTATTTTTGAAGATTTTTTTAGTTTTCACTATAGCCATATAGGCAAAATAGCCCCGCCCCCTGGCGGCCATGTTTTTTTACCAATCTACATGCTAGCAGGAATCTGATAGAGGTCCATCCAAGGAACTTTTCTACAAAAATTATTGAAAATCGGTCTGACCTCTTATGTGAGAATATTTTTTTATAAGTTTTCACTATAGCATATATGGCAAAATAGCCCTGTCCACGGCGGCCATTTTTTTAGACCAATCAACATGGCTTGAGGAATCTGAAAATGGGTCTCCTAGTGACATTTCTACAAAATTATTTGAAAATCGCCTGACACTTTCGGAGAAGAGATTTTTTAAGTTTCACTATAGCCATATAAGGCAAAATAGCCCTGTCCACTGGCGGCCATGTTTTCGACCAATCAACATGCTTGAGATCTGATAGAGGGTCACACTAGGAACATTTCTACTAAAATTATTTGAAATCGGCCTGACACTTTCGGAGGAGAAGATTTTTTAGTTTTCACTATAGCCATAAAAGGCAAAATAGCCCTGACCCCTGGTGGCCATGTTTTTTTTACCATCAACATCATGGCGTGAAGAATCTGAAAAGTGGGTCCACTTAGGACATTTTCTACAAAATTATTGAAATTGGCCTGACACATTTCGGAGAAGAAGATTTTTAAGTTTTCACTATAGCCATATAGGCAAAATAGCCCCGCCCCCTGGTGGCCATGTTTTGTTGACCAATCACATGGCTTTTAAGGAATCTGATAGAGGGTCATCCAAGGAACTTTTCTACAAAATTTTTGAAAATCAGCCTGACACTTTCGGAGAAGAAGATTTTTTTAAGTTTCACTATAGCCATATAAGTCAAAATACGCCCGCCCCCCCCCTGCGGCCATGTTTGTTTGACCAATAACATGGCTGAAGGAATCGATAGAGGGTCAGCCTAGGAACATTTCTACAATATTTATTTGAATATCAGCCAGACACTCGGAGAAGAGATTTTTTAGTTTTCTCTTTAGCCATATAAGGCAAAAAAGCCCCGCCCTCTTGCGTCCATGTTTTTCAACCAATCAACATTTTTTGAAGGAATCTAATAAAGGTCACCCAAGGAACATTTCTACAAAAATTATTTGAAAATCGGCTGAACACTTTTGGAGAAGAGAATTTTTAAGTTTTCACATATAGCTATATAAGGCAAAATAGCCGCCCTCCCTGGCGGCCAAGGAACATTGTCTACAATTATTTGAAATCTGCCAACCAGTTTGGGAGAAGAAGAATTTTTAAGTTTTTTTCATTTCGTTGCCATGGAAACCAGAATTCTGCATGGATCCCAAAAATTGAAAGACATCTGGTGAGTCATTGAGAGGAGCATTCTGTGAAGTTTCATCCCAATTGACCCACTGGTTACTGAGGAGAAGAGTTGACGGACGAACGCACACGGACGATGGGACGGCCGGACAAAAGGCATCACAATAACTCACTCTTGAGCAAAGCGTCAGTGAGCTAAAAAAGTTCGTTTGTTTGCCGGTTCCGTGCAATAACTGCCACAAATGTGACCGTTTTTTTCCAAACTTGGTAACAAGGTTAAATACCTTAAGCTAGGCCAGTTCGATCGTCATTTCGGCGGACATTATTCGGTGGAGTTATTCCCCATTATTTAACACAAAATGTCGTTTGTTGCTGTTTCCCCCCGTGCCAATAACTGTCACAAATGGAACCGGTTTTTTTTCAACTTGGTACAAGGTTAAATGCCTTAGGGTCCTAGGCCAAGTTTGATTGTCACTTTCGGCGGACTTTATTCAGTGGAGTTATGGCCCCTGTAATTAATAAAAAATGTCGTTTGTTGCTGTTCCGTGCAATAACTACCACAAATGTGAACTTTTTTTTGTTCAAACTTGGTAACAAAGGGTGTTAAAAATTGCCTTACGGACTAGGCCAAGTTTGATCTCGTCACTTTCGGCGGACTTTATTCGGTGAGTTATTGCCCCTTAATTAACAAAAATAGTCGTTTGTTGCTGTGTCCGTGCAATAACTGCCATAAATGTGAACCATTTTTTTTCAAACTGGAACAACATAGGCCAAGTTCGATCGTCACTTTCGGTGGACCCTTTATCCTACAATATTTCCTGCAAGCGGGGGAATATAAATTTCATGAATTGCTTGTTTTCATTGCCACACTGTTGTTTCAAAAGCTGCTGTATGCTTCAATGCGGCCCTGCATGAGGATGGGTTAATATGTATCTAACTTTTCCTTTTCCTCAGATTTTTAGAAGTGTTGTTTTAGAAGGACCTTCCTTCAGTGACTGACAAAGTGAAAGCTTACGAATATCTGAAGACAAATTGCCAAAATGTTTAATCGGTTACCCGATGCAGAAAAACTGTTGTAAAAAAAGAAACCCCTGAACAAATAGTTTATGCATAACAGTATATTTTTGTCGAGCCCACTTTCATGGACCGCGACATAACTGTCACAATGGCGGTTTGTGTTGAACGTGCATCCGTCCACTGTTCAAAAACCTTGTCCCGGCCCACATCTTAACCAGGTATCAAGGATTTCCGAGAAACTGGCACAAACGTTCACCATGATGAGGCGGCGTGCAGCACATAAACCTAGGCTTGTACCTCAACTATCAAGCACACACTAAGATGATCAAAATTAGTACTGTTTTGATATGACTGGTACCTTGTCAGCTGCCGCATCTCAACCATGCATCATAGGATCCCACGTAATGGGCAAACATGTTCACCATGATGAGGTGAGTGTTGCCCACAAGACCCAGGCTTGTACTTAGATGCGTTTTGATGCATATGCAGCAGATGATTTCATATGTTTTTGTCCACTTCTGACAACACTTCTCTACATAATTAATGTCCATTGCACATTCCAAAAAGTGGATTGAAGTACCAAAAAGCAAAAATATTCCATTATTCAAAAGATATTCAGTTAAGGATTTATTATTTAATGTAGGATATATGTAGAATAAGATGTCTTCTGAACTAACTGTGATCCTGTGTGTAAAATCATTCCTTTGTGAATATGCCTGAATTTCATAGCACAAAAAACATACTAAAAATAATGTATTAAAACCTCAGAATATATGTTATCTCAAAAATAAAAAACAAAAAATGTTGGGTTATTGTACTTTTGACATTTTACAACCACTTCGGTATCGCAGAGGCCCTTAATTAACTGCATATCAGGTCAACTCTTTGGCCAGTCTGTGTTGCAAGTGCATGTTTGTGACAAACCTTTGGAACCGAGCTCGACATGTTGCCTGTAGGTATCTAGTTTTAGTTATCTACTGAATATGTGAGCCT